>OZ005655.1:250409466-251156440 GCA_963930645.1 Salticus scenicus | reverse complement strand
GTAAATTTATTTACACATTTTAATTCTTGTCTTCATTTATCTGTATACAGAAATATTATTCTTAATCATCTATTTCGAATAAACAGACTTTGTTCATCTCATTACAAAAACAAGAATATTAACAATTTAATTAAAACTGCTACTGCTATGGGTTATCCCAAGAGATTTATTTATTCGATTATTTATCAATAAATGTTCTTTGTCTCACAAAAAAAAAAAAAAAAATGTATTTATGTATATATATATACATCTTTATATTAAAAAAAAAAAAAAAAAAAAAAAAAAAAAAATGGCGGATGGGAGGGCAGATGTTTGATTAAGGAGGAAGGGTGGTGTTGTTTGGCTGGTTGTTGGGTGGGTTGTTGAATTTAAATTATAAAAAAAAAAAAAAAAAAAAAAAAAAAAAAAAAAAAAAATAGGAAGCCTGGTCTTATTGCGATTACGGGATACATCATCTCTTTCTGGTTGATATTGATTAAGTTTCAACAATTCATAATATATTTGCTTCATTTAAAAAAAAAAAAAAAAAAAAAAAAAAAAATTAGATCTCATTCAAATTTGGAGTGTTCATACTAAACGTAAAATAAAAATACTATTCAATATTATTAACAATAACTAATAAAATATTAAACTTATTCACCATTTTTCTAATTAATAATAATAATAAAAATAATAACAATAATATATTAATACCATAATACTTAAAAAAAAAAAAAAAAAAAAAAAAAAATTTAAACCTATTCACCATTTTCCTACTTAATACTAATACTAATAATAATATTAATAACAATAATAATTATTGAAATTTAAAAATTAAAATTATTCACCAATTTCTTAATAATAATGACTTTATAATCACTTGTTGGTCTTTTCTTCTGTTAGCTTAAGAATCTAAATTACACTCATGTAAATTGAACCTCTAATCGTACACTTTTTCTTACCTCAATTAATAGTAACTTATTTTTTCCACGTTAGATGGCGCGCTCATACGTTGTGTCGAACGTATGCCATACAGTGACAATCGTATTGTTCTGCATTATACTTAAATTTCCCTCTAGAAAATTCTTTATTTGTGATTTCAGCTTTTAAATATTAAGCACAATAAATATCACTTCATGCTTACATTTATTTCATTTCAGAAATTATTTCGATTAATCGATTCTCTACTTTTAAACATTTCTTTTCAGTTAGTTCGTTTGGCAACCGCCTGGACTTTTATTCGATTTGGATTTGAATTGCATGTGGCCCTCGTCTTTCACGAATATCATTTTTCATTTTGGTTAAGTTGTTTTATCAGCCATTTTCCTTTTATCTTTCTATTTTTTTTATGCAAGATTGGAACTAGTATTGTATATTTGCTGAACTAGCTATACAATATTCGAAATCTTGCATCTCATGTTGACAGTACAGCTAGTTTCCTGATGAGAACTGTACTGGGTTTCAACATTTTTAACTCTATTTTTCCTTCATGCATTCCTTTTTATTTCAATAGTATTTTGGTTTATTTCTTGCAATTCTTATCTTGTGTTGCTGAATTTACTCGATAAATGGATTAAAAAAACTATCTCATTGTTTTAGGCATTAGTGATATCTACGTCTTTTCTCTTCTGTGTAAGTATTTTAACATGATTTTACTAATCGGTGATTTTTACTTAAATGGTATTTGTGACAATAACTTTATAAGTAATCCTTCTAAATATTAATATCATTGTTGGTATTTTCATCTTTCTCTTATTTGCTGAGTATTGTAAAGGAATTAAATTATTTATTATATATATATATATATATATATATATTCATTCTTATTTATTCTAGGAATCTAAAATTAATTGGTTCAATGAAATTTCATATCATCTAATAAAAATCCTATTCAGCATTAATTTAAAAATATTAGCTTGATATTACTTTTATTAACTAATAACAAACTGCAAAAGTTTGGGGATACTTTTTGATATAATAAAAAAAATAATAGCAAAATAATATAAAATTTTTGGCTTTATTCTTTTACTTAAGCGCCTCAGGCATCTCATTAAGTACGTACTAGGTAGGAAGCAACTTCAAATAAAACTAGTTATTTAACATACTGTATCGATCCCTGCAGTTTTGAACACAATAATACAAGAGAAATGTTTCTGGAATTTAATTATGCATTTCAAAGGAAGGGAAGGAAAATGTTATTTTGCATACATTAATAATTAATATTATATTATCAATTAGAGATATGCTTTGAAGGAAGAATTAGAATGGGAAAATAATTAAATTCTCGTTTCATATATATGGAAATTTTCAAGAAGTTATGCAGGCACTTCAACTGAAACATTTTTAACTTAGCCTTTTTATTTTTAAATTTTTCATGTGCATTAAAAAATGACCTTCCAGATCAGTGAATTCAATTGAACTTTAAAAGAAGAATTAAAAAAAAAAAAAAAAAAAAAAAAAAAAAAAAAAAAAAAGCCGTCTACTTCAAAATTATAAATGTATGAATAAAATGTCTACTTGTCTAAATTTAATTATGCAGGCATACAAATTATTGCAGTGAAGAAATACTCCTATAATAATAAAAAATAAAAGTACAAAATAAAGTTTCAAACGCAAATTAAAGCCAATTTCAAATTTTTTTTTTTTTTTTTTTTGAGTAACTTTTTTAAAAGAACATAAAAATACTAAAATACCTTTTTGGAAAAGAGTTTACCAGTAAGCATAACAAAATAAAATTACTGTAAACAATTTTTAACATAAATTTTATACTTTTTTTATGTTTAAAGTTGTGAGGTTGAGACTATAGAACGTCAAGATAATCATAAAAAAAATACTGGTATGAAGACTTCTATAAAAATCAGAAATGATGATAGCTGTGCAATGTTAGTTTTCCTTTATGCGTCATATGAGAAAAGAGAAGATACTTTTCACAAAAGGTAAATGCAACAGAAAGATTTTTTTCCAAAAAACAATAACTGGATAAACTTTTGTTTATTTAAATATTAAATTTTCATTTATAATTCATAAAAGAACTCTTTACTTATAATAACCGAAAAGAAAAGAAAATCTTTCATTCCTAAACATCGTTACTTAAAATCAAGGTACACTGTAACACAAATACTCCCTAAAAATAATTTAAAAAACAAATGCGCTACCAATAAAAATTCAACGAGAAAACTGGTTAAATTTGAAGTTAAACTAAATATCTAAAAATACTAAGGAAAATATCTAAAGAAGTAATTCAATTAATTTACCTTTACCATTATAAGTAAACAAGCTGAATTTAACGTGTGAGGTTGAGACTATACAAAGTCACCACAGTTTGTTTGAAATTAAGCTGGATCCAGCAAAGTATAAAGTTGGGACGGTTAAATCGCTTCGACGCCAGTGACTCCGCGAAAGTTTTGGTTGGATTAGTTTTGTGTCGACATGGTGCTGCAACGAACGAATTAAGTTGTGAGAGGTAGATGAATTGGAAGCGATTTTAAAAGTTTGATTGAAATGGAGAGAAAGGAAGTTGGTAGAAAGTAGTGTAAGTTGGAGATGGGTTTTCGTAAAAAAGGGTGTGTGTAAAAAAGTTGTGAAGAGGGGAGTAGAAAAGGGGTGTTAATCAGAATTGCTCTTATGCGAGTGTTAAGCGATGGTAGAGATTTGTAGCGTTGTGGAATGGAGTAAGATTTGAGTGAAGAATCTGTTGCGCCAAGGGAATTCTGCCGACGGTTCTTGTTCAATAATAGTTTAGTGGTCGACAGAGGGCAATCGTCGACAAGATCGGTATTGGTGAGCTTTAATTTACCTTTGTTTCATGCTTTGTTGAAGTTATCCCCTGAAGTTGTTTAAGAGTTAAAACTGAGTTAGCCCAACACTCGCCTTGAAATTGATCATTAATAAACTTTGTTCTTTTGTATTGAACTTTGTTTCGTGCTCTTATTTACTACTTAAGTATTTAAGTTAATCTTTAAGATCGAGGAATAGCTGACACTTATTCCTAACAAAGTAACAAATTCCACCTTAATTTGGTATGCTTAATTAAAAAAATAATAAATTAATAATCGATATTCCGTTATTTTTTCTCGATAATAATTGAAGCATGTTTATTCCAAATAATGCACATTGGTAATTTAACTTAATTTAATTTTTATTTATTTATTATTATTTATTGCTAATTATCACAACTAAACACATTGTCTTACATAGTAAAAAAATAAAAATAAAATTGCAGCAGTAAGTTGGACCAGTACATATTTTCACCAGAGGTTCATGTACCACAAATTTTTCAGACAAAATAGAAATATATTATACTTTTATTCATTATTTACCCATTAATATAACATTGTATATTAACTCATTTCATTACTACAAAAATAAATAAATAGATAGATAATTAAGTCTTAGTGTAATTAATTTTAATCATTGATTTCTTCAATTACTTATCTGAAAAATAAGGATTGATCAAAAATTAATTGTATATGTTTACGAATTGATCAAACATTGCTTGTATTATTGTGAACAATTAATTTTTATGCGCAAAATTTGGAGAAAATGATTGTATAATCGTCACTTGTAAAATTCGTGATTAACGAAGTATTAATCTTCAAATGTCTATCTGATTGCGTTTTGCTCAACACTACCGAAAACTAGCGGTATATATGCTTTATATATACTCGAATGCTTTTAATTTACGATATAAAGGCCACTTACGAATGAAGTGGTACATATGCCGTATTTTTATATTTAGTGTACAGTAAAAATAATTTGCTTAAAGAGTCAAAACGGCTTAAATATCATAAAATTTAGGGTGCTTAAACTGATATTTTACTTTTTTTTTTTTTTTTTTTTTTTAATACAGTGTACATGTGTATGAAATATGAGCATTATTGACTAGAACGTTCTTTAGAAGAAACGTGAACGCCTGTAAAATTGTTTACGCCGCATCTGTTGAGGCTTTTATATTGCACATTTATATACTTACATACTATTTTTGCTTGATGAACAACTTATTCAACCCAATTGATTGTGCGGGCTGTTTTTGAAATGCATTTTATTCCTATATTACAAACAAAACAAACGATATTGTAATGATATAATATACAATAATACGTATAATATCACAATAAAACAGAAAAAAATTATATTACATTTTTCACTGTTACTTTATAAATTATCAATAGAAAAGCCGAACATTTACAACTATCCAGAATTAAATAATAATAATGATAATCAATAAAACAATTGAAAAAAATATTTTATTAATAACCAGTGCAGTGAGATTTTATTGTCTTTTCTTTCACTTTGCGTTTTCATCACGACTGTTTTCACTCCGAAGTTACAACTCCTTTTTTAATGGCTGTCGTATTAACGGATGATACCAAACTATAATTTTCCTGTATTACATTGCGGGTCATGCAATTTCGCAAGGATAACCGTATGTACTCCGATAGCTGCGGGTTAACTTTACTTATTTTATACTATGTAGTAAGATAGGCATTGTATATGATTTATACATCTTTTGCCAATACCTTCATAAAATGTAAATTTGTTAGATTCGCCCGAAATTTATTTTATATTGATGCCAAAAAATTTACTTTATTTAAACTAATGTTAGATGACAATTTTGACTTAGAAAGGTTGTAATATTTAGTCTTTAAATAAAAAAATATTCATTAACCCGTTAATGCACGAATTAATTTTGCAAAATATTATTAGCTGATTATTTCACTTCTAAATTAATATAGACAACTGACAGTAAAATATATTAACTTAAACAATTCTTCTGATAGTTTTAAATCTAAAGCCTATCCTCCTTTATTGACGTTTAGTGTTCTAGCAAGAAAACTTCGAGATAGAAAAACTTTGAGATAACAGATTAATTTCCTATTATAAGTTGACAAAGATCTCGAAAGTAAAGTTTTATAATATATATTATTTTTCAACTTGATTCAAGTTAGTATACCTGCGCAAAAAGCTTATATATGTGCGACGAATGAAAAATCATGAAATGACTATCCAAATTATGAAATAATAATTAATAGTAGGCACATAAAACTTTCAGGGATCATTTAAAGTTACGCACTAAACTGTCACTAAAAAGCAGAAATCATTCCAAGAAACCAGAAAAAATATACGTGTCATTTTATTAGCTGTCCTCAAATGAGGACACTGGGCGATAACGGGTTAAATTGTGTATTTTTAAAACATACTTGAAATTCAATTATTAACTATTCAATTATTAGTCTTTAAATAATAATAATAATAATAATAATAATAAAATCATTATATATAACTCTGTGTGTTTTTACTATTTCGCGTTGATCGTTTATAAATTACTTTCATCGTGAAAACAATAAAAAAGAAAGAAAGAAGTAATAAGAATATTACTAAATCATTTAACGCAAATTGACTATTTCCTGAAAAACAAATTTAAAATAAACCGAAAAATTGATCCATTATGTCATATTTCATTCTACGAGAACATTTATGAGCCTAAATTCCTGGTCGTAGTTCGGGATATAGTCTTATTTCAACAATTTTATGTCCTTAATCTGTCAGTATGGAATATGCTCTGTGCACAATATGACACTTGATTGACATACCCTCTAGTCAGCACTCAACTTCTGACTGGGGAAATTAGATCATACATAATTTATGTATTCCGAAGCAGATGGCATCCGATACTCAAGATTAAAGTGAAGTTTTAAATTTTGATCTATAAATGTCCCCCATCTCATATGTCACAAGAACCAGTTAGAATCTTTTTACCACACAATTACCCTTTCGCCATATTTTTTTTCTCCGATAATTTGATAAAAACAATATTCTAATGAATCTGCATAACTCAGGAATCTATTGTTCAGAATAGCTTTTAAAAAGAATTCGAGATGACATCCTCTGTAATACTTATTTTTAGATAATAATATGCAGTTTGGTACGTTTAATGTAGCATTGGTTAATAGAATATCTTGTATAATATGATACATTTTGACATCTTGAATTACTTTAGTTAGTTTGTATGTTAGAAAAAATAACTATGTTTAAAATAATGCATGTGTTAATGCATAGATATTTGTTCATCTATGACAATAGATTATATAATAAAACATATTTAAAAGGTCCACCCACTGCGTCATATAAACTTGTACTTTTAGAGAGGTGGCCTTTTTTTTTTTTTTTTTTTTTTTTTTCTAGAGCTTGCCCAGAAAATCATAATTCAGGCAATAAATAATGTAAATTATGTATTTTTTAAAATCACTTATATTTGATTTTCACGCAAAAATCGACAAAAAGGCCATTTTTTTTTTTTTCCTGGTTCAACTAACTCAATAATTTTTAATTTTTCGGGATAGAAAACATATGAAACACATCTAATAAACTCATTATATATTCAAAAATTTTTATATCCTTAATTAAAAATTAATATTTAAATTTAAAAATAAGTAGCCAAAAGATACTTTTAAATTTTTACACTTGTCATGTCTGTCACTCTATTAAGTATTCTTTTTGTATATTTATTTATTTAAATTTTAGAACTTTTTAAAATTGCATAGCAGAAGAAAGTGCTATTTGCGTAAATTAAAATTTCGGAACTTTAAATATGTTTAAATTTACGTAAATTATATGATAAGTATGTGAGGTAGGAGTAGCGTCGAGTTGAGGAAGTAAATGTCGCCGAGGGAGGTCACTATTGAAAGTGGTGATAGCGTCGAGTTGGGATTGAATGTTGATTGAGATTGGGAAAGTTTATAACTGGATACAGTGTTGTTTAGCGATGTTAGGGGTTAGATTGCTTGTTGAAGGTGTCGAGCAGAGGTGAAGTTTGTTAGCATAGAGTGTCTAGTTATTGGATAGATAGTTGGATAAATTGAAAACAGGATCTACGTAGATTGTGAAAGGTGGGATAAAATTGAATGCGGATAGTCTTTAAAGAAGTAGTAGTTTGGTAAAATGATGTGAATCTTGTTGTCTATTTTTGAGAACTTTTAAATAGAGTGATAGTTGTGTCGTTGGTATGGTGTTGCTAGATATGTGACGGGTGTTGATAGCTATTGTAAGTAGTAACCACTGCGTATTGATTTTGGATTTGGTGAAGGTGCCGTTGGTGGCTAATACTTCGGTGTGCTATTCAAGATGTTGTAAAGCCTTCCTCGTCGCTCTAGAAAGTCCCCGATCAAGTCATCTATTAATATTAGTAAGCTACAAGTGGCGAACTATATTTCTTTATGATAGTTTAAAATTACTTAGTTTAAGTTTATTATTGAGTTTCTTCTTACCTATTCGCCCCTCTTCATTCCAAAGTTAAAATAAAGTTGGATTTCTCTCTTAATATAAGTCTGCTGATTGCCTCTGACACTAACATAAGCACGATGAGTACAGTAGAAGTCGGAGTGAAGACTTCACAAGTATGAGCCAGTGAAATCATGTCTGTATTTGTCTTGTCTATCAAGCTACATTTTTACCTTATTAAGTGAAAATTATTTTTCTTAAATTAAAAGTATTGTATTATTTATAAGCTATACATACATATATATTAGCACACCAAAATTTATTAAAGTAAATTAACATTCAGCATTTAATATTGGACAAGAAATCTCTGTAATGTCTAGTCCCTGTTATATGAAATTAACCATTTATGTTAATTATCTATACAGCTTTCATGAAATCAGTAATTTTTAATGGACAATATTCCTGTGACGTCACAGTGGGTAAAATCGCCGAACACGTGGCTGATATTTTGTAAACAAATTAGATTCAAGATGCCATTTTAATGTTACGCATAACATTTTCCTAAATATTTCTCCAGTGAAACTTAATAATCAGATATCTGTTCAAGCAAGAACTAAAGAGAAATGTAAACAACTGAATCGAATGATAAAGTTAAGACTAATAAATATCGTAAACTTGCAGAAAATTTTATGTATACACACACATATATATATAATGAATAAAAGATTAATAAGAACATTTTATGCACACACACATATATATATAGACAACAAAGCTTAAATAATTAGAATTTCAATCACTTTAATAAAATAATTTATTAAATGGAACATCCATTTAAATTTGTTAACATCGCCACAGTTCACATGGCAACTTTTAATAATACATATGTTGATTAATATTAAAGTATATTACTAAAACTGGATTAAAAACAAAACAATGGTATCACTATATCGCTCTTACTTCAATTTCATATAATCTGGTAACTCTTATAAATAATATTGCAAGATAAAAATTTGTAGGCCACAATGCTTTGCTATGGTAGAGTTGAGAAATGTTTTCCGAAAACAGCTGATTTTTTATAGTCTCGAACCCAAAGGAGGAATATGGTCCATTGTTTGAATTAAAAAAAAAAAATCAGCAATTTTTTATTTTATTTTATTTTATTTATTTTTTTTAGTATTTTTTAATATTCCGGGTAAAATTGTTCAACTCAGCATCATTTCTGTGTAGAACAAATGGTTTCAGTCTATTTATTTCGAGTAAAGTTTCCTTGCAGGAAATGCTCGTTAGCATTTAACTTTTGATTTAGGTCAGTTCATTACTTTTATTTTGCCATCTAAATTCAACCTTACTCATTCAAGGGGCATTTAAATTTATTACGAAAGTTATGATAAGACACAAAATTTACCTTTCTTATGTTTATACTTCACTTCTAATATGCATATTTAGAAATATAGCATTATCTTATCACTCCCAATAATTATTATTTGGAGATTAACCTCAGTTATATATTGAAGTCTAATCAAATTTTATAGCTTACTCTTGCAAAATGTATACCTTTGAGTACCTCTCTTGACAGAGGAGGTACTCAAAGTTGAGTGAGTTCAAACTATAGATTTGAACGTTTCCATTTCGCCTTAGTGAACCATTATCTACTAGTTGTTTCAGCAATGGAGAGGTTAGGGGTTGAACATCACATTCAGTTACGAGATCAGATGTATCTGCAAAGTGATTATCATTTCATCGAGATATTAAAAATACTGGAACACATCTTACTCCGAGAAACAACACAAAAATTTACATTTTTTTATTAATCACCGGTTGTTTGCCGTATTTTTGGTAGGCAAAATGACCGCACATAATTTCACACTTTTAGAAAAGGGTTGGTTTTAAAATATCTAGACGAAGGTTTTGAAATGACCTTTCTACTGCTTCGAGATACTATTGATTATGGATTTCTCTTGTCAAATGAAAGAATGAAAATAACTGAACTTGAGTGAATTTTCACTCATTTGCCTAGAAGAAACACGCCCTCTCATCTTGAGTTAAATTCAAGAAATTGATTGAGTCAACGTGAGTTATTTATTGTATTTGAAAAACTTTTTTATTTTGTTAATGATTTTAATACTAATGATTTTAATAAACTGGATCATTTTACAATGGCGTCGCCCGTTACACTCGCGTGCTACTAAAGAAATGTGTTGCAGTGAGAGCGACGTTGCCACTTACAAGTGATTGAATGAGCAGAAATAACTGAAGCATCCATAAATATCAATAACTCAAGTTCGTTTAAATAAAAAACTACTAATTAGATCAAATAATTGCATTTTTAACTCAAGTCTATTAAAAAACAGTAGTAATAATAAATAATTTCTACTTGACATGGTGAATTAACTAATTTATTTTAAGAGAGTTATTTTTATAATGATGTAGCGCCATGTAATCAAGCACTCTTGGTCATACCTTCCTTGAAAGCAAAGATGTTCGGATCTGATGCAAAGGCATATTAACACTCCTGATGAAAATTCTAAAGAAAATGAAGCATGATCAAGATATATTTTATTAAATACGCTAAAATACCCTTAAAAACGCTGTTAGAGAAAATTCAGCATGAGAGTCATTAGCCCAAACTACCTCATTAACAGGTTTTTCATGTGGTAAACGGTCGAAATATCCCACTTAATAGAATTTTTCACACGTATATTCTTAATTACAAACTTTCAACTGTTTGTATCTCCTACAGTCGTTTTTAACATGAGCTCCTTCAATCAGAGAATCGCAATTCCACAATAATCTCCATCCACATTCTTTTCAAACATCTTTGAGGCTAATAATTGCCAAACTTTTGGTTTGTTTGCTTGTACATGTGGATTTTGTTTATGCTTAAAAATAACCCTACATGCGCGTGAGAAACTCGTTTGGTAACTTTTAGAGGCAATATCTTATACTTTAGACAATGCGTTGAAAAACTAAAAACTTCTTTCTGTGAGACTTGGAACTTTTGGAGTACATAACGCATCTGAATTCTGATGAAAAACATAGAAAATCAAGTCAACCAGAGGTTATTATACTCACTGTATCAATCTGAGCAATACAAAGATTTGATAATCTTGCTTCAGCAAAGTTAAACAATCATATTATGAGCTATTTGTTCCCAACCTTATCACTCAGATAACAGTCATTTTCATCATTATTTTAGACTAATTTCTTCTTTTATAAACTTATTATTAATGAATTTTATACTTCCTTCAACACCAGTGTAGATTTCTTGAAACTTTTACTTAAACAACAATTATAATTAACTTTTTCACTCTACATACACACATAATCACAGATCCGCGATGAATTATTTTTATACAAAAGTTTATCCTAAAAAGTTACGAAAAAAAAAAATCTTTTTTTTTTTTTCGATAATAGTATTGCTAAAAGCACTATCATACTTACACTAGAATGGACCATTTCGTTTACTTCTCCGTGTTATCAGAAATCGATAATACATTTAAACAAGTAATACAAAAAAAAAAAAAAAGATTACAAGTCAAATGAGGTAATTATGTTTAGTGTTATTTACAGCAGACTTTGACCGCTTCACTGGTCACAGTGTTTAAACGAATTTAAAAAAAAATAATAATAACTATTTTTTTATACCGTTCTACAAATAAAAACTAAAAAAGAAATACATAGAAATTGCTCAAAAACTTCGCTTTGGGTTCTCGCTGCTTTCGACAGAGACTTCCGCACCGCAACATCTCCGTTCCGTGCCTCTATTGTCTGCGACAACGCCTTACCCGTGAACTTGAACTTAGGTGCTTGTTGGATGACAGTTTTGAAACGAAAACTATCGAAAATATCAATATAGAACTTTTATATTTAAATCGTATTTCACTACACAAACTATTTATTGTCACATTATGTCCTATATTTTATTTGATATATTCTGCCAGCCATAAAATAACAGAAATCTCTCGCCAATATGCTCGGTAATAAAATATGCAATGAGTGCTATTTCAGCCGGATTTTAGAAAACTAATGTTTTTGTGATTATATATATTTCAAATTAAACATATTTTATTTATTTATTTAAATATTAATTTGGATTAATAAAATACTTCTACCTCGGAGTTACAGGTAACAGCACATTGGTTTGTTCAATTAGCGCAATGATTGATTGATCGCGCGGATGCTCACGCGTTATCACGCGTATCAAACATGATTACGTTACATGATTATCACACGTGATTACGCACGCGTATCACGCGCGCGGAGCATCCGCGCGTTAAGCGGAAGGCCCGGGTTCGATTCCCGGCTCTGTTATTTTTCACATAGTTAGTATAAAAAATCATCCTTCCACTCCAAATTTTCTAAAATTAATTAAGGTTGATAAATAAAGACTTTCTAAATTAAAATTTCATGGACTATTGGAGTCGTGCCACGATTAATTATGTCACTTGATATAGCTGCGTTTGCAGACTCGGTGACCTTGCCAATGAATATTATGTGAGAAATGTTTAGCTGGTTATCACCCAGGATAGCTCAGTGGTGAGCATCCGCGCGTTAAGCGGAAGGCCCGGGTTCGATTCCATGCTCTGGTATTTTTCACATAGTTGGTATAAAAAATCATCCTTCCACTCCAAATTTTCTAAAAATAAATGTATTTATTTTTATTTCGGAAAAAAAAAATACTTCGTAAACTTTTTTGTCAACAGTTAAATTATAGCTAATACTTAAACGGCTTATTTTAAAGCCGTTATGGGATTATTAAATTCATATTTTATTAATTAAAAGAAAACTAATCAAAAGTTCGAAAATTGGACTTCGTGGCTCACTAGGATACATCGGAGGGGGGGGGGCACTTTTCTGTCGAATCACATGACTACCCGAGCTACCATCTTTGCGCTATGCTGTCCACAGACACGCACACACACACATACATATATATATATATATATATATATAAATTGAAAAATAACCTCAGTTCACCTAGAAGAAAGAAAGAGATTTTACAGAAATTGTAAATTTCAGTAAGTCACATAAACAGATCATTTCAATATTAAGGAAAGAATTGTTGATATAATTTTAATAATAGTCTCTGAAACAGAAATTCCTTTTTGCCATTTCCGAATATTTCTTTACTTGAAAAATCCTCCTAAATTCTTCTCCTAATTTTGATAGAATTTTTTAAATATAAACAATAACAATATTAAATGGTTGATAGCGTAAATAAATGGTACTAAATGGTTGATTGAGCTTCAAGTAATTCTCAGTCATTCATAGAAACATTTATTTTATTTTATTTTACTTTATTTTATTAAAGATTACTGAAAAATTCGCCATTTTTAAAAGGAAACAGAAATAAGGGATTCCCAAAAATCGATATAAAGACGAGGGTTTTATACAATACATGAAGATTTCCAAAAACATTTTAAATTTGAGAAATAAACAAAGATTTAGCTAATAAAGAATTTGGTCTTTATTATTACATTTCATTAAATAACAAAATAAAGCTATGAAGGAATTGATTATCCATTCACAAAATATATCCACATTAATGACATAAGCATATAGTGAATGGATTGGAAAATTGTACAAAATTAATAATATTTTAGATACATCTAGAGTAAAAATATACCTCCCACTTATAAAAAAGAAAAAAAAAAAAAGAAAGAAAAAAAAAGAGAAAAAAAAAAAAAAACTTTCAAACAACAACAAGTAAAACAACAAATTTGAAAATACGGTAATCCTAAACCAAATTTTGGGTAGAAAATAATATATTTTATTGCAAACTGTCACCGTGTTTTTATATTGATAACATATTAATCTATCAGCTTAGTAAATTATTTTACTTCATGTTTTGGGCACATTAAGCTCAAATAATTTTTTTATGATGAAAATCTTCGCTAAAGTAAATATAAAAACGTACTATTTAATATGGATTTAGTCTTAAAGAATAGTCTATAAGTTTCGTAAAAATTTTTGCAAAAAATATAAATTTGAAGCAGAAGTTGATGAAAATAAAACGCAAATATATCATCTAAAGAAAAATGCTAAATTAGAAAAAAAAAAAAAAAAAAAAAAAGCAATAACTATGCAAAATTTATGCTTCATTTCTTAACTAACCCATTATTTACCAAAATTTTTAAATATATGTATTTTTTAATTATTAAAAACTTTAAGTTTCAGTAAAGGATACTACAGAATCAAAACAATTTCAAATAATTATTAAATATATTAATTAAAGAGTTATCATTTTGTAGACAATGGCGGAATACACTGACTTAAATATTGTAAAAAAAAGAAAGAAATGCAACTCCCCCCCCCCCAAAAAAAAAAAAAAAAAAAAAAAAAAAAAAAAAATCTCATAATGGCAGGTAATGGTTTAAGTAAACAAATTTATTACATGAACTCCTATAAGAGAATTTTTTATACATTTTTTTTTTAACATACTATTTATAACGAATGCTTTTTACTTTACATCTAATTAAAAAAAATTATTTTTAAAGCTGGAAAATACTCCCAGTGTTAACTTAAAATAAATTTGACAATGCATCATTGAAATGTAAATAGGAATGATAAATATGTAAAATTTACGGTACGTATATGGAATAGGACAATCTTTTACACAAATATCATAATAATAATTTAAATTTTTTCAATCTCCAACCCCTCTTTAAATATTGCAGCAACTTCCAATGAACACTTAATAACACAAACTTAAATTTTTAGAAAAAGATATTAGATCCGAAACAATATAATGTAACTGGATGAAAATTCTCTACTGTGAGATATTCTCAGAGACCTTATAACATGTTAAATTAACGCATCATATTTTCTAGAAGCCCATTCTACCCATCTGTACCATTCTTCTTTTTTTATAAATGTATCACATACTTTTACGAAATCAAAAGAACAACGTAGAGTAAATGTCTAAAAAACGAGAGAAAGAAAAGAAGATAGAAAGAAAACGTAACATCGCAATGTAAGGTCAGAAAGGGACAGTTTCCACAGATATAACATTTTTGTTCCAAAAGGAAAATAAGGAAAGTTTAAAAAGAAAACAAATTTAAAATATACTTTTATTAAAATAAAACATGTTTTAGTACTAAACCAAAAGTACAGCGTATAGAATAAACAGTGTGGAAAGCGGCGAATAAAATTGTACTAAAAAATTTAAGCCTGTCACCAGATGTCATTGTAATCGAAGCTAGTGTCACGACAACAAAACCGAGACTCCCTATTGGTTAATTATACGCTTAGATCACGTGATTAAACTGACGAAACTGGGAAAAGCCAATCAGGTCTTCGATTTGAGCAATAGCTTCGATCACAGCGACATCTGGGTAAGCTTAATGTTTGTAGCATCATTTTAACATCACGTTATAGGCGATTGCCACACTGTTTATTCTAGATGCTGCACCAAAAGTATATCTGCTGTGTATGGATTAAGTGAAGACCTATTTTTAAAGCAGTAATATGCAAGAAACATTAATTGTTTATTTATAAAGCGTTCTATACTTTTCTGGCTAATTATTTACTTTTATCATTTAATATCGCAAAACTTTCTCTAGTGGACTGTTTCAATAAGCCTATTGATATTCAGTAGTAATTCTTTATACTTAAAGGTGCAATATTTGAAAATTTTGAAGTAATGTCTATGTATGCAAGTAATATTTAGGACGCTTAATCTTTTATTACTGCCTTTACAGCACTTTGCCACTTTTAACATGATTATTTAACATCGCCAGGATTATTTTTTGTGAGGTATAATAAGCCAATAAATAATAAATACATTTGTTGGCTTAAATATAGACACATACTTGTAAAATTTGGTGTAATTTCTATGCTAATATAATAAATTTCACTGCACTTTATTAATTACCAGCATTTTTACAGCAGTTTATCCTTTTTACCTTTATTATTTAATATCTACAAAATTATTTACATTGCGTGTTTCAGGAAATCATTAAATAGTTTGTAGAAAATATTCATTTATTTAACTAATAATTGCAAAATTCACCGAAATTTTTATAGATATACAATGATTTTTAGTTGTAGTTAGTGATGTTTTTCTAACAAAGTTAATATTCCAAATAATTATACTTTGCATATTTAGTGCGGTATACATATGCATATTTTTATTACTAGAAAGTATTTATTTTATCAAATTTATCATACTTATTGAAATGCAATGTTTTTTATTGTAAAAAACCATTACTTACTATAACTGTCCTCATTTCTTTACCATTCTTCATATACAAATTCAGAATATCGTAAAGTCTAAATCTGCTATAATGTATGTGAAACATAAGCGGTATAAAAATATTAACTGCAAATCTTAAGCGTAATGGATTGCACCATTCACACTTTTTCTAACTACTTATGTTAATAGTTTTTACAGACTTTTTTTTCTTTTTTCTTTTTTTACAAATACAAATAATTTTTGATACCACAAAATAGTAATTTTACTTTCAATCTTTACAAAAAAGAGCAATTATACAAGAAAATACATTATTTTTCAAATGGACTTTACAATAACAATAATAACAACAGCAACAACAACAACAACAATAATAATGATAAGATAATTGTTTGCAAAGCCCATAAAGACATTTAAACAAATCATGTGAAAATGCAAGATGTAATATACTTTAAAAAAGAAATCCTTCAAATGCTAAACTATCAGAAATGTAAGCTAAATTTTTGTTTCTCTTTTGTAAAAGTTTAAGATTCCATGTCTATTTAATCATGGTATTACAGAATTCTGCAAGTATTGCTAAAATAATAGGTAGGAGTAGTAAGCCCAGCGCTTTGAGGGACGGAAGTGACGTCATAGGAGGGGGAGGGGGAGGAAACCGGAAGTGACGTAACGGTTGCTTGATCGTGAAAGATGACGGGGGTAGAATTTCTTTTTATCCGTTGGCAACCTGTCAAGACATGTGACGGAGGGTAGAGTTTTCTTAAAGGGACAACACAGAATCCTGTCAGAACATGAAAGAGAATGACGTCATCAACCGAAAAGAGGACAATGTAGAATATTTTTAATTAATTTTTAATGAGTAGTTCATTAATCAATTTTAATAAGTAAATTTTATTATTTTATTGATTATTAATTAATTATTTAACTGACTATTTTAATTCGCTAGATTTTTTACAAAACAATATTGCCCTGTAGGAGGTTCGAACTCACCATCTATGGCATGCAAGACCAACGCGCTACCGATTAAGCTACGATGACGTTCTCTCGAACTTCCTTTTTTTATATTTTCCCCTCTTAGGAGATAGGGGGTGGGAAGACGTGTCCCCACCTGCGCCCAAGTGGACTCGTCCAAGGGGATCCAGCCAATAAGAAGGTACATAACTGATGTCACGTTCCTTACGCTGGATATTTAAGGACCCTCCTGAGCTATCGCGTTCACTTTCTTGTTTGACCTAGTCCAAGAAAATTCTTTGCTTGCTCTTTTACTTCTATTCCTAGGATTACCTTCTTTCTTCAGAAAAAATGAAACGCTCATTCAATACTGTTGGTTCAGGCGAAAATCAGGTAAATATTTTTTTTTCCCTAATTTTTTGTTATCATTAAATATATTTTTCCTTTCTGATTTTTAAACAATACTAAAAATCCACTTTCTTTTTTGCAAATTTTATTTATTTTTATTTATTATTTATTAAGTGTTTTGAGAAAAATCTAATTAAAAATATTTCAAGTTTTATTTTTAAGTTTTTAAACTGTTTTTAAGATTTTTTTTCTTTTTTAACTTAACACTAATGTTTTCTGAAAGTTTTTTTTAATCATGGATTTTTTTTTTTCTTTCCTTAATATTTTGAACTCGTATATGCAATTTTCTTTTCTGAATTTTGATTCATTTAATTTTGTTCTATAAAATGTTCTTTTTTCATTTTAGGTTCTTTTTGAAGATTCTGAAATGCCCTTCAATGATTCCGATGATGAAGTAAGTTATTTTAATAAATTATTATTTTTATAATATTATAATATTTTGTAATATTGATATTCTTAACGATGTATTTACTTTTTCAGTTGATGGATGAAGCGTCGCAAATTTTCATCGAAAATCCTATGGATTTCGATGAAGCTTCCCAAATTTTTGCGGAGAATCCCATGCCTTTGCCGCTATATTACCGAGTTGGAACAGGATTTGAAGTAAGTTTGTTTTTGTGTTCTTGAGTGTAATCTCTTTTTTTTTTTTTTTTTTTTTTTTTTTTATAAGTGTCTAATTTTCTTTATTATTACTCTAGACTTCTGCTCGACCTGTTGGAGCCGGACCAACGTACACGACTGGTGGAGAGACTTCCCGCGTAAGTACTTACTTTTATACATAGATTTTTTTTTTTTTTTTTTTTTTTTTTTTACGATCGTGCTTATTGTATATATTTTCTTTGTTTTTACAGATGGAGGATGCTATTATTATTACCGAACGTCTACGTCGGAAGAACAACAAGTATCAAGCGGAAGAAATCCGCTATGAAGCCCGTGTTGATCCGGACAAGCTTCCTGCTCACGTGCGGGGTGTACCCATGATTGCTGTGATAGACTCCGTGCATCAATTATTTTCGAGTTTGATTCGCCGTTCCACGGAAAATTTGGAATCCACAGACCTGATACGACTTTGTATTTGGGCGGAGGGATTGGATAAGCCAATATCCACGAAACTCATTTCCGTCTCTGAGCTCACCGTTGAAAAAGTGATGTCTGCCGTCATGAAGGTCCTGCAGTCGAAAAATAAAATCCAACTGGATGAGGGTTTTTCGGTGGATGTCATGACTATTCACAGACCCATCGGTGCTGGAAGACGAAGAATTTCAAATATTTCCGTCGATCGCCTGCAAAAGAATTGTATTTTTGCCATTCCCGAGGATGAAGAAGGTCTCTGCTGTGCAAAGGCCATCGTGTTTGCGAAAGCCCATTTAGAGAATGACCGCAAGGCAATTGAAGCCATGAGACGACGTGACCGTCCCGCTCTGATGAACCGTGCCCGAGCTCTGCATACTGCAGCCCAAGTTCCCCTAGGTCCTTGCACGTTTCGGGAAGTCGCTCAGTTCGAAGAACATCTCAACATTCAGATTGCCGTACTGTCGTCGGATAATCGCAATCGAGTAAGTTTTACTAAATGTGCATATTAAAATTATTTTTTCTTTATTGACATTTGCTGATTTTATTTTTATTTTTATTTATTTATTTTTTTGTAGGTTTCATACAAAGGTGTGGATAGACCCCAGAGAATCAATTTGTGGCTTCACAATGGACATTACGACGTCGTGAAGTCATTGAAAGCCTTCTTCGGTAGTAATTTTTATTGTGAACGGTGCGATGTGCCTTATGAGAAACAATATGAACACCGATGTGCCGAAGCATGTTACGTGTGCATGAGGACAGACTGTCGACCGGGCGAACCTCAACGATGCCTGGACTGTGATCGTCTCTGCCAATCGAGTGATTGCTTTGCAGCCCGTAAAGCCCTAACAGAGAATCAGGAATTCTCCCTCTGTGATCAGGTAAATGAATAGTCTTAGTTAAAAAAATATATATAAATAATGTATGTGTAAATGTATGCATTCATGTTTTTTTCTTTCTTTCACAGATTTATCAGTGTCGAACGTGTTGCAAAGTAATTCGTAGAAGAGATTGTCCCAAAGACATGCACCGCTGTGGAACAGCCAAATGCCCTTCTTGTGACCGCTTTGTTGTATTGGCGGAGCACCAGTGTTACTTGCGGCAAGTGGCCCCGAAGAATCCCAGTGCAAAATTGATCTTTTTTGATTTTGAAACGGACCAATCTTCGGGAACACACGAAGTTAATTTTGCCGTGGCGCAGTATACTGATGGCCGGGAGGAGGTATTCAAAGGATATACAGCCTTTGCAGATTTCTGTACATGGTTGTTTACTCCTCGACACAAGGGCTACACAGCAATCGCCCATAATATGAAGGGGTAAGTAAATTTTTTCTCTGTGTTTATTTCTGATTTTTTCTTATCTTTATCCATTAAACGTATTTTGTTCTTTTTTCAGATTCGACGGGCAGTTCATCATGGAATGGTTAATCAAACAAGGTACAACACCAGAAGTAATTCCGTGCGGGAGCAAATTGATGTCTATTCATTTGAAATCTGTCGACGTTCGAATCATCGATTCGTTAAATTTTCTCCCAATGGCCCTGTCAAAACTGCCCGGTTGTTTTGGTTTCTCCGAATTACGGAAGGGATATTTCCCTCATCTCTTCAACACCCGTGAGAATCAACACTATGTTGGACCCCTTCCAGATACCCAATACTATAGTCCTGACACGATGTCAACTGCAGCTCGCAGTGCATTCCTGTCCTGGCATGCAGAAGAAAAACAAAAGGGGGAAATGTTTGATTTTCAAAAGGAAATGTATTCTTATTGCAGGTAGGTGCTTAAGAATTCTCTATTTTTTAAAAATAAATAAATAAATAAAACAAAACAAACAAACAAAAAAAATATTTTTAAACTAATATGTTTTTTTCTTTTTTTCAATTTTTCAGTTCGGACGTGGATATTCTTCGGCGTTGTTGTCTCGAGTTTCGAACACAGTTTATGGAAATCGCCAACGTGGATCCGTTTCGGTAAAGTATTTTTTTGTATTCTTTTAAAATATCTCTATGAAAAGATTTAATTTATAAACATTTAACTTCTTTTTTATGTTTTAGGTATGTGACGATTGCATCTGTTTGCATGGCAACATACCGAAGCAACCACATACAGCCCGATACGATTGCTATGGTTCCCGTGCACGGTTACATCAACAAAACCAATTTCAGCCCTGATTCAATTCGATGGTTGGATTTTGTAGCCTCAACACAAGGGTTGCATATCCAGCACGCTCTCAATGGAACGGGAGAGCGAAAAATCAGAGGAATATCGGTAGATGGATTCTGTGAAGAAACCAAGACCGTCTACCAATATCAGGTAAAAATTATTCTGTGATTAATGAATCATTTTATTTATATATTTTTTTTAAATACTATTTTAATAAATGAAAATATTTATTTTTAGGGTTGTTTCTTTCACGGCTGTTGCACATGTTACAATTCAGACGTGACCCATCCTTTAAAAAACGTGACCATGGCAGCATTAAGACAACAGACGGAGGAGAATGTCCAGAAATTACGCGACCAGGGATATCAGGTAGTCGAGATGTGGGAGCATACTTTTAGAGAAATGAAGAAGGAGACCCCGGAACTAAAATCTTTCTTGAAAACACACGACTTGAAGGACCGTTTAAATCCAAGGGATGCATTTTTTGGGGGACGAACCAACGCAGTAAAATTGTTTCACGAAGGCGACGTGAAATATGTTGATTTTACGTCGTTATACCCATGGGTAAGTCTGTTGATTGTTTTGTTTTTAATTCTTTAAATTATTTTCTCACCTTAAAAATGTTCTCTGCATGTGATATGTATTTTTTTTAACACTTTTATTTCATTGTTAGGTAAACAAATATTGCCTTTACCCCGTTTGTCATCCCACCATTATAACAGAATGTTTCGGTGATATCGACCAATATTTCGGATTGGTCCACTGCAAAGTACTCCCACCACGAGGGCTCTATTTACCCGTGCTGCCATACCGATGCCAAAAGAAGCTGATGTTTCCCCTATGCCGGACCTGCGCTGAAACCTTGCAGCAAAGTCCTTGCTCCCATACCGATGATGAACGTGCTACTGTCGGAACATGGGTAAGCGAGGAGCTGAAGCTGGCGAAGAAGAAAGGATATCGAGTCACACAAGTAAGTACTAAACATAATCTCGTTGTTTTGTAAATGTATGATTTTATTTGAATGCTCATCTAATAGTTTTTATAATTTTTATTTCAGATCTACGAGGTCTACCATTTCGAACAAACATCAGACTCTCTGTTTAAATCATTCATCGATTGTTTTTTGAAGATCAAGCAGGAGAGCAGTGGTTGGCCTTCAGACTGCGTGACTGAGGAACAGAAAGCCCACTACATTCGCCAGTACGAGGAACGCGAAGGTGTTAAATTAGACCCGGCATGCATCAACAAAAACCCTGGGCGCAGACAAGTAGCCAAATTAGCGCTAAATAGTTTTTGGGGACGGTAAGTATAATTAAAAATTTTTCGTTTTATTTACAGTTATATTTTTTTATACATTTTTATAACTTTATTTCTTTTTTCATTACAGATGGGGGATGAACATTAATAAGGATCGGCTGACGTTTGTCAACACTGTCCCGAATTTCAACAAAATGATGGCTGATCCTACTAAAAACGTAAGTACCTTTTTTATTTTATACATCGATAATTATTTATTTTATTCCATTTCATGTTTTAATTTTAATTTCCTCTTTTTCAGATCAAAGATGTTTTTCTCCCTACACCAGAGGTGGCAGCCATCCAATGGAAAGCTGACGAGGAATTTATCGGGCAGGACACCGCTACAAACATCTTTTTAGCGGCTTTCACTACAGCTTGGGCTCGTCTCAAGCTGTACAGCGAAATGGACAAACTTGGCCGCATTGTTCTGTATCACGATACAGATTCGATCGTTTATGCCAGTGATGGTACAAACGATCCGCCCTCGGCAACTTTCTAGGTGAATTCACCGATGAACTGGATGGTGATGTGATATCCGTGTTTGTATCTGGTAAGTGGTTTAAATTTCTCTCTTTATTTATTTATGTTTCTGATCTCATTTGAAACTTATTTTTTACTTTATTAAATTCATTTCTTTTCTTTTTTAGGTGGCCCTAAAAACTATGGTTTTGAAACAAAAAGTGGTAAAACTTGTTGCAAGGTAAGGGGGTTCACCTTGAACTTTAAGAATTCCCAATCTTTAAATTTCGAATCTATTCGGAAGTTAATTACGGAAATGAGTGAGACTCAAACGATCCCAATTACAGACCCAGCAAAAATCACCCGGGATCCAAAACGCAGAAAGGTCATTAACAGAGAACAAAGGAAACTTTACAGGGTGGTCTATGACAAACGTGTCATTCAGCACGATTTGACCACCCTACCTTACGGGTATTAAAGGAACATGAAGAAAGAAAAAAATATGTATAATAAAACAACAAAAAATGTAACGAGAAAATTTGTAAATTTATTATTAACAATAAATCATATTTATTTTTTTGTAACTGAGTTTGTCTTTTTTTTTCTTTTGAAAAATTAAAAATGTTAAATGAAAAGAAATAAAACAACAACTGAAACAATTCAAGCAAGAAAGAAATTTATTAAAAAATCATTTTTTTACAAGTTTAGCCATTTTGATGAAGTCAATTTTTTTCTTCCAGGTTTTGCATACATAGTTTTCACATACGGTGTACGTTTTCTCTTCGGAGAGGATTTCATAACAGTTAAATATTTATTTTTGATAAACTCTCGTGGAAAATCACAAATCTTCAATTTTTCATTAAATTCTTCAAAGGCATCTGGTTTTTTTATTCTGTTTCTTAATAGGAAATTGATTAGTTGAACAATATCAGAATCAGGGATAACATTATTGTCCACTTTAACTTCTTTATTTTCATTCCAAAATATTTCATGCTGTCTTAAAAATTCTATAATTTTCGAAGCAGTTTTTTTATGTTTGACAGGAACGGTGTTCAAAATTTCACTTTCTGTAACAAGATTGTTTTCAGGAGGATTTTCCGTGACTGGAACTTCGGAACGTTTCACAGTATTCACATCTGGGAATGACACAAACTTCTGCAAAATCTGTATGTATAGCTTTGCTTTTTCATCTTCTTCTAATTTTCTTTTCAAAATTTTTTGAATCTGTATGTCTAAATCACTCAAATGTTCTTCGGCAAATTCTTGATCTCTATCCATTGGAATTAGTCTGAATTTACGAGCGAATTCCATTTATCAATGTACTCAGTACAGACACGGCAGCGGAAATGAGAATAGAAAGAAAACCTTCTCCTTTTTGAACAAGGAGTCGCCTTTTCTTAAATAATGGGACTTTTCTATCTCCTAGACGACGCAAAGTTTTTTTATAATGGGTTAATTTGTTTTTCTGACGTTTGGTGACAGGTACGTTACCCTTTAATAGGTTTAAGGCGCATTCACACACACCTTTTATGATACTGTTAGGACACTTTCTAAGAAAGGCTGCTTTCTGTTTCGTCTTGCTTAACAATCTGAGATGTTCCAGCGTCGACATCCTGAATACAAATGATTTGTGGGAAGCTTATATTCTCCTTTATAAATACGCCGAAAGCAAATGCTTTCGCCAGTGCGCAGTGTTTAAAAAACGATTTATGACTGGGGCATTTCACATCTGCTTCCTCTAGTGAGACTATTTTGGGACAATCAAAATCATTGAGATTAAAAATTTTTCGTTTAGACATTTTCTCTAAAAATTTTGTTTTTTCTAATCCTTTGGTAAAAATCTTTTTATGGGAAATAAACAAAGATGAAAGTATAACTTCTAAAGCTGAATAAGGTAATTCTCCACTCTCCCAGCGTAAACCATGACAATAACGAGTTAGCCATGCAAAAGATTTTCTTTTTTTGAGGGTTAATTGTTCCCATGGATAAGGAGGGAGAAAGCTCCAGCGGGCATGATAATTAAAGTCCACGGCATAAAAGGCCAATTCTTTGACAACAAAATCTTGCGAATTTATCTGAAAGCCCTCAAATTCTACTACAGCTGAAGACATGTTCACTGAAGGATGCACTGAATAGAAATGATTTATCGAGGTTCATACACGTAATGTTTATCACCCGAAAATATTCTTGTGCGCAGGCGCAAACGATCATCTGCCCTTGGGCGCAAATCAATAAGCAAATAACCAAATTCAGGTGATGTAGCATCGTAAAAAATTTCTTGGAAAGCTCGAACTTTACCTGGATACATTTGGCGAGCTAAGATATTAATTTGAGTTTTATCCCTAGGATTTCTAAATAAGAAAATATATTGAGAATTTAGATTAACATTACGCATTTCTTTACCCTGAACAAAAATATTTTGAGTTAAAAATATAACAGATAAATTTTGGTGATGACTGCCTTTCGTAAAAAGATTACTTAAGCGAAAATCATTCGCTAATTCTGACATTAAATCGTCTATGACAATTAAAGCATTTCGAAGTGAGTTAAGATTAGACGGTAGTCCTTCTTCAAAATTCACATCTTTCATTGAATTAAAAAGAGGTTGGTATTTACCGTAACAATAAATAATATTCGTTGGCATGGGATTAAACATCTTACAATCAATCAACTTTTTAACTAGAAATGTTTTTCCAGACTGCGTGGGGCCAGAAATAAGGCAAGTAGATGGGTGTTCTAACTTGAGAAGTTCCATTTTTTAAATGACAAATTTTTCAAAATGATCCTACTTTTATACTCTTTCCGTCAAAATAAAACATGCATTTTTTTTTTTAAAGTAGGAAAATATTAATAAAACACATTAAAGAAAATACAAACACATTTATTAAAAAAATAATTTTTATTTTTTGAAAATCATATTTACACCATATCTTTTTTTGACAAACTGAAACATTCGAAAATCATTTTTCTTTCTAGACAGTACATTTACAATAGATTTCATACAGAGTCCTTGACATCGTTTTATTACAAAAAAAATACAATATTGTCCACAGACATTGGACGTTAAACTTTGAAGCGTTGTCTTGTTCCATTGAATTTGAGAATACTTCTTTACAAATCTTGTTATGTCTTCTCCATAGGTTTCGGGAGGTAATCCGTAAGAGTCGAAAAAATCAATAGTCTTTTGGTCTTGAATGTAAACAGCCAGCCAATGGGATCCCTTTTCATCATGTTTATCAGTATTGAGTACAAATGCACAAGGGAATTTTCGAATGACAGGTATTTTGTCAGAAGGAAAAACACCTACAAAATGCCTAGCAGAAACAAGATCGCGAGATAAAACTGTATGAATTTGAAATGAATTCATCAGTTTCCAAAATCATACAAAATATTTCGAGCTTTGTTGATTTCAATTAAATTTTCAAATTCAGCATACACGATCAGAGAGATTGTTTGTATTAGAGGAGAACTAAATTTAAGTTCCAATCTTAGATTGCTGTGACGAATAAGGTTAAGATGAGAACCATCACATAAGTCAGGTGTCAAATCAAAACGAAATAAAGAATATCCTTTTGAAAATTCTGACCTAGATAAATACAGTCCTTTGTTGTCGGCATTCACAAATAAATTTTGATAAGCACGGATAAATAAACCATTTTCAAAATTAGGCTGAATGGGATTATGAGGAACAGGTTGACCATCTACATAGACACCTATGAAGTTCATATTGTAATGCTGAAATTCAAAGGGGGACTTTTTATAGTTGCCGTTAAATGCATCGTTGTCTACACAGGCAATTACAATACGATTCGGCATTTGACCAATAAAAATGTTATCTTGAATAAAACTCATATTTCCAGCAGGAATGGAATAAGTTTTGCAAAGAACTCTATCAATAGGATACTTGGCGGTCGTTTTTTCTAGGCTTTTCGCATGTCCCAAAACAACACCTGGGCTAACCCTTATTTTTCGAACAAATAAAGAGGCATGATCAAGGAATACTTTGAATTCCCCTTCACCCCCTAACAAGCAAAATTCTGGTTTGCTACGAATAAGTTTAATTTTCACGACGACCATGTTAAGTAGTAGTCTCTCTTGGTGAAACATATCCAAGTGCAAACGACCCATCATATCAACTGAAGCACTTAGTTTAAACAGTTCAGCACGTTTATTAAAACCTTCATTAGGGTTAGGATCTGCCGTGTCAAAAACATTCATACGGCCAGCAGTGTCTTTGTAAAATAATTCTGAGGAAAGTTGAGAGGTTTTCACATCATATCCATGATTTAGTAATGTTTCTATCATAGCTCTATAGGGATACGTATTATTACTGGATGAAACAAGTCTTTCATTTAGGCTGATGTCTACTTGGGAAAACATAGAATGTAAGAAAAGGTTCACAGGGCCGACTTTACACTTATCTGTTATAGGCTTGCCATCATTTTTCAAAATTTTTACTTTGATATACAGCTGAGTTTGCGACAAATTAAGATACTCTTCACCGCTTCCAGACACATTAAATTCTACAGGACCGCCATCCGATGCATTGGCAAGAGGATGAAACTCAACCCATTGGCCTCTTTCAATAACTGTTTGAGTGGGTGGTAAAGAAAATAGTTCTAGTTCTGATTTAGCGCATTCTGGAGAATCTTTTAAAAGAAAAGCCATTTTATAGAGTATGTCTAATCAAAAATATCACGTCCTTGCACTTTCCGTGCTTTCGATGAAATGAAACGTTTGGAAGGTTTGCGTTTCCTTTTAAGCTTTCCGTGACCGATCATCTCATCCGCTTTTTGAACAGCTTTTCTGGCTAGTTTTTTTCCGGTTTCTTTCGTTCGCGTTTTGAGAGAAGATTTTAAACTTTCGCCTGACAATACATCATTTGCTACCATAGTGCCAGTTCGTAAAGCTTCTTTTCCGACTGTTTTGGCACCGCTTATTAAAAAGGGCATTGCGCTTCGGAATAGTTTAGCAAAAAATCCACCTATCCCATGTCCTCTCTGCAAAACGGTTCCCTGATAATAAGGCAAACCTTGTCCTGTTTGCCCGGCATAATAATCTTCAAATTTTTTCGTACAACACGTATAAGGCACCAACATTTTTATTGATCCTTCTTTCACGTCAACAAAATTGAAAATGAGAGTTATTTGAAAAGAAAGGTCCTTTTTATATAATTTGCCGTAAACGAAAATGTAAAGTGACAAATACTTTGCCTCTTTCAAAAGGTACTAAAGCCCCAGAATGAAGTATTATATCAATGTGTATTGTTTGGAAATGTTGCCGAATAACAGGTAAGTAAAAAGGTCTTGGATAATGAGCATTTACAATTTCGCCGTCGTTTCCATCTACCGTGACGATTTTTAGCAAAGGAGCTTGTACATCACCTACGATTTGGGGTTCTGTTAGATCACAGTATACATATATCACTGGAAAAGAGCACTTTGGATCGGCAACAAACGGACTTTGTTGAAATCCTGAATATTTTCCTGGTTCGAATCCCAATAGTTCCGCTATACCTTCGTGGAGGATTACTTTTGATTTTCCATCCGTCTTGATAGTTACTCGTTTCGTTACTGGGTGATACTGAAATTCAATCTTTTTATGGGATTCTATTGTCATACCTCGAATAAGATCTGGTATCGTTTCATAACAACCTGGGGGGACTCTTCTACCTTCGAGTATTCCATCACCCAAATCAAAACCAAATAAATTATTATCATTTCGAACGTTATACCAAGTATGGGGATAAATGAAATCGACTAAAGCCATTTCCCATTCGCCATTTAAATTGATTGGACTAGGCAGCTGCGTCGTAAATTGTGATATTTTATTTTGCGGGAAAAAGCTCAAAGAGCTGTCACTGATCAGTGTGACGTAGAAAGACATCGTTTTTAAAATGAAAGTTAAGTTACACAAATGCTCTATTTATATCATTTTGACATCGCTGACCCATGTATTGAATTTTTGAGGATAACCCTGAAACTTTACGAAGTATTCAACTTTTCCATGACGTTTTCTTTTTTTCAAAACTTTTTCCACTGGATAAAATCCAGAATCCGAAATTTTTTGTAACTCTTGCTTGTAAAAACTTCCTTTTATAATTTCTCCTGCCAAATCTTTCAATTGATAGACAACAGGTACACGAGGTAAAATTTTACAAATTGTAAATATTTCTCTTGTCCAGTTTTGTTCATATCCTTTTTCAAACAACATTTTTTCTCGACTGATGCGAACAGTATCTCCAACTTTTAAATCTGTAAGGTTAGGTTTTGGAACCAATGTTTGCTGATCATATAGCGTATGCCAAATTTTCTGTTGGTTTTCTAACGTCACCGATGCAGGCTCTGTTTGTATACTACGATGCCAAGTATGATTATAACTGTGTACTAATTTATCGATGACGTCGATGTATCTTCTTGTGTTCATTTCAGTAAAATATTTCCACATCTTAGTTTTCAAAGTGCGATTAAAACGTTCAACCACCGAAGCCTTGGTTGCATTATGTGTAGTGAAAAAATGAATTTTCTTCTTTTTAAAGTAATCTTGTACAAGATAGTTCGTAAATTTTTTACCCGAGTCTGTTTGAAGTCGTTCGGGTAACCTTTCTGCAAATATTTTTTCAAAAGCTTGTTTAATAGTCATAGACCTTTTATTTTTCAAAGGTATCGCCCAAGCATACTTTGATAAAATATCAGTGCAAGTTAGTAAATATTTATAACCATCGTTATAATTAGCTAAGGATTGCATGTCCACTAAATCAGACTGAAACTGCTCGTTGATGCCTCCTACAATAACACGATTTCTTTGGAACCTGTGTCTCAAAGGCTTGTGCAAAGTATATGAATCTTTCGTTTGAAGCCATTTCTTGATGTCTTTGGTTTTTACGCGACCTTTTAAAGCACGCTGTAAAGCATTGACACCACCGAAACTGGCCGGATGTTCTGGATCCCGATACATCTGATTCAATACTGCTTCCATTACAGCAGTAGTTGTGATCTAGCCGAACACTTATATTCATAATGATTCAAACAAAACGTATAACCCAGTATTTATATATTCACAAAACCTTAAATATTTTCTAAGTGATAAACATGAAAAAAGTCACACACACACAAGAAATTCTATAATAATCAACATTTATTTACATTAAAATGTACATAATAAAGAATCAATTACAAGAAAACAATAATTTGTTAAAAATAAGTTCTTCTTCCTTTTCTTCACCAACATACATTTTTTCAATAGTTTCATATAATTTTTCTACATCTAAAGAAGGGAAAAATTCTTCTACTCCTAATACTGCTTGGAAATCAATATTTAAATTTTTATGAACTATATCTCTGGCTACATCATCCCAATTTATCGAGAACAATGCTTGGTGAAAATATTCTGACCATTTTTCAGATCGACTTTTCGTCAAACAGTCATGCATAAAACTGACTTCATACGAATCTCGACAGCCACAACAATTTATAAGTTCTGTAATTTTTATTGTAATAGCTGCAGCAAGACCGTTTTGAAGTGAAACAAGAAGTTCTAAAAATGCATCAGGGTTCTCCACGGGTTTCAACTGTAAATTTGGATTATCGAGTTCTTTTCCAATGCAATAGGATAAAGTGTAAGCGATCAGCGCTTGTTTCACGCGATCTGTTATTAAACACTTGTTGTCACAAAGTTTTCCTAACTCAGCATCGCTAAGCACAACATATTCAGATAAAAACTGCATGCTTAAATTTTTTCTTTGAAATAATCTTTGGAAAACAAAAAATTCTTGATTATTCTTCATTTGTTTCGAAATGCATAAATCTCTGTCTATAATAAATACCTTATCCGATGACTTATGATTTAAAATAGCATTTACTTTCCTACACAAAGAATACCATACTTTGGGTGATAAAGAAACTCCGTCTTTCGTTGCATGTAACTCGCCGTTTTCTCCTTTAACATATCTCCTGATGTGCACTCGAGTTTTTCCCATATAATGATTGACTGCAAGGAAATTTTCTCCACCTAGGTATTTCATATCCAAAGAATCAGTCCATTCTTCTTCCACATTTTCTACAAACATCTGTTCCTGAAAAAAGAAATAAAAAGAAATCATTAATAAGTAATCAAGATTTTTAGTATTAAAAGAAAGAGTATACTACTTTATTCAAAGGGAAAATGTTTTTTAAAAGAGAGAAAACTTACTTTAGTTCGGTCTTCTTTTATTTTCTTGCATCTTTCTTCTGTTTGAACATGTTTCCGCTTGTTATGTCCAGGTGTTTTCATCATACGGAAAGTTAGATTAACACGCACACCAGTGTGTTTCTTCTCCTTTGGAATTCCATGGCTCCAGAATTTATTTGTTGGGGGATTCATAACCAAAAGCGAGTTTGACTTTAATTCCACTTTTTTATCCTGGTAATTGGGTCTTTTAAAAATCATAGTACGTGTTTCTCCAAAGCTTAGGGAACAGATAGGGTGGTTTTCCTCTATCTCGGCTTCATCATCTTTATGTTGACCAATACAGGCATTTCCATCCTCGTACCGATTTATCAACACGAAATTAAAATTGACACCCATCATGGTTTCAATAAGACTTTTTATTTCAAGAAGCAAAGGAGGCCAAGGCTGGCTGATTAGTGTCAGTCCTGAAAAAGTATAAGATAAATCAGGGTCTCCAAAAGCAGCAATCTTCCGCGAAATAGGATAAGATTTATTTCGAATACGTATGTGGCATTGATCCTCAGGTAAATAAACAATTTCTTTTTCTAGTCTTTCAAAAATTTCTTCTGAAGAAGCAAATACATTTTCGTGGATCAAAAGATTTAGACCGTCTTCCATGATTACGTAGTGAAGAGAGAGCGAATTGAACGGCAGGAATGAAGCGAGACTAAAATGTGATGATATTTCGTGATGTCTAGGATTTTATACCCAGATTTACTGTCTTATCGTCTCAGCAAACGCATCAGGATTGGATAAAAACACGAATGATGTCACAGTGCTCTCTTGTTATTGGCTGGATCCCCTTGGACGAGTCCACTTGGGCGCAGGTGGGGGAAACGTCTTCCCACCCCCTATCTCCTAAGAGGGGAAAATATAAAAAAAGGAAGTTCGAGAGAACGTCATCGTAGCTTAATCGGTAGCGCGTTGGTCTTGCATGCCATAGATGGTGGGTTCGAACCTCCTACAGGGCAATATTGTTTTGTAAAAAATCTAGCGAATTAAAATAGTCAGTTAAATAATTAATTAATAATCAATAAAATAATGAAATTTACTTATTAAAATTGATTAATGAACTACTCATTAAAAATTAATTAAAAATATTCTACATTGTCCTCTTTTCGGTTGATGACGTCATTCTCTTTCATGTTCTGACAGGATTCTGTGTTGTCCCTTTAAGAAAACTCTACCCTCCGTCACATGTCTTGACAGGTTGCCAACGGATAAAAAGAAATTCTACCCCCGTCATCTTTCACGATCAAGCAACCGTTACGTCACTTCCGGTTTCCTCCCCCTCCCCCCTCCTATGACGTCACTTCCGTCCCTCAAAGCGCTGGGCTTACTACTGGTAGGAAAGAACAGATTGGTAATGCAAGAAGCAAAGTTTGAACTGAAAGCATAATTAATGATTATATTGAGGTATGGTGATATGGTGATATGCTCTTAGAAGTAATTTTTTTAATCATAATATAAATGTTTCCGAAATTTATAACGACATTCAGAAGAATCATGTAAAAAAGCAATATGTAATATACTTAAAAAGAAATCCTTCAAACACTAAACTATCGGAAGTATATATGCTAAATTTTTGTTTCTCTTTTCTAAAAGGTTAAGACTCCAAGTCTGTTTAATTAAGCTTTTGCAAGATTTTCCAAGGCACTGATAGAATAATGGGATAGAAAAGAAAATATTGGTAATGAAGAAAACAAAGATGGAACTGAAAATGTAATTAACGATTAATAAGTTATTAAAATATGGTAATATGATTTTAGGAGTAATTTTTAAAATCAAATGTATATTTATTCTGGCATGTTTAACTAATTATTTATTTTGTAAACAATTCTGTACATGGATTCTAAAAATACTTATATATTGCTTATTTTTATACTATGTACAAAATATAATAATTTTAACGATTTTTCTTAAATTTTAACCTTTATCACTTATTATTGCTGGGATTTTTTTTACAGGGTATTTGAAGAAGCCAATAAATAGACAACAGAAATACTTGAAGTGTACATGTAATGCATGCAAAATTAAAAAAAAAAAAATTTCAATATCTGGTTATTTGGTTTGCTATTAAAGATATTATTTCTAATAATTGGACATTGTATATACAATTAATTTGTAATTTTGTTAGCTAATTATGATAAATATTGCACCATATTTATCATAAATAGTAAACTCTAATATTCTGTATCGTAAAGTATTTTTATGGATTAACATAGCCATTACTTAATTTCCATCCCCTATGTACAACCTCAAAAATCTTGAAGTTTAAATAATCGTCTACAATATACTTAAAATATTAAGAGTATATATATATATATAATTAAACTACAAATGCGCATCTTATTGCATTGTAAATTTATAGTACACTCTTGCTGTTCTTTATTATTTTTAGAATAGTTTTAAAAAAATAGTTCTCGAAAAATTAAAAGACAATGTAATTCGAGTATTTTTGACAAATGAAAATAATTAATTTTTTAATACCTCAAAATTGTTATATTACTTGCAGATGATACGGAAAAGAACAATTACATAGGAAAATGCATTAATTATTTTTCAAAAAGACTTTACACACACACACAAAAAAAGAAGATAACATAATTGTTTGCAAAATCGAAAAAGTTATTTAAACTAATCATGTAAAAAAAAAAAAAAGTAATATATATTAAAGAGAAATCCTTCAAACATTAAACTATCGAAAGTATCATACCAATTTTTCGTTCCTCTTTTGTAAAACTTTAAGCCTCCAGGCCTGTTTAATTATGTTTTTGCAGAATTCCTTCAGGGATTACTAAAATAATTGGACAGAAAAGAACACCTTGATTATGAAGAAAACAAAGGCGGAACCCTGAAAGTATAATGATCGATACTGCTTTGCTCTAGTTTGTAAGAATAAAACAAATATGACATAAGGTATTAAGTATGAAGTATTTCTTTCATTACAGAGTTTGTGGAAAAAAGAAAAAGTATTGCCGTTTCACTCTATTATTCATGAAATTTTTGAAATCGATATTCCACGAAAATTCGTACTTTTCAAGAGAGAAGAAAATTTGAAACAAGTAGTTATTTTAAGAGGTATAGTGATTTAAGAATGCAATAAATAAATAAATAAATAAGTAAAATAATAATAATAATAATAACATTTTAAAATATTTATTAGTTGGCTAAAATTGCGAAATTTTCCTTGTGATTGAGTTAAAGCTGTGTGAGTTAGTATGAGTTAATTTCTCTGAGATAGGTGAGTAAAATGATTAATAAGTAGAATGGTTGGTTGGTTGGTTTTAACGTCGCACCAGTGCTGCGCAGATGGGCAATTGGCGACGGTCTGGGACACACCCCTGGAGGTGGTCCGGAGACATACCATCACAATTTTGATCCTCCACGGAAGGGATGGCTCTCCCACTTCGGTTATCCCCAGATGTATAATTTTTGATGGAATATGGAGGACATTGCGGCCACGACAGGTTTTACGTGCACCAGCCATCATTAGTGTACACGACGGTCTTTGGCCGACTCCAGTACCGAACCCGCAATCTTCCAATTACGAGGCCGGCGCTCTACCGACTGGGCTGCCGTGGCCCGATTAAGAAGTAGGACTTCTGGATGGTTGATAAATTTAGAGCATGCATTATAAATCTAGATGTGAACTTACTGAATAAATAAGCATATATATGATATCTATAGTGTCATCATTACAATTGAGATGTATGTAATGGTGACACTATTGATGACATATGTACCATGCTTATTTATTCAGTAAATTAACATCTAGATTTTTAATGAATGCTCAAAATTTGCTTAACCACACAAAAGTCCTATTCATGAAACAATTTTAATAAGATAAAAAGATCATATTTGCATCGCTTATAGATTGCTTGTACCTCTGAATTCCAATTTTTATAGAAGTATTAGAACTGTTATGATATTTATTTATAATGTAATTAAAAAGAGAAAAAATTATACTTTTAAGAAATATTCAAAATATTCCACTTATAATATACGTAGAGAATTTCTTAATACTTCAAAAAGCAAATATTCTATGTATTTTCATGTACATTTAATGTATTTTCGGTATTTTTTTATGATAACTTTCTTTGAGAAATTTCACTGGGTGCGATTTTTGACTTTTCATAATAAATGATTATGATATATTTTATATAAATTGGGAAACAAAGATTCTCAACCCGTTGTAAAAAAAAAAAAGAAAAGAAAGAAAGAAAGAAAGAAAAGTAAATTTAGCCTTTGGGTTTCTATTCCTTTCTTTTTTTTTTTTTTTTTTTTTTGTGGGGTAGGGAGGAGGGAAGAAATATTTTTTGTAGAAAGAAGTGTTGAGCATAATTGGTTAAAAAGTAATTGAATTACAATTAAATTACAATTATAATTATTTTGAATTATTTATTTGAATTACTTATTCAACTTATTTGTTCAATTTATTTATAATAATTCAATTTATTTATAATCAATTACTTGTTAACCGATTGACAGTAAAATAATTATAATTGTAATTTAATTGTAATTCAATTACTTTTCAATCAATTATGCCCAACACTGGTAGAAAGGAAATTGTTAATGAGACATTATTATACACAAATTTCTACGTGTGCAGAGGTCCGCGATTTTTTTTTTTTTTTTTTTTTTTTTGTCATAAAAAAAAAGAAAAGAAATAAATAAATAAAAAAGAATAAAATAAAAATAAAATGTTTGTAATCTGTACAATATTTTTATTAATTTTTGTAATATATAACCCTACAGACGGTCTAAACAAAAAACTTACTTTAAAAAATGAATAAAAATTTCCATTTCCTCTAAAGTAAAAGGAAATCGAAGGTGGAAGAAAAAGCCTCATTTTTCTTTCCCTTTCGAAAAACCATCCGCAAGGAGATTTCAGAGACAGGATTATTTTTAACCTATTTGTATCTATTGGGGTTACTAGCTGGAAAATGCAGCAGTCTGGAAAAAGAGTTAAAAAGAAAAATAAAACCCTTTATGTTTTCTAAAAATCTGTAAGCCATGGTTAGGAATTCTTGCGTACTTTTGATATTTTTGCAGGTTAACTATTCCTTCTTAATGGCCGATATTTAAATAAAAATTTTCTTATACTAATTTATTTTTGAAAGGTAGTGTTTATAATTTTATCTGGTAAATTAGACAGAATAACTCTATCTTATGAAACAAATGTGTATATTCGAGAGAAATTCTGGCCCATAATATACATAAAAGACCTAAGACTGTGTGAGGCGCTTTCCATGGGGAATCTTTTTAATTGAGACTTAACCCGTATTAATGCAAGATTCGGAGAAAACCACGAAAAATACTATGCAGTTAAGTCGAAGATCGTGACCTGGGTTCAAATCCTGGTGCTTTCATCAAATAAAAGGGAAAGGCGTTTCAGGATGAGAAATAAAAGTTATATTCATTGCATGGATCAGAGGAAAGTACAAGTTGTGATGCGTCGCACGGCGATTATCTCTAATTACTCGCAACAAATAAAATACAGTTCCCGCTGCTTAATAAATTCACCGGTTTATAAAATTAGCCGCTTGATCTGATCAAATTGTCAGAACCGGAATCAAATGAATACAAACTACTTTTAAAACCGCCGTTTTGTGGAAATTATTCAATATGACCCTCCGTCAAGCGAAATAGACACCAATGTAGTATTGAAGACGTCATACAAGACGCAATTTCCCCCCCCCCCCTTCACCCTTAAAATTCAGATATTTTTCACCCTTAATAATGTATCTAGGTTTTTTTTTTTTTTTTTTTTTTTTTTTTTTTTTTTTTTATGAATTCCTTTTTATGAACTTACATTCACGTATCTTTCAATATCTACATAAATATATAATGAGTGCGTATGAATATACACATAAATATACTTCTTTAAACCAACAAGCCTGTAATACGATCAATACACACACAAACATTAATTCATCTTATACGTTTTCGTTTATGAACATACATACACATATCATTCAATATCTACATAAGCATATAATCAGTAGGTATGAATATACACATAAATACTTTTCTTTAAACGAACAAACCTGTAATATGAACAATACACACACATATGCAAACACATTATTTGCAGTACAACATAAGTACTCAAATACACATACCTTTTATACATAAATATATGAATTTTTAAATATTATATAACAATTTATAACATATAGAACATGCGATGAACTTAAAACTTGTACGCACATAAAGACTTGGGTGTTGTCGCAAGGGGGTACAGTTCTGCCGCTAATATATTTACATATAAATTGAAAAAACGAACATCCTATGTCCTAAATTTATGTTAATGGCATGCTAAGCATGCAAAAAATAAAGTGATATTGCAACGAAACATCAAAAATAGAATAAAATCTCATTTGCTTAGAAATAAAATTGAAATTTACCTTATTTACTGAATTTACTGACGCGCCAGAGTGCTAAATAGATTGAAAAAATTAAAATAAAATTTTTATTCAACTTTTCTAAAGCAACATTTTATACAATTTACAAGATAAAGATAATATAGATTCAGGAAGAAAAAATTATGTTTTTCATATAAACTTTTTTCAAAAGCCAATTTTATATTTTAAAAACTTGCACACAACATTATGGTCAGTGACTGGCAAAAGTGATTCAATCACTGACCATAAAAATAAAGTTATGCCCGTAAGTCTATCATGGTAAAGGATTGAATTTTACAGCAATTAGTTACAGATACGGATTCTATACTTTTTCCTCGAAAAAGTATACTGGCCATATAATTTAACGGTCAACTCTTATTCTCTTATATAATTTTTTAACAGCAACTTTCTTAGTGTAAAACGCTGACGTTACTCTGATAAGGCATCGCTAATCGGAGATGACGACCGCACATGACACGAGATGACACTGTATATCTACTTCATTAATGTCCCCATCTTCAAATATTTGTTTTTATACATTCTACAACATATATTGTTTACACTATTATCAACAACACGTGGTGTTGAACGGCTTGGTTCTGATTGTCTACGACTTCTGATTGTCTATGTCTAAATTTCCTGATTAGAGTTTGAAAGCATGGGGTGGATAGCAAATTTAACCATTACTGTTGGACGGTATATCGCTCGTCAGTATGGAATAATGGTTTATGGTGCCTTCCCACTAGATAGCAGGTCACCCCTGGTATGTATGAGAGGAACACTGACTGCACGACGATATGTTAATTTGGTGCTGCAGCTGGTTATGCTACCATACATTCAGCGGCTACAAAATATTTTTTTTAGCAATACAACGCGCGACCACATATTGCTCTCATTAGCAGATAAGCCTTGCAGCATGTCCAGTTTCTTCCTTGGCCCTGAAGGTCTTCCAATCTCTCACTAATTGAGTATTTGGGGGAATTTATTGGCCGTCATTTGTCTGCTCTGGCCCAGCCTCAATCGGAGGACGAATTATGGAAAATAGTGGAAAACATACAGACTTCCATTCCCTAGTATAGTGCCCGCAGACTAACTGAATCTATACCTCCTAATGTTGCTCATTGTACCACCGCAAGAGGGAGTCCTATTTCGTTCTGATTACTCTGTATTACACCGTTTTATCTCAAATTATATTTTTCTAAATAAGATCTCTTATTTAGATATGCATCTAAATAATATAAACATCTCATTTTCCTCACATTCTACCCACTCTTTCATTTTGTTGCATTTTCTATGTTAGTCAGTGCATGTGATAATGAACCTTCATCTAACTATAGATATAAATTTATATGAAAAATAACATATGAATTCATGGAGATATAAATGTTTCTGTAACAACGTCGAGAATTTTTCGTAGTTTTCTTTTTTTTTTATAACATGCAGAGTTTTCTAATCAAAGTAATGCCACTCTTAAAAAACTTCACAAACAAAATTAGGCACGACATAATGCAACCAAATTACAAAAACGTTAAATAAATGAAGATACAATATGAACGTCTTTGTCAGATACTAACAGGTTTTTAGCTATATATTCATTCTGAATCAAAACGTACATTACGGACATAAGTGAAATGAAATGAGAACTTGGGTAACCACCCCCCCCCCCCTAACAATAAACATTAGTTCTTCAACTAGAGTTACCACAAATTTTTTTTGTCACTTACAGACAGATATTTTCTAAAAATGGTCAAATCTCAAAATGCGTCGATCCATGGAATGTAGGAAGTCTAAACTTTTTTCGAATCTAATACTCTCTTCTATTTATTATCAAAGAAAGTAATAAAAGCTCAATGTTGCAACTCAACATGGAAAACAGAAGTGAAAGCTCATTTGCTTAGAAATAAAATATATCGTATTTACTAAATTTACTAATGTACTAGAATACTAAAACTTATTTAAAAAGCAAAGGTAAAATTTTTATTTACATTTTAAAGGTGACATTTCATAAAATATCTAGGGCCTGGATCTTTCGATAAAATGTTACACCCAACATAAAATTAAAAAAAACTAGTTTTAGAAAATTTCATATTATAAATTGATGCAATTGATTTAGAATACAACACAGAAAGATAAGGTATGATTCTAAAGTACAAGGGTAAGAATCTTACTATTTCATTTTCTAAAATAAATTTTTAGAAATTTTGTGACAAGTTTCACATTTTACGGAATGATTCTCTGATAGATGCCGAAAAATATAAATTGAGGTCGGAAATACACGTTTTTCGATCACTCCTTCAAAAGCCGGTTATAAACGGTGACGCTTCTCTGAAGGTGGCAGCCTGCACGTGACGCTAACCTCCTTCATTTAGTGCTTGTTAGCGGGGGCGGTTATTTGCTTCGTTTGTCGCGCTGCTGGAGATCATTAGCGAGGAATGCACGCATGCACTTATGGTTAGAATTGCCATTAAAAAAAAAAAGAGAGTGTAGACACAGTTGGTGCATTGTTTGGATGCGCGTGCGTGCACTCAAAAGCGATATGTGATACATAATACGTGTCTTCATAGCTTTTATTAGAAAGGCGTTAAAAATGATTTCATCAAGAGCAATAATAAATGATCAATTAATGTTCAAGTAGACAAGCTAGTCGAAAAGTTAGATAAATAATGAGATCGTCGTTAAAAAGATAAAATAGAGCAAACTTAGGGGGGAAAAAAGAAAAAAAATGGCTTCCGTAATACTTTTCATTTTTGTGAGTAACTGGAGGAAAAAAAAAAAAAAATTAAACTTAAAAATATGTTTTAAATATTTTTATTTATAAAAATGTTGGCCTTCCATAAGATGGAAGTAGCTGTAGTCTTTTGGCCGATTTATATCTATATAATTATAAGCAAAATTTCAGTTATGGCAATATTCTACTATACCATTGCATTGATAGCATGATTATTTTCACGTCCATTAATTGACTACCGTAGGTAATGGAAGTATTGTATTCAGTCAAAAAATTTTATGTGCCTATGTATGTGTGTGTGTGTATGTGTGTGTGTGTGTGTGTATGTGTGTGTGTACGTATGTATGTGTGAAATCTTCTGGCTATCATATCTCCGAAACTAAAATAGTTAAAACTACGAAACTACTTCAGAATTGATACAGGTCTCGTGTACAGATGAAATTTCCAAATTTTGGTGAAAATTAGAATACCAGAAGTGAGGCATCAGAAAGCGGAAGTGGGACCGTAAGACCGTATCTCAAAAACCGCTGTAACGATTTTCTTCAAAGTTCCTACATAAATGCTCTATTAGATGTCCTTTCGAGTGATATAGTTAGTTAGTTCAATAAAATTGATAGATGTTTCATATAAATAGCTCAATTTCAGATCTTTCAAGCGTTCCTTTAAAAACGGCTGTACGGATTATTTTTTTTTTCCAAACTCGTCAAGTTAACTCCCTTTTAAATATCCTTTTGTATGCAATTATTGTTTTCCAGTCAATAACTGAGTATGCCAAGTTTTGGTAAAAGTTTGGTATCTCAAAAACGGCTCTAACGATTTTTTTTAAATATTGTTACATAAATAAATTTTTGATATCCTTTCACATGTATTACGTGGTTATTACAGGAAAACTGACAGTCATCCTGCTTAGGTAGGTTAACTTTAGATTTCGGAAATTGGTGCTCCAAAAAATAACTCTACCATTTTTTTTTTTTTTTACTTGCTATGTAAACTTTGATTTATAAGTTTTTAGATGTGTATTAAATTCCTCATACCGGAAAAATTTTGGATTTCTACTTCGTTGGGTCAATTTTATGTCTTCTAATCGTATTATAAAGAAAAAAAAAAAATGCAAAAAAACGTGTAATAGTGGGTAATAGAAGTCGTGTGATTAGATTTTTTATATTAATAACAGTTCTTCTACTTCATTAATATTAGATTATCCATCAAATTTACTTTAATCAATAACTTTCTTAACCAACGATACATTAACTTTTTAGATTTAAAAAATAATTTTTAATGGTAATAAAGTTTATACTGATATTTATGATAAACGCAGTACTTCAAAAAAAATAATTTTAAGAAACTAAATTGGGAAGGGAAAATAATAAAAATTGGTGGAGCATATATGAACCATTTGAGATTAGCAAAGAACACTGTTGCTTGCTGCCTCATTGGAGGACTTGCAAAAAATGCTTCATGAGCTAAACAAAGAAAGCAAGGAATGTTGTTGTTGTTGTCGTATGCCTCTCGGAAATTCCGAGCCCCGGTAGTGGAACTAACCGGATATTTTAAGGCATGAGGGAAACGTCTTCCGTTATTTAGGAGCGCCTCATAGGGAGGAAGAACGACTTTAGCTCCAGAAGCTGGTGAAAGATGGCAGCACCAGCCAAACAACAGGAACTCGAATTTTGATCCGGATCAGAGCGAGTTAAACCCATGTTCCGGTACCCCCAGAGGTATTATTATGATGGGAATTTGGAGGACTTTGCGACCACGGCGGAATTTAACGTGCACCAGTCGCCATTAGCGTACACGACGGTCTTCGACCGGCTCGAGGACCGAACCCGCAATCTTTCGATCACGAACTCGCTGCTCTTACGGCCAGGCTACCGCGGCCAAAAAAAAGCAAGGAATGATAATGATCACTGAACTGAAAATAAGTCTCAGTAAGAGTAAGACAAAAATTATGTCCAATTCCTTTGTTTCTCATCTGGCCATTTCGATGTCCCGAATTGAATCCAATGGTAAAACTTTTGGGACATTTTAGCTCGAGATATATTCAAGAATGGGCGACAGACGATCAGCAAGTTTGATTTAGAAATCGCAGTCATACATTTCTAGAAAAACGTAACTAACACTTTTCAAGCTGTACGGCCCTATAAACGGACGATTCATACAAGGAATAGAAGAAAAAAAAATCGTATTGACTCTATACATTTTTCCTATTTAAACTCAAGTATAAATTTACATAATGTAACTAAAATTAAATGCATTTTCGCTGTGAGTTCATTATATAGTCAAAAAACTTTACGTATCCTATATATATATAATTTTTGTAAACATATAAATAAATTTCTTGTTTTGTTATCTATTTTTGTGATGTCATACTTTCTTACCTAGCTCTAGCGTTGTACTTAAATTACGCAAAGAAATTATAAGCGGTGTAAGTGAGAAGCTGCCTCCTCTTACAGGAATATATTCTATTATTAAATGTGTAATAGATATATATATATATACAGGGAGAGAGAAAGAGAAAAAAAAATAGGAAGTTAAAGGAAGTTCTATAAATTAGTAATATTTTTTTCTTTTTCTATAAATTTCCCTTGATATTATTTAGAGAAAAAGGCGAAAAAAATTTGATATAAAACAAATAGAAAAGTTAAACAGATCGCATGACGCTTCTTATTCAGCGAATTGTTCAATCTCATGGAACATTTCCCTTTTAACTCGCTTAATTAGAACGAAATTGTGAAAATCCTTTTCAATATATTTAATTAATCTTTTCTTTTGCAATTCTCAAATCTTTTCTTTTAAGATTTTTTTTCCCGCATTAAAATTCTAATTCGAAGTGGATAAGAATAAAAGAAATTCTCAGAAGATAATTAATGATTAAAATAGTACTTTCCGATTGAAATTTAGAAGTTAAGAACAGTTTCATGTGATTATTCACTTAAAGTTTTAATATCTATATATATTATAAATGCATAATACGTTTACGTTTATATTTAATTTTTTACACAAATAGATGCTATTTTAAAACTAGATTTATCGATTTCAAGTTCTCGAAATTCTGTGTGTATAATACTTAATAACGATAAAAGATTTAATTAATATAAAAGTAGAGGAATTAATAGAACAAGTTATCAAAAGTGTAAAATTAATATTTTAATTTAAATTTACTGTAAATATTATGCTTTTTTTACACAAATTAGCATTTTTTGATTAATATTTCATCTTTATGTACTATTGTGACGTCATCGGTATAATAATAGGTTATACGGAATAGAGCCAATAACAATTATCGGAACTGGAAATAAAAAGGATAAAATTTCAGGATTAATGACGTTATCCACATGCGAAAGTAAATTGTTACATGTTATGTAAGAATAAATAAATAATTAAAATAAATGAAAATAGAAAGAAAGACAAAGAAATGCTAAATGAAAACAAAAAGTATGGTTTTAGTAATGGAAGAAGGAATAATTTAGAATAGAAACGGGTTCTAAAAATGGTCAATGTAAAACAGCTCTTTTAAAACGTTAATCACTCAGGCTGAGTGTGAAAAGAGAAAAATTGTAATAAGAAATATCTTTTCCAGAATTGAATGTGCAGATATTTACAAGTAGAGATGTGAGCGGGGAAAAAACCCGGGTTTAAATCAGGGAATAAACCCGGTTTTTTGGGAAGGGAATTTTGAAAGTTTCCAAAACAAGGGAATTTTGAAAGTTTTCACACGTTGCGAATTTATCTTTATTTTTTTTTCCTTAGATTAGAGATGTTCTAAGGCATTTCAAAATGTTACCTCACATTCAAATGTTTTTTTATGATCTTTCAATTTTTAAATAGTGCTTTTAATGTCTATAAATTTAAAAAGTACAAGTTTCAAATTTCATTAATTAATAGACTTATTCTCTGTTATTTGCCGTATGTTTATATTTTAGTTCTGACTGTATACACACTAAGTTCAATATAATACTTTTTTTTTTCGCAATCGCATGTTTTATGTCATTAACATTTTATTTAAAAAACAAAACAAAAATTCTTCAAAATATTCTGCATTTACTAAAACAATCAATAATATTACACTGGGAAATATTATTTCAATTAAAATTTCAACAATATTAATATGCAAAAAATAAATGAAGAAAGAAATAACAGCCAAATTATTAATTATTAGCTATTGAATGTTTTATGTATTGATTTAATGCATTAAAAAAATTATTGCTTGAATTCTTAATAACCGAAGAACTCCTGTTCGATTTTGTTCCCTGTGCTCTTTGAGTGATTATAACAAAATTTCATCAACTAATGTGAAATTTTGTTCGATAAATTATAATAAATTTTAATAATTTTAAAGTATTCTTACCATAATTTAATTTCATTGTATTATTTTTTATAACATATTTTATTATGGTATTCATTAAAAAAAAAAAAAGTTATTTAAATAGGCAGACAAAACTTCATCATTTATTATTGTCAATAACGTAAACGTTTATTTTTTTTACAATTTTCTGTAAAATAATCACATAATTGTTGATATCACTTTTATTTAAGCAAATAGAATAAAAATGATATTGAAACAAGTTGTTTGATGCACCTAAAAGAAGTGAAATTAAATCTAAACATTGAATATTAGTTTCTTCCCATCAAAGTTTCCAAAGTTCCCAAAATTCCCGGTTTAAACCCGAAAATTCCCATGTTTATTCCCCAGAAGCAAAATTCCCGGGTTTTTTGCATCTCTATTTACAAGGAATATTCTCAAGTTTGATTCTGGATATTTCATTATGTTCATGTATCAACAGTCCACAGTAAGAACACACTCACTCACACACACACACACACACACACAAAGTATTTATCCTAAGAAATGTTGTCTAATCAGCCATTCAGTAAATGCGTTATACTATTAAAAATGCGTTTCATTTATCATTTATTTTGAACATATTTTGAACAATTTTTTTTGCAAATAATATAAAGAAATATTTCTTACAAAAATACTTTGTTACAAAAAAAAAAAAAAAAAAAAAAATCTACTTAAAAAAAAAAAAAAAAAAAAAAAAAAAAAATTATTGTTAAATTTTTCGGTAAAATAGATTTAATTAAAAGAATAAATTTTCATTTGCATATATGTATTTATTATCACAAAAATTTTAATTAGAATATCAATAATAATCGAAAATAAAAAATTACATATATTAGTTTAAATGGTGAACCTCCTTTATTAATAATTTTTTTTTCACCATTTTTATTGAAAGAAAATATATTATATATACATTTGCTTTGTACTTGAGAAAACATTTAAACGATTTGCAAAATTTGAAATTACATACAGTTTATTGTAACAAACAGAATTGAATGAATTTCGTGAATACCTTTAAATAATAAATTTCACTTAAAAGTTTTTTTTTTTTTTTTCCTGCCTAAATAAATGAATGCTGTCTCGTTTCCTAGGTTTGAATCTAGGTGTGAATCCTGAGCAAAGTAAAGCATGGATGTTTGTGAAATCTTCACATGTATATAAGAAAGCCTGCATTGCTACTGAGAACTTATGCAACATGGATCATTCGAAATAACTATGTCTTCAAGCTTTCAATAAATAAACAAATAATTAAATAAGTACAAATAAAAAAAAAATTAAATAATATATTAAAGGTAAATAAATAGTGAAAGCGTTTAAACCACACGCAAATAAACATTAAAAAAACTGACAGCACTGTGAAAAAAAATTAAAACACTTCAAAATTACAAAAATAGAAGATGCTAACACTATATAAATATGGTTATAATTTAAAAGATGCATTCCAAATCTGAAATTATACTTTTTAGCCAGACAAAAATAAGTAAACACGTCAGTTTTCCATTATACATAAATATAAATAGAATGACGTCGGGGAATGACACACAAAAGCAAAGCGACGTCACTTCATTTTTTCTACTTATTTAATTCCATTACTTGCTTATAAACTTGCCACTAAAAACAAAAAAGCTAGATTTTTTTTTCTTTCTTACTATATGAAAGAAAGCTTTGGAATATAGAGGGCTGAAAGCATGTGTTCTTTCCTGATGTCAACGTGAAATATGTGGCATCATGCATCAATGTCTGCCTCACACGAAGACCGCGGTTTTAAAATGAATTTTTTTCCCCGACGCTATTGTGCTAGGCGGAAAAGCTTTAAAGCTCTATGTGAGCTGGGCTTACAGTTTTCATGTACTGGTAACTTTTTCTAGGATGTCTTTTCAACTTTTCTAATCTATGGATATTTTTTTATGAAGAAATATTTAAAAATGTTTCATGACACTGAAGTCTCAAGGGACGAAACGAAGGGTATTTTTTTTTTTTTTTTCATATTTATGGATATCTAGTGGCTTGAAATACAAAATTTTCACAATATAAAAAAATAGGTATAAATAATTACTGTAAGTTTAAAATAAAAATTTAAAAAGCTATATTTTGAATTATATACTTATTTTTTAAACACAAATTGAGAAGATAATAAAATTTTATAAATTGCAATAAAATCTAATAAAATAATATGAAAACGATACTGATCCCTTATGGCAAGTCAGTGAAAAGATATTATACTAATAAAATATCTTTGTCCTGTTTTTAGAAATTTATAAGAAATATCAATAATAATATTATTTTAAATTTCATTCATTTTTAATTTATGATATTTTAATAATAAACGATAGTTAAAAAAATAGTAATATTTTTGTCTAAATTCAATGTTATATGTACTATAACACGTTATACATCTACAGGGTGCCCTGGTGAATTCATGGGCCAAACTTTGAGGGAAGATTGGACACATCAGAAGGCTACAAAATTACATAGGTTCCCATGACCAGAAATATCATTTTAACCCTTTAAGAAAGGATTGTTTTTTGTTATTTTTTACCAGATGTGGGCGTGGCTTTTGAATGACATTTTTTTCATGCAAATGGTTATATAAAAAAGTTATACATAGTAATAATCATGTTTGTAATCGATGTAATTACAACACTGATTGTATTAATATGAATATTGTACACATTTGATCATTTTCTGTAATATTATGTAAATAAAGAGCTATCTTTCACTTCCTCGTCAATTATTGTTTTTCCGCCTACACTTTCCATTTTCACACCATAGCCTCCTAAACCAGATGCCTTTTGCGTGGCTCGAAAACATGGCGGTAGACAGTTCAACCTGGTACAGATTGCGCGACTTTTTTATTCAGCAGCCACCAAAAAGTTTTAAAATTTTTTATTTGATATACATAAAAGGCGAATAGAATCGAAGAAACGTCGATTATAAATATCATATATAACTTCTTAAAAATATTGGTGACAATTGAATAAAAAAAGTCGCGCAATCTGTATCAGGTTGTGCTGTCTACCGCCATGCTTTCAAGCCATGCAGAAGGCATCTGGTTTAGGAGGCTATGGTATGAAAATGGAAAATCTACCGCTTGAACTGTTGCCAAGTTTCCGAGCCACGCGGAAGGCATCTTGTTTAGGTGGCTATGTTCACACCATATATTTCTATGCAAAAAGTGCTTCTTTATGTGTATTTTACATATCCATAAAGTTTGGCCCATGAATTCAGAGAAACCCTGTACATATATATTAAAACTTACAGAAAGTTACCAAAATAAAACGATGGAGAAAGATCAAACTCAATGTAATAAGTAAGCAGATTGATAGAGATCAAAATATCAAAATAAGGCAAAATCAAAAGAATGATATATAAACCATTAAAAAGATATTTTTAAATTACATTAACAATATTTAATAAGGAAAATTTTATATCTAAACCCAGATATTTTTGTGGTCAAAAGATTGAAATTTAGGTTTTGAAAAAGATGTTCACTTGTTTTTGACTTGTATCTGCAGACAAGTAATTTTGTAAATTAGTTAAAATTTTACTTTCACTTTAGTTATTAGAAAGTCTTTTCTATAAAAAGCATGTGAAAAATTCTTATAAATTCTTTCAGTTCATCACTGATGTTAACAAACAGCGTAAATGTACTTGCCGAGTTATGAGTAATTATGGAAGGGAAATTTGTTCTTTAAAAAAGTTGAATTTATGTTTTTGATATATATGATTGGGCGACTAATTTGGTAAATTCTACTTACAATTTCATTATTATACATTATTTTTAATTATCTAATCACGTGAAGCCTTTGTATAAATAGTTTTTTTCTGATGTTAAAAAACAGCTTAAACATCAAGCAGTTTGTACATCTTAAGATAAAAATCTACCCAAATTAACTCTCCATTTGTTTAGCTGTTTCAGAAATGTTTATTTTAAATATTGTGGAAATTCAACAGTAAAAAATAAACTAAGCTTCACTTTCAGATACTAAGGTTCAAAATATCCCATCACCATCAGGTTATTGATGAAAATCATCGAAATCGATTTTTTTTTTAAATATGTTAAAAACACTTAATGAATAATAATAAAAAAAAAACTAAACAAACATTTAAATAATTATAAGATGGAAATTTGTGCTTTAAAAAGTTGTTTTTATGTTTTAATCGTCTGTTTTTGAGATATACAATGAGAAGAAAACTGATTTGGTTATTTCTACTATCAATTTCTCTATCCAAAATTATTTTTAATTAACCGAGAATTCGAAGTCTTCTTATAAATTATTTTATTTTATCACTGATGTTAACAAACTGCTTAAATATATATCTTGAATTAGAACTCGATCAAAGAAAAGAAAAGTGAGCTAATTCAGCCACTGATAACTGACATTTCCTGTAGTGTTTATTTAGATGGATTTCGATTATTGAATTATAAAAACGGCTTTATAGCTCTTGCGAAGTGTCCAGACAATAACACAGTGCTCGTTAATTCAAATAACAGGCATTTTCTTGTAGATTTTATGATGAATTTTATTATATACGAATTGTTGACATATTTAACACAATTATAGGTGACCAGATAAGCATTTTACTATAAAATGGTAGGTATAATTGGGGTAATTAAATAATTTGGAGTGGGAACCCAAAACGATGACTTCACTGGTTAAGTCATGATGATGAAGTGACGCTCCGATATCTTCAATAATTTTGCCAGAACTCTAGTCGAAGCCAAATTCAAAATAGTAGAGAAAAAATGGTTGTAATTGTGTTCCGTATGAATACATATGTTGTATAGATGAAGCTCAGTACCTAATGAATTTCTAAACTGTTGAAAAGTTAATCTTCTATGCGTTGGCCGCTAAGGATACGCTGAAAAAAAACAGTCAAGTTAGAATTAATTAAAGAAGAAACTGGTTACCCAAGAACGCTCTTCGATGTAAGATTAAAAGACACCGAATTAATTATTTTCTGGTTTCACAAAGCAAAAGGATAGAAATAAGTCAAAACATTATCATTTACAGAGCGAAAATAATTTTCAGTACATTAAGCATGTTAAGTGAATACTGGGAACAGATCAAAGATTTTTGTTTCAGTTACATTGATAAAGACATGAAAGGGAAGATATAAAAATTAGAAAACACATATTGTAAATTTCTTATTTATAGGTTAAAAACAGTTATTCCATTATACTTTAAATAGTTGATTTAGATTAAAGAATTTAATTTACAATTTTATTTATTTAGAGAATTTACCTATCCTTTAAATGAGAAAAATATAATTTTTATAATATGTGATAATCTATATCACAGATGATGTGACACACGCTGCTTGAGACAGCGTTCTGCATACATTTGTGCTACGACAATAACTTTCTTTTGAAGCACCGTGAATGAATCTGTATGAGTTACTCGTGAAAACTTTAAAGATACGATCTTCTTAGAAGTTTAAATAATTTGGTTTCTGTTTCTACACTGTAAAAAATATGTTCTGTTTGCTGCCAGAAATTATCTGTAATTTGAGAAAATACGTTCTGACAACGTAATTTTTTCGTAAATTACGCGTATTTTCTCAAATTACAGAGAATTTCTGGCAGCAAATAGTACATATTTTTTACAGTGTAAAGTTTATATAAATGCGAGGCTTCTGTGTTTGGAAAAATTGTTGCGTTGTTTAATTTACAGGGAATTTTGTATTAGAATTAAATTTTAATTAGCTATTGCGGATTTTTCTTTTACTTCATGTATACACTGTAAAAAATATGTCCTATTTGCTGCTAGAAATTCTCTGTAATTTGAAAAAAAAATACGCGTAATTTACGAGAAAATTATATTGTCAGAACGTGCTTTCTCAAATTACAAAGAATTTCTGGCAGCAAATAGGGCATATTTTTTACAGTGTATACATGAAGTAAAAGAAAAATCCGCAATAGCTAATTAAAATTTATTTATCAAAAAGTATACATGCTAATCTTATACAGCACTTCATTAATTTTTCCTATAAAAGCTATATTTGTACGCCCTAAAATTTATTTCTTATATACTAATTAGTGTTTTCGAAGTTATAAATTGTATAGAATAGATGTTGAGAGACTTATATTACTATAAATGAACAAACAAAGATCGGTAAGTAATTGCTTTTTCAATAAAACTATTTTAATTACGGGAAATTTTACTTACAAAGTTTAAAATAGTACCGGGTGATCCAAAAGTCAGGACAAACTTTAAATATGAATAATTCGAAAACGAATCAAGATACAAAGATACGGTTTGCACCAAACGGATGAAAAAGAAACCGGGTTTTGTGTGGCAAAGGAAAAAAATTAGTTCTGTTGGCGACCAACAGATAGCGCTATAGTGTTTTATTTCACCAAAAGATGATTTACAAATGAAAAAAATGTTGACAAGTCAGCTTAATTACAGTTAATTAGTGCAACTACAGTAACTGTTCAATGCCCATCATTCAGAAGTACAGCTGTGAGATAATTCACCACATCGTTCACAGCATTTAGTAGCATTTCTTGCGTTATGGCAGACAAATTTTGGCGGATGGCATCTTTCAGTGCTGCTAGTGATACCGGTTGGTCGCAGTACACTTTTAACTTCCAAGAATCCCCACAGCCAAAAGTCACAGGGTGTCAGATCGGGAGATCTTGGAGGCCATGCGTGATTAAAGTAGCGACTGAGAATGTGATATTTCGATGCATATAAGCTTCGACTACCATTACCTGCTGTAGTTGTTCTTTTTTATATCGTTTGTTGCTTTGCATAATCATACATCAGAAATACGACAGCGCCATCTGTTGGTCGCCAACAAAACTATTTTTTTTTTCTCTTGCCACACAAAACCCGGCTTCTTTTCGATCCGTTTGGTGCAAACCGTATCTTTGTATCTTGATTCGTTTTCGAATTATTCATTTTTAAAGTTTGTCCTGACTTTTGGATCACCCGGTATTTTTTTCCCTAATAATAGTGGAATAAAAATTATTCAAAAAGCATATGTATAAAATATTACCAATAATTGATTTAAAAGTTACTGCACAGTATTTTTTAAAGTTGTTAAACATTACACTAATATTATACAGACACATAATACAAAATTATTTTAAAAGAAAAACTATTTAATAAATTTCAAAATACCATTTATAAAAATGGAATTTTGAAAAATAACATACATACAAGTATTTATCAAAAATTGATTAAAAAATTAGTCTACATTAAGCTTTTTATACATATCGTTTTAATTTTTAAATGCTTTTTTTTTTTTTTTTTTGTGTGAAAATTAAATTTTCAACAAGAGATTAATATAATGTAAATTCATCAGGCTAATTATTTCAAGCTGAAACAATTTTACAATTTTTAAAAAAGGAAATTATGTTTACTAAGTTTAAATAGTTTTCTCTTTATAAAATTAGAATAAAAAAATTATTTACAATAACATATATACAAATATTTATTGTTAACAGTTGATTTAGAAATTACAATATATTAAATTTATTTATTTATTTATTCCTTTTACTACATTTTAAATATATTTTTTAAACAAAATAATAAATATCGGATGAATGCAATACAAACTCATCACAGCAAATTATCTCAAAAAAGAACCCTCCTTATTGAAGTTCATAAATTTTATTTACTAACTTTTGAATGTCTCTTAGGAAAACGGTAAAGTATAAATCAATTGTCTTCTAAGTATCTTTTTCCCGCCTTTTAAATGTTAAAACTATAACACGAACTCCTCCTAACAATTAAAACTATTGAATATTTTTCGGATATACATAGGCATATAGCGACAGCCGCTGAAATGGATAATTGGGAAAAACTTTGCAACAGTTGCTGCATGAAGCCAAGCGAAAAATTAAACCGAGTTCATTAAGTATTCAATATCCCAACAAAATTACTTTCGATGATCTGCAGGTGATGGAATATTCCGAAACTCATTATCTGAAAGTGAAGCCTCGGTTGCTCTGACTATTGAATTTTCACAGAACTATTAAACAATTGGAGAGTGAATTGGAATAGGATATTTAAAAATATCCCACATAGTCAACGATAAGTGAATTGAAAAAGAAAGTCAAGTTCATTTTTCATTTCTCTGATCGAGTTAGTACTTAGCATGTACATTTAAGTTGTTTGATAACATCTGAATTAAACTAAAAACATTAAAGACAGAGAATAAGAATTTATGCTCTTAATTATTTTAAAACAACTTATTTAATTTCTCATAAACTGTTAAAAGAATTTATTAAAATGGTTTTCTTTCGATACATTTTAAAACAAGCAACAGAGACTAATACATAAAATTTAAGCATAAATTACCATTTTTATTAAAAACTATTCAGCGGAATAGTGAAGTACCAGTTCTTCTGACTATTAACTTTTCTCAGAACTATTAAACAAAAGAAGAGTGAATTGGAATAGGATATTTAAAAATATCCCACATAGTCAATGATAAGTGAATTGGAAAAGAAAGTCAAGTTCATTTTTCTTTTCGCTGATCGAGTTAGTACTTAGCATGTGCATTTAAGTTGTTTGATAACATCTGAATTAAATTAAAAACATTAAAGACAGAGAATAAGAATTTATACTCTTAATTAATTTAAAATAACTTATTATTTAATTTTTGACAACCTGTTAACAGAATTTGTTAAAATGGTTTCCTTTCGATACACTTTAAAACACGCAACAGAGACTAATACATAAAACTTAAGCATAAATTATCGTTTTTATTAAAAACAATCAAACGGAATGGTGAAGCCTCGGTTGTTCTGACTATTCAATTTTCTCAGAACTATTAAACAAAAGGAGAGCGAATCGAAATACGATATTTATAATTTCATCACATATTGGGAAATGTGATGTCGATAATCACACATTCTAAAAAATATATTATTATATTAAAAATAAAATAAAATATGTAACGAACACATTTTTATAACCTCTAAATTGCAACTTAAATTCTCATACAGTATGTTCTTTAAATTTTTACATCCTCCCTCTTCCCACATATGTATCTTTTGCTAATTGCAACTCTATCGAAACCTTTGATCATTTATTATTCCTTTTTTAACATTAATACAGATCTGCAATAGCTTGTTATGACTTTTCCTAGTTCGGTTTCTTTTCATCTTACAAAATAAAAGCAGTTTGTCGCCTTGAGTGCATTCCTTGTCTTATAACATGGTACGTTAATTTTTGCTTAAAAGTTCCGGGTTCTCATGGCAAATTTTTGGCGATTAGTAAGGACCGTTTGAATAGTAATTATGTGGTAACCTTTTCAAAATTGTATGTTGTGATATAGATTATCACATATTATAAAAATTATATTTTTCTCATTTAAAGGATAGGTAAATTCTCTAAATAAATAAAATTGTAAATTAAATTCTTTAATCTAAATCAACTATTTAAAGTATAATGGAATAACTGTTTTTATTCTATAAATAAGAAATTTACAATATGTGTTTTCTAATTTTTATATCTTCCCTTTCATGTCTTTATCAATGTAACTGAAACAAAAATCTTTGATCTGTTCCCAGTATTCACTTAACATGCTTAATGTACTGAAAATTCTTTTCGCTCTGTAAATGATAATGTTTTGACTTATTTCTATCCTTTTGCTTTGTGAAACCAGAAAATAATTAATTCGGTGTCTTTTAATCTTACATCGAAGAAGCCTCTCGTCGCCTAATTTACATCAACGATCAAATAAAATATGTGCTTAGTTTGTTACTTTCCCAGGGTCTAAATCTTGGCGAAATCATGCCAACATTCCCTAACAACGGTCAATAATTACTCGTGTTTTTTTTTTTTAAATATACATGTGAATATCCCTAACGTTACCGCAACCATTCTCTATCTTAGAACTTTGAACTTGGCGTATAATTCAACGCCAAAGGCATTGTCATTTGTTTTGCTTCAGTTTAGGAGCGGACACTTCTTTTTTGATCATCGACATGTAAAAGGCTCAAGAGCGATTCGGGCCCAGGGCCCGGCATGATTCTCGCGATTGTTTCCCCACTCCATGCTGTATGCTTTGTACTGATATTCCATCTATGGTCACGCTCCCCATTAAATGTTTTGGAATATTAAATAAATTTGGTTTAACCGATATTCTGCCTCGTGGATGCGTTCTTGGGTAACCAGTTTCTTCTTTAATTAATTCTAACTTGACTGTTTTTTTTCAGCGTATCCTTCAGCATAGAAGATTACCTTTTCAACAGTTTAGAAATTCATTAGGTACTGTGCTTCATCAATGTAACATCATCATTTGCGCGTTTTGCTCAACACATATACTGTTTTAGATTATTTTCAGAATAAATCATAAAACACTCACAAACGATATTTACAGTTTAGCTTTAGAAGGTTTCCAACAGTATATTCCAAGTTCAAGCACATATGGTGCAGTTCAAGCACACATGCAACGTTGCACATACCTAAATAAGGACATTTGCAGTCTTTCAATATGCTACGAGGACAATTACTTCAAGCATCCGATTATCATAAACGCGTGGAATTTTGTCGGTGGTCTATGCAGAAAACTGCTGTTGATTTCAATTTTCGAACCAATACCTTTCATGTGAGTGACCTCTTTCCTCTGTTGTGGTAATTTTAAAATAAGGTGGGTGAGCCAAAGGTGGCCATAATTAAGTTTGAGAACTTTTTATAATTTTCTGGTTGAGTGTATGTGGCTTGATTTTTATGTTCATAAAATGCTACACTTATCTCTTAACATATTAGATATAATTTTCTATGTAAAATGTAATTTAGATATTTTTATAACACAATTTCAGAATTGTAGCTTGTGGGCCACTTTTAGTGCATAGTGTTCCAAAAGTGGCCCATATATTGAAAGCACTTTTAAAATGTGCTTAAAACGCTATTTTGCTATTTTTCGGATTTTCATTCTTATTCATATAATCTTTTGACACAAAAAGACTTTCAACCACTTTTTGTATAAATTAATTCAGGGCTTCTATTCTGAAATTCATCGACTTCTTTCGAGAGATCTCTGGTATCCCCAATAGTGTGCAAATTGTTGGAGACATGTTAATAAATATTTTCAGATATTTAAGTTATTCTTATTACATTAACTTATGTATTTGCTAAGTTGCCCATGTGCCCTAACGTTTCCGGACATCTAGGCCACTTCGAGAACATGCATAGGGTCGCCATTTCCACAGCATTAAACTTTTAATCTGATAAATTTATTAGAAATGAAGTTAAAAGTTGTGTTTAAAGAGAAAGAAATAAATTTTCAGAAAACATATCACAGCTCTAGGTTCTAAGAAGGTAAGAACATGTAAATTAAAATATCTTCTTAACTGGAAATTAGAACGGCTACTCCTCTAAAGTAAAACCACTGCATACAATGGCGGTCGATCAAGATTATCTCTTCAAATTCAGTCATACCCTGGAGATACATGATTTAAAATGCAGTAGCATCGTTTTGTGATTAAAAATTAAAATACACCTCTTTTAGGGGGTTGGACCACCTTAGGAACACTGGCCACTTTTGGCTCACCTACCTTAGACAATTGATATTTGTGTACTTTTCAAATCGGCTAACGGTGGCGTCCACGAAAAATATTTACGAGCTAACATCGACGTGCGAATTTAGAACATACAGGGCATCCTGAATTTACGGGCCAAACTTTAAAGGCACTTTATAAGGATTCAGAATTGCATAGGAACCCATGTCCCCAAACGTCATTTTAACCGTTTAGGAACCGGATGATTTTGCGTGGATATGGGCATGGCTCTCCAATGTTGCATTTTTTAAAGAGTTTTTACATGCTAATATTTACATAAATAAATAAATTCTGTTTTTATCATTGTATTTTATCGCAATGGTTGGAATAATACGTACATTGTGCAATAATACGAACATTCTGAATGATGCGTGCAAGCTTATAAATTTACACACTAGGCGAAGTTAGTAGTACAAAGAAGCACAAAACGTCCAGTTCTGAAAGAGTTAAAAGAACGTTTGGGGACATGGATTCCTGTGCAATTCTGAATCATTATAAAGTGCCCTATTTCCCCTTAAATTTTGGCCCATGAATTCAGGGATATCCTGTATATTACTCTTTGCTACGAACATATTTACTGCTACTAGGTTCGGATAGAACGAAAGAATGCAGTTAATATTTCTTAAAGTTTTTATTGAGATTCTATGAGTAGTTACTGTTGTTATTTGAGCACAAATAGGTTTTAGCATTATGATGCTGTAGCACATTACGCAAATATTTTACATGCTTGCCTGTCCTGAAAATTTTGAACTTTATGAATTGGGCCAGTATCTAAGCAATTTAGTAGCCGGAATTTTCTCCAGTAAATATTTATTTTGTTCGAGGTACGTACAATAAAAAACGTGATTAACGCAACTCTTGTTATAAGTGATACTGATCTCGTTTTATACATATTAGTTGTTAACAAAAAAAAAAAAAAAAAAAGATAGGAAATGTGGTGCATCTCTATATAGTTTGGTAGTTTATACAAGAGCATGTGTTGTATTAATTTGTCAGAATTTCAAGTGCCTCTTATCAGATTATGCAAACGTTTAAAAAAATAAGTTATTTGAATTGAACAATGCAAAAATTATAAATTCGAGTATTTTAACGTGAATCATTTTTCTTCTGCATTACATATCGAGCAAAATTTGGGTATCTATGCCTATACTTTGGTGTATAAAACCGTTTTCTCCTACTGTTCCTTTCCTTTTCATAAACTTAAACGATTAATTTTTGTATACATTATATTTTTTTATTTGTTTTACACGATTAAATAAATTAAAATAGACCAATATTTTTTTTTCCAAAATCATTTGACGAATGCCTTTCAAAAATGCGTTTATAGAATCTAAAGCCATACTGAAAACAAAAACGTTTTTATTTATTCTAGTTTTTGCAAGAAATTAATGGATACATTTCATACGCTGGCCTTCCGTATGAATATTTAGAGCCTTTTCCTCGTTTATTATATATATATATATATATATATATATATATATATATATATATATATTCTTTTCAGTCACAATAAATGTTACTACATTCAGAGGAAAATGTATGCACAAAATTTATAAATTTCCTTAACACGTTAATCGCCACGATAAATTTTCACATGGGCCATGGTAACTTTATTAGATAATTTAGTTAAAAATGTATCAAGGAAACTTAATGTATCACAGAAATTTTTTTTTTTTGCCAAAATTCCCGGAAAAACACTATTTTTTACGTCACACATATATGACTGACATGGCCCTATATTAAAACTTTTTTTCTCGACAAGCCGTGTCAGTCTTATATGTCTGACGCATCCAAACAACATACAACAAGTATTACTTGTTAATGCAAATGTATCGTTTGCGTCGGACACCTGTGATTGACGTGGCCTTCTACCAAATCGCGTACGTCAGACATATATGTCTGACATGGCTCATGTAGAACTTCTTAGCGTCAGGCACATATGACTGACATGGCGATTAACGTATTAATTAGCAAATAAAACCTTCGTTAAACCATGTTTTTACATTTAATGTGACGCAGATATACTGGAACTATGAGCAAAATCTTATGAACAGACTTTTTGTATTTCATTTAAGAAATGCATGTTTTTCTTAATAATAATAATAATTATTATTATTATTATTGCAATTTAAAGCAATAAGAATATGTGCTATGTATAATGTCGTAAAATACTAGTAACACCTTAATAAAAAAATTGTTTATCTAGGTATTTTTACAATCCCTCATTTAAAAAAAAATTCAAAGTAAAACACTTAGCTGAATGCAAAATATTACATATATAATTAAAATGTAATACTATTATTGATTTCTAATTGAATATTCTCTTTTCTCCTTTAGTATGTATTATGGGCATTATTATCAAAAAATTCGTCTAAATATTTATAAGACATCGTATGTTAAAACATAAAAATGTATTTCATTTACACTTAAATAAATATCCTTTTATTACTTTCAGATAAAATAAGTGCACAATCAGAAAAATTCTCATCTCCCTCTCTTTTTTTTTTTTTTTTTTTTACGTCTGTTATTTAGTATTTTCAAGGCTGATAATATTTATTTTGTCTAAGGAATTGTTTCTTGCAAAACTGTATTTTCTCTTTTCCTAGGATTCAGAAGGAAAAATATAAAAACTCCGTACTTTAATAATAAAAGTATCTATCTTGCTTCTTCCGCGTTATAAACAACACAGAATGGGTTATTAGGAGCAGAAATAGCTGTTCTTTTTTCCTCCAATAAAAGTGAGCGAACCTTTATAACTTTTTACAGTAAGTATGTGTTTATTAGCTTTAAAAGTCAAAGTAATTTTTGTTGAAGGCGTTTTAATTTTTTTCATTTTCCTTAAATGTATTTTCGTCTCAAAAACTTTGTTTTCATTTATTTTAATTCAAATACAGCATATTCTTTTTAAAATGGACAGTTAAGAACTCATAGAGATAAATCAGTCTTAAGAGGACTACCTTCTTACTTTCACCGGGAGCCAAAGAAGAGGTTATTCTATGGAAAACTTTAACTAATATATATTTTTAAATTCTGTTTCCACATTCAGGAAATTCACATCTGCTAAACAGGTTATCGCTTTCTAAAAATTGATTTTAAAAATTTTTATTTTGAGGTTGAAATTTGCGAATTTTCACAATGTGAAATTTTGCATTTTGGGGCTTAAAACTAAAATATAAAAAATTAAAAAAATCAATTTTTAGAAAGTGATAACCTGTTTAGCAGATGTGGATTTTCTGCATGTGAAAACGGAATTTAAAAATATGTATTAGTGTTAATGAATTTTAAAGGGGCATAATTTCCCATAAAATAACATTGGGTTCGGCTTCCGGAGAAGATAAGAAATGGTGTCGTCTTAACTTCATATACATAAAAATGTTATCCTGTATTTACATATAAAACTTAATTGACTATCTTTATTATAAGAAAAAAAAACCGAGAAAACAATATCTACTGATAATTTGGGTGATATAGAATGCTAGATGCGGACAGTACCGGACCTGGTGGATCGGTCGGTAAGGTGTTTCCTTCTGGATCTTCAGGTCCTGGGTTCTCCCGGTGCGGGCATAAATGTTTGTGATGTCCTATGTCTACTAAATATTGTGCGTTTGTTTCTATGAATTACAATATAGATCAATCGAGATAGAAGTCATTGTAACTATAGGTCTGAAAGCTGTATTAAAAAAAAAAAAAAATGCGGAAGGTTGTATAATTACTCTTATTTTTGTACAAGAAACATGTAAAGATAATCCTTTTTATTGTGATTTTGTTATAAATTAATTGTAAAATATGTTAGCGCGTAAATACCTACCAGACTTAAAATTGTAGATAATTTTCTAAATCGATTCTCATACAATGTATAATATTTAACTCAAGCGACAAAACTTCAGCCATTTTGTTTTAATTTGAACGTTTAAATAGAATCACATATTATTTTCGTGAGATGTTTTTTTTTTTTTTTGCTCCATTTTATAATATATAATTATCTATAATAAATAATAATTTTTCGCTTTAGATTTGTTCACTGTTCTGATAGACATATTATAATAATTTTATTCTGTAAAAAGTTTCTGGAAATTAAAGTACTTTCTTAACCACTTAACTGCCCCGGGCGTATATATACGTTTTTCCCGAATACAATTTTTTGTACTGTATTACTACCAGTGAAACTACTGACACGGTTTGACAGTGCAATAAAATAAACTTGAAAGTGATCTTGACAGGGTTTTTGAAAGATTTACTTATTTCAGAGTTGAAAGAGAAGAGTGGCCCTTTGAATAAAATCTCGTAATTTTTTCTCGGCAGGTAAGGGGTTATTATAAAAACAGCACAAGTTTCTGTACATTTTTACAGTTAGTTCTGTAAAAATAACACAACGTGTTGTAAGTCGGTAAAGAAAATTTCCCAGAAGCCTTTTAGTTTCACATGGTTTTATTAACCAATCAGTATCGATTTTGACATTATCTGTTAAGCCTAGTTGGTAGAGAGCTGACTTCTATAACAGAAGATTATGAGTTCGTATCTCATGCAAACCAGGAATGTTTGCACCTCGTATGAAAAAATCGTGCATTGTCATGGAATTAACATTTCACACATGTGTAAAATATGTAGAAAATGATTTTAGAACAAACTGTAAAAGTTACAGCACATGTGAGTAAAAATTACAGCAAATTTATTTTACCGCACACTGTAAAAATTCATCACAATGAGTTGACAATACTTTTAACAGCACACTGTGATATAATCTACCTCAGGAAAATTTTACAGTGTAGTTATAATTCAGTCTCAACATTTTACATTTGTCTAACTATTTATATCTTGGATGGATACTACAGTTACAGTGTAGAACATAACTCATATATTTACAACAGAAAGTGCTACGAAAAATGGCCATCAACACATTCTGCTGAAAACAGAATAATTAACAGCACAATCACCTGTAAAGAGGGGCTGTCATTACAAAAAATTATGCTGCAATTTTTCTCAATTTGCAGCAGACATTGCTTGCAAAAATGGGCACCCACGCATTTTTCTATAAAAATAAACATAATTTTTAGATCTTATATTCAAACTTTCTGCAATTTCTTTAGAGGAAAATGATGAATATTCCAGAAATGAGAACCAGTTTTATTACAACGCAAGTAAGTACAGTTTTGCTGCAAGAAGGAAAATTTCATCTGGAAAAATTAGTAGGTTGTGATCAACACAAGACTTTCTTCTATACTATTCTAAATAACAGCGCCATCTAACGCTTAACGTACGAAAAAATTCAGTCTAAATAGTTTTTTATAGCATATATAAGGTATTCAGTTTGTTGCAATTTAGCCAGTTGACGCTTTGGTCTAGCTACATGGAAAATCTCAGAAAGTAAAAAATAGCAGCGCCATATGTCAGCCAATATAGCTATACTGAAATTAAATCGTCATAATGTCCATATTACATATCAAGTTTAGTGAATTTTTATAACATAGAAGAGACGTAACCATCCCGTAAACGGAGAAACAGCATATCAGCGTCATCTACCAGCTTATATGCATCCAAATTTGAATAAGCATGCTTTTTCCTAATTATCCCCTATTTATACACAACAGAAATTGAATTATAGATTTCCAGTAAATGGAAGAAATTACTATAAATCCTCTAGAAATTACAGCATAATAGCATTGACAGTTGCGCAGTATATGTAAATAATAATAATAATAATAATCACCATTCCTTCACGATAATAAAAATGGACAAATCATATTCATAATCTCTCAAAATATATAAACCTATAGAAAAACGGATGTAGAGAATTTTGACAATACCAATATCTTCTTTCTAATTATGTACAAGATAGTAATAAAATTAAAAAAATATATTTTTGAGTTTCTAAAGCATTGTGAAATATAAGAATTATGCTTTTATCAGCGATAACGATTGAGATTTTTATCGGCAATTATGTCCACAAATTATATTGCAGCATTTAATTAAAATTTATAGGAAAATGTTCTGCTATTAAAGACGTATTAAAAAGGGACAGAAAATTGTGATAAACACAAAAGCGTTTATTACGATCGTTTAAAATTTTTAACATTGAAAGATAAAACCTATAATTATAATTTGCTATTATACTATTTTTTTTTTTTTTTTTTTTTGCCGCTTCAGTGTCTTCATATACAATACTTAAGATACATTATAGAGATGATAAAAGATTGAAAAATTTGATTATTTAAACTGTTGAATTCATATATGTTATCTTAAATATTACATTTTATGGAAAATGAAGTATCTGATAAAATGAAATATTAAAAAAAAAAAAAAAAAAAAAAAAAAAAATGTTTGATGGTCTAATGTCAACAGTAATTTTAGTTTCCTTCCAAACTGCAAAATGGATTAACTTTTATTTTTATGAAAATCTTGATAACTTTTTTTTTTCTCTCTTTTACACATTTTGAGGTTCACGGAGTATGAAAATCAAGAACTTGATTTAATGTAGACTGACCATACGTCCTCGAATCTCGAGACGCCGGTTATAAAGTTATTAATGTTTTATTATATTAATTTATTATATATATAATAAATAAGCTGAAATAAGTTCTTTTAGGTGCTTAATACATACAAATTAAGGTCATTTAATTATTATTATTATTTTATCCTAGAAATTCAAGTTCACCGCCATATTTGTCCTAAAATTCAATGAAAAAAATCACTTTATAGTAATGTCCTTCTGCGTGTCAGTTTTTCATAATATGGCAGAAAATGCAACATTTCACATTTGGATTATAAAGATTTCCATGATCATATAATAAGTAAGGTTGGTTGGGTTTTACATCTCACTATAACTATTATGGGTAGTTGACGACGGTCTGAGATTCAGTCCTAAGGGGGTCCGGAAACATGTCATCACAATATTGATCTTTCATTAAAGGAATGTTTCACAATTTCAGTGACTCCCAGAGGTATAATTTGAGATGTCAACATGGAGGACATAGCGGCCACGACGGATTTAACGTGCACCCTCCGCCATTAATCTACACGACTTTGACCGTCTTTGATACTCAAGTATCGAACCCGCTACCTTCCAAATAAGAAAATTGGACTAGTTTCAAACCCAGTGACAGAAACACCGGGACACGGCGACATAGTCGCGGACACAGAAAAACGGCTTGCGAACAGTTTTTGCCTGCACTGAGAAAAAAATTTGTCCGCAACTTTCAGATAACAATTCACTTATTCTGCATCAAAACTAAAACTAATACTTTTATTATTTATAATTATTTATATTGTATTGTGTCAAACATTGCTATAAAATATTTAATTGACTGAGATGAATTGAATGAGTACAATTTTTTATACTATAATGTTTTGTAGTAAAATTGTATTCGTGTATTGTTGCACAAAACCACCACTGATATTAAGCCCCGTCCCCACCAGCTTTCAGGCTTTTTGAGTGTAAGCCATTTTCACCCCTGATTACACGTAAATTTTGCAGACAGATTACGAAATTTTAAAAGCCTGTCGCAGACAGCTTCAAAACTTTCTGCCACTGGGGTATCAAAATTCATTTATGATTTTGGCGAGAGTATTAATATTCTATATTGTAAACTTCCAAATTCTTTGAAATAAAATATTCTCTTAATATAATGGGAAAATGGTGCAAAATTACACTTAAAAGTACATTCGAAAAAAAAAATTACTTTCATCGTAAAGCAATCAGGCGGATTTTTAAGTATTATTTGTGGCACGAGCATTTTTTTAACATGGACATCCAATTAAAAAAAAAAAATAAAAAAAAAATTCATAAGTTATTTAAAATTAAAAATCGTTCGTAATATGGCAGAATAAGCCAAATTAATAAGCCAGAATTATGTATATTATTCTATAGAAATAATATAGAATTGTATGGAAACTAAAATACACAAGGTACAGCAATAAAATTACATAGCAAATTTGGATAATACAAACGTATAAATGCAAAGAAATGGTAACCTAGTAAGAGGGTCTTTCAGTTTCATACCAGATGAACTGATTAAAAACCGATTTTATTGCTTATATCATGAATATAGTATTCATTATCATCAATTTCAGCCTTTATCAATCCACTGCAGGATGAAGGTCTCTCCTAGATGATTCTAAACTGCCCTGTTTTCTACAATACCTATTTTAAATATTTCTGACAACATACATAGTAAATGAGGATTAATTAGAGTTTACGTATGAGAACTAGTTTTAATGCGTTTTGGATATACTAATCTACTAATAACTCGAAAATTTCCTTTTTTGGTTATGTTGCATTTATAATCAAAGAAATTGTATTATATACTTTAAATGACTAAAATAAATTGGCGTTACATGTGACATTTATAGATAAATGCGGGAAAAATAAATAAGTTGATTTTTTTGTAAATTGAATTAGAATGTTTCTTTTTTTTTATGCATATTTAAATTAAAAATATTTTTTGACTAATGACTTTTGATAAACAAAACTTTCTTAGCGTAAAGAAATAACAAAAATTTATTTTTAACGTAAAAAAAAAAAAAATAAATAAAAAATACATGAAAAAATAGTAGAAAATTTAAATGGTATAAATTTAATCAGAAAAACAATATTTTTTTAGTGTTAAAGTATTAATACATATTAGCTATTTTATAATTAATTTAGATATTTTATTTATTTTTCAATTTTGTGTGAGCAGCATGTATTAAGTAAATTAGCATCAAAAGACAACGTTAATTAGCTGAATTTTCTTGAAATATTTTCTTATCCTACATTCCAAGCATGAATTTTGGAATGTAGGTAACATTTAACATAAACATAATATTTAACATATATTTTCTACCATTAGATGATTAAAATAACTTATTTTTTGCATCCCATAAAAGATTATTACTCATAACAATTGAGTTTTGTTATTTATTTACTTTTATTAGTTATTTCTTTTCTTTTTTTATTTATAGTGACAATAGTATATTTGACTTTTTTAAATTGTTTTTAAAAGAACTATTTTGATACATAAATATAAAAAAAATTACACTGGTCTTCAATCAAAAAAAAAAAAAAAAGTATTGAAAAAGTTCCACCACATCCCAAATTTTTGCAAAATAACACATATTTTTAGCGAATTTTGCGTGAAATCCGGAAAATTGACATTTTATAACCGATTATAAAATATGTGGAATAACTGATTTATACTTTAAAAGAATATTTATTAAAATATACTTAAAAAAAAGTATACAAAGTTGAAAATTGAATATAAGAGGGATTTGGGGAAAATGTTCAAACGGGGGGGGGGGGGGGGGGGTAAAACAAAAGGTTTCAAAGCGTAAATAGAGAACACCGAACGTTAAATATATCACGAAAGAACTGTTTCTTTAATTTTGAGAAAGAATATGTATAGTTTAATGCAATAAATATAAGGACACTAATGGTGGCTGGTGCACGTAAAATCTGTCGTGGCCGCAAAGTCCTCCATGTTCCCATGCAAAATTATACCTCTGGGGGTTACCGAAGCGGGAGAGCCATCCCTTCCGTGGAGGATCAAAATTGTGATGGCATGTCTCCAGACCACCTCTAGGGGTGTGTCCCAGACCGTCGCCAATTGCCCATCTGCGCAGCATTTAGTGTGACGTAAAACCCAACTACAACTACAATAAATATAAGGTTTTTTTTCTGTTTTATTGCAAATCCTTATTATTGTTATTTTGCAGAGAATTGTACTTGATATAAAAATGGAGGTCATTTTTGGTTTCTGCATCCTGAAAAATATAAAGTTAATCAAAAAATTTCATAGAGCAGGAATTACTTACTGTAGATCTCTGTTGTAAAAAAAGAAAACTTTTTTTATTCAACTAAAATTAGAATACTTCTATGTGCTACGAACCCACTACGATTTTATAAGAAAATTTATATTGTTATAATAATAAAAATAATAATAACAATAATCAATAATAATAATAATAATAATAATAATAATACAAAATGTAACTTTTAACAGATGCTGAAAGATTATGCACAACAACAACATAAAAAAAAAAAAAAAAAGCATTGTTAAAGTAATAAAAATTGTTGTTAAATAAACTTTTCTTGTTTATGTAGCCACAGCAAAAATTTTGAAACCAGAACCAAATTATTTTAACCGAGAAGATTTCTTGATTCAACCAACGTTTGCTTTAATGAACAAAATTCTTTTGTTGATTTTAACAAATAGTTTTGTTGCTTCAGCACATCTCTCGTTCTTGGCTGTTTACACAGCCAAGACGTAGATTAATGGATATGATGTAGATTATGGATAACTATGACGTACATTATGGATAATCCACCAATCATAGTGACTCTTCTTTCAATCATATTCTTTTGGTCAGTCGAAGCAAGTTGGTTTGTTTAACAGTACAAAATTATTATAAAAATACAAAAATAAACCCAAAATTGAGTCAACAATGTAAATTTGGTTTTTCAATCAAAGTATTTTTTCAGTGTATGTATTTTGCAAAATATTAATCATAATTTTTTCTTCTTTCTATATTCATTAGAAGAAAGTGTTAGTTTCGTAAAAAATTTTGACTTGGGGTTTTCGATGAATTCACACGTTTTGAAAACACGATTTAACTATTTAAAACTAATAAGCTGTAGCCACCACATGACATATATTTTCCTTCTATATTTTTCTATCCAAATTCACTCAGAAAAAATAATGTATTGAAATTATTATTTATTAAAATTATCTTCCAGGATGATTGCAGAAGATTTCCATTCTAGAGAAGTAGTATAACACTAAATATTCAAAGAAAGTTAATTTTATGTATTGGCGAGCTCTTTTGAAAGATACCCATGATGTAAATTTGCCGCCCTCCGAAAGGAGACAGAGCTTTCCCCCAGGCGAGTGGGGACGATGATTCTGCATGTACAAAAGTTTTTTTTTTTTTTTACAATTGTCAATCATTATTATAAATAATGCACTTTAATTTCACAATGATTATTATTTTTCTTTATGTACATTTATAAGAAATTTCTTCTTATACCGCCTTGTTAAAAATTTAGAAAAAGTGGAATGGCAACGCCACTTTTAGGACAATTTTTGCCAAAAGTTGATTTGCAATAATTTATGTCAAGATATAACTAAATATCAAATTTCATGAAATTCTAATGGTTTCTGAGATACAGTTGCCGCAAAATTTTGTCACACACACACATACATACATTTTCTAAAAATGGTCAGATCATGTTTAAGCGCTCTCAAAACGTGTAAATCCATCAAAAAGCACGAGGTCGAAAATTTTTACGAATCCAATACTTTCTCCTACGGAATATAGAAAAAAGTAAAAAAAAAAAAAAAAAATTAGTCTTTGCGTGTGTGTGACAAAAATTTTGTGGCAACTGCATCTGAGGAAATACTGCACGCAATTTCATATAGATTGATATGTAGTTGCGCCTTGACAAAAATTAGTGCTTGTTAAATTTTGAAAAAAATTATCCAACAGATGGCATTTTTATCCCTCTTTTTCTAAATTTTGAACATGGTGGTATAGGTCAAAATTTCCTATAAATATACACAAAGATAATTATTTTTTAACGAATTATTATGAAATTAAAAAGATTTATTTATATTAGTAATACACAACTAGGAAAAAATTTGGACGCGGGGGAAAAACGCCCTTCACTCCACCCTCTCCTCAAAGAAGACAAAGTTTCAGTATGGGTATCGTTCAAAAGAACCCGTCAATTCAATTAAAACAAATGGCTGAACCATTGACCTGTGATAATTTAAAACAAATTTATCGATTTTTTTTTTTTTTTTTTTTTTTCATTAAAAAAAGAAAAATGCATTTTTTAAGATATTTTTAGTACGTACACAAAACTGACTTTCTCTGTACATTTAGTGTTATACGTCTATGAGAACAAAATCGTCTGCATTTACTATGAAAAATAATTTTAATGAATAATAATTTTAATAAATTATTTATACTGAATGAATTTGAATATATAAGAAACTTTTGTGAGGGTCAGAACATCCTGTTTTAAAATAAATATTATATTCTAATCTAATTCTTTAACAAAAATAAATAAATAAATAAGTAAATAAAACATGCAAAACTTTACACAAGCGTGTAACAAACCAAAGTTTTATAACTAAAACTATTTAAAGTACAAAATTTAATCATGGTAAATAGCAAAACCTTTCGCTAGTAAAAAGATTAAAATGTGCCTAACAAAACCTTTTTATTTTCCTCGAAAATTAATTTTTGCTTATTATGAAAAAAAAAAATATTTCTAAATATTTTTTCGCGCTTATAAGTTTAGGTCTATCCAATTTCTAATTAATAAAATGCGGCAAAAACATTATAATATTATCACATGAGAAATTTTTTAACACCAAAACTATACCTAAAAAAAATATCTGTTTTCATACAGGAAAAGAAGTAAAGTATGCAGTTTGTTTTTGCCTGGCATTAATTACGTAGCAGCTTTTTATAGAAAAAAATATTACGACAGTTTTCGTCGTGAAAAAATTAATTAAACTGAATCGAACAAAAAGTTTTTATAATTATTTTTTTATGCGAGCGTTAGGTCATTTTCTTTAACACTAATAGACCGGCAAGCATTCTTTTTTCAAGCATATAGACACATTTTAATTTTTAATATAAAAGTTTTATTCAACTATCATACTAAACTAATATATATATATGTGTATACATAAATAACATATTTAACTAACTTATTTTATTGAATGTATGTTTTATTAATATATTTAATTAATATTTAAGGATAGATTAAAACCATTTAATTATAATTAAAGAAAAATTGACGAATTAACGAATTGATGAATTTTTAATTACATATAAATAACTATAAAAACGAGTTTGAAAATTAAGTTTTATAACACATTTAATTAATATCGGATATAGGAAAATGCGACGTTCTTTAATTAAAGAAACCTTTTATTTGTTACTTTTCATGCAGCATTTTAGAAAATGGCTTTTCGACGTTCCATGTCTATTTCTTTTATTGCATGTTGAACCCAGTTAATAGTTTTTTAGTCATTCCTTTTTTTGTAAACTTTTTTCAACAGTTGATCGATCAACGTTTCATGCAATAGCCAATTGGGATTGAGTTTTACAAGAATCTTCAACTAATAGTGTTTCCAAATTAGCATCTCTAAATTTTATGGGCGGTTTTCCATGCTCCTTATCCTCAATGTCAAAATCACCGTTTATAAATCGTCGAATTCATTCTTTGGAAGTTGTTTCCGGTGGACAAGAATCTTCAACTAATAATGTTTCCAAATTAGCATCTCTAAATTTTATGGGCGGTTTTCCATGCTCCTAATCCTCAATGTCAAAATCACCGTTTATAAATCGTCGAATTCATTCTTTGGAAGTTGTTTCCGATGGACAAGAATCTTCCACTAATAATGTTTCCAAATTAGCATCTCTAAATTTTATGGGCGGTTTTCCATGCTCCTAATCCTCAATGTCAAAATCACCGTTTATAAATCGTCGAATTCATTCTTTGGAAGTTGTTTCCGATGGACAAGAAACTTCCACTAATAATGTTTCCAAATTAGCATCTCTAAATTTTATGGGCGGTTTTCCATGCTCCTAATCCTCAATGTCAAAATCACCGTTTATAAATCGTCGAATTCATTCTTTGGAAGTTGTTTCCGATGGACAAGAATCTTCCACTAATAATGTTTCCAAATTAGCATCTCTGAATTTTATGGGCGGTTTTCCATGCTCCTAATCATCAATGTCAAAATCACCGTTTATAAATCGTCGAATTCTTTCTTTGGAAGTTGTTTCCGATGGAACATACTCATCGTAAATTTTAGTTATTTGAAAAAAATCTAATCAAAAGTTCAAAAGCTGACCGTTAATGGGCGCTAATCGGAGGCGTTATTCATCGAAAGACATCTTCTGTACAAAATTTTGTAGCTCTTCTATGGCCAGAATATATCGCTCATGTGTTGCATTGGTGAAACAACATAAAATCATATTTTGAGATAAATGGGTATAAAGATATGGAAATACATAAAGCATCCCATATTAAACATGCCTTTCGGTATATATATTGAATTATGAAATGTGTATGTATTTCTGCTAGAAATAACGTATTTATTCACATTGATACCTGTACTTAGTCCAAATATCACATTTTTTGAGTTGTGTCATTATTTCAGCCCGTAATGTATAGATTTTGCTCTAGGGCACAGGCAGAGTATAAAAAAAATTATAAAAAGCACCACAGAACAGTCGTTTAAAGGCAATAACTACAAAACTTTGAATAAATACCATAAAATGCAGGAACTAGCAACAATTGTTTCATGTCGAAAGAAAACGCGATCCTTCGTCAGGCGAACAAAGTAAGCATGAGTGAGTTTTGTTTGCAGCATTAAATAATATATGTGTAAAAATTGAGCGCTACGCGGGCGTAGTCTAGCTAGTCAGGCCCTGACTAACGGCAGGGCATACGGGGCCTTCTGGAAGGGGCCCCCCTACAGGCTTATGCAGAAATTCTACAACCTAAAGAGCTCTTATGCCACTGCAAGGGGGCCCCCCAGAATAGGCTTGCCCCGGCCCCACTAAAAATAATCCGAAGATATTCTTGAGAAAATAGCATTTTCTTAAGACTTTCTTCAAATATTTTAAAATATTTTGAAGATTTATCTTTTTCTATAAAATATCTTCAGAAAATTTAAAGACAATATAAAGAAATTATGTAAACTTTCTTAAGAATGGGCCAAATAACTTAAGATTTTCTGCAGATTTTCTCTAAAAATATCTGCAGAATATCTTGAGATTATTTTTAGTGGGGGGGGGGGGGGCTCCAGGTAGTCTAAGTCGGGCCCTGCAGCTAGTTATCAATAATAAGTAAAATCATTTTGCAATGTAATAGACTGATTTAGATTAAAGCCTAAACCTGGGACTTATTTTATAAAATGAGAATGAAACGACCTCAACGACTATGTGTTAAAGGGCCACATAAAATCTTATTTCTGATCATGACTTACCATGTGATTATGGTTCCTACCGATATTCTTTCTTTTTATGGTATATTGTTCAATTACTATAGTATGTCCTGTATACAGGGTGTTTTTTTTTTTAACTGACATTATTCAGAACTACCTGTAGCTCTATCTGATAATCGAAATGGCACAGTTAGTATGCAGACTTAGTATAAAAGTAAGTATGCAGAATAGTGTTGGCATGGATAGTAAGATTTCGTAAAAAAAAGTTTAAAAAATCACCGATAGAGGTATTTTTGGCGCGGTATGTTGTAAAAATTTTACAAAATAATAATAATAATAATAATTAAAATAAAATAAAATAAAATAAAGTAAATAAATAATAATAATAATAATAACACATGCAAAATTATAGTAAAATTTTAAGCTTTATTTACTACATTCACTTCCCTGCGGAGGAATTCGATCACATTCAATATGACAGCCGACGTTCTCAGAGACTACACCGTACATTCTCTGCACAACATTTTCTGCAGCCGTACACAACATTTCACAAGGAACATTTTTCACTGTCTGTGATGTGCTGTTCTTTAACATACTGTAGTTTATAACTCCACCAACACAAACTTTAAAAAATTCATAAATTTGCGAATATTTGACCAGTAACGAGCGTTCTTTTAAAGGGAGTCGCATATTCACTTGAACACGCTCACTCCAGCTAAGAATATTTTTCGGAGCATCTACATGCTTTTATAGTCCAAATTATTAGCACAGTTTACTAAAGCATAAATTTGAATTTTGCTGGCCCATACTTGTTTTATGTTAATTCTCGGTTTGGTAAGTTACAACAGCCCCATAAATATACTGTCATAATATTTTTCGTGCCTAGCTTTGAGGATGAGTCCAAAGGCTGAGAGGGGTCCCAAACTGGTCAACAGGTTGAGATTTGGTAAATATCTAGTCATTCAGCGTTCACTTATCGCAATTTTCTAGCAACAGCATGGGCCCCGTGGCAGAAACACGGCGACACGGCGACAATGTCGCAGAAACGGAAATGTTCTTGCAGAAAGATTTTACTTAAGTCAAATTAATTTTGACATTGTGTTTAAAAAAAAAAAGAGAGAGAGAGTGAGAGAAACTCAAAGAATGGTTTATAAACTGTTCTGCAGAACAAATTTTCGTTTCTGCAGATACGATCCCATCAATCCTGAAGAAGGAAAGGCGATAGAGCCGATGTAATTCACTGGGGTTAGCTTTGATACGACATGCATTAGCGATTCGTGATACGGTGATATGATTCGGTGTATTGACACTTTTCACTGGTAACCTCTTCACATCGGAACTTCCCTTTCGTGTCTCCAAACTTTGTCTTCGCGCCGCGCCTGCCGCTCGTGTCGTGTGTATTTATTGTATTGCAAAAAGATGTTTTTTCGAAAGAATGTGGCTTTGCGACCATTTTCCGAATTTCATATTTCATGCATTTTCAGATTCATGCATAGCAAAATAGCTGCATCCAGTGATTTCTTTCTTTTTTTTTTTTTTTTTTTAATAAGTGCGTTATTGCTGCTGTACCGATTTTCATACATTTTCTGATTTACGCACGACAAATTAGTTGTATCTAGTGATTTTTTTTTTCTTTAATAAAGCGAAGCGTGCATACGTGCGTTGTAGTACAGTCGGTAACAAAGCGTCCAAACACTAGCAAAAATTCCTATGTAAAAAAAGTTCACTTCATACGGTTTTGTTAAATAAAGCCTTATCGAATCCTGTTCTTACACTTACTAAGAACAGGATTCGACAAGGCTTTATTTAACAAAACAGTATGAAGTGAACTTTTTTTACATAGGAATTTTTGCTAGTGTTCGGACACTTTTGTTACCGACTGTAAACACACGTAAATTTTTAAAAGCTGCATTAATTTTAATGTTTGGTTCAAACTATGCAATACATTTCACAAATATATACAGAAATAAGACTATGGGGAAATTTGCAACGTCTGTAGTTATACGCAAAATAAAAAATGAAGCCTCAAACCTTGCTTAAAAGATAGAAAATTAAGAAATTAATCTTAAAAATACTTTATTGATATTTAGCATTTTATATGTAGTAAAATATCTTAGCAATAAATATTAATGGGTATCTTAAGTTATAAAACTGATAGTTTTTCTAATTTTTTTCTTTACTAATCATTAATTATTTTAATTGTGATTAAAATTCTTAGCTTTGAATTTTGTTGTCTAAGCATATGACGGCGTTAAAAAAACTAGTGGATCTGCAGATCAGGAGCCTCAACGTCCTATTTGCATCAGACATTACTCAATAGGTCATTTTTATTTATTCCTTATTATATAATAGTATATATTGATTCGATCGTCTTATTACCATAATCAGATACATTCCTGAGGGGGGCTGCCGCCCCCCTCAACCCCCTGCTGTATCTCTCTTTTATACCCATTTGTATATCATATAAAATGTTACGGAATTGTAAATAATTGCATTTATTTTTGTATAAATTTTTTCAAAGACGCTTAGAAAGTCGATAAAATACTAATTTTGTGCATTTCTAGTAGTTTTAGCGTTAAAATAGCCTAATTTTCCTTTAAAAAAGCTTTTAAAAGCTCCAATAAGGGAAGAAATGGATTTGGCGCCAAATTTGGCGACTGCTTCACTCCTTGGCGATTTTTTGGCGACCTTGGCGAGAAAATCCTTATTAGGGATATACCAAATATGGAAGCTCTAGTCTCATTGGCTGATGAGATACGAGAATTTTCCAGAACAGTCTGTGTTCGATAGAAAAGTATAAAAGGAGCATTTTTTTAGATACGTTAACTTGGCCCCCCCACCTTCGAGTTTTTAAATTTCAAATACATCAGGAATTAGCTCTCAATTAGCTCTAATTTGCTCTCTAATATTAGAATTTGCTCTGGGTATGGAATCGAGTTATAACAAGTTTAAAGGTGGGGGGCCAAGTTAACGCTAGCCCCCCCACATTCGAAATTTTAAATTTCAAGAACGTCAGGAATTAGCTCTCAATTAGCTCTAATTTGCTCTCTAATATTAGAATTTGCTCCGGCTTTGTTAACGAGATATTTCAATTTAAAAGAAAGGGGGAAAGGAAGGGGGGGGGGAAAGCAAAATTGCAGATATCGAAATTTCAAATACGTCAAATTTTAGTTCTCAATCAGCTCTAATTTGCTCTCTAATATTAGAATTCTATCTGGGTAAGTTATCTAGATATATCAGTTTGTTTGTGGGGTGGGGGGGCTAAGTTAACGCTGGTACATCCGACTCCCTATTACAAATAAAAAAATTTCGGTAGTGCCAATATTTAGCTCTCAATTAGCTCTAATTTGCTCTCTAATATCAGAATTTGCTCCGGCTTCGTTAACGAGATATTTCAATTTAAAGGAAAGGGGGGAAGGAAGGGGGGAAAACAAAATTACAGATATCGGAATTTCAAATATGCCAAATTTTAGCTCTCAATTAGCTCTAATTTGCTCTCTAATATTAGAATTCGCTCTGGGTTAGGTATCGAGATATATCATATTTTTGGTTTTGTGGGGGGCTAAGTTAACGCTAGTACACCCGACTCCCTATCACATATAAAAAAATTTCGGTAGTGCCAATATTTAGCTCTCAATTAGCTCTAATTTGCTCTCTAATATCAGAATTTGCTCCGGCTTCGTTAACGAGATATTTCAATTTAAAGGAAAGGGGGGAAGGAAGGGGGGAAAGCAAAATTACAGATATCGAAATTTCAAATATGCCAAATTTTAGCTCTCAATTAGCTCTAATTTGCTCTCTAATATTAGAATTCGCTCTGGGTTAGGTATTGAGATATATCATATTTTTGGTTTGGTGGGGGGGGGGGGGGGGCTAAGTTAACGCTAGTACACCCGACTCCCTATCACACCTAAAAAAATTTTGGTAGTGCCAATATTTAGCTCTCAATTAGCTCTAATTTGCTCTCTAATATCAGAATTTGCTCCGGCTTCGTTAGCGAGATATTTCAATTTGAAGGAAAGGGGGGAAGGAAGGGGGGAAAGCAAAGTTGCAGGTATCGAAATTTCAAATACGTCAAATTTTAGCTCTCCATTAGCTCTAATTTGCTCTCTAATATTAGAATTCTATCTGGGTAAGTTATCTAGATATATCAGTTTGTTTGTGGGGTGGGGGGGGGGGTAAGTTAACGCTGGTACACCCGACTCCCTATCACAAATAAAAAAATTTCGGTAGTGCCAATATTTAGCTCTCAATTAGCTCTAATTTGCTCTCTAATATCAGAATTTGCTCCGGCTTCGTTAACGAGATATTTCAATTTAAAGGAAAGGGGTTAAGGAAGGGGGGAAAGCAAAATTACAGATATCGAAATTTCAAATATGCCAAATTTTAGCTCTCAATTAGCTCTAATTTGCTCTCTAATATTAGAATTCTATCTGGGTACGTTATCGAGATATATCAGTTTTTTTTTTTTTTTTTTTTTTTGTGGGTGGGGGTGAGGGCTAAGTTAACGCTGGTACACCCGACTCCCTATTACAAAAAAAAAAAAAAAAAAAAAAAAAAAAGAAAAAGAAAGAAAAATCGTAATGCTAATATTTAGTTCTCAATTAACTCTAATTTTCTGCTTAATATCAGAATATTCTCTAGCTTCGTTAACGAGATATTTCAATGTAAAAGAAAAGGAGATGGGGGGGGGGAGAAAAATTGAAAATATCGAAAGTTCAAATGTGCCAAAAATTAGCTCTCAATTAGCTTTAATTTGCTGCATAATATTAGAATTCGCTCTGGCTTAGTTATAGAGATATATCAGTTTTATTGCGGGTTGAGGATAAATTGGGGGGGGGGGGGACTTTACGCTAGTCCCACCGAGACTTCTATTTCGAATGACGAAATTTCGAAAGTGCCAATATTTAGCTCTTAATTTGTTCTAATTTGTTTGCTAATGTTAGAATTTGCGCTGGCTTCGTTAACAAAATATTTTAATTTAAAGGAATGGGCGGAAAGCAAATTTGGAAATATGAAAGTTTGAAACATGCCAAAATTTAGCTCTTAACAAACTAAATTAATAGTAATAAAATCTTTTAATTTTTTTTTAAATATGCAATGATCAGTTGAGTGAAAAAGCCGACAATGCGAAATTTTATTAATACCAATAAGGTTTTATATGCATTAATGTCTGCATAATTTTGCTAAAAAAAAATAAAAAATCCGTATCTAATATTTAATGACTTATTAATCTGAGAAATAGCATAATGTTACAATCCATTAGTTATAGCATGATAAATTCGAAAATGAAATGTACTTTGCACAAATTCTTTTACATTTTAAAAATTTTTGTCTTTTACATTCAATAATTTAATTTGTGATTTGAAAAAAAAAAAAAAAACATATAATAATAATTTTAAGATAAAAAAAAAAAAAAAAAAAAAAAAAAAACTTTTTATATTCTATCTCTTTATATTATTAAAATCTGTACGCGTGTGTGTGTGTGTCTGTGTGTCTGTGAGAAACGGCTTGACGCAGCTAAGGCTCCGCCGCTAAAGGTCGCACGGACTTCGAACAGGTACCGTCGGACAGAGAATTTATCGCAGATCAGGTTTATCTAATTTGCTAAACGATGCGACCCTAATTAGCGGAGATTTTAATTAAAATGTCGACCATTGTCTAACGAAAAAACGATTCGAAATCGCGGGCGACCGCCATTTTGTTACAGAAGAGCCTACCTCGAAAGAAAAAGCAATGAGGGAAATTTTCGAGGGTTTTTGAAAAGCGATCGCTTCCGATCTGTTGGAAATATCGAAAATACACCTGTACGAGGAGAAAGAGCATTTATTACCGATTCTTACAGTACAATTTTTTTTTAAAAAATACGGATTTTTTATATTTTTAAAAAAAGTTTTAAAAAGGGTCGAAATTTTCGTTTTTTCGCGGTCGTCTTTTTTGAAACGCCCTGTACGACAGGGTAACAATTCCATGTCTTAACAACTGGTATATAAAGAAAGGCCATTTAATCCTCTTTCGAACCATATAAACATTTTTACAAAATACGGATTACCGATCCATATTTTTAGATTTTACGAAACATCGATTTTTTCGCAAAATATTTTATAACTCAAAAGCGTTTAGAGATAAATCATTTCTTTTTTTTTTTTTTGTATATACATCTCGCTTTCATAATTTAACTCCCAAAAGATTGAGAGAAAATTTCAAAAACTGAATGAGTTATAAATTTTTTAATTTTCAGTATCGCGGCAGTCTTCGATGTAAAAACCATTGCAAATGCTTTACTTCATTCCGAAATGAAAACCATAATCAAATAATGTAGATCACCATAGCAACCATTTCAAAGAGGTTCATTTCTCCACGGAAGCTAAGGAAAAAAAAAAAAAAAAAAAAACAGCGAGGTCACATGTATTGGTTCTGCGATTAAAAATTGCAATATTCTAATGTGCGTATTTCAATTTCTAATTACGATTAATTTATTTTTTATACATCATTGGAAAGATATTTTAAAGTTCTTTTTTTTACTTAGTTTTCAAAAGATTTACACGATTTGAGGTGTCCTGAATTAATTTTCTTCTGTATCTCAGCTACTAATTAAAATAATTTCATAAGTAATACATCATTAGAAAGCTTTTTTGAATTGGAATCGAACAGTGGAATACAGAAATTTGTACCGCCAGATGGCGCTGTAATATTTTCAAATTTAAATATTTCAATTTCTAATTATGATTAAATTATTTTTAATGCATCATTCGAAAGATATTTTAAAGTTCTTTTAAATTATCGAAAATTTTCACCAGATTTATACGTTTTGAGGTCTCCTGAATCATTTTTCTTTTATGGCGCTGTAATATTTTCCAATTTCAATATTTCAATTTCTAATTATGATTAAATTATTTTTAATACATCATTCGAAATATATTTTAAAGTTCTTTTAAATTATCGAAAGTTTTCACCAGATTTACACGTTTTGAGGTTTCCTGAATTAGTTTTCTTTTGGATCTCAGCTACTAATTAAAATAATTTCATAAGTAATACATCATTAGAAAGCATTTTTTAATTGGAATCAAACAGTGGAACACAGAAATTTGTACCGCCAGATGGCGCTGTAATATTTTCAACTTTCAATATTTGAATTTCTAATTAGGATTCAATTATTTTTAATACATCATTCGAAAGATATTTTAAAGTTCTTTTAAATTATCGAAAGTTTTCACCAGATTTACACGTTTTGAGGTGTCCTGATTACGTTTTCTTTTGCATCTCAGCCAAATGAGTTAGATCGTTCAAAATTGGTATACGTAGGTTAATTAAGAGGGCCTGAAAGGGTGGAGGAGAAATAGGCGTGCACCGCGCGCGCGCAGCGCGCAAGCGACTGCGCTGCCGAAGGCAGTGGGGACCCGGTGCGAATTTTTCCCCGATCAGAAATGATTTTTTTTTAGGGGGCACGAACGCTCAGGGAAGGAATACGTGCGCGCAGTGCGTGTATCCCCGAAGTTGTGCGCGCACAGCGCGCACGGGACTGCGCTGCCGAAGGCAGTGGGGACCCGGTGCGAGTTTTTACCCGATCAGAAATGATTTTTTTTTTAGGGGGCACGAAGGGTCAGGGAAGGAATACGCGCGCGCAGCGCGTATAACCCTTAAGTTGTGCGCGCGCAGCGCGCACGGTACTGCGCTGCCAAAGGCAGTGGGGACCCGGTGGGAGGGGTTAGGGAAGGAATACGCGCGCGCAGCGCGTGTATCCCTTAAGTTGTGCGCGCGCAGCGCGCACGGTACTGCGCTGCCGAAGGCAGTGGGGACCCGGTGCGAGTTTTTACCCGATCAGAAAAGATTTTTTTTAGGGGGCACGTAGGGTCAGGGAAGGAATACGCGCGCGCAGCGCGTGGGGATCCGGCCCGACTTTTTACCCAATCAGAAATGATTTTTTTTTAAATTTCTTTTCTTAACACTAAAAGTTTCTGTTAGTGATTCTTTATTTTTAGTGATTCATTTGAAAATACTGACCCGCTAGCGGGCGAAGCCAGCTAGTGTTTTTAAATTTTCTGTTGAATCATATGAAATTGACACATTACCCGAATAATTACAAAAAGGCATTGTCATCGTGTTGTCAGTTATTAAAGTTTCCAGTGTCTAGCTAGTCGGAAAGTTAGCTAAAATCGATTGCGAGATTTGTGCTGGACAAATAACAAAAAAGCGAGTTGAAAGCGATACAAAAAAAAACGTTAGTTTTAATAATAAAATAATAATCCATTAAGAACAACATATATTAATATGATAAACTACATTAGCATTTTACCAATGCGTAAAATTTTTTTTAAGTTATAATGACGTCAATTTTTGTGAGATGCCTAATTTTACTTTTTATAAATTTTTAACGTTTATGTTCAGTTAAACATTTTTTTTTTTTTTTTTTTTTTTTTTTTGGGGGGGGGGGGGGGGCAACAATTAAATTATAGTTAATATTTGAATGGCTAATTTTAAAGCAAGTAGGAGAATATTATTTTCATACTTATAAAAAATTCGAAAATCGGGCTTCGTGGTATTGCGTTGCCATCGTGTTCTGAGCTATTCTAAAAGTTTTAAATGTCTAGATAGTCGGGAAGTTATTTAAAAATCAATTGCAAGATTTGTACTGGACAAACAAACAAGAAAGCGAGTTAATAAAAACATGCAAAAAAAGAATCATTAATTTTGTTAGACTTTTATTTAGCTTACCTTCCCTGTCATAAACCTTCTGCCGAATCCGGGTTAAAAACGGTAAAAGGGGAAAATAAATTAGAAATATCAGTCCTACCGTTACAAGTCCAGTACCAAATGAAAGCTGCGATTTTTTTTAATCCAGGGGCGGAAACAGTTTTTCTACACGACAATTAGATTTTTAAAAATTAACTAAAGTATGAAATTTAAGTGGCAGCACTTTATTTTAATCTTTTCATACTTTTTAGTGCTAATCACGCAAATAGAAAAAAAAATTAATTTTTTTTTTTTTTTTTTTTTTTTTTTTTTTTTTTTAAATATTTTATTTATTTTATAAATGAAACCTTTAAAAACCAAATCCATATAAATCGCTCAAAAACTTGCTTCAGGTCCCAGCTGCCTTCGGTTGCGTTTTTTTCACCCACAATATTTCGAGCAATTGATAGGAATCCCACTCCAAATGTAATACTACTTATAAAATTTAATTTCCTGTCCAAAAAAAAAAAAAAAAAAACGATCTATTAGCAAACGCACGGTATTTTATAGAGTATTCAATTAAGGAACAGCAGAATCTTCAGTTTTTCACCTCGCAGTGTGAAAGGTGAATCATTGGTGAAGGTTAAAGCAGTGTGTCACTTCGAATTGATTCCTAATTAAAAGTATTAAAATTCAGTTTCGAGGTGCGCTTATAGACGTTGCAGACGGTATCGTGCTGTAGAATTTTCTGGAGACATTTGACAGAGGGAAAGGCAGACTCTATTACGGTTTTATTAAAAATCTATTAGAATAAAGTAAATATGCATTTACATTAGAGAACAGCGATACTATAGGACCTCGTTGGCGAATTTAGAAATTTAAACAATAGCTGGAACATTTCTAGCCAATGACATTGCTTATGCAATAGTGTCGTGACAGCTATATTTTTACTTCCATTACCCATCTACCGTAGATAATGGAAGTATTGTATTCAGTCCAAAAATTCGATATCAAGTTTTCACCTGATTTATACGTTTTAAAGTCTTCTGAGTAAAAACATGCACTTTTTGGAAACTGGACAGTGTGTGTGTGAAAAGGGGGGGGGGATCTTCTGGCTATCATATCTCCGATAAAGATAGAACTACGAAACTTCAGAATTGAGGCAGGTCTGGTGTACAGATGATTTTTCCAAATTTTGGTGAAAATTGGAAAATCGGAAGTGGAACACAGGAAACCGGAAGTGGGATCGCAAGTCCGTATCTAAGAAACGGCTCTGACGATTTTCTTCAAAGTTGCTACATAAACACTCTATTAAATGCCTTTTTCAATGATTAGTTGGTCTGTCCAGGAAAATTAATAGACGTCCTGTATAAATAACTCAATTTTAGGTTTCGCAACTGCTGTCTTTAAAAACGGCTTTTTGGATTTTTTTCAAATTTACCATATTAACTCCCTTTTAAATATCCTTCTGTATGTAATTATTGTTTCTATTTAATAATTGAGTATTCCAATTTTTGGTAAATGTTGGTACCTCAAAAAAGGCTCTACCGATTTTCTTTAAAATTATTACTTAAATCCGTTTTAGGTATCCTTTCTCGTGTAAAACGTGGCTATTACAAGAAAATTAACAGTCTTACTAATTGCCGAAACGTCAGTGGAGGCCCTCTGTTGAGACTCAAAACGGTTTTGGGCTGTGTCTGTCTGTCCGTCTGTCTGTCTGTCTGTCTGTCTGTCGTGCGATAGCGGCCGCAAAAATAGCGCTATTGACTTGAAATTTGGTACACATGTTCATGAGCCCCACGAAATCAGCTGTATAGTTTTTGGTATGTATTCCATTTGTAGTTCGTATACAGGGACACTCCAAAGTTTTTCTTATCATTACGGCTTATGGGAGGAATTTGTATGTATCACGATAGCGGCCACAAAAATCACGCTATTGACTTGCAATTTGGTACACGTGTTCATGTGCCCCACGAAATCAACTGTATAGTTTTGGGTGTGTATTCCATTTGTAATTCGTGTACAGGGACACGCCAAAGTTTTTCTTATCATTACGGCCTATGGGAGTAATTTGTATGTACCGCGATAGCGGCCACAAAAACCACGCTATTGATTTGCAATTTCGTACACATATTCATGAGCCGAACGAAATTAGCTGTATTGTTTTATGTGTGTATTCCATTTGTAGTTCGTATACAGGGACACGCCAAAGTTTTTCCTATCATTACGGCCTATAGGAAGAATCTGTATGTACCGCGATAGCCATCGCAAAAATCAAGCTATTGACATTCAATTTTTGCCGTAACGTCAGTGAAGGCCCTCTGTTGAGACTCAAAAGGATTTTGGATTCCGTCTGTCTATCTGTCTGTCTGTCGTGCAATAGCGTCCGCAAAAATCACGCTATTGACTTGAAATTTGTTACACATGTTCATGATCCCTACGAAACTAGCTGTATAGTTTTGAGTGTGCATTCCATTTGTAGTTCGTGTACAGGGACTCGCCAAAGTTTTTTTTATCATTACGGCCTATGGGAAGAATTTGTATGTACCGCGATAGCGGCCCCAAAAATAACGCTATTGACTTGCAATTCGGTACACATATTCATGAGCCCAACGGAATTAGTTGTATAGTGTTAGGTGTGTATTCCATTTGTCGTTCGTGTACAGGGACACACTAAAGTGTTTCTTATCTTTACGGCCTATGGGAAAAACTTGTATGTACCGCAATAGCGGCCGCAAAAATCCTTCGATTGACTTGCAAATTGCGTACACGTTCCATCTTTGCATATAAGTAGCTGTATAATTTTTATTGCTATATTGTTTACTAGCTGACCCGTCCGGCTTCGCACTGATGAACAAATTTTAGTTAAAGATGGATTGATATGTAAAAAATCAAGAAATATATCAGTTTATATGTTATAGTCAGGCAATATTATTAACTGGAAAGTCAAAATATAATTTTACAATTATTTTTTTTTAATTAGTTGTTAAATGTTGGCAATTTTTATTTAATGCTATTTATTTATTTATTTATTTATTTATTTCATAAAAAGAAACATTTCTTTACTCATGAATAAAAAATATTGAAAAATAAACCTATGACATGAAAATGTTTTTGATAAAATTGACGTCATAATAGCTTTAATTATTATTTATTTTTTCCATTTCGCAAATATATTTAATTTTTTCCATAATTGATTATTATTTTAATAATGTATATTAAAGGAGAAATCAATAATATGAAACAATATTCGTACAATATATACTATTACAGAATCTGGTGTGAAACAACCACACGACTTCCATTACCCACTATTACACGTAATATATACAATTTTTTGGAGATATTACTTGCATTTTTTGAGATTTTCGAGTAAGAGAAACTTGATACACGTATAAAGACACATACAACAGAGTTTTCATAGCGAGTTAAAAAATAAGGGGAAAAAAATAGATAGTTATTTTTTTAAACACGAATTTCCGAGATCTAAAACTGAACTACCTAATCAGGATGACCGTTAATATTCCTGTAATAAGCACGTAATACTTGAGAAAGGTTATCTAAATTGGATTAAAGAAAAAATTTTCAAGAATACGTTAGAGCCGTTTTTGAGATACCAACTTTTACCAAAACTTAACATACTCAATTATTGACCTAAAAACAATAATTACATACAAAAGGATATTTAATAGGAAGTTAACATGGCGAGTTTGAAAAAAATCCGTACAGGCGTTTTTAAAGGAACGCACTTGCGAAGTCTGAAATTGAGCTGTTTATAGAGGACGCCTATCAATTTTCCTGAACTAAGCAACTTTTCAATCGAAAGGGCATCTAATATATTATTTATATAGCAACTTTGAAGAAAATCATTAGAGTTGTTTTTGAATATGGGCTTAGGGTCCCATTTCTGGTTTTCGATGACCCAATTCCGGTTTTTCAATTTTCACGAAAATTTGGAAAATTTATCTGTGCACCAGACCTGAATCACTTGTGAAGTTTAGTAGTTCTATTTTTATTAGTTTTGGAGATATGACAGCCAGAATATTACACACACACGTGCACATATACACACACACTGACCAATTGCCAAAACCTATACAATACTTCCACTACCTACGGTAGTAGGGTAATTGAAGTAAACACATACATCTCGTATTTACTACTATAATATACAGATTTTCGTATTACGTTTTCGATCGCCAAATACAAAAATCTCCAATGACGATAGATATCAAATCTATGCTTTGTTTTCAATTAAAATATTGAAAATTTTAATTAAAAATTTATTTTACCAAAATTTATTATAGCTTCTAGCACTTAGAGAGAGACAGTGTAACTTTTGATTATTGAAAGAAAAAAAAAAAAAAAAAAAAAGCAATCGGCTTTTTAGTTCTAGCGATCGTTCTCTACATATGCATATAAACCTTTCTTTTTTTTATATTAGTATAGCTATAGAGCATAGGTATATTAAATAGGTTACCAGTCAACATAATGTAACTGAAATAATTAAATGCTATTTACATTTCAGTAATGGCTGTATGCGCTATGTATATTGAGCTACTTGCCATAACTGTTAGTTGCTAAAAATAGTCGCCAAATAAATTTAAACATCTCAATACGCAAGCGAAGTATGACATCACTGACCGCCCGTGGATGCAAGAAAAAGATTTTCCATGTTAATCGCTCATTGGATTTTTTATATATATATATATATATATTAAAATTCTAGAAGAATTATTTCCCGATTTTAATCCTCATATTTGGGTATAGATATGTATTAGTTATTGTATGCATGCGTTAGATTGAGTTATTTTGCTGTCAAATTGACAAAATTTTAATTTTAAATTTCAAAACTGTCACCCTTGGCGTTTTTTGTATTTGGCGATCAAAAACGTAATACGAAAATCTACATGCCAGATGTATATTTTCGTAATATGTATTGTACGAAATATTGTTTTATATTATTCGTTACACTCTTAATGTAAGTTTTTAAAATAACCATAATTTTTGAAAGGAATTAAATTATATTCGCCAGATAATTTGGCGATATTTTTTTTTTCTGCCAAGGATGACGGATATCAAATCTATTCCGCTGCAACATATTAGTATATTATATCAGATACTTTATTTAGACATTTGAAAACAAATTTGACTTCAAATTATGATAGAATATTTATCCTTTCCCTTTTAATTAGTTTATTAGTTGGATGTTTATTGTGTAAATATCATCCTTTGAAATGAAATGTTTATGTTTTCAATCGAATATGGAAATTTGCCATTTTTTTTCTCTAGAGTTTTGAAATTTAAAATTCCAATTTTATCAATTTTACAACAAAAACAATTTAATCTAACGGATGCACATGATAACTAATACATATCTATATCCAAATATGGGGATTAAAATGGGGAAATAATTTTCCTCGATCTTTATTATTTTTTTACAAAAAATCCAGTTCACTTTTTATATTATTGTTCGCGTGAAAATATATTTTATTATGTCTAAAAATAAATTAATTCGTAAATCTTTTTGGCAACAATTATAAATTAAAATAAATAATATTATAAAATAGAATTTATTATTTTATTTTATTTTATTTATTTATTTATTTTTAAATTCCAATTTCGTTTACACACATCAGTTTAAACCACGGAGTAATAAAGACTCCGTGGTTTAAACATTGATGCTTAGATATTATATCATATCATATCAAATTAAATTATTAGAAAAATAAACACTTTTAATTCTATAATGACGTCAGATTTAACGTGTAAGTTTAACAATTAAAAAAGCTTTATATGAATTTCAATTGAATGCACGTGCAAATATATTTCTTTTCTTTTCACGTCAAGATATTTTAAAAACGAAATGAATATGTAAATGTTTCTTTTATGTTGGCAGCAGCTAATTTTTTTAATATTTCATTATTTCCATTTCTATTACGGCTTCTATGGGGATTTTAATTAAAATGCTCAGATTTTAAACTAAAATTTATTTTATCAAAATTAAATATAGCCTATAACATAACAATATGGCATACTGTAGCTTTCGGTCAGTGAAAGAAGTTTTTAAATCGGTTCAGTAGTTTCAGAGATTACCCTCCACAAACATACAATTTTTTGCGCTTTATATAATGATATAGAATAGATAAACTGGGTACAGGGACACGCCAAAATTCTTAACATTACGGCATATTGGGTGAATTTCGTTTAAACGCATTTTAATATCATTACTTTGCAATGAAGAAAATGAAACTAGCGTACGTGAGCAGGATGTTTTAACTTATGTTGTTTAGAGAAAATATGTGCTCTTAAGCTTTCTAATTAATATACAGGACCTTACAAAAGTGTTCTGACAATATCACATAATCATCCAAACGATGTTAAATTTGGAACAATTATTAATTTTAAACGCAAAATAAGATGAAAAATTTTTACTGGTGTATACAGTGTTTATGGTTTGTTTACAGAGACACAGGAAATAATTTCGTAACATTAGATCCTATGGACAAATTTTTATTTAAGCGCGCACAATTAATGCGTTTATGCTGAATTGAACTTAATAAAATTAACATACATTATAAAGATGCTTGAAATCAGGTTTACTCTTAAAAAAGTTTATGTATAAACTAAATAATTTATGGGACCACACAAAATAATTCCGAGTATGTACTGTAATCATCCAAATGATGTCAAATTAGTTTGAAAAAATAATGAGTTATAATTAATTAGGTTTATTATTATTAATTGGCGTTTATAATGACTGTGGCTACTTTTCCAGGATACATAAAAGAATTTCTTACTATTACTGACACAGATCTGAGACTGACCGCTTTGGCGAAAATAATGCTCCTTTATACTTTTCTATCGAACACAGACTGTTCTGGAAAATTCTCGTATCACATCAGCCAGTGAGATTAGAGCTTCCATATTTGGTATATTCCTAATAAAGATTTTCTCGCCAAGGTCGCCAAAAAATCGCCAAGGAGGGAAACAGTCGCCAAATTTGGCGCCAAATCCATTTCTTCCCTTATTGGAGCTTTTTAATGCGTTTTCAAAGGAAAATTAGGCTATTTTGATGCTAAAACGACTAGAAATGCACAAAATTAGTATTTTTATAACTTACTAAACCTCTTTGGAAGAAATTATGCAAAAATGAATGCAAGTATTTACAATTCCGTAACACTTTATATGATATACAAATAGGTATACAAAGGGAGATAGAGCGGGGGGTTGAGGGGGGCGGCAGCCCCCCTCAGGAATGTATCTGATTATGGTAACAAGTCGATCAAATCAATATATACTATTATATATTAAGGAATAAATAAAAATAGCCTATTGAATAATGTCTGATGCAAATAGGACGTTGAGGCTCCTGATCTGCAGATCCACTAGTTAGGTAGATCCATTTTAGATTTCAGAAATTGGTGTTTCAAAAAATAACTACAATTTTTGCTTTCTTATTTTATTACCATGTTTTTATTTAATTTCGATTCTTGTTTGATTGTTTGTTTGTCCGGTACAAATCATGCAATCTGTTTTTAACTAACTTCCCTTCTAACTAGACATTTGAAACTTTCACAGTAGCTCAGAACCCGGTGACAACACAATACTTCGAAGTCAGATTTTCGAATATTTTATTAGTTTTCTTTTAATTAATTAAAGTAGTAAAATAGTAACCTCCTGATAGCATATAAATAAGCATTAAAATATTAGCTATAATTTAATTGTTGCCAAAAAAATTACGAGTTCATTTCCTTTCGACATAAAAATAAATACATTTAATTAAACGTGAACGTTAAAAAATTGTAAAAAAAAAGGTTAAATTATGCATCTTACAAAAATTGACGTCATTATCGCTTTAAAAATTTTATTTGCTGTAAAATTGATAAAAGTTTAATTTTAAATTTCAAAACAGTAGAAAAAAAATCTCTAACTTCCATTTTCGAATGTAAGCATAAACATTTCATTTCAAAGGGTTATATTTACACAATAAATATCCAACTAATATACTAATTAAAAGGGAAATGATATATATTGAATCATAATTTGAAGTCAAATTTGTTTTCAAATGTCTAAATAAAGTGTCTGATATAAGATATTAATATATTGCAGCGGAATATTTGACAGCTGTCGTCCTTGGCAGAAAAAAAAAAATATCGCCAAATTATTTGGCGAACATATTTAGTTCCTTTCAAAAATCATGGATATTTCACCAACGTATATTAAGAGAGCAATCAATAATATGAAACAATATATCGTAGAATGCATATTACAAAAATATACATCTGCTATGTATATTTTCGTATTACGATTTTGATCGCCAAATACAAAAATCGCCAAGGACGACACAATTTTGAAATTTAAAATTAAAAGCTTATCAATTTTAAAGCAAAAGTAACTCAATCTAACACATGTACACAATAACTTCTACATAACTTTATCCAAATATGGGGGTTAAAATCAGGAAATAATTTTTCTTAATTTTTAATAATGTTTTACAAAAAATCAAATGGATAATTAACATAGGAAATCTTTTTATTTGGCCCCACTGATGGTTAGTGACGTCACACTTCGCTTGCGTATAGCTATGATTCAACGATTCAGCAGAAAATTTAAAAACATGGACTCCGTTGTATACTATATTTTATATGTATTTAGATGTGTATAAAGTTTCTCTTACCGGAAAATTTTTTGGTGTCGACTTCGTTAGGTCAATTTTATGTCCTCTGGTCACATTATTTCAAAAAAAATGAATATAATACGTTTAATAGTAGATAAAAAAAGTCGTGTGATTGTTTCACACCAGATTTTTCCATCGCCAAAATGCCAAAAATTATTAAAACTCACCGACAAATTTCTAGACTAAAGTTGTAACCAGATTACTTTTTGAAGGATTAAATATATATATATATTGTTGCGTACTTGGGGGTTAGTGAGTTGTCCAAGAATGAAAAGCGAATCTTGCAAAAGCTGGAAACTTTATTTACAAAAAATTCCAGAAGAATACAGGCCTACAAAATAGGTATCAACTGCACTTTCACGAGTAAACACAGCTTAGATGACAGCTGTCAACAACAAATTCACAGTACGAATTGTATTAGAGCAACACACAGCGAGGCATTAATCCAAAGAGACTCAGAGCTCATTCAGTAGTATTGATAGTAGTTGGCGAAACTCAACTCAGACTGACTGATTTCGCGCATTGGGCTTCATTTTATACCCCTGTATCAAACCCAGAATGTTCTGGTAACTCGTAGAATATTGCAGCTAGACCTTCCATATTTGGTATATCAATAAAAAGGATTTTGTCACCGAAGTCGCCAAAAAAATCGCCAAGAAAGAAAAAATCTCCACATTTGGCGCCAAATCCATTTACTGCCTTATTGGAGTTTTTTAATGCGTTTTTAAGGGAAAGTTAGCAATCAACGAGAAAAAGAGCTAGAAATGCAGAATTTACATAAAGATAACTACGAATTATTTACAAATTCGTAACGCTGCCCCCCTCTCAAGGACTGTACATCCCGGGAAGTACAACCGTTGGTCAGAAGGCGAAACTAAACAATCTAAAATACAAAAACTAAGTTGCATATAACAATAAAATATTAATACAGATTTCAAAATTAAGTGAGAAATATTTACAAAATTTACAAATAAGTACAAATATTTATATACAATTAGTTACATTACACATATAACAAATTTAACAAATATTTACATTTCAAATTTCAACATTACCGTTAGCTGTGGTATGTGGCTAACCGATCAAAATGAACCACCTTCGGTTTTGAGGAATGTGTTTCAGCAATTCTCACCACGACATCATTCAGTCATTTTATGACTGTGTAGGGACCGTCCCAGTTACACTGTAGCTTGAGAGTGAGTCCTTTGCGTCGAATAGGGTTCCACAACCAAACTTTGTCTCCTTCCCCTAATTTACGTTGTGTAGCCTTTAGATCATACCTTGTCTTCATTTTCTCCGTTGCCATGTTAATCCGCTACCAAGTAAACTTGTGTACGTCTTCAAATCGTGCCTGAAGATCTTGGATGTACTCTTTGGGTGATGAAGGCGCATCTGGTGGAAAACCAAACAGGAGATCACATGGGAGACGAAGTTCGCGTCCAAACAGCATCTGAGCTGAAGTATAGCCAGTGGCTTCATGGACTGCACTTCGATCAGCAGAAACAACGGCAACTTCATGTCCTAATCTTGCTGTTTCTTTGATACTAGAAGAGAGAGGTTATTCAGGATGCTGCGGTTAAACCTCTCGACCGTGCCGTCCAACTGGAGATGTAGGGGTGTTTTCTGAGTTTTGCCTAAGCCGAGTAATTGATACAGTCCTTTGAAAACAGCAAAGGTAAAGTTCGTACCTTGGTTGGTATGAAGTTGTAGGGGCGTGCCGTACCTTGATACCCATTGCTGCACTAGAACCTCTGCAACTGTGCATGCCTCTTGATCGGGAATGGGATACGCCTCAGGCCACTTGGTGAAATAGTCCATTACGACGAGGATGTACTTATTTCCACTGGAGGTCCGTGTTAGAGGACCCAAGATGTCGAGTGCAATCCGTTGAAATGGTGCTTCTACGTTATATCGTTGTAGTCTTCCTCGGCTTCGTTTCTTTGGGCCTTTATATGCTGCACAAGCATCACAGGATTTACAACATTTCTCCAAGTCCTCGCTTGCCTTACACCAGTAGAAGCGTTCTCCTCGAACTTTCTGTAGAGTCTTCATCACCCCGAAATGGCCACCGGTAGGGCTACTATGCTAGAACACCTGAATCTTCGTTATTGGTAATAAAGTCTGACATCTGAAACTCCTTCCATCGTCAGATTCCCATTTTCTGTATAGTTCGCCATTTCTAATATAAAGTGAGTCCCAGAGTGCCCAATAAGTTTTTGTAATGGGGCTAAATGTGGAAATGTCCTTCCAGGTAGGTCTGTTGCTGGTCGTCTACTTCAATTGTAATATTGTCTTTATGTCAGGATCATCCAACTGCACTTCTCTAAGTTCCTGTTCACTCCAGTGGTCCAGTTTTGATAGTGTTGAGACAGTAGCTTGGCGAGCAACCGGATTTATCTGCTGGTATTTCTCTTCGGCTTGCAGCTTTCGATCAGGGCTTTCGTGACAAGGCATCTGCATTACTATGTAGAATCCCTTTACGATGGCGTATCTTGAAGTCATATTTCTGGAGGCGTATCTACCTGGTAATTTGGCCTTCCTGTTTCTTGAAATTAAGCAACCACTTTAACCCTGCTGCTGTGTTCTTTACGAATGAACAAAATGGACATTCACTTTTAAATGTACGAAATGGAATTTAAACGAGACCAAAGGTTGTTAATTTCAATATATAACCGTACTTTTTATTCCTATTTTTGAATTAAATTTATATGACACTTTATATAATCTTTTTACGGAGTGTAGTTTACATAAATACAAAATTTCATGTATGTCAATGCTGGGTCGAAATGGACCCGAACACAGCAGCAGGGTTAAAGATTCGTGGTCTGGTCAGTCCGGAGCAGGAAGCTTCTGCTATAGAGGTAATGATGCAAGCTTTTACTATGGCGTGTAGTTATTTCCTGGTGGTACAGTAGTATCGCTCTGGTTTAGACAGGCATTTACTCCAATAGGCAATGAAGCATTCTTGGCCATCATCAACTTCTTGCGACAGACTAGCATCGACACTTTCATGGCTTGCATCAGTATCATGTATGAACTGTTTGTCTGGCTGTGGATACGTCAAAATAGGCGATGATGTTAAGGTCTCTTTAAGTCTCTTGAACGCTTTTTCACATTCCTCTGTCCACAGGAACCTCAGTTTATCTTCCGTCAGCTTGTGGTGTGTGGTCTGGCAAAACTCGAGAAACCCTTTATGAACTTCCAGTAGTATGTACATAACCCCAGGAAACTTCGTAGTTGATGGACGTTTTCAGGGTGACTACAGTCCTTGATTGCATAGATCTTCTCGAAATCAGTTCTCACATCTTCAGCAGAGATGATATGGCCGAAATAACTTACTTCACGACGGAACAAGTTGCACTTGCTAAGAATCAATTTGAGGTTATCCATTTTGAGTTTTTCCAAAACCTTATGGATCTTTCTTAGATGATCTTCAAAGGTATTCCCCACAATGATAATATCATCCAAGTACACCAGACAGACTTCATAGGAAAGTCCTTTTAACACTGTCTCCATCAGGCGCTCGAAAGTTGCAGGAGCATTACATAATCCAAATGGCTTAACTTTGAATTGCCATAATCCTTGTCCCGTAGTGAATGCAGTCTTTTAACGGTCATCAGGATGTAACTCTACTTGCCAATAACCGCTCTTCAGATCCAACGTCGAGAACCATTCATTGCCAGCAAGTGTGTCCAATGTGTCGTTAATTCTAGGAAGAGAGTAACTATCTTTCTTCGTGATGTCATTCAAACGACGATAATCCACCCAGAATCTTCTTGTTGAACCATCCTTTTTTCGCACAAGAACTATAGCTCAAGGACTCGTTGCTAGTTCAATGATATCATTATGCTGCATCTCATTTAAAAGCTCAGCCATCTCTTCCTGCTTAGCAAATGGAAGTCTTCTTGGGTATTGCTTAATTGGAGAATGATTTCCTGTGTCAACTCTGTGCTGGGTGATGTTCGTTCTTCTGACGTCTTCAGATGTTCAAACAGTCTCTGAATTCATAGAGTAGCTTCTCCGCAGTACGTCTCTGTTCGATTCCTAACTCTGCATTCTTGAGTAATTCCGTTGTTGAAAACTCAGAAGACTTGGACTCAGTTGATTGCGTGTGCCGGTTAATGCATGTAACAGTAGTGCAAGTTGCTAGCACCTCATCCTTCTTCACGGTCCTTACTTTATCGTTTATGTTGGCGACTCTCACAGGAATAAAGTTTTTTGTAAGGTCAAGCAGAGATGAAGCCACCAGAACTCCTCTTGGGCTATCGTCAGGATTCGGGTATTCTTTCTGTCCATAGCAAAAGTATTGCTCTTTAGGTGTCCCGGAAACTATGGTCTCGCTGTGTGAAGGGACGGAGATTTCGGACTTTGTTGTTATCTGGCAGATTTCTTGAATGTCTGGATTTTCATTGTTAAACACAGCTATGTCTTCTGAATGTGAATGGGCCGCGGTAGCACAGTCGGTAGAGCGCCGGACTCGTAATTGGAAGATTGCGGGTTCGGTACTCGAGCTGGCCAAAGACCATCGTTTACACTAATGGTGGCTGGTGCACGTAAGATCTGTCGTGGCCGCAAAATCCTCCATGTTCCCATCAAAATTATACCTCTGGTGATTACCGAAGCGGGGGAGCTATCCTCTCCGTGTAGGATCAAAATTGTGATGGCATGTGTCCATACCACCTCAAGGGTCCCAGACCGTCGCCAATTGCCCACTGCGCAGCACTAGTGTGACATAAAACCCAATCAACCAACCAACCATCTGAATGTGAATGCAGTTCATTATTTTTAAAATCGAATTAAAAATTATACTTTCTTAGGAAATCAAGTCCAAGGAATAGAGGATCTCCTATGTCAGCTACATAGGCCATATGATGGTAACTGGCATTTCCAAATGTGAATTTCAGAAGATTACAGATCTGGACACCGTGTATCTATTAAGGTTATCATTAATTAATGGGCTAAATAACGAAAAGCTAACATACAAATAAATAATTAGAATGCATTTTCAAAACAAGCAATATAACCGCTATTATTATTGCATACAACAGTCGGGTAATACAATTTAGACAGTGACAGAGTTCAGTTGTAGCTTGTCAATTACAAGAGTTGATTTGTAACTTACCATAACAGTATCAACTTCAGTTTCACCAGAAAATACAGCTTAAATTTCAAATAACAGCTGGCAAGTACAAACAGTAGCATAGCATTAACACACAGCAATTGGCTGCATTCAACAAGACTCAGTTAGGAGCACCTTCCAGTAAGGTAGTTGGCGTGAAATCTGTCTGAAGGCCGAAATCCGAATACTTTATAATATACTCTTCTATTAATCCAGAATTTACCCAATTTACTCGTAGAATATTGAAGTTAGAGTTTGGATAATTGGTATATCGATAGCAAAGATTTAGTCGGCAAAAAAAAAAAAAAAGCCAAGAGCAAAAAAGGAGGCAAATTTGGCGCCAAAGCAATTATCTGCTTTGGTGAAGATTTTTAGCGTGTTTTTAACGGGAAATGACCATTTTTAATGCGAAAACAAACTAAAAATGCCGAAAATTAATATTTGGTAACATGACTAAGCCTCTTAAAATGAATTTACACAAAAATAACTATTATTACCAGTGTTGCCAGATCTGGTGGATTTTTTATTCAATAATCACGAATAATTTTTAATTGTAACGCTTGCCTAATCACTTCGAAGATTGACAGTCTATTATGTATATCAAATATCACATCTCAAAGTTATAGATGATTATTGAATAAAAAATCTGTCAGATCTGGCAACACTGACTATTATTAACAAATTCGTAACAATATGTGTATGTTGCATGCTCGGGGGTTCATGAGTTGTCTGTGTATGAAAGGCGGATATTGCAGAGATTTAAAAGTTTATTTACAGAAGTTTCCAGAAACTTATGCCTGTAAACCAAGTATCAGTTTCAGTTTCATCAGAAAGCCTAGCTTAAATAACAGCTGACAACATAAAATTCGCAGTATGAATTATTCTGTAGCGGTAGCGGAGCCATTTTCGGGTAGATTATGCTAACTTACAAATGGACAACGGGTTAATCTTTTGTCCAAAGGTACGACGCAGGATTTCTATCACGATAGTCCCATGTTCAAATACAACCTATCGCCACACGCACTTTCTGTATTGGTGACCCGGACGTGCGAATAAACGACACAACTAAGTTTCATCTTGGACAACAGATGGCAGCATCAGACACTGTGAAACGCTCACAGCATAAAGCATGTCACACCGCACATCAACTTTACACACGGACATCTGACAGCACAATCTGGCCACAGCTACCGTCCAAACGAGTGACATCGCTCGTACGATTTCGTACTCACTAGGGAGGGGAGTACTGTAGCGGCGCCATTCTCGGGTAGATTATCCTAACTTACCGATGGACAACGGGTTAACCTTTTGCCCAAAGGCACGACGCAGGATTTCTATCACAATAGTCCCAGGTTCAGATACAACCTATCGCCACATGCACTTCTGAAGTACCATCGCGTTAACACAAAGCAACAGACTGTAAACAAACAGCAAAAATGGTCTCAGTTAGAAGCTCTTTGAAATAAGCTGATTCGGGGACGAATTTGGGGACTTTTTTTAGCGACCTTCACGAGAAAACTTTAATTATCGATTATCTAAGCTGTAACTGGACTATTCTGCTAGATATTGGAGAAGGATATAACTAAATGAAGGGATAAATATATAAAAGGATCACGTTCCGACCATTTAGTCAGTTTTTCGCCAATATATCGCGGTATAAAGATCTCTGCTTTACAAAGCCTCTGCTATCGATTACAGCTCATTTGCTATGTGTTTTGCTTCTGTTACCGTATATGCTATGATTCTTAAGTTGTCAGCTGTTATTTTAGCTGTGTTTTCTAGTAAAATTGAAGCTTATATTTGTTTAACAGTCCTGAAATCTTCTGGAATATTCTGTAAATAAATTTTTAAGCCTGTGGAAAACCTGTTCATTCACCGACAATTCACGAACCCCGAGTTCGCAACAATTCTGGTGTCAGAAGTGGGATTGTCTGCTGACTGATCAAAACTCGATATATGGAACAAGAAATGAAGAAACTTCTGGAAAGGTAGTTCGCCCAAATGAGCGGATTAAAACCAGATTGACGAAAGAAATGTGTACAGGACAAGAAAAGATGAAAACTGGATTCCATTCAAGAAAAAGTGGGAGCTGCTCAGGAATAAGTGATATCCGTCAAAGAAGAATAAGAAAATAAATTGTGGAAAAATAAATTGGGAAAGAAGTTAAAGTTATGAAGATAAAAGATAAGAATAGAAGGATGTATTGAAGAGAAAATAGAAGAAAACTTTTATCAAGAGCTGAAAAGAAGATTTTCAAAAACAGATAGCAAACTTTAAAAAACAGATGTAGAATTTTTGAGGAATATGGAAGAAGAATGCAACAAAGAATTGATAGGAAAACATGATAAGAAATTTCAAGAATGTTTAGGTGATGAAGTGCAAAAGAAGATCCGGAATCTGGAAGGAAAGTTAGCATCCATGACCCAGGAAGATAAAAAGAGATATAAAAGAATACAGAATCAAGAATCAATTAAGCTATCCATCTATGATGGCAGATCAACTTGGCAAGTATATAAGACACAGTCTACCATCGTAGCTGAAGCTAACACCTGGGACACAACTGCCAAGAAAGTTTATTTAGCAGCAGTGTTACGGGACGATGCAGTCGACATACTAGAAACTATTTCGAAGGAAGAACGGTATAACTTCGAGACCCTGTCCAGAGCACTGGAGCTGCGTTTTAGAGGAAAATGTGTGACGTAGACGCAACGTCGAGTTGAGGAAATAAAGGTCGTCGAAGGAAGTCAGTATTGAAGGTGATAGCGTCGATTTCGGATTAAAATGTTGGTTGAGGATGCAAAAGTCTAGCTGGATCCAGCATAGTTTGGCGACGTTAAAGGTGAAATTGCTAGATTGAAGGTGTCGAGCAGAGGGAATTTTAGGTAAGCATGGAATGTCTAGTTATTGGAACGTAGTTAGATAAATTGAAATTAGGATCTACGTAGATTGTGAAAGATGATTGAATATGGTTAACTTTAAAGAAGTAGCTGCGGGAAATGAAGTAAATGGTGTTGTATATTTTGCAGAAGTTTAAATAGTGTGATAGTTGCGTCGTGAAATGTGGTGTATGGTGAGTAGAGCTCCTCCAATACAACCTGGCTCATCAGGCATTTTGTTTCCCACTCAGTGATTGTTGCCCATCCGAATTCCCGAGTTGCGCGGTCTGAATTTCAAGTGTTATCAAATCACATAAAATGGAGGTTTTGCAGCCGAAAATTGCTCAAATCATACCAGAACTGCTTTAAGAACGTTTAGATTTCCAACAGATGAAGAAAGGCAAAAGAAATGGGCTATTAATTGTCCAAAAGAAAATTGTACGCTTAGCTTTCAATCACAAATATAAAGTGTAATTATGATATGTTTTCTTGCATTTTTTGTATCAATTATTTCTTTTTATTGCTGTTCGATTATCTAAATGTTGTATTTTACAACCTACACTACTTTTCAACGTATATAAATATTTAAAATTAACTAATTTAATAGCAACAGTGATGGCTACTTTTTACAAAGGTTATAAGAAAATTTCGCCAAACTTATCAAGTACAAACAATCATTCGCTCTTCTGTTTAGGCAAACTCGCCATTTTAGGCGATAAAGACGCTGAGTAATCCGTCTGTAACTAAACGTCGCCAAGCTATATTTCCGCTGGGCAACGATGATCAGCTGTGAGTCAGCTCGTATTATAGGAGTCTTAATGATGAGTAGAGTCTCTTTGTAGCGGAAAATCCCTATGGAGCTAAGTGAGTTTGGCGAGAATTCACGCTTGGCGTTATGCGCATAGCAGCCAAAAGCATCTTTTAGAGTTTGCTCTTATTATTTTTGTTATTTCTGTTTATTTTGCTCTTAGTTTAATTTTAATATTTTATTTTGATTATTTAATTTTAAAATGCATTTTTTCATGTACACGAAGCGTACAGACGTGCGTATTACTAATTGCAACAATATGTAATTTCATGCATATTGTTGCATTTTGAGATAGGGGTATTCTGTGATTTTTTTTAGCTTTCACGTACGCGAAGAGTACAGACGTGTGTATTACTGATTGCTGTAATATGTAATTTCATGCATTTTGAGATAGAAGTATTTTTTTTAATGTACGCGAAGCGTACAGACGTGCGTATTACTAATTGCTGCAGTATGTAATTTCATGCATATTTGATATTCATGCATTTTAAAATAGGGGTATTCCGTGATTTTTTTTCTTTGTTTTCATATACGCGAAGCGTACAGACGTGCGTATTACTAATTGCTGCAATATGTAATTTCATGCATTTTTGAGATAGGGGGTATTCCGTGATTTTTTTTTTTCATGTACGCAAAACGTTCATGTACACTAGTTTTCATGCATACTAGTCTAATGCTTTGTCTGACTGGTTCCCTCATCAGATATGTAAAGGACACTGAATGAGGGTTTGGAGGTCAGCTAACGGCAAATTGGATTTTTTTTTTTTTATATTGTAAATAATGTACAGGATCATTATAAAAAAACTACCCCGATATATGAGACCATAGCTACCATACCGTTCCGAAAAACTGAATAAAAATTTGGTAGAAGGTATTTTAGGGTATGCGCTCAAGAATTATATAAAAAACAGCAGTTAAATTCTAACAGTTACGTTTACAGTGACAAAATTTCGAAAATTTAAAATGGCAACACCATTTTTTTTATTGGAATGGGACCTCCATAGCAAAAAACCATAAATAGTGTTGGAACGGTACCTCTAGCATGAAAATCACCACTATGAAAAAAAGAGAAAACAGCTGTGATGTGCCTACCAGAGCACGACTTTCATTTTCTTAATGACATCAAATTTCACGCTGTGTCTTCGTCTCTCACTAAAGTCTACTGATTCTACTTCGAAACGAGAAGAAGAGACCATGGTGCAGCGTCTAGAATAAACAGTGTGGAAAGCGGCGAATAAAATTGTACTAAAAAAATTAAGCCTGCCACCAGATGTCATTGGAATCGAAGCTAGGGTCACGACAACAAAACCGAGACTCCCTATTGGTTAATTATATGCTTAGATCACGTGATTAAACTGACGAAACTGGGAAAAGCCAATCAGGTCTTCGATTTGAGCAATAGCTTCGATCACAGCGACATCTGGGTAAGCTTAATTTTTGTAGCATCATTTTAACATCACGGTTATAGGCGATTGCCACACTGTTTATTCTAGACGCTGTAACCATGGTATCCTTAATTTAATGTAGGTCTACTGAATTAGGGTTTTAATTTCTTTGTTAGTCGTAAGACACCGTCATGACTGACGTCATTCCACTAAGTGAAAAATAAGGCATTGTGAAATGCGTGATGTTTATCTTGCTTTCTTGCTCTGTGAACAATATGCCGCTTACTGGGAAACATTATTATCATCATCAAAATCGATTTTGATTGCCATTTCACAATGCCTTGTTTTTCACGTACTGCAATGATGTCAGTCATGACGGCGTCTTACAACTAACAACGAAATTAAAGCCTTTATTCAGTCGCCTTACAAGAAATGAAGGATACCGTGATCTCTTCTTTTCGTTTCGAAGCAGAATCAGTAGACTTTAGTCTGATCCAAAGACTCAGTGTGGAATGTGACGTCATTAAAAAAAATGAAAGTCGTGCTCTGGTAGGCACATAACAGTTTATTTTTTTCCCCCTTAGCCTGCTAGCGCTGACGATTTTCATGTTACAGGTACCGTTCCAACGCTGTTTATGGTTTTTTGCTATGGAGATTCCATTTCAATAAAAAAAAAAAGTAGGTGTTGTCATTTGAAATTTTTGAAATTTTGTCACTGTAACCGTAACTGTTAGAGTTTAAATGTTGTTTTTTATATAGTAATTCTTGAGCGCATACCTCAACGTACCTTCCACCAAAATTTTATTCAGTTACTGTGAATGGTATGACAGCTATGGTCTCATATATCGGGGTAGTTTTTTTTTATAATCACCCTACCCTGTATATAAGAAAGTACCATGTATTGTATGTGTAATTCTACTTAGTAAATTATATGTTGTTGTTGTTTTTTCCCTTAATTAATATGCACATTTTTCTGTATATTCTTAGCTTTGGTACTGTGTCATTTCATGATACGAACGGAATAATTTGTAAACAAACGCTTTTTCCTAATTTATAAAACTCGCTAAAGGAGCGATAAATAACCAAATAAAGTGACTTTAAGGTAGTTTTCTATAAAAGCGCGAAGGGACGTTTCCTCTATCTAGAAGGCAGTGGAATTTCTGGGTGAGTTTTAATCGTTTTTGTCATTTTGCCATGAAAAAAATCTGGTGTAAAACAATCACATGACTTTTTTTACCTACTATTAAATGTATTATATTCATTTTTTGGAAATAATGTGACCAGAGGACATAAAATTGACCTAACGAAGTTGACACCAAAAAATTTTCCGGTAAGAGAAACTTTATACACATCTAAAGACATATAAAATAATCTGGTGTGTCACTCACACGACTTTCTCTTACCCTGAAATTTAATACTATAAGTACAGGTTGCAGATTAAGAGGTAAGATAACGAGAACTGTCATGTAAACCTATGCTAAACAATTAAAATTAGGCTTCAGAAGAGTTTTATACGATAATCCGTTTCATTAATGCACCTACATTTATATAGAATTTAATTCGGTTATTAAAAAATAATTCTGTTTTTGAAAAATAATTTATTAAAATTATTATTTACAAAAATTATCTTTTATGATAATGCAGACGATATCCATATTAGAGAGGTAGTGTAACACTAAATATCCAAAAAAAGTCCATTTTACTCTAAATATTTCAAAAAAAAAAAAAAAATACGATTTTTTTTTTCTAAGTTTTTTTTTCGTTAAAATAAAAAAAAAATCTATAACTTTGTTTTAAATTATCACAGATTTATAGTTCAACCATTCGTTTTAAAGGTATTCGCAAGCTCTTTTGAATGATACCCATCATGAAAATTTACTCCCCTCGAGGGGGGACTTCCCCCCCAGGGGGGGGAGGCGAGGCTCCTACACACACAAAATTTTTTTCCCAGTTAACTATCTCTATTACAAAAAATATATGTTCGTTTCATTTGGTTTAGTGCAGTCTATAGACGTTAAACTCTACTTACCTGCAATTTCCCCATAGACGTAATGTATTAGAATTCTCTTGATTGTCCCTGTACACGAACCATTTGCTTGATCTTAACGAAAAGCTTACTGTACCATCCCTATATGATACACATTTAGAATACCAAGTTTGAACTTTCTGCCATAATTTGTTTTTGAGATATGCTGATAACAGACAGACACACACACAGACACACACACAGACACACAGACCATTTGCTAAAAACATGATTTTCGTATTCAGGGGACCTCAAAACGTGTAAATATAACAATATCTCGCGTTCGAAAATTTGACCCAAAAACAATACTTTCTCTACCTTATGGGTAAGAGAAAGTAATAAAAAAGTATACATAGTGAGTAAAAAAATAAGAAAGCAAAATTTGTACAGTTATTTTTTGAAACACCAATTTCCGAAATCTAAAACGGATCTACCTAATTAGTATGACTTTTAATTTTGGTGTAATAACCACGTAGTACATGAGTAAGGATATCTAAAATGGATTTTTGTAATAATTTTCAAGAAAATCGTTAGAGCCGGTTTTGAGATACCAACATTTACCAAAATTTGGCATACTTAGTTATTGACAAGAAATCAATAATTACCTACAAAAGGATATTTAAAAGGGAGTTATTATGGCAAGTTTGAGAAAAATCCGTAGAACGGTTTTTAAAGAACGCACTTGCGAGACCAGAATTTGAGCTATTTATACAGAACGCCTATTAATTTTTCTGAATAAACCAACTATATCATTGAAAAAGGCATCTAATAGAGTGTTTATGTAGCAACTTTGAAGAAAATCGTTCGAGCCGTTTTTTAGATACAGACTTGCGATCCCACTTCCGGTTTCCTATGTTCCACTTCCGATTTTCCAATTTCCCCCAAAATTTGGAAAAATCATCTGTACAACAGCCATGCCTCAATTCTGAAGTTTCGTAGTTCTATCTTTATCGGAGATATGATAACCAGAAGAATCCCCCCCCCTTCACACACACACACACACACACTGACCAGTTTCCAAAAAGTGAATTTTTTGACTCAGAAGATCTTAAAACGTATAAATCAGGTGAAAACTTGATACCGAATTTTTGGACCGAATACAATACTTCCATTATCTACGGTAGATGGGTAATGGAAGTAAAAATATAGCTGTCACGACACTATTGCATAAGCAATGTCATTGGCTAGAAATGTCCCAGCTATTGTTTAAATTTCAAAGTTCGCCAACGAGGTCCTATAGTATCGCTGTTCTCTATTGTAAATGCTTATTTAGATTATTCTAGTAGATTTTTAATAAAACCGTAATAGCGTCTTCCTATCCCTCTGTCAAATGTCTCCAGAAGAATCTACCGCACGATACCGTCTGCAACGTCTATAAGTGCACTTCGAAACCGAATTTTTATACTTTTAATTAGGAATCAATTTATTAATTCAAAATGGTTAACTATCCGCGATTGTAATGAAATGCTCGCCCTCTGGTGGGCTAAGGTGAAATTATCACACCACTGCATATCATCATATTATGCAATCGATTTTCCATGATTTAATGAAGGAGAAAGCCACGTGTATAAATACACGTGGCTATTATATTTACTAACAACTGCAGTTCAGAGAGCGCCATCTATCGATCATTACAAACGCGGATAGACCTTTTCGTAAGACATTTCTTTTCACACTGCGAGGTGAAAAACCGAAGATTCTGCTGTTCATTGAATACGCTATAAGGTGCTATAAAATACCGTTCGTTTGCTAATGAATCTTTTTTTTTTTCTTTTGACAGGAAATTAAACGTCATAACATATTGTACCACTACATTTGGAGTGGGATTCCTATCAATTACTCGAAATATTCTGGGTGAAAAAAACGCAACCGAAGGCATCAGGGACCTGAATCAAGTTTTTGAGCGATTTATATGGATTTAGTTTTTAAGGGTTTCATTTATAAAGTAAATAAAATATAAAATGTAATAATAATAATAATAAAAACTTTTTCTATTCGCGTGAATTGCACTTAAAAGTATGAAAAGTTAAAAATGGAGTGTTGCCACCTAAATTTCATACTTTACTTAATTAAAAAAAAATTAATTGTCGTGTGGAAAAACTGCTCCTAGATTCAGAAAAAATGCCCCTTTCATTTGGTATCGAATTTGTAACGAGCCACTTACTTTTTAAAGTGACTGAAAGGAATTAAAATGAAGCTTTGTAGCTTACATTTCATAGTTTAGTTAATTTAAAGAAAACTAATTGTCGTGTCAAAAGACTGTTTGCACCCTTGGGTTCAGAAAAATCGTTCCTTTCATTTGGTACCGAATTTGTAACGATAGAACTGATATTTCTAATTTATTTTCTACAGACTTGCGCAATTATAACGTAACATCCAATTAATATGTACAAATAAAAATATATTTTATAAGAAAAATCTTTAAAAAAAAAAAAATGAATTAGATGAGAGCAACATTTTTTATGAACACTTTTTTCATTTTTAACCCGGATTCGGCAGACGTTTTATGGCAGAGAATGTAAGATTAAAAAAAAGTCTTTAATAATAAAATATAAAAATAAAGTTTTAAATTAAAGACTTTTTTTATTAGCGTGAAAAAAAGCCCACAAAAAAGAAAAAAAGTTCTTTTTTTTTATGTAAAAATAAATATATTTAATTAAACATGAACATTAAAAATTTATAAAAAGTTAAATTAGGCATCTCACAAAAATTGACGTCATTATAACAAAAGAATTTTTTTTTACGCATTGATAAAGTGCTAATGTAGTTTATGATGCTAATATATGTTGTTCTTAAAGGATTATCATTTTATTTTTAAAACCAACTTTTTTTTTTTTTTGTATGCTTTGAACTTGCTTTCTTGTCTGTGCAGCACAAATCTCGCAATCGCTTTTTGGCTAACTTTCCGACTAGCTGAAAATTTGAAACTTTAAGAATAGCTGAGAACACGATGACAATGCATTTGTAATTATTCTGGTAATGTGTCAATTTTATATGATTCAACAGAAAATTTAAAAACATGGTATATAAAAAGTTTTTTTTTTTCAAATCTTAGAATTATTATTGTATGATTTTTTTTTTCCAAATCACATATTAAATTGTTGAATGTAAAAGACAAAAATGTTTAAAATGCAAAAGGATTTGTAATAATGTGCATGTGCAAAGTACATTCCATTTTCCAATTTACCATGGTATAGCTAATGGATGTCAACATGATGCTGTTTCTCAGATTATAAATCATTAGATATTAGATATGGATTTTTTTTTTTTTTTTTTTTTTTTTAACTAAATTATGCAGACATTAATCCATATAAAACATTATTGATATTAATAAAATTTCGTATTGTCGGCTTTTTCATTCACCTGATTATTGCATATTTTAAAAGAATTAAAACATTTTAATTTTATTAATTTACAGTTTGCTAAGAGCTAAATTTTGGCATGTTTCAAATTTCCATATTTAAAAATTTGCTTTCCGCCCTTTCCTTAAAATTAAAATATTTTGTTAACATAGCCGGGGCAAATTGTAACATTAGAGAGAAAATTAAGACTAATTAAGAGCTATTAAGACTAATTAAGCCTAAGAGCAAATTAAGACTAAATAAGATAGGGAGTCGGGTGTACTAGCGTTAACTTAGCCTCCCACAAAATATGATATATCTCGATACCTAACCCAGAGCGAATTCTAATATTAGACAGCAAATTAGAGCTAATTAAGAGCTAAAATTTGGCTTATTTGAAATTTCGAAATCTGTAATTTTGCTTTCCCCCCTTCCTTCCCCCCTTTCCTTTAAATTGAAATATCTCGTTAACGAAGCCGGAGCAAATTCTGATATTAGAGAGCAAATTAGAGCTAATTGAGAGCTAAATATTGGCACTGCGGAAATTTTTTTATATGTGATAGGGAGTCGGGTGTACTAGCGTTAACTTAGCCCCCCCCCCCCCACAAAACCAAAAATATGATATATCTCGATACCTAACCCAGAGCGAATTCTAATATTAGAGAGAAAATTAGAGCTAATTGAAAGCTAAAATTTGGCATATTTGAAATTCCGATATCTGCAATTTTGCTTTCCCCCCTTCCTCCCCCCCTTTCCTTTAAATTGAAATATCTCGTTAACGAAGCCCGAGCAAATTCTGATATTAGAGAGCAAATTAGAGCTAAGTGAGAGCTAAATATTGGCACTACCAAAAATTTTTTAGTTGTGATAGGGAGTCGGGTGTACTAGCGTTAACTTAGCCCCCCCACCAAACCAAAAATATGATATATCTCGATACCTAACCCAGAGCGAATTCTAATATTAGAGAGCAAATTAGAGCTAATTGAGAGCTAAAATTTGGCATATTTGAAATTCCGATATCTGCAATTTTGCTTTCCCCCCTTCCTCCCCCCTTTCCTTTAAATTGAAATATCTCGTTAACGAAGCCGGAGCAAATTCTGATATTAGAGAGCAAATTAGAGCTAAGTGAGAGCTAAATATTGGCACTACCGAAATTTTTTTATATGTGATAGGGAGTTGGGTGTACTAGCGTTAACTTAGCCCCCCCACAAAACCAAAAATATGATATATCTCGATACCTAACCCAGAGCGAATTCTAATATTAGAGAGCAAATTAGAGCTAATTGAGAGCTAAAATTTGGCATATTTGAAATTCCGATATCTGTAATTTTGCTTTCCCCCCTTCCTTCCCCCCTTTCTTTTAAATTGAAATATCTCGTTAACGAAGCCGGAGCAAATTCTGATATTAGAGAGCAAATTAGAGCTAATTGAGAGCTAAATATTGGCACTACCGAAATTTTTTTATATGTGATAGGGAGTCGGGTGTACTAGCGTTAACTTAGCCCCCCCCCCCCCCCCCCACAAAACCAAAAATATGATATATCTCGATACCTAACCCAGAGCGAATTCTAATATTAGACAGCAAATTAGAGCTAATTGAGAGCTAAAATTTGGCATATTTGAAATTCCGATATCTGTAATTTTGCTTTCCCCCCTTCCTTCCCCCCGTTCCTTTAAATTGAAATATCTCGTTAACGAAGCCGGAGCAAATTCTGATATTAGAGAGCAAATTAGAGCTAATTGAGAGCTAAATATTGGCACTACCGAAATTTTTTTATTTGTAATAGGGAGTCGGGTGTACCAGCGTTAACTTAGCCCCCCCACCCCACAAACAAACTGATATATCTAGATAACTTACTCAGATAGAATTCTAATATTAGAGAGAAAAATAGAGCTAATTGAGAGCTAAAATTTGACGTATTTGAAATTTCGATATCTGCAATTTTGCTTTCCCCCCTTCCTTCCCCCCTTTCTTTTAAATTGAAATATCTCGTTAACAAAGCCGGAGCAAATTCTAATATTAGAGAGCAAATTAGAGCTAATTGAGAGATAATTCCTGACGCTCTTGAAATTTAAAATTTCGAATGTGGGGGGGCTAGCGTTAACTTGCCCCCCCCCCCCACCTTTAAACTTGTTATATCTCGATTCCATACCCAGAGCAAATTCTAATATTAGAGAGCAAATTAGAGCTAATTGAGAGCTAATTCCTGATGTATTTGAAATTTAAAAACTCGAAAGTGGGGGGGCCAAGTTAACGCATCTCATTTTTTTAGCCAAGGCGGCCAATCTCAGATCTGTCTCAGTTTCGTCAAATGCTTGCTTTGCTTTGAGCCTCTTTGAATGAGACTTGCACAGTTTGTAATGTTGTTTTGCTGTTAACAGCTGTTGTTTAAGCTATGTGTACTGGTTGAATTGAAGCTGATACTTGGTTTATAGACCTGTATTTTTCTGGAACTTTCTGTGAATAAATCACTGAATTTTTGCAAGTTTCGCCTTTCATTCTCGGACAAATTACGAACCCCCAAGTACGAAACAATATGTATTCTTAATAAACGACGGTCTAGTATTATTTCCCTGAAATTTATAAATACCAAATTTCATAACTATCGAATTTCATACAAAAATAAAATTACATAGCATATCGGAAATATTTTGCCTAACCTTTAAACTAATTATCAATTCTCTGCCCACAATTTTCAACAGGAAAACATGCTTTTAAAATTCTAATAAAATTATATTTGACGGGTATGTAACCATGTTAAAATACACTTTTAAGAAATACCGACTATAGACCGTAATAGTACGAAATTCCTTTATGTATCCCGGAAAAGTAGCCACATTCATTATAAACGCCAATAATAAGAATAAACCCAATTAATTATAACTCATTAATTTTTCAAACTAATTTGACATCATTTGGATTATTACAGTACATACTCGGAATTATTTCGTGTGGTCTCATAAATTATTTAGTCTATACATAACCTTTTTAAAGAGTAAACATGATTTTAAGCATCTTTATAATGTATGTTAACTTTATTAAGTTCAATTCAGCATAAACGCATTAAAGTGCGCTCTTAAATTAAAAATTTGTCCATAGGCTCTAATGTTACGAAATTCATTCGTGTGTCTCTGTAAACGAACCATAAACATTGTATACACCAGTAAAAATTATTCAGCTTATTTTGCGTTTAAAATTAATAATTGTTCCAAATGTAACATCGTTTGAATGACTGCGTGACATTGTCAGAACACTTTTGTAAGATCCTGTACATTAATTAGAAAGCTTAAGAGCACATATTTTCTTCAAACAACATAAGTTTAAGCATCTTACTCACGTACGCTAGTTTCATTTTCTTTATTGAAAAGTAATGATATTAAAATGCGTTTAAACGTAATTCACCCCCATTCGCCGTAATGTTGAGAATTTTGGCGTGTCCCTGTACACAGTTTATAAAAAATATAGCAATAAAAATTATACAACTGCTTATATGCAAAGCTGGAACGTGTGCGCCAATTTGCAAGTCAATCGAAGGTTTTTTGCGGCCGCTATGGCGGTACATACAAATTCTTCCCATAGGCCGTAATGATAAAAAAACTTCGGCGTGTCCCTGTACACGAACTACAAATGGAATGCACACCCAAAACTATACAGCTAATTTCGTTGGGATCATGAACACGTGTACAAAATTTCAAGTCAATAGCGTGATTTTTGCGGCCGCTATCGCACGGCAGACAGACAGACAGACAGACGGACAGACGGAACCCAAAATCCTTTTGAGTCTCAACAGAGGACCTCCATTCACGTTTCGGCAAAAACTGGAAGTCAATAGCTTGATTTTTGCGGTGGCCATCGCGGTACATACAGATTCTTCCCATAGGCCGTAATGATAGAAAATCTTTGGCGTGTCCCTGTACACGAACTACAAATGGAATACACACCTAAAACTATACAGCTGATTCCGTTGGGCGCATGAACATGTGTACCAAATTGCAAGTCAATAGCGTGATTTTTGTGGCCGCTATCGTGGTACATACAAATTCCTCCCATAGGCCTTAATGATAAGAAAAACTTTGGCGTGTCCCTGTACACGAATTACAAATGGAATGCACACCCAAAACTATACAGCAGATTTCGTGGGGCACATGAACATGTGTACCAAATTGCAAGTCAATAGCGTGATTTTTGTGGCCGCTATCACGATACATACAAATTTCTCCCATAGGCCGTAATGATAAAAAAAACTTTGGCGTGTCCCTGTATACGAACTACAAATGGAATACATACCAAAAACTATACAGCTGATTTCGTGGGGCTCATGAGCATGTGTACCAAATTTCAAGTCAATAGCGCTATTTTTGCGGCCGCTATCGCGCGACAGACAGACAGACAGATAGACAGACAGAAAGACACACAGACACAGCCCAAAACCGTTTTGAGTCTCAACAGAGGGCCTCCACTGACGTTTCGGCAATTATTAATTTATTTTACAAAAATACTCTCATCATTAGTTTCTACAGCTTGTTCATTTCATTTTTTAAGCATTTGAATTTTTAAAAAATGTTTATTTATTTATTTATTTTTTTTTTTTTTTTTGATTGAAATATTGCAAATTAAATAGTTATTTTGAATAAATGTCAAACCAAAGGTTTTGTTGAATATATATATATATATATATATATATTAGTAAGCAAAAGGAATTTTTTCTAATAGTAGTTGTCCTGAATAAATACTAATTAAACAGCAAACGCTTTTATTTATTTATTTTTATTTACTTATTCATTATAGATATTAATATCAAATATTACTTTTAATTGATTTCTATTTATTTCATTCATCTGTAATTATTATTTCTATTATAGATATTATCCATGAAATCTGTTATATTTCCCATTTCAACATTTCCTTAAAAATTAAATGTTTCACTTCCCTCAATCTTTATGAAAATATTTCGACTATGCTTTGTCTATAATTGTGTTACTTAGATCTTGCATTCTGTTTTACTTTATGTATTTAAATGATGGTATGATTATATATTCTGAATTCTTTAATGTCAAATAACATTTTTTAGATCTGAAATACACATCTTTATGCTATTTGTATATAATATAAAAATGAATCTTGTGTATTAGAATGCTATCTTGCATCTTTCTAATAATCTCAAAAACTATAATTGTTGTAAATTATTTATATTTCATTATAATATTCAGTATTCTATATTAATTTTTACTTTTAATTTGTTGTATTTTAATTTTGAGTTATGTATTATATTTTATGTTGTTTGGTTTGCACCTTATGAAACAAGAGCATTTATGTATTTAAATATATATATTTAATATAAAAGAAGTAATGAAATTTTAAAAGTATTTGTAACATTTGTTTAATTTAGACATTTCATAATTTAGATGCCTTAAAAAAATTTGCAGATTATTTTTGATGTGTTACTGCATTTTATGGTTTGAATTCATTGAATATTTTATAAACAATATTGTATATTAATGTGAACAAAAAATCTGAAGCAATTAAGATCAATAGATTTATTGTCACCTTTCTTAAAAAAAAAAAAAAAAAAAAAAAAAAAAGTCGTTTCTTGCAATAGTGCAGATATGTGCATTTGTGCTTAGTTAAAATTTTAAATACATTGGTTATACTGGATATTATTTACTATTTAAAAATAATTTATTTTGAATTTATAAATGTGAACTTCACAAACTATTCCTGCAGAAAGATTTTGGTGTTGATGAAGCTTGTCGCAGAAAGCATGATAAATTTCTGCCACAGGGAGCATGGGTTATAGCCCCTATTTTAATGCTGATTTCGTTCAGACAACACTTGCATAGAAACTCCAATGTTCGCAAGAAAAGTAGTTAAAAAATACTCCTACACTGAGAAAAAATTCTGTAACTGACATCTAGAATCTAAATTGTGGCTCTAGAAGAAATAGTTCCATGTCATCTTTATAAATTCTAGTCCCCTTGGAAAGTGAGTTGTAGAAGCCCCTATTAGAATTCTGGATAGTTTGCCTATATTCTCGAGGGCAAAGTTATTTAAAAATCTCTGCAAATAAATGAGACTACAAGAAGCGGATTTCAGCAACTATAATCTTGGTTTGTTACCAAATTCTAGAAAATCGAGCGAGAATTTCTCGCTATACAAATGACTCAGAATATTTAGAGTATTCAAAATATTGTTTCACCATCTAGAAATGTGTACACTTGAAATTCTCGATCATTTCGTCTATTCAGTTTATTGGCGTGACTTATGCGCATAGCTCGGAAATCTATATTTCTAGTTAAGGGATTTAGAAAATGGCCACTTATTCATTCTAGTGGAAGGCGGTACATATTTTTTTTCTGAGTGTACCGGGGATTTTTGGAACTTTTTTTTTTTTATGAATCGTACTTCCTATGTTATCATTAATCTCCATACCAAGTTTGGTGCAATTTTGTTAGATCAAGCTACAGGTGGCTCTGAAGAATGTGAGTTTAAAAAAAATCACCTTGTATTTAAAGATATACTCTATTTCATGAAAAGGCATTTTAACGTGTAATAATAAAAATAACAAAAAAAAAAAAAAAAATCTTGGACGAATAATTGCAGATAAATGATATTCAATTTCGCAACAATTTAACGCATAAATTTCTGATAAAATATATGGTGTCAAATTCTGTTATTTTTTGAATCTGTAGTAATTTATTAAAGCTACTTTCGTCGGTGAAAAATAGTCTTTTATCACAGTTATAATGCAGGGAATTTTCCGAAGATTTTAAATGCAGAAAAAATTGAAAACAAAACAGAGCCTTCAAATTAAAATTTATTGAAGTAGTTATCTTTCATAATAATATCATATACATTAAATTTCCTCATAATTCAAACATATATTTTCTGAAGTATTTTTTTCAAATAAAAAGAAAATGGTTAAATTATAATAAATCGTTTTTCTTTTGTAAAGGAAGAAAATTCCCCACATGCATTGCATCTGGGAATTCTCAATTATATAGCAATTGAATTAAATGATTTATTTTATGTTGTAACTTGTTCTCATATTGTTATAATTATAATTTAATATATTTTTTTTTCTAATAAATAATAGTTTAAATTGGTTGTAATGATGAGTTATGTCTTGATCAGAATCACAATATTTATTTCATATAAAACAAATTAAGCCGCCGTAACATTCTCAATAAAGATAAGAAAATATTTATGAACTCTAGAATTATTTTATGTTAACACTGAAAATCTGTGTTTATCGCAATTTGTAGTAACGCGGACTTTTTTTTTTTTTATGATCATAATTTACATTAAAACAAATTCACCATCCAATTTTTTTTTACAAAAGTAAATTCGCTATCTTATTTTTCATTAAATATTATTCTTTCAAAGAAATTTTCAACTGAAAGAAATGCAAATATTGGTCTTGTTGTAAGTTTTGAAAAATTAAAATTATAAGAAATATGTTATTAAAATTAAAAAAAAGTTTTATCTGTAATATTTTTTTTATCGCTTAATCGAAATAATCTACAATTATTTTATAGGAACATTATATTTTCTTATACCGATTATCTTATTTATTTATTTATTTGTTTATTTTCTTTATGTATTTTTCTTTCATTCTTACTTTCACTTTTACGTGGAATCATTTATCACATTTCATTTTCCAAAATAGAAAACGTCATGGAAAAATATTACTATAATTAAAGCAAAATTAAAAGAAATACTTTTGAAAAAACACATATAAATTTAGGAAAATAATGATATTTTGCGTACCCACTTCACGCACATATATAAGCACACATGCATGCAAGCATACACATAAATTAAAATCATAACAGTAGTTTTTAAGAACTATGCTCTTAAAATTTTAACACAAATATTATTAAAAGTTCGCTAAATAATTCAATCATTTCAAGGAATTGATTTTCGTAGTAAATAATACATTCAATTAGACGAAAGAAATGGCATACAATACGCTATTTTATAAATGTAAAATTGTTTCTACACTGAGAAAAAAAATATACCGCCTCTATCTAGAATGAATAAGTGGTCATTTTTCTAAATCCCTTAACTAGAAATATAGATTTCCGAGCTATACGCATAAGGCACTCCAATAAACAGAACAGACGAAATGATCGAGAATTTCTAGTCTACACATTTCTAGATGGCGAAACAATATTCTGAATATCTAAATCTTTTGCATTGCCAGAAATTATCGCTTTATTTTCTATAACTGGGTAATATACCAAGATTATTGTTGCTCAAACCTGCCTCTTGTATTCGCATTTATTTACAGAAATTTTGAAATAACTTTGCCCTCGAGAATATAAGCAAACGCTCTAGAATTCTAATAAGGGTTTCTAGAACTCGCTTTCAAAGAGGACTAGAATTTATGAGGATGAAATGGAACTATTTTCTCAAGAGCCACAATTTAGATTCTAGATGTCAGTTACAGAATTTTTTCTCGGTGTATACCTTCAAGGAAGAGATATTCGTAGTAAATAATATATTCAATTCGACGAAAAAAATGGTATACATTACGTCATTTTATAAAAGTAAAATTGCATACCTTAAGTAAGTAAGAAAACCCTTAACACTCCGGACAATTGAAGGTTCGTAGTGGTTTGCAATCCATTTTAAGCTGTAGATCCGGGTCTTATAAGAATTAAAGGGACTCTCCCTATCGCTACAAGGTCGGGAGACAAAATCCATGCTACTCTATGAAGAAATATGTTTATAGAATGACACCCTACTATATATATATTTTATACTCCGTTTTCACATTCTGAAAATTCATTTCTGTTGAACTAGTTCTCATTTTCTAAAAATTGACTTTTTATTTTAGGATTTAAATTTTTAGTTTAAAAATGCGGAAAAATAATTACATGTATTTTTCTGATGTTTTTCGCTTTAAAATGAAATATAAAAAAAATAAATTAAACATTAAATTTCTGCAAAATGAGTACTAGTTTAGCGGTTGTGAATTCCCAAAATGTGAAAACGGTGTATAAAAAAATGCTTTAGGTAATGAATCATTCTATATACAATTTTCCCTACTTAGTTACATGGAATTTAGTGACCGGAGCCACTTTAGAATGTAGGAAAAGAGGGGGAAAAAAAGCTAAAAAACCCATAGAAATAGCATGGGACGAAAACCAAAAAAAACTCACAATGTCAAGTGTGTTAAAAAAACAAAAACAAAAAAAAAAAAAAAAAAAAACAGGCTCACACCGGAAGTAATAAAAGAGCAAAACTGACTAGAAAAAGACATCGAAGAGCGGGAATCGGGCGGGCTGGGGCATGGGTCCTATCGTCCAGGATTAATACGTCTCGCTTATATGTGAAATTGTAAGAAAGAGAGAGATAAGAAAGCTTTAATGTGCAAAAAATGATCGGAAAGCGAAAACTCCAGCCCAACCCAGTTCAATTTGCCCACATGACAAAGATCCCAACTTCAGGAGAAAGCCTTTTGAAACATACCATCTCCTACATAAATTTCGTATTTACTAGTATGCATTGTTGTTACATTACAGTAAAGAAAAATAGTAGAATTATACAATAAATAAATAAATAAATAAACAAGACTATAGATGAAATTCTGTCTATGACAGAATTTAGTTTAGTACGACAGAACTATTTGTGTTTAACACTCTTAAATAATAATAATAATAATAATAGTAATAGAGGGCGTTCAGTAAAATTCCTAAACACATATCCAAATAGTATATTGATTTTTAATTCCAAATAAATTATTGGAATTTGAATGCATTGATTGTATAGTATCTTCCCCTAATTGCTTAATACTTATTTACTAAATATTTTAATTTTTAATTAATCTTAAAAACAATTTCGCATTTATTGTTAATAATTAACAGCGTCAATTTCTACAGAAAAAAACACAATATTAATATATATAAACTGATAATTCGATACTTAAATAATACTCAAAATTCATCACAGATTAATTAATATAATCCATTGGCTTTCAACCGAGACCCGTTGGCTATGTGGTCAGAGAACAGAACTACAAACTCGAAGACTGTGAGTTCAATCCTCGCTGATGGTAAGTTGAAAAAAAAATATATATATATCTATAAATGTTTTTACGGATTTCGCAAAATATTTTAAGATAGAGTTGGTTTAAATTAGAGAATTAAATAGTAATATAAGAGCATTAGAGTAAGAGAGAAAATAGAGTATGAGTATTAGAGAATTAAATAAAAAATTGGATATTAGCAGGCATTTTTGAAGTGGAACACTATAAATTGGTTACTACGCAAAATAGCAGATTGAAAGAAATAGTCTTGTACTAAAAATACTTGAAAACACTAATTTAAATATTCAGAAGTATTTAGCCAAGAACCGTTGGCTGTGTGGTCAGAGTACAGAGCTACGCACCCGAAGGTTGTGCGTTCAATCCTCACCAATAGGAAGAGGAAAAAAATACATAAATACATATAGATGTTTTTACGGATTTCACAAAAAATTTTAAGATAGAGAAAGAAAATAAATGGTAGAACTGGATATTGGAAAGCATTTTTGAAGTGGAACACTATAAATTGGTAACGACGCAAAATGCCAGATTGAAAGAAACAGTCCTGTCGTACTTTAAAAAAAAAGACAGGTTAATTATAATTAACATTTGGAAACAAGAGCCAAAAATGAATAAAAGAATATTTAAAAATTTGTGTTTTTCATTCAAATAGTGGAATATGAGTAAAGAAATGTATCATTAAATTATTTATGAAAATTTATTTCGGTATGAATTCCACAAACTTCTAGATGTAGAAAAAACTACTACATTTAATCACACTCACTGGAAATTAAAATCTCGAAAATCGTAAGCAAGATTAAAATCAAAAAACGAATTTATAATGGTATTTTAAAAACAGCAACTACAACTTTGCTATTCAAAAATACGCGGCAAATAGCGTGCTGTTAGTACAATCATATTCCCACCATTAAAAATGTGTTAGTTCAAATTGTGACTATAAATATCGACTTGCGCAAAATTACATAGGTGTTTTCGAAGTGGAACACTATAAATTGGTAACGACGCAAAATGCCAGATTGAAAGAAATAGTCCTGTCGTACTAATAAATAAAAATTAAAGTAGAAATACAGTGCAGATACATATCTTAAAACTAAAACTAGCAGTGAGGACGCGTCTAAAATGTTGGAGGGATGCCAGCTTGACCGATAGTTTGAAATTTGGAAAACATCCAGCAATTCCGCGCTCTGTGTTATTGCTCATTTTCTCTGAGTCAGATGACTGCCACCCCTATTATAGCATTGGACTCGTTGAGTTAGGACTTGCGCTGATGCTCCCATGGTTTCATGAAACGTGGTGGAAGAATACGAAAGAGATAGGGAAGGATGTGCTAAAGTTTTAAAGTAGCACATACTTTTATCTACGCCATGGATCGAATAGATGCTGAATTTAGTCGAAAAGCAAATTTCACACTACTTTCATATTACTATTTTCATATTGTAATCCTTTATAATAATTTACTGCAATTAAATAGCAAAAAAGGTATTATTAGTAATTACTAGTGTTTAAGCTGCATCAGAGTTTTCACCTCTGGTAAAAGGTTTAAAGATAATAAATTAAAACAAACAACAGACAGAGGGTAACGCTCTGTTTTGTAAGAATAAAGTTTAAAAAGTGAAGACTAAAACTTATTAGGAAATTCTCTCTGCGATATTAAATCTATCATGACTAGCAGTTACGGATTGGTTTGAACGCACGAGTTCCATTTAAATCCTTCTAATTGCGATTGCAGTTTGTCATGTAATAAATAATTCTAATTTAAATTAATTAGTAAATTGAATTGAACGATTGATTTTCATTATTTTGCGGACACACAATATTGTAATTGATAAATTAATGGATTTCATAAGTTATTAATCAAAAAATGATAACTAAACTTTATTGATACAAATAAATAATAAAAGAAGAAAAAAATGTAATTACATTAAATATGAATATAGCAAAAAAACAAAGCAGGAAATTGTCAAAATGATATAAAGAGTAAATTTAAGATAATGATTTTATATTCAAAATTACAATTATTGCGTAAAAATGTATAGAGTTTTATAAAATCAATCCAAAGATTGAGAAGACTCGTAATTTTTCCAATTTCCAATTTAAAATTCTTATGCGAGCCCCCACATAAAAATAATTTGAAGTTACCAATGACAATAATAACACACAAAAATAATAATAATAATAATAATAATAATTCGTGCCCAATCTTTCTCACCAATTTTGCAACCTATCTCTAACAATTTTTACGATACAATGTTAAACTTTTGTAAACCACTCACGCATATACATATAAATAGATAGATAAATATATACGTAGATAAGCAAAACTACAATAATTAAATACTTCAAACCCATCTTCCGCTGTTAAGTTTTTTATTTTTTAGTAATGAAAATAACTTAAATATCCAACTTGGTCCAATAATTAAAAAATATTGCCAGTGATTTCTTTCTCTCGCAATTATACCTAAGCATCAACGCTGATTACCTTCAAAAATGTCCAAAAATAAAACCGTAAAAGACTGATTGTGATATATCTCGCAATTTTCGATTTCATGCTTATTGTACCGTCTCGAAATAATAACAGTGTCTGGGTGATAAAGTGTTTAACCTCAACCTCAAAGAAAATGTTTATTACGTATATGGAACATGTTTGTCCGTTTCATTTCTTTTTATTCAACTCTGTTATTAGAATTGAAGTTGTATTCCTTAAAGAATAAGTAAGTATGTGTAAAATGAATATTGGTTTAAAAAGAAAAGAAAAGGCTATAATAATAATAATAATAATAATAATAATAGTAATAATAATTCATATCTTTTTTTTCCTTTCTTTCTAATATTATATATACAGTTCTAGTTACAGGTCTAGTTATAAGCAAAAAGCTTTTCAATAAATAAATAAATAAATAATAGTAATAATTGAAGCTCTCTTCTTAAACTTGTGGTTCCTAATTATAATTTGAACTAAATAACTAGTGAAACATTTCAGTTTTTAAAGGCTCTTTGCACGTCTGAAGTACCGGACTATTTTGCTGAGTATTTTTTTTTTTTTTTTAATCCGAAAAAATGTGAAAAAAAAATCTAATAATTTGATTACCCACTGTACATTTCCAGACTAAATGAATGCTAATATAACAAACGTTTCAAAATTGTTTATAGAAATTAGTTTTTTTTTTTTTTTTTTTTTTTTTTTAAGAAATGCTGGAAAGAAAAATAAGTAAATAAAAATAAACGAAAAAAAAAAAAAAAAAAAAAAAAAAGAAAAGAAAGAAAGAAAAGAAAAGAAAAATAAATTTAATTCGTAAGATATTGCAAATCTGGATCTGCGTATGATATAACTTACTCAAACAAATATTAAAAAAAAAAAAAAAAAAAAAAAAAAAAGAAAAAAGAAAAGAAAAGAAAGAAAGAAAGAAAAACTTATTAAATCATTAAAAATCTTAGTACAAATTCAACATGAAGCTCTGAATTCTGATAAAAATTTCACATTTGCACTTATTGTGAAAAATGTAATACTGAAATAACAAATGACACAAAATAGAACATACATAATTCTCAATTTCTTTAAACATACAAAATATTCTTCATATAACAGTATAATTTAAGACGCATCATAATTGTATATTTATAAGCATGAATTTTGTAGTGTATATTATTGTATAAAAATAATAGGCGAATCTAAAGAGTTACTACTTTATTAAGAATAGATCGCTGAAAATGTATACTTAGTATGAAAACCTGACAACTGAATAAAAGACAAGTTTCTAGTAGATTAAAAGAGACGTTCCCCATATATATAAAATAAAAAAAAGACATGCTTATGATATTAAAACCCGAATAAACTACTACGTCAGAAACGCCAACGAAAAATATTTGAAATGCATACAGCTGTTTCGGTAGCCTTAAGCGTACCGTCTTCAGTGAAAAAAAAAAAAAAAACTTTTTTTGCACTGAAGACGGTACGCTTAAGGCTACCGAAACAGCTGTATGCATCTCAAATATTTTTCTTTGGCGTTTCTGACGTGGTAGTTTATTCGGGTTTTAATATTCCAACGCCAAGTCTCCTGTTATTATGTTTATGATAGTATTAAAATATATTTCTTTGGTGATATAATATATATTGTACATATCAATTTGCTTTGCAGAAGTCAGTATCGTTCATGATTTACGCATCATGTTCATGTTCAGTCCTGCTAATTAAATAATGTGCTGCAAATATGGCTTTTAACTTGATCATATTTTAGGGCTACAATATTATCTGAAGTCCACATTGTGTAATACAAATTTTAATGCTCATGTTGTAAGTATGCCTAGAAAACGGCTCCAGTCGGTTCAGTTATCAATTAAGTCAATTAACAACGCTTACTGATGGTTACATTTAGTTGATAAAAATAATATCTGGAAAATTATCCAAAATCAAAATCCTTTTGTTACACACACACAAGAAAGAGAGAGAGAAAGATAGGAGAGAGAGAGAGAGAGAGAGGGGGGGGGGCATTTTAAAACGCTGTTAGCCATCCGAAATGCAACACCATGAAAACTAGTTGGCATAGGTGGACTCTGCTCAGTTCCCCATCATATGTATGTTCTCATAAATTTCTTGTACAGGATTTATTATATTCATGTTAAGAGAAATGAATTTGACCAAACGCTTGACACAGTGACGGAACGAAATCTTCGCCTAATAGGCTACCCACCATTCAGTTCGATATCTTATTCTAATCTTAAATTTATTTTATTGGGATCAATTTCGTACTTTATTTTCATGCTACTATTTCCAATGCAACTTTCCTAAAAATGCGTACTTTTATGAAATATCTCCCCATTTTGCTATGTTGATAAAATCTTAAATTTCGAATAACTTACGAAATTTTCCTATTAGAATATTTGTAGTCAATCATGTTCATACAAGTATCATAAATGCTATTTTGAAATTGTCTGATATATTTATGATCCTTAAAATGGACGTTTATGCTCGATTTTGCCTTATTCTGCCATTTTAAGTAAATCGTAAGTTCCAAATAACTTACGAATTTTTTAAATTGGAAAAATCATACTCTATGGTATTCATGTCAGTATCCTGAATAATATTTCGAAAGTGGTTTGACATCTTTACGAGGAAAATATCCCTCACGATTGATGTTTATTTGAAATTTTGCTCTATTCTGCCATGTTAAGAAATTCGTAAATTTCCAATAACTTACGAAATTTTTATATTGGAAATTTCATAGTCATTAATACTCATGCCAGTGTCCTAAATAATATTTCAAAAGTAGTCTGACATCTTTACGATGAAAATATCTCTAAAAATTGACGTTTATGTGAAATTTTGCCCTATACTGCCATGTTAAGAAATTCGTAAATATCCAATAACTTGCGAAATTTTCAAAGTAGCATGTTTATAATTACTTATGTTCATTCCGGCATCAAACCTGATATTTTAAAGCTGGTTTGACATTTTTACAGTAAAAAGTTTCCATTTAATGCACGTTTAAGTGAATTTTTGTCCTATTCTCCCATGTTAAGAAAATCGTAAATTTGGAATAACTGCTGAAGTTTTTAAAATCGAATGTTGCAAATGAATAGGGTTCTTGCCAGTGTCGAAAGTAATATTTTAAAACTGATCTGACCTCTCTACGACAATTTGTTCTTGAGATATCGTGTACACAGACTAACAAACTAACGGACTAACAGACTAACAGACACCATAAAAAGTTTGTCATTTTCGGATTCCTCACACCTGAAAACGTGTAAAAAAGTCAAAAACCGAGTATGATGGTGAACTAAAAGCATCCGTGACATTTATAACATGCATATACTTCGGTAGAATATGCCTATTTTAAAGCAAATCCAAATCATAGGGGCCTGTAGGTCACTTACCAATAATAAATATTCCACAGAATGCTTTTCTTATGTTCTGGATAATACTAGGCTTAATGTACTAGTGAATGTATGTGAAAACATATTCTACCAGTTATAACTCGATAACTAATGCACTGAATTTCATAAAAAGTTATACTTAGTTGTACCTTGACATAAACTAGTGCCAATCAATTTTTGGTGCATATTACTCAACAGTTTTATCATAATTTATAATATGGAAGCATAAGTCAAAATTTCGGGAATTGTACACAATGGGGATTACTTTTATCCAGTCGCTATGTAATTAAAAGAAAACTATATAATAGAGACAATGAACCAGAATAAAATTTTGTACATGTAAAAGCATCGCTCTTTAAATTTTCAGTAGTATTTTCCAAAAGATTGTGGTTGAATGAGTTTTACGTTGCACTAGATATAAGCAATGGGCGATTGGCGATAGTCTGAGACTCACTTTTAAGGTTGATCCGGAGGCATTCCATCACAATTTTGATCCTTCCTGGAGAGATGGTTCTTTTGCTTAGGCAATCCTCAGAGGTATGAATTTTGGAACATTCAGGTCATAGAGTTTTCGACGGTTTGTACATGCACCAGAAACCATTTGTGTACACGATGATCTTCGGCAGGCTCGAATATCGAACCCACAATCCTCTAATCCCGAGTTCGGTACTCTTCCGACCAGTCTACTAAGGGCTTTTTTACAAAAGGACTCTCGATATAATCACAGGTTTAATGATAAAGAATATCATAAACACCTAAAGAAATAATAATTATAAATATATTAATGAAAATAATAAGGAAATAATAATTATTATTTTTAATATAATTATTATTTCCTTGTTATTAATATTATAATAATTAAAGGAAATAATAATTATTATTTCCTTTGGCATTCAGGTACTTGTGTATTATTATCCCTGTGTTTATTTATCTAGCGCCAAGTCTCTTGTCAGTACTCGAAATAACTTTAAAGTAACTCTCTTTAATATCTTTAATTATCTAAATATCTTTAAATGTACACACTAATTAGAGTACCTTTATAAATTAAAAATGCCAATAATTATTACAATTCCCTTATTAGGAATATAATTTTATATTCTTTATAAATGGGGACCAAAGTGCTAATAATTGTGATGAATAATTTTCCTGTAAAAATTTTTAAAACTTAAAAAAAAAAAAAAAAAGGCTTGCAAAAACGCACTGTCCTCAGAAAATGAGTACATCTGGTCAGCATATTTAAAGCAGATAGTTAAAACTTGCATTGGTGGTAAACTGAAACACATTTATCGATAATTTTCATCTTCAACGAAAAAAATAATGTATATTTATGACGAAGTAAAGAGAATTTGTTGTCAAAATAATATTTATTTCAACATTTAGGATTATACATTTTTGAGATGGAAATCGCCAGCACCCACAATGAAAAAATAATTTTGATGTTAATAATTTGTACTGCGTGAATTTGTGCTCGAAAATTTGGAAGAAAGTTCTGTAATGGCCAGAGCATACTAGGTATTTACTTTATGTATCAAGTATTTAACATGGTTTTTAAGACTCATTAGTAAGTAAACTTTTCACGTACCAGTTCATTAAAAGATGCCCTCTTTCATTCGAAGAAAAACACAAATATAAAAAGGAATTCCTCTATTTCCTTAATTTAATCTCCAATTAAACCTTTGCATTCATTAAATTCTGATCATTATAATACGTAAAAGAAGCAAAATATATTTGTTGTTTGTTATTTATTCATTATTAAAACTACATGAATCATTAAAACATACCAGTCTGAAAGCAGATTTTTTTTTTCCAACCCCCTGTTTTTTTCTTTAGCTTTTGAAAAAAAAAAAGTCTACGTCATTTTAATTGACAACAGATAAAGCAATCTCCAGTATATTTTTTGTCTACTACTTCGAATAATTTTATTGATTCTTTCATTCATTTACCTGGATTGTATTCGTTTATTTATATTTAGGTCTTAATTTCAAATTATATTGATTCAAATTTTTAAATTGTATTGGCTGTAAAATAATAATAATAATAATAATAATAATAATTTTAGAACAATACAGACTGTACCACAAACATAAGTCATTTCAAACACATTTTAATGATAAATCAAGAAACCTTGTAAAATGGAAAATAAGTACAGTAACAATTAGAAATAATTAAATTTTACATCAAAGTTAAAAACTAAGAAGTTTAATTGGTTCCCACAGTATTAAGAAAAATTTCTTATTATATTTTAAACATGTGATTTATTCCATGATATTACATTTTATTTAACCTGTGTATTTAAACTTCTGTGCAACCCTCAAATATCTGATATTGCACTTGATAGAAGTTATAACCCTTCCATTATAGATAAACCTATTCAAAAATTACAGCTTCCTCGAATTTCGTCTACTGAATCATTATCTTCTAATATTTGTATTGTTTTATCCTATTTTCTTGAGTAAAAAAAATCCGTAGCTAGTCTTCAAACAGTAGGAAAAAAAAAAAAAAACTTGATTTTTTTTAAAAGCAATTATACAAAAAATTAATCGTGGAACAGTGATAAAAATTTAAAAATCGCCAAGGGGTTCATATACTAGAGCTGTAACACAAAATGATCTAGATATTACGAATTTCTTTCTATTCTCAAAAAAAAAAAAAAAAAAAAAAAAAAATTACTTATTTTTAGTATAATATATCATTAAATAATAATAATAATAATAATAATAATAATAATAAAAGTAGCTTTAGAGCTATAATGACGTCAATTTTATCCTGCAAGTTTAATTTTTTCGCAAAGTTTTACATCAATTTTAATATTTACGCATGAATTTCTTTTCATTTCAAAAAAATAAATAAAAAAATTAAAATCAACTCGTAAACTTTTTGGCAACAATTAAAAATTAAAATATATTATGTACTTTTGTCTAAATAATTTGGTATGTTACTCACACGGCTTCCTCTTACCCAGAAATGAGAAATTTAATACTATAAATACAGGTTGGAGATTAAGAGGTAAGATAACGAGTACTGTTATGCAAACCTATGTTAAACAATTCAAATTAGGCTTCGGAAGAGTTTTATATGATAATTAGTTCTGTCCTCCCGTTTCATCAATGCACCAACATTTATATAGAATTTAATTCTGTTATTAAAATTAAAATTTTACTTGAAATTATACAGACAACTTTCACATGCAACATTCATTGAAACTTATCAATCTTGATCAAACTTTTCCAGCAACAAACTTATATGAACTTCAAAATACAACATTTGAAAATCCTAAAATTATTCGTTTTTAGGTTATTCTAAGAGTAGTATAATACTAAATATCCAAAAAAAAAAAAAAGTTGAATTTGTTCTCAATATTACATTAGATTTTTTTTTTTTTTTTTTTTTGTTAAAAATGAAAAAAATCAATAACTTTATTTTAAATTACGACAGATCGATGGTTCAACCATTCATTTTAAAGATATTGGCGAGCTCTTTTGGTACATACCCATTATGAAAATTTACTCCCCTCGAGGTCCGTACATTCACAAAAAAATTTTCCCAGTTGACTATCTCTATACCAAAAAATATATATACATTTCATTTGGTTTAGTGTAGTCTATAGATGTTAAATTCTACTTACTTGCAATTTCCCCCATAGTCGTAATGTATTTGAATACTTTTGAGTGTCCCTGTACACGAACCATTTGCTTCATCTCAACAAAAAGCTTAGTGTAGCACCCCTATATGATACAAATTTAGAACACTGAGTTTGGAATTTCTATTACTATTTGTTCTTGAGATATGCTGGTAACAGACAGACAGACACACACACACAGACCATCTGCTAAAAACATGATTTTCGTAATCAGGGGACCTCAGAACATGTAAATATAACACAAACTCATGTTCGAAAATTTGACCCTAAAACAATACTTTCTCGACCCTATGGGTAAGAGAAAGTAAAAAGGGCTTCTTAAACTTTTTCAATACTTTCCGTTTCTACGCGCGTTTGTAATGATCGATAGATGGCGCTTTTCCAACTTTTGTTGTTAGTAAATATAATAGCCACGTGTATTTATTATTGTTCTATTTGTTTTACTACTTAATATTCGTGCTATAATTTCTCCGTCATTACATCATGGAAAATAGATTGCTTTTGGAAAAAATATTTCAGTTTATTCAAAGTTCAACTGGAAGTAGATGTTTAACTGAAGCTGAATAAATATTAGTTTCAAATCATCTAATTAATTCTTTACTTCCATTAGCCGAAGCAACTGTAATTTTAAATTTGTTCTTTGTAAAAAAATGGAAGCTTAATTTTGGATTTCTTCATCCTTTGGAGTTACACTGGGGCACACAACAGTATGTGTTATCTTTTTTACCGTACTTATTCATTTTTATTCAATAAATATATGTGAAACTAAACGTCGAATATACAATGGGCAATGGCGTCTCGACGAAAGCCGAAAGCTATTCCTGTTAATTATAATTTCACCTTAGCCCACCAAAGGGCGAGCATTTCATTACAATCGCGAATACTGATTATTATTAATTTTCTTTCCTTTTCCTTTCAAAAAAAGAAAGAAAAAAAAAACGATTTTGATAAAATTCTGACAAAAGCAGAATTCAGTTTAGTACGGAGGACTATTATTATTATTATTATTTTCCAAATTATAACATCGCTTTCAAATTATTCAATTATATTTTCGATAAACTTTCGATTTCGATAAATGTCCAACCATCGTAAAACTGGCGACAACGTTTTATCCATAGATTGAGACTAATAGTCCTCCATACTAAAAAAAAAAAAAAAAAAAAAAAAAAAAAAAAATCGTCTTCCAAATAAACTTACCCTTTTTTCGGTTAAAAGATCCTTTAGATATGTATAACTTTAGTTTAAAAGAACATATTAGTTACGTTCGAAACAAGACACGAACAAATTGGCCATTTCTATCCATTACTGGGAGAAAGAACCAAATTTTAAATTTGATACAGGTAAAATAATTTAGAGGTCTAAATCTACATTTAAACTCGATTTCATTGAAGCTTTTTATAGCTATAAGAATCTTAAAAACAGTGTTAATTGTGATTTTGCCGTACCTTCTTTGTCTGATTGTTGGAAATTTTGCAATTCAATCCACTTCTTTCTTCTTCTTACTTTTTTTTTTTTCCATTTTTTCACGACTACTATTTTTTATTTTAAAGTAGGCTAATCCCACACATCCAAAATTACCCATAGCGCAGTACTAGTGCTACTTTAAACGCAACCAACCAACCAACCCAGACATTCCGCCTAATTCCAGGTTGATTAAGCAGTCGTAGAATCAAACCCTTTCATATATATAGGAGCACATTCCTCTCGTTTCTTTAGGCACTGATGACAGTACGCTAAATGCTGCTAAAACAGTTGTCTGCCATTCCATTATCTTCTTTGGAGTTCACTAAGTTTAAGATTTTTCTTGTATTGATTTACCTAGCGCCAAACCTCTTTTTAATTTTAAGTAGAAGCAGTTATGATTGACGTTTTTTGTTAAAACATGGTATACATAGTGTTTGATTGTAAAAGTTAATGTCGATATAATGATAACTTTATCCATGATAGGTCATTATACTCCATGAACAATCCCTGAAAAATTACTAAGAGACTACATATTGATAATTCTAGTGTTTGTAACCATTTAAAGAACTTGGATACACCTAGAAACCCGATATATAGACTGCACACATTTTGGTAGAGAGAAACAAACTTAATCGAGTTTCTAACGTTTCTCTCCTTGCTGGTCAATAAAACGGATTTTTTTAAAACCAAGTAATACTCGTAACCAGAGAAGAAATACAGTTTTGGTTTAAAAGCAAAAATAAATAAAATCCTATAAGTGCAGAATTTATGGCTAAAGTTGAGTTTCATCAACTGAAAGTGAGACTGCAGAAAAAGAGGCACTTTAAAAGTGACCAAGTTCAATTAACAGAGAAACACAGTATAATTATCAATATTTTGTCCTTCAGTTACCTTTTTTTCGTAAACCAGGGAGTATAATTAATTAAATCTCGGTTAAAGTCAAATATAAAATAGGGTACGAACTTTTGTAATCATATAATATTATACGGACCATGGGGAAAAATTCTACAATAAATAAATAAATAGTAGTTAAAATTATCATTTCTAGATCCTACATTTTATACAATACAAAAACTATAAAATGCAGCCAAAGAAAGTTTTAAATTGCAAGAATTTTTATACCAGAATATCATTTTTTACTTTGTTTATAGAGGATAATTATCAGGACGTTATTCGTAAAGTTGGATGAAACAAATTTATGATAAAATTAGGAAAAAATAAATAAAAATAAAATAAAATAAAATAGTTGTTATTATATTTGGCAGAGCTTCAATTCAAGGTATTCTTCAGTACTGTTCAAGTGGTGAATTGTTTTTAACTTCACATGCAAAAAAATATAAAATCTATTTCCACCAAAAGGGTATAATATATATTTTCACCAAAATGATAAAAAATATATTTTAAATAAAATTACATAAAAAATATATTCACCAATAGGATATAAGATGTGTTTTGTTAAAAGATATAGGATCTATTTTTCCCAGAAGGATATAAGATGTATTTTCACTAAAATAATATAAGATATATTTTCACCAAAATGATATAAGATCTATTTTCTCTGAAAGGATATATGATCTATTTTCACCAAAAGGATATGAGATTTATTTTCACTAAAAGGGTATAAGGTATAAATTTATCAAAATCATATAAGATCTATTTAACTAAAAAATATAAGATTTATTTTCATAAATAGGATAAAAGTTCTATTTTCAGCAAAATGATATAAGGTATATTTTCACCAAAAGGATATAAGATCTATTTTCCCTAAAATATATAATATCTGTTTTCACTAAAAGCATATAAGATATATTGTCACTAAAAGTGATGTAAAATATATGTCATAAAAAGAATATGAGATCTTTTTTCCCGAAAAGGATATAAGATATATTTTCTCTAAAAGGATATAAGATATACTTCATAAAAAATATATTCATACTAAAAGGATGTAACTTATGTTTTCACTAAAATGATATAAAATATATTTTCACTAAAAAGGTATAAGATCTATTTTCTCTTAGAAAAATGAAATTAAATAAATAAATAAATAAATATTTTTCTTGATATCCGTTGAAAATTTCGCTTGGAAAATTCGCTCGAAAGTTTTAAACCCTAAATAACAACATTCATTTTGATTTTATTTTAGAGGAGAGAGAAATATGTAGTTGTAGAAAAGTTTGTAGCCAAATAAGTGTACAAAACTCGGACCAATGCGTACTCGGGATTATATCGTATGGAGTTTTACGAATATTTTTGTATTACACGAAAGGCTCGACATTCCGATTGTGTCGTTATATGTTGTAGACATATTATTTGTACTTTTTTTTGTATATGATTTAGTTTCAGATGACCAGACCCGATAACACTAAATGGAGGTACATTATGAACATCCATTATCATGGAATAAGAAGTTATTTTTGCCTCTCAAGAAAAATGACGTTTTTATGCATGTCTCGTGGCTAAAAAAGCGCAGCACCAGTTATTAGAACTGCGATTTTCGAAGCTTTTTTTTTTTTTTTTTTTTTTTTAAGTCGGAGAGCATTTAAAATTGTACTTAAAAGTGTAGGCGCACTATACAGATATTTTTTCTACTAAGTATATTATAATTATATACATGTTATAAATAATCATGCTCATTTTGACTCACATGAATTAAATATAATAATGATTAATACACATTATTTACAAATTTTTAATTTTTTTTAAGCTTCTAGATGGAACATTAATTCCTTAGACGTGGCGCCATTACCTGCTTTCGTTTGAATCTTCTTGCCAATTTCGCTATTGCCATCATCTACAACAGAAAAAGAAATGCTGTTTTTTAGTTCTTTTCAGATAGCGCCTTCTATTAGCGTCTCTTAGTCACATTCAAGGACTTTGTTGATTTCGTTTTAAATTTTAAGGCTGCTTACTCCCTCTTAGGATTTCCCCCTCTCGAGTCACTAAATCCCATTTAAGTTTATGGCGAAATTTGTTTATATAATTACTCATTACGTAATTGGCATTTTTAAATTCTATTTTCACATTCAGGAAATTGACAACCGTTAAATTAGTACCTGTTTTCCAAAAATTGATTTTTTTTTTTTTTTTTTTTTTTTTTTAACATTTCATTTTACAGCTAAAAAATGGGAAAAATGTATTTAGTGAAAATTCGCATTTTTAAACTCAAAACTCAAAAAAAAAAAAAAAAAAAAAAAAAAAAAAACTAGTATGTTGTGGCCAGCAAAAGATTTTCTTCTATATTTTCCTGTACAAATTTTCTGAGTGCAAATAATTTTTAAAACTATTATTTATTAAAATTGATGAATGCAAATGATTTTAATCTTAGAGAAAACTAACACTAAATATCCAAACAAAAACAGTTTTATTGTCTATAAATAATATCTTAAAAAATGTGCTTTTATAATGGTTATCTCATGCATCAAGTTTCGTACAGTAGAAGTTGAGATATAGCCTTCCTGTTATTGAGGAATTTTGCTGTATAGCAGTGCCACTTGTTGGCCTATAAGCATTCAAATTGAATCATCATAATGTTTCATAATGCCGTTCTCACATTTCAAGTTTTGTTTGATGATACGCATTAGAACCTGAGATAAAACTTCTCCTTAAATTGCGGAAATCACTGTACAGCAGCGCCACCTGTTGAGCGGTTCCAAAAGTTGATAAGCACTAATTTATATCAAGGTGCATCGATTTATAAATTTACATACAATTCTAAGCAGTAGTTCCAGAGATACAATCGCCACAATGTTTTTGTCACACACACATGTACACACACAGACAGACAGGGACAGACAAACATTTTTTAAAAATGGTCAAATCGTATCCTAGACATTTCAAAACGTGTAAATCCGTCGAAAACCGGAAGTCGAAAAATTTTATGAATCCAGTACATTCTCCTGTTAAATATAGAAGAAAGTAAAAAGCATTAATTTAACTGTTGCGAATTTTCGGAATATGAAAACGGAATTTGAATATCACAGTTAGGTAATGTGTAATTCTGTAAACAAATTCCGCCATAGAATAATATGGGCTTTGGATGACCTTGACGATCCGTGATATACCCCTTTAATAATTACTAGTATCGCCCAGTGGTCGAAACTCGACCATTTTTTTTTTTTTTTTTTTTTTTTTTTTTTTTTGCAAACCGAGGCAAAGCAAAGTTATTGCCTTGTCCTAAACGGAATGCAATTGCAACACAGCTGCGGCAATTGTTTGCCGATATTCACTCTAACTAAATCAGCAGAGTTTTACTTAATAAAACTATTTCTCTCTGTAGATTTTAGCCTTTCCTGAAATGAGAGAAAATCGCAACGTGAAAACTCCCCTTGTTGTGTGATACAGCCCAGAAGCTAATAGGTACCATATCAAACCAAGACCCAACCAAGTATCAAATTCTGTTAAATTAATTCGATTGGTTCATAAAGTACAGTGTTTGTACAAAAAAAAAAAAAAAAAAGATATTTTTCAAAAATGGTCGAATTGAGTTCGGGAAATTTCAAAACGTATAACTTTATCGAAAACCGAAAATCTAAAACTTTTCTGAATCTTATATTTTCTACTTATATATGCAGAGAAAAGAATAATAAATCTACTTTTTAAAAAATAAAAATAAGTAGTCAATTTCACTTAATTAAAATGCAAGGAAATCTCAAAACATGTAAATTCATTGAAAAACGGAAATCAAATGTTTGTATGTATCTTCTACTTGCTTCTTCTACCCACAAAAGCTAGCAATAAAGACACTTTTTTAAAAAATAAGTAGCCAATTTCAGTTAATTGAAACGTAAAGAAAGCTCAAAACATGTAAATTCAGCAAAAAACGGAAATCGGAATTTTTTCCGTATCGTCTACTTATACATGCAGCAGTTAGTAACAAATCCATTTTCCTTTTATTTAGTTTATTAGTTGAATATTTATTGTTTAAATATCACCCTTTGAAATGAAATGTTTATGTTTACATTCGAAACTGGAAGTTTGCCATTTTTTTTTTCTGGAGTTTTGTGATTTTAAATTAAAATTTTATCAATTTTACAGAAAAAATAACTCAATCAAACACATGTAGACAGTAACTTATATATAACTATACCCAAATATCGGAATTAAAATCGGCAGATAATTTCCGTTATTTTTTAATAATTTTTTACAAAAAATCCAATGGACGATAACATAGAAAATCTTTTTCATGGCTCCATGGACAGACAGTGACGTCATCACTTCGCTTGCGTATAGTGATGCTATATTATACAAATTACTGTGTCTATGGTTTTATTTGAGCTTTATGAAATTGCCAGATTTAACAACTTTCTACTTTTAGGTATTTTTTAATGTAAATAGAAAAATGGGGGAAAATGCATAAAAAATAAATGTATTTTTAAATACCTTCTTGACATCGTAAGAAAATAATATTTGTATTCGCACCTTCCGGCTAACCATACCTTTCGAATGATACCATTTTCAACCCTCTACTCCCATAATTAATATGTTAAAAAGGGACAACAAATTTTATGCTTGCCTATTAATATATAGATTTATCATGGATATAGTAAAATAACCCGTAGTGTTCCAGCTATGAATAATTTTAAAACAAGTTATAAATGCATGGCACTATATTTTCATCTTAAAATATGCTGCACTATTTATAAAGCAGCCATTAATTTTACTAAAATATAAAAAAAAGAAAAAGAAAGAAAAAGAAAAGAAAAGAAAGAAAACTTTATTAAAAGATTTTTTTTTAAAGTTGCTTTTGGCTAAAAGGTATTTCATGTATTCTACAAAGTATGCGTGAATGGTATATACACAGTTATTTATAAAATACGTAGAAATGGCACATATTCAAATTTCCTGTAAGCAATATTTACGATAACTTAAATAACATTTCAAAAATCCATTCAATATAATAATTTTATTTCAAAAGAAATAAATTTTATTAAAATATATCTAGTTTGCTAAAAAAGTAGAAAACGTTGCTTTATTAAACGTAATTAAACATACACGAAAAATACATGACTCAAGTGAAACACGAAAATATTATTTTGAACAAAAGCAATACTAAATTTAAGCACTACATTCTGAAATGGAATCATCAATAAAAACTACCATTCTCTTATGTCTGTTATTTTTAAAAAACAACAATATTAAAATATCTCAAACAAGACAGCTTTTTTTCTTTTTATTACTAACAATCTATTTAACTGACGTGAAATATTTTGTTTAAATGTATCGAATTAAAATTGGAAACTTTTGCCCCAGAAATGTTTATCCAGAAGAACAGCACTAAAATATTTTGATATTTATTTATTTTATGTTTTATCTTCATCTTTTAAATCTTCACATCTTCACATCTTCTTCTAACACTGAAGACATTCATTTCTTGGAAATTTTTAGTCTTTAACAGAAATTTTTTCTTCGAATTCCTCAACTTCAGGAATGAAACAAATGAAAAGTTAAAAAAACAAATAAAATATTTATTAATGAATTATTATAACTGGTTATGATAAATCTAAATTGTTTTGTGTATTTTTCAAAATATGTCTAATTTATCTGTACACAGTTTTCAACTATCAACACAGTTTTCAGCGTAAATAATACATGTTTAAATTTCGTTGCAAAACAAACATATTTATTAAAATTTTCAATTAATCAATTCGTGTTAATTGTGTTTGCAAATTTATACAATAGTAAAATCTGTATTCTGAAGAAAAAGGCTTGCTATAATGCTATATTCTAAAATATATCTAACTTAAAATATATATATATATATATAAATACAAATCTTTACTTTACTAAAGATATTTAAACATCTTCAAAAAACCCATTATTTTCACATGAAGTACAGGAACATTATTGTAATGTTAATGCAATAGAAAATATAAACACCACATAATAGAACAGAATTATTATTCATCACCACCACTTCTCTTACCGTTGTTATTTTTTGAAAACAACAATATTACGATTTATGTAATATATACCAAACATCTCAATACCAAACATCTCTCTTTTCAACATCTCAATGGTGCTTAACACTGAAATGGTACCAATAAAATGTTAAAAAAATTATAATAAAATATTGGCTGTAGCTAACTGGAATCATTTTTCTGGTGAAATGTTGTATTTTATTTTTAACACTATGGGGATACGTTAATTTTGATACATTTTACATGTAACAATAAACCAGTTCTATATAAATAAATTTAAATTAATCAATTTAAAGGTCATTTGTGTGGAAATTCATACATTTACAAAATCCGTAGGAAACAATTAAAATAATTTTACATATATCAAAGAATATATAATTTGTGAAAAAAAATAATGCAAATTTCTACTAAAGATAGATAAATATCTTTAAAAATACATCGTTAATTTAGATATTAATCACTGAGATATCATTGTATTATATTGTTAAATTTTCCTGTTATTATGTTATGATATTTTTACCTTTTGCATTGTACTTTTTACTTTTCACAACATTATTTTTTGAATTTAATCTTTTTATCTTTTACATATATAAATTTTCCTAATCCTACTAAATTACTTTAATAGTTTTAATGGCCTTTTCTCTTTACTTTTCTTAAAGTTGATGCTTTCCTTAAACAAAACTATTTACTCTTTATGAAATAGATATACCATCAAATGTTGTTTACACTAGTAAATTGAACTCTGCCTGGATATATTTGTTTTTCTTTTTTTTTTGTTATCCATACAAATAATTCTAATTTCAAATAAAAATTTATCAAATTATTAACTCTAAAATTCAATAGATTACAACCCCTTTTTTTTTTTATAAGAGATAGCAAAATCAAATAAAGAAACACAAAAAAAAAACTCGAGTATAAATTTAATTCTAACTTATTATTTTTACAAGTAATTTAATATATCTATGTTATCTGATGTAATGCCAGAAGGTTACGGTAAAGGGTTTTTCTACAAAATTATCAAACAATCTTAATTCATACAGATCTATATCCAAGCAAGTTCATATCCCTACCTTTTACTAAAGAAAGCATCAGCATTTATTATACTTTTGTACGTATAGTGAAATAAAGAAAATTACGAACTCTTTACTCCTCAGATTGAATATTCAAAACAAATTCAATGAATAATTTTCTTTAATCATAACTAAAATAAAACCGCGTTGTGTAATTTCAATTTTAACCCAGGTAAAAAAAAACACCAGTGATAGCAATGTCCAATTGTTACCTATCTTGAAGGACACTGAACAGGTATGAATTAATTAATTTCTTTAATCTATTTAAGTATTTAAAATATTATTAATAAATTTGCATCTCTCCTATATTTGATCTAGACCTGCTTATTTTCACTTCTAATTCAAGTATTTCTATTATCAAAAGGAATCGGGCAGTACTTAAATTAAATAAAAAGAAAAAGAAAAAAAATGTAAAAATGACTTTATTTCTTCATACCTCTGGACCTAAAAAGGAAACTGTTAGCTCAATCCTCCTCTGGAATTGCAAGCAACAAAAATTTAAGTTTCATTTGTTATAACCACCTATTATCATAGTCTAAATAATACACATAACTCTTTTCTCTTTTTACTTACATTACTATTAGCAGTCAAAACACAATTCCAAATCAGAGGATTGAACCAACTCACTGCCCATGATTCCTGACCATATTTGTGTTTAAAACTCACATAAATTTTACTTGCTAACTCGGTTATTTAATCTTGTTAGGTACTCATTACGAATTACCATTAATATACTAAAGTTTTACTATAGACTAATTAAAGCATCTATAACCTGCTCAATAACTACATGAATACCCATCCGTTTAATTATTCATAAAACATACTCCTAAATAATCAGGGGACACTGCTATCGCTGTTATGAATAAAAACAAATATTTATAATATAATTGTTCTACCTTAAAATTTACTTTAAATAATTATAGGATCTCATTATATTCATAAATAAAATAATACAGAAAAATAATCATATCAATAAAATTTATTACGCTTTTCCAAGAAATACACTCTTATTTAATGACAAATAATACCAGCAATTTATTGATAAATAAGTATGGATTTTTATTACACATTTTTCTAACATTCTCTATATATTTTTTTTTTATTTCCTTCTTAAACAGTTTTTTTTTTTTTTTTAAATAAATTCACATGTTCAGGGTGCTGAACTTAATTGTTGGGATAAAAGTTTAGACACAATAAAAATATAAAATACTAAGAAAGATATCAAGACTTACAATTCATCGAAGATTCTTCCAGGAGTGGGGACGCTGTCCGGAGAGGTGGCCTTTCACGCCGCTTGTCATAGGCAGGGGCTTATCTGGTTTGGGTACTCTAGGTTTTAAACTCTGGGGGAAAACTGGAAGTCTCCGATCAGGGCTTTCTGCTCTTTACGATGTATTTCTTCCATGGCCTAAATCAGCTTAACATTTATTTATAAATTTTTATTCCTAAGCAGGGTCAGGACGCTGCTTCGCTGGAACTCAATGGATGCTTATTTATTTTGTGCCGCCCTACTTCCCCCCTCGCATTTGAGGACGTCTCAAGTAGGGTAGTCGGCTCGATAATACTGTATAAAATTCTGATTTTATATAGTTCACATTCCTTGACCCGCTTTTGTGGCTTGCCTCCACAGGAGAAAATGAATCGAGGGCCGTTAATATTCGTAGGGGTAAGCCGAGACTCGCTTGCATCGCTGTTAAGACCGCTCCGATGAAGGTTTTCTTCCACCGCTTGCCGGCCTTCTGACTCGTTACGGGAGCGCTTCCTGAGGACGCCCCATCACCGTGTAATTTTCCATGATCATTCCCAAAAATCGAAGGAAGTTCGTAAGATGAAAGAATCAAATCTCAGGAGTGCCGGAGCTCGCTATCCTTACTAGCATCTCGATTGAAGTTAGTAATAAAAACCAATCTGAGGGAGCTTGAAAGCCCCCTCTGCTTTTTAAAGAGAATCCCTTCTACATCTCTTTCCTCGATAGAGGCTTAACGTCGAATAATTAATTTTTTTTTTCCAAAAAAGCGAAGAGCATTCCAGCTAGTGTTGCCAGCCGGGATTTCTAAATTATTCACTACCCAATGAAAATCCATTCCCTCAAAACAACCACACCTAGTCGTGATTCCCCCACGCGGTGATAGGACACCTCGCCTCAAGGAGGGACATTTCTCACCCCTATGTAATGAAGTAAAAAAAAATAAAAATTTCCCGCCCGATGCCCTGTTGTGAAACAAAAACATCTGGGATTTTTTTTGTCAACTCACAAAATTCCAGAATTAAACTCTGAACTCTCCTGACACTATTCGCGAATTTATGTAATCCCAAGATCCCCTTAAATTCTCAAATTACGTACCACTTCCACCATTTTTACTAGCAAGATAGCATTTTTGAGTTTCCAAAAACAAGAATTTCTGCGAACGAGGTACAAACCCCACACGAACAAATTCCCTACAGCTCCCTAGCGCTTGTTTTTCCCAGAAAATGGAAATTTCTGCGACACTGTTGTCAACACCATCTGTGGGCAAAATACTCTCCCTTTCCCTTGAAGTAAAAACAAGAACAAAAAAAAATATAACAGTCATTTCATTCCCACCGCCTATCTTGTTTTCGTAAATAAGCTAAGAAAATTCTTAAGTGCAACTACACCCAATTTTTGAATAAAAAAAACGAAGAATATATATAAAAGTTTTTTTTTTTTTATAAAATTAAACCATTCGTGTAACGTTTAAAAATTATAGAAACATAGTTTTTGCAGAATTGGTAAATTAAAAAAAAATTTAGTTTCCTGACATTTAGAAATTATAAAAAGATATAGTTTAGTATATTTGATAAATTAAAAAAATTCACTCTCATGTACTAAGGGTTTAAAAAATATATAGTTTTGTAAAAGTATACAAGTTTTGAAAAAAAAAATGAAACAGTTCTGGTAAAATTTAAAATATTAAGATTTAAAAAATATTGTTTCTGTTGAAATTCAAAATTCACCATAACATATTTCACCCTCCCTTTTATGCCAAAAAAAAAATAAAATTTATTTTATTTTTTTTTTTTGAAGAAAAAGAGAATGTTAAAGTGTCCCAGGCGAACGTATAAATCAAACAACGATCCATAAATTTCCCAGAACCACCAAACACACACCTTACCAGAAACCCCAAATCAGGCCTTATATCTGAGATTTCTGTCCTTCTCCAAAAAAAAACTAAGTTCCCAAAATTAAAATTGTACTAAATAAACTAAGTTCTTTTAATTAATACCTTGCTCAAATAATATTAAAATTAGTCTTTGTGTAATACATATAAGGTAATAATGTAATCGGTGTGTATAAGGAATGAAAACAGCAAACGGGAGTTTGCTACCAAAATCGTAGCTAAAGTAAACAAACTCGATGCTGCGAGCCGGACTGTTTACAATCAACAGCTGATCTGTTCTCTCTTTGCGCTTAACAGCAGACGATATTTTTCTACCTCTTCCGTCGCTCCACCTTATCAATAAATACATTCGCGAAGAACCGTAAGAGGTTTTTTTTTTCCGACTGAAGCTAACGGGAGTTTCTTTTTCAACTGAAACTAACTGCAGTCAACCACTCAATCTGAAGAACCGCTATTTTCTCTCTCCTGATGGGGAGTTCTCCAACCAACCAACCTTACCGACGCGTTGATGTAAATATTTACGACAAAGCTAATTTACTTGCTATACTTCAAAAGGGACTTGACATTTTTGGGATTGAAATTTCCCTAGGCAAAAAGGTTTTGTAATCTATCGGACAGGGCCACACGTCCGGAAGAATCCTTTACACACTACATTTTACATAGAAATAAAATAATAATTGATTATATAGACATTGTTACACAGAAGATAATATATATAAATAATAAATATAAATACCGAGTTGTGATGATACATCGATTTTTGTCTGACCACCGGTGGTCAATGGTAAATAAAGTAAAACAAACAAAAAAAAACACATATATATAGAAAATAATGAAGTGAGAACACAAAAGGTATGTATATACAAAAATAAATATGCAAAATGACCAAGTGTTTTTTCTACCCATTGTGCATAATTAAACACAAAATTTTCTTAAATTATCATGTACGGTTGAATAACCTCTCCTTGTAACGGGATTACATCCAGAAAACCAATATAACAAGGAAAGTCCATTGTATATATGATAAAAAACAGTTAGAGGTAAGAATTTTTTTTCTCTCATTCTCTCTATCTCACTCTAACTGAGTGTGGACAAGTCAATATGTCCATTTTAACATTTTATAGCACTTTACATTTATAATCATGTAGTTCCTGCATTATACTGCAGTGCAAAAAAATTTTTTTTTTTTTTTTTTTTTTTTTAAATCTACATAATCTAAACAATGGCTCAAACATGACAGGTTTGCATACAAAAATGCTTACATTTTTCCTAAGAAACTCCATCGAAAACTGCTAAGTTTTTTCACTTCGCATCCAAAGAATACAATAAAAAGTATCATAATTTTGCCTTAACTTAGCTTTTTGCCATCCTGACAAAACCAAAACAAATAAAATAAAAAGTTTTTCTTACATTTTTTCAAGTATATAAATGCGAGAAAAGTAAAAATGACAGTTTCCTTCAAAACTGGCATTAAAAAAAAAATACTAATATAAGAATTGAGTGTTTACTTATACTAACACATAACATATCAAAATAAAGGTTATCAAAAAAAAAATAAATTATTTACAAAAATTTTTGCATACCAAATTCACTTTCGCTTTCTAAGTGAGTATTGGTGTGTGGGGATTTTTGACGCAGTTTTTAAATTAACTCTAGACCTTTTCACTTTTGACTGGCCTGGCATATGCGAGAAATCTAGTTCGGCTTGACTGACAGTAGGAGAGACCGACCTTTCCCTAATCTCTTGGGAGGGTAAAGGATATAAGGGATTTGAACCCGGCACTTCCTCATTTTCCGCTTCACTAACTGTAGGCGAGAAATCTAAAGGGTCAAACACTAGAGAAGGTAGAGTATGGCTGGGAATCGAACCTGTCACCTGTTCATCCAGAGTCCTATGAGGGGAATTTAACTCGAAAACCGTATCAAACCCTGGCTGATCCTGAGAAGTGTGAATACTCTGCGAATCACTTTCTGGTGAACCAACACAATTTAAGAGAAATCGTTTTCTCCTCTTTTCTTTTCCCGCTAACCTATACTTTTCCCAAATATCCTCCACTACAGGGTGTAGGTCTCCATTAACTTGTACCTGTGGTGTTGTAATGTTTTCTGTCAGTTCATTCTCTATACTATCTAAGACAGGGAATATGGGTTTAATTTCCATTTTCGATAATCTGTCAACATGCACAATTTGAACATTGTTTGGATTTTTCACTTCCTGTAACTCAAAATTTACAAAACCTAGTTTTCTAATAACACGAAAAGGACCCGAGTTCTTCTTGTTAAATTTTTTACAAAGGCCTGGTTTAATTGCTGGAGTATACAGCATCACCAGATCTCCTACCTTTAAATGTTTATCAACAGCAAACTTTTTCCTATAACTTTCTTGCCTTTCAGCAGATTTTTCTAATAATTGTTTGGTTTGTAAGAATGTATGTTTTAGAGAGGGAATTAGTTGCTCACAGTATGTCGGGCAGTCGTTATAATTAATAGGCTCTTTTTGACAGAAAATATTATAAGGAAGTTGAATATCTCTGCCGTATGTAACAAAAAAGGGTGTTTCATTAATTGTGGAATGTATACCTGACCTCATAGCTAAAAGTACAAATTTTAATTTATCATCCCAGTCATTGTGATTATTATTTACTAAGTGGGCGAGTGCATTATTCATAGTTGCATGCTGTCTCTCAACTTGTGCGTTACTTTGTGGGTGGTAACTGGAAGTGTGTCTGTGATTAATTTGCAATTTACTGTATACCTGTGATATTGCTTCGCTCATGTAATTTTTACCTTTATCAGTAATTATTTTTGTGGGTGCCCCATGTCTTGAGATAAAGTCGGCCAAGGTTTCTGCTAACGTATCAGAGGTGATGTTTTGTACTGCATAGGCTTCTGGCCATTTACTAAAACTGTCAACATAACATACAATATATTTATTTCCCTTTTCAGTAATGGGATAAGGACCACAGATATCAGAGTGTATGGTATCAAACGGTTTATTTGGAATTTCTAATCTCTGGAGCTCTGCTAATTTTTTAGGTTTGTGTGCCCTAAACTCTAAGCAAGATTGACAGGAAGCCACTAGCCTTTTAACGTCTGAATACATCCCTTTCCAGAAATAATTATTTTTTATCCTAAAAAATGTTTTGTAAAAACCAGCATGACATGCTACTGGAGATTCGTGTGTCATATGAAAAACCTTTGGCACAAGCGCTTTAGGCAAAACAATTCTTTCTCCTTTTTCCTTTTTGTGAATTGGGTTAATTTTTTCGCACACAATAACTTCATTATTTACTGAAAATGTATAATTTTTAGGCGCAATAGGTAAGCCTTTACACAATCTAGCACTAACATATTTACAAAAATTATCGTGACTTTGAGCGCGCCTGATTTCCTCCAAAAACTCTACATTACTTAAGGTGTGAATTTCTTGATTGACATTTTCCAGTACATTACAGTCTATGGTAGGATTATCCTCAACTTGTAAATCATGATCTATAAACCTTGACAAGAAGTCCGCTACGGAGTTACATTTTCCCTTTATATACTTGGCGACAAATTCAAATTCGCTTAAAGCACATAACCATCTAGCAATTCGAGAGGTGGGGTCCCTAAGTTTCAATGCATAAGTAAGAGCTGCGTGGTCTGTGTAAATAATGAATTTTCGATGGAAAATGTAACATTTGAAATACTGAGTTGCCCAAACCAGAGCCAAGAGTTCTCTCTCAGTAGCCGAATATTTTCTCTCAACCTCTTTTAATTTTCTACTAGCAAATGCTACAGGGTGTGGAAAACCTGAGTTGTCATACTGACATAAAACCGCCCCCATGGCCTCTGCTGAACTGTCTGTATACAAAATAAAATCTTTTTTCATGTCGGGAAGTAACAAAGAAGGAATTTTAGCAATTTCATTTTTCATATCTAAAAATTCTCGTTCAGCTTTGTCTGTCCATTGAAATTTTGTCTTTTCTTTAGTCAAATTAGTTAAGTTTATTGTTCTTTTTGAATAATCACTTATATGCCTTCTGTAAAATCCCACAGATCCCAGAAAAGATCTAACTTGTTTTCTGTTTACTGGACGCTTAATTTTACTGATCACCTCAACATTTTTGTCTGCAGGAAAAATTTCACCATCTTTAATGTTAAAACCAAGAAATGTTATTTGAGATTTAAAAAAATGACATTTAGAGGGCTTTAAACGTAAATTATGGGTTCTTAACCTATCAAAAACTAAATTTAATTTTTCAAAATGGGATTTTATGTCTTTAGAAGCTATGCAGATATCATCTATATAAATTAGAATGTTTAGATGTTGTAAGTCACTTAGAATAAAATTCATTAATCTTTGGAAAGCTGCGGGGGAGGATTTTAAACCGAATGGACTTCTGGTCCATTGCAATAGCTTATCGTGCGTCACAATTGCTGTAATATGCTGCTGGTTTTCAGGTATCTTTTGCTGAAAAAATCCACTAGTAAGGTCTAAAGTGGAAAAATATTTGGCGCCTGCCAAAGAGTCTATAGTTTCAGAGATATTAGGGATAGGGTAATTGTCACTAACTATTTTATTATTTAATTTTCTGAAATCACATGCTAGCCTAAATGAACCGTCCGCCTTCTTAACTAAAATAATGGGGGATGCATATGGAGAATTAGATGGCACAAGAATTTTTGCTTCGATGAGAGTATTTATTTGTTTATTCATCTCCTCTCTTAAGTTGTAGGGAACTCTATAGGGAGAACTCCTAACAGGGGTGTCATCACTTAAATTTATGTTGTGCATAACAGTTTCACACCCTGGTAAATCAAGTACTGAGGCAGCAAAAACATCAGAGTTCTTTTGTAAAAATTTCTGTACCTCCTCTTTTAAATTTTCATCTAAGTGATCTAATTTAAACTCTGTGTCCCATTGCAAATTTATATTTTCCAATGCTCCAATTTCTGTCACTTCCCCAAAGTTTACTTGGGGCTTTGGCTCTTCTTCCCTAATTTCCTCTAAGTATCCAAGTTGACAATTTTTATTTAAATGAAAAGGCTGTTCTGTTAAATTTAAAACCTTTACATACAACTTATCCGGGTTATTTAAGCAAACTGTATGACTAATGACAATGGAATCAGAGATAAATTTATGAGGGTAAATAAACACATTTTTGGAATTAGAATTGTTCATGTTTCTTACTTTTACCGGTATTACTGATTCTGAGAGAGAAGGAATAATTTTTTTTGTTTTTGCATATATGGGGATAGGGTTGAGCATTGCAGTGCCAAAATTAACAGACTGGTCTTGTTGAGACCCAAACAAAATTTCAAAATTATCTCCAGTAAGTGTTTTGTTTTTGAAATCTACTTTAACATTGTATTTATTAAGCCAAGGTATCCCTAAAATAACTTGAAAACTTGGAGATAGAGAACCTTCACATATAGCAAAAATGTCAGAAAATTCAGTTTTTCCTAATTTAAACTGTAGCTCTGCCTTATTTTTTAAAGAAACTTCACCGCCTAAAAGTGTTCTGAGACTTGTTGAACAAGTCTGTTTACCTATTCCCCTAAATTTTCTTACAACATTACTGGCTATCAAATTGCAGGAACACCCAGAATCAATTAACACATTATGAGGTTCACCTTTATAGAAAAATGTTAATATCGGCAGTTCATTTACAAAAGATTTGTTCCAACCTGAATAAAAATATTCAGTATTTTGAGGTATGTGTGTTGAAAGTGCAGGATCCCAAGCCGCTACCTCTCTAGGTGAGATCCTTTTTAGTTTAAAGGTTTGTTTTCATGGTGGGCACTATTTGGCAATCTTTCAGTGCCTACCTGAGCACCTCCCCTACCCTGGGAACGATATCCGCTTCTGAAAGTATAATTTTGAGAATTTTGGGCTGAGTTCCTACTCTGTTGAACATCTTTCTGTCTCTTTAAACATTCGCTCTTGTAGTGCCCGACTTTACCACAATAATAGCACGCAATGTCCTTTTTAGATTTCGGAGATGGTCGCTCATCTCTCCTACTCTCGAGGCTTTGGACTTTTGAGGAGAGCTGCGAAACTTGTACTGATAAATCAGCAATAAGATTCGCTAGTGTCTGGTGGGGAGTTGCTGACCTATCCTGGGTCGCAACTTGGGCCGCGCAAGCCAACTCAGCCACATAGCCGCTTGAGCTAGATACTTGCTGGGGGCTAACCGAGAGAAAAGCTTCCTCTTCTGCAAGCGCAATGCGCTCAATCTCTTCAACCGTAGTAGGGGACCTAGCTATAACCCCCTTTCTAATCTCGGGCCTCAAGTTTTTTAATAAAAGAGCTAGCAACCATTCATTTTCAGTTTGCGCTAAATTTTCGCTGGGGATTTTTTGGGCTTCTAGAGCTCTCCTGGCTCTAACCTTAGCCTTGACTATGAAATCCGATACTGACATGTCGGGTGATTGTACAAAGGACCAAAAATTATGTATGCAGCGATGCAAATCTTCCTTTGCTCCAAATCTATCTTTTAATAATTTTTCTAACTCCCCAAAATTTTTGACATGCATTTTGTGATCCCTGTACACGCTCTGTGCTGCTCCAGCTAACCGCTGAGTGACAGCGAAGAACAGCTCTTCCTGCTTCCAACCCAAAAAACCCGCAAACTCATGAAATTTCGAGAAGAATTCACTAACTGAGAATGTGGGGTCCCTTCCTGTAAAAACCGGAATTAAAGAAAGGTTATCTAAGAGGAGCGCTCTTCTTTGACTCTGCGCATTTTCCACCCCCACTGTCAGGTCTGCACTCGAATTCTGACTTTTAGCGACTATTGAATCATTCTGAAGTCCACTACCTTCTAGGCCAGGCTCTACCGGAGTTCCTTTATGATTGTCACCTGTCATTTTTGTAATTAAACTGTTTAATCTAATTACCTTCAAGTTATCAAAACAAAAAAAATCTTTACCCCCTTTTTTTTTTTTTGAAATAACAAGTCTAGAAACTTTAAAAAATACACATATATAGAAACATAGTTTAGTAAAAGTTTAGCATTTAGACATTACTCTGAATACAAATTATCAAATCGTGTTTTCTTTTCTTTTGTAAAATTTTAAATATAAATAGACTGGGAAAAATATTTTGTTATCATTAATTTTGGATCAAATTATATCTATCCATATAGGGGGCTAAGTAAATAAATAATAAAAGAAAATATATACCTAGAGAGAGAGAAAAAGAAAAATATATCCTTTCCTTGAGGGTAAAACTTTTTCAAGTGCAAGGAGAGGGCAATACCCAAATTTAGTATATTATTTTAATACATTCTACTGTTTTATATCACACTCAGTTTTGAGATATAAATATACTTCTATGCAAAAAAAAATTCATACAAGCACAAAACACAATAATAAAAATTTTTTTTATACATATGAAAACAATTTCAAAGGATAAAACAATGAAGGATGTTATTTTACCGCACGACGATTTATATATATTTCTTATACCCTGATATATTTAAATATATATTTTTCTCTTTTATATTCCCCTATTTGAAAAATTTTTTTTTTTTTTTTTTTTTTTTTTTTTTTTTATAAGGAGTCTAGAAAATTTTAAAAATTAAGTATAGTAATAAAGATAATTTTTGTATAAGTTTAGCAGTTAAACCAGACAGTTTTTGAGTAAATAAAAATAAAAAAAATATCAAAACTTTTTTTTTTTTTTTTTTTTTTTGCTCTAAGGATAACTAAGCCATACTAGAATACACACTTCCTAGAAATAATAAAATCATTAATATCAAATTACAGTTAACCAATAAGGGAATACAAATCTTTTACAAAAGAAATAGCATACTCCAAATCAACACCATTAAGCATCAACAAAAAGGGAATCTTTTCTATAAAAATATCAACCTAGCGCCAACAATATTCTAGTAACTAAATTTATTAATAACTCTTTCCGCAATAAAGATCATGTGAGATCCTGGTCTCACGGCGCCATTTCTTATATTGTTAAATTTTCCTGTTATTATGTTATGATATTTTTACCTTTTGCATTGTACTTTTTACTTTTCACAACATTATTTTTTGAATTTAATCTTTTTATCTTTTACATATATAAATTTTCCTAATCCTACTAAATTACTTTAATAGTTTTAATGGCCTTTTCTCTTTACTTTTCTTAAAGTTGATGCTTTCCTTAAACAAAACTATTTACTCTTTATGAAATAGATATACCATCAAATGTTGTTTACACTAGTAAATTGAACTCTGCCTGGATATATTTGTTTTTCTTTTTTTTTTGTTATCCATACAAATAATTCTAATTTCAAATAAAAATTTATCAAATTATTAACTCTAAAATTCAATAGATTACAACCCCTTTTTTTTTTTATAAGAGATAGCAAAATCAAATAAAGAAACACAAAAAAAAAACTCGAGTATAAATTTAATTCTAACTTATTATTTTTACAAGTAATTTAATATATCTATGTTATCTGATGTAATGCCAGAAGGTTACGGTAAAGGGTTTTTCTACAAAATTATCAAACAATCTTAATTCATACAGATCTATATCCAAGCAAGTTCATATCCCTACCTTTTACTAAAGAAAGCATCAGCATTTATTATACTTTTGTACGTATAGTGAAATAAAGAAAATTACGAACTCTTTACTCCTCAGATTGAATATTCAAAACAAATTCAATGAATAATTTTCTTTAATCATAACTAAAATAAAACCGCGTTGTGTAATTTCAATTTTAACCCAGGTAAAAAAAAACACCAGTGATAGCAATGTCCAATTGTTACCTATCTTGAAGGACACTGAACAGGTATGAATTAATTAATTTCTTTAATCTATTTAAGTATTTAAAATATTATTAATAAATTTGCATCTCTCCTATATTTGATCTAGACCTGCTTATTTTCACTTCTAATTCAAGTATTTCTATTATCAAAAGGAATCGGGCAGTACTTAAATTAAATAAAAAGAAAAAGAAAAAAAATGTAAAAATGACTTTATTTCTTCATACCTCTGGACCTAAAAAGGAAACTGTTAGCTCAATCCTCCTCTGGAATTGCAAGCAACAAAAATTTAAGTTTCATTTGTTATAACCACCTATTATCATAGTCTAAATAATACACATAACTCTTTTCTCTTTTTACTTACATTACTATTAGCAGTCAAAACACAATTCCAAATCAGAGGATTGAACCAACTCACTGCCCATGATTCCTGACCATATTTGTGTTTAAAACTCACATAAATTTTACTTGCTAACTCGGTTATTTAATCTTGTTAGGTACTCATTACGAATTACCATTAATATACTAAAGTTTTACTATAGACTAATTAAAGCATCTATAACCTGCTCAATAACTACATGAATACCCATCCGTTTAATTATTCATAAAACATACTCCTAAATAATCAGGGGACACTGCTATCGCTGTTATGAATATAAACAAATATTTATAATATAATTGTTCTACCTTAAAATTTACTTTAAATAATTATAGGATCTCATTATATTCATAAATAAAATAATACAGAAAAATAATCATATCAATAAAATTTATTACGCTTTTCCAAGAAATACACTCTTATTTAATGACAAATAATACCAGCAATTTATTGATAAATAAGTATGGATTTTTATTACACATTTTTCTAACATTCTCTATATATTTTTTTTTTATTTCCTTCTTAAACAGTTTTTTTTTTTTTTTTTAAATAAATTCACATGTTCAGGGTGCTGAACTTAATTGTTGGGATAAAAGTTTAGACACAATAAAAATATAAAATACTAAGAAAGATATCAAGACTTACAATTCATCGAAGATTCTTCCAGGAGTGGGGACGCTGTCCGGAGAGGTGGCCTTTCACGCCGCTTGTCATAGGCAGGGGCTTATCTGGTTTGGGTACTCTAGGTTTTAAACTCTGGGGGAAAACTGGAAGTCTCCGATCAGGGCTTTCTGCTCTTTACGATGTATTTCTTCCATGGCCTAAATCAGCTTAACATTTATTTATAAATTTTTATTCCTAAGCAGGGTCAGGACGCTGCTTCGCTGGAACTCAATGGATGCTTATTTATTTTGTGCCGCCCTACTTCCCCCCTCGCATTTGAGGACGTCTCAAGTAGGGTAGTCGGCTCGATAATACTGTATAAAATTCTGATTTTATATAGTTCACATTCCTTGACCCGCTTTTGTGGCTTGCCTCCACAGGAGAAAATGAATCGAGGGCCGTTAATATTCGTAGGGGTAAGCCGAGACTCGCTTGCATCGCTGTTAAGACCGCTCCGATGAAGGTTTTCTTCCACCGCTTGCCGGCCTTCTGACTCGTTACGGGAGCGCTTCCTGAGGACGCCCCATCACCGTGTAATTTTCCATGATCATTCCCAAAAATCGAAGGAAGTTCGTAAGATGAAAGAATCAAATCTCAGGAGTGCCGGAGCTCGCTATCCTTACTAGCATCTCGATTGAAGTTAGTAATAAAAACCAATCTGAGGGAGCTTGAAAGCCCCCTCTGCTTTTTAAAGAGAATCCCTTCTACATCTCTTTCCTCGATAGAGGCTTAACGTCGAATAATTAATTTTTTTTTTCCAAAAAAGCGAAGAGCATTCCAGCTAGTGTTGCCAGCCGGGATTTCTAAATTATTCACTACCCAATGAAAATCCATTCCCTCAAAACAACCACACCTAGTCGTGATTCCCCCACGCGGTGATAGGACACCTCGCCTCAAGGAGGGACATTTCTCACCCCTATGTAATGAAGTAAAAAAAAATAAAAATTTCCCGCCCGATGCCCTGTTGTGAAACAAAAACATCTGGGATTTTTTTTGTCAACTCACAAAATTCCAGAATTAAACTCTGAACTCTCCTGACACTATTCGCGAATTTATGTAATCCCAAGATCCCCTTAAATTCTCAAATTACGTACCACTTCCACCATTTTTACTAGCAAGATAGCATTTTTGAGTTTCCAAAAACAAGAATTTCTGCGAACGAGGTACAAACCCCACACGAACAAATTCCCTACAGCTCCCTAGCGCTTGTTTTTCCCAGAAAATGGAAATTTCTGCGACACTGTTGTCAACACCATCTGTGGGCAAAATACTCTCCCTTTCCCTTGAAGTAAAAACAAGAACAAAAAAAAATATAACAGTCATTTCATTCCCACCGCCTATCTTGTTTTCGTAAATAAGCTAAGAAAATTCTTAAGTGCAACTACACCCAATTTTTGAATAAAAAAAACGAAGAATATATATAAAAGTTTTTTTTTTTTTATAAAATTAAACCATTCGTGTAACGTTTAAAAATTATAGAAACATAGTTTTTGCAGAATTGGTAAATTAAAAAAAAATTTAGTTTCCTGACATTTAGAAATTATAAAAAGATATAGTTTAGTATATTTGATAAATTAAAAAAATTCACTCTCATGTACTAAAGGTTTAAAAAATATATAGTTTTGTAAAAGTATACAAGTTTTGAAAAAAAAAATGAAACAGTTCTGGTAAAATTTAAAATATTAAGATTTAAAAAATATTGTTTCTGTTGAAATTCAAAATTCACCATAACAATTGTAAGGAAAATGAAATACAGGTTATAAACACTAGATGATAAAAATGGAATTATTATTCAACATCACTCATCTCTCTCTTTTTTTTTTTTTTTTTTTTTTTTTTTTTTTTCAAATAAAAATATTACGATACTTCTAAAAGACAGTTTTTCATTTGGAAGCTTCTTTACAAGAAATCTTTTATCAAAAAGAACCACACTAAAATATTTTAATATTTATTTGATATTTTATTTCCCTCTTCTTCTACCGCCGAAGATGTTCAATTCTAAGAAATTTCTAGTTTATAACAGAACGTTTTGATTGCAATTACTAGAATATAAAAATGAAACGAATGAACGTTAAAATAATAATTATTAAAAGATATTGAGATACTATGACCTTTCTGATAAATATATCCTAATAGTTTTATCTACCTTGAAAAATATGTTTAAATGATGTGCATTTTTTTTTTAAACAAGCAGACACATATATTTTACTAACTCAAGAAAAGTAAATTTAAACTAATCAATGACGCTTGTCTTCAAAGAGTATTTGCGAAATCCATACAAAAAAATTACAACAGTTTCATATCAAAGAAATATGGTTTACATACATTTTATTAATATAAATAAAATAAATTATAAAATAATATATATTACAAAATAATAGTAATTTTATAAAATAATTTTTTTAAAAATATATTTAGTTTGTTAATAAAAGTACGAAGTTTTATCAAAAATATATAAATATACTTAAAAATACACTGTTGATACTCATGTGAAGCACAGAAGTATTATTTTGAAAAAAAAGAAAAAAATGCAAAATATAAACTCCACATAATAAAACACGATTATTATTCCACATCACTCTTCTCTTACGGCTGTTATTTTTTGAAAGCAACAATATTACAATGTCTCTAACAAGACAGCTCTTCGTCTTTTAATACTAACAATCTATTTATCCGACGCAAAATATTTTGTTTAAATGTATCGAAATAAAATTGGTAGCTGCTGCGCCAAAAATCTTTTATCCAAAACAACAACACTAAAATAATTTGATACTTATTTATTTTATCTTTTTTTTTTCCCTTTCAAATCTTCACATCCTCTTCTAACGCCGAAGAAATTCAATTCCCAGAAATTTCTAGTCCATAACAGAACGTTTTATTTCGCATTCCTACGCCTAAGGAATAAAACAAGTGATGGGAGAGCTAGAGAAGGATAGAGAAAGAGAGAGCAAAAGAGAAGTCCGGAAAAATAAACCTGTAAACGAGATTAAGGTGGAGTTACTTCTTCTATGAGGTCGTATTTCCTGAACACTCTGGTAAGGAGATTACTGCAACGCACTATTTAGGTGTGTTTGACTAGTTTTTCTTATTTCTTTCTTTCTTTTTCATTATTAGGTAGGCATATATATTTTTTCATTATACTGCGGTGAATTTTCAGAAGGAAAAGTTGTGTAGAAAGAATAATATTGGTACTTAGATGCCGATATATATTTATTTGTGCAATACAACTCTAACACACTTGCATGTAGAAATACCTTTTTGTATTATTTTTATTCAAAATCTGACTAGACACAATTTTCCTCTCTAAAAAATTAGCAAAATATATTCGTTGTGTGTTGTATAATATAAAAGATAAAATTGTTTAGTCCTGATAATGAAAGAAATTAATTATTTTTTGTCAAATATAAATATATTTATCACATTTTCAGTTAGTTTTGAATTCTATTTATATTAAGAGTATGGTGGCTGACAAAAGGGATTGGAAATCACTTTTTGTAATTACTGTTTTAGAATTATGAAAGTTTACATATATGTGCATTGAAATATATCAATATTAAGTACATTAAAATTTCTCGAAAAATATTAAAATTTAAAAAATTAAAATTCAAAATTTTAATTATTTTTTTAAAATTTAAAAACGTTTCATGTAGCTGACTTTTCAACTTTTCCCTTCGGTCTTACATTATTATAGTTTTTAATTTATTCTGCACATATTTGTGCATTAATTTGTGAATTTATTCATAAATGAATTATTATTATATTATTATTAGTAGTATGTTTGAATGTTAAACATTTTCAAGAAATTTCAGCAAATCAAACATAAAAATAAAATTAAATAAAATAAAATAAATAAAAATAAAAATAAACTATCAATCAATCCTCAAATGAATGCATAAATATGTTTAAAATATATTGATAATCTATATTCATGTAAAAACGAGGAGAAATTTTAAAAACTAGTCGCATGGAACGCTTTTCCAGATTTTTTAATATATTTAATATTGATACATTTAATATATTTAATATTGATTCTATGCACATATATGCATATTTTATTTATTCTAAGACAGCAACTTCAAAGACTACTTTCAACGATTTTCAGCATTCACCACCCCCTTAACTGTACACTGAGAAATAATAATAATAAATAAATAAATACAGATACATTCTTTTTTAATACTTTTCCATAAGTGAATTTTTTATTAACATGAAATTCACAAAGATTTTGTAAAGCTAATATTATTCTGAGCTAAAGTTATTAATTCTTAATAGTTCATTTAAGGAACATTTATATAATTAGTAGCAATTTTTAAGCTTAGAACAAAGCCCAGTTGTTAAAATGTCAATATATCTTTAAACAAATTAAGTATCTATAATTAAAACTTTATCGTTATTAAATTTAACTTTAAAATTAAAAGTTTTGAAAAAAGGATAAAATTTCAACATACAAAATTACACATAAATGAATGAAATTACAATATAAAATATATCCTCTTTAATATAATGAGAGATAGAATTGAACTAACATAGTATCAAAAGTAATTAACCCGCCAGTACAAGGGTTGGGTCTGTGAGACCCATTTTATTTACTAGAATGCAATGTAAGAGAAACATTTATACATTCTGTGAAAAAAAATTATAATAAACGTAAAATTTTATACTTCGTATTTTTATTGTGTGATTTTATTTTGTGTATATTATATTGTAACCATTCAAATATTGAAAGAAAATTGTGTATTTTTCCCACACGTGCACTTGCGGGTTAACAATATAAAAGCAGAAAAGGTATAGATTTTCTTAAAATAATTTCACCTTAACATATCTGTGATAAACAGGCATTATCGTAAGACATGTTTTTATATATTTTGTAAAAAGGATATATACACCCACTCATTTTCAAAATTTATAATAACAAACTAATTTTAGAAAATTTAAAAAACTGCCATAATGGTATTAGAAACAGTTTTCAATTTCCAAACAAATGTCTTATTTTTATATACAATCGTGAAGGAATAGCCCGTTTTTTTCCTTAAAAATTAAAAAACTTTAAACAAACAGTATAAAATGCAAGAACTCGTAGCATTTGTTTCGGTTCGAAAGAAAACACCACTCTTCGTCACGGGAATAATACAGGCAAGAGTGCTGAAAACAAAATAAAACAATAAAAAGAAAAGAGAAACACTCAAAAAATTACTTACTTTATGCAAGAAGCCCAAAGAGGCAACAAAAATTATAGAAAGGTACCACAGAACTGGCGTTTAAAAGTAATAAGTAGATTTGAATAAACACCATAAAATGCAAGAGGTCGTGACAATTGTTTCTTTCGATACGAAAAAATTGTGGCAAATTCTTGCACTTGCATTCTGTGGTATTTATTCAAAGTTTTGTAACTTATTACTTTTGAACGCCAGTTCTATTGTGCCTTTTTATACTGTTTTTCTTGCCTTATTTTTAGGAAAATGTAATTTATATGTTTAGGTTAAAATTTTCCCTGAGAATTTCTTCGCAGATTGTGCCTCTTATACTCTTAAATGAAGCTGAATTCATAAAATTTACATTTTCAATATTCATAACACATCATTCAATAAGTCCCGGGACTAATCCCCAGATAGCGACGCAAATGAAATATTTCTGTGTGGGTAAAGTAAACCTAACTTTCAAAAGAAACACGTTAAAGTTTCATGATATTTCGATCGTTTGTTGCCGAGATATCAAAGTTTTAGTGACCCTACTTTTGATGTTTTCAAAATGAGGGACAAAACTGAATTTCGTTTGGTGTTTAAACATTGTTTTTTGATGGGCAAAAATACTGTTGAAACTGTTAAGCAATATCTAAATTTCAACAATATTTTTGCCTATCACAAAGCAATGATTAATCAACTCATGAAATTCAGCTTTGTCCTTTATTTTGAAAACATCAAAAGTAGGGTCACTGAAACTTTGGTATCTCGGCAACAAGCGATCGAAATATCATGAAACTTTAACGTGTATCTTTTGAAAGTTGCGTTTACTTTACCCACACAGAAATATTTCATTTGCGACGCTATTTGTGGATTAGTCCCGGAACTTATTGAACGACGTGTTACATAAGTAAAAAAAAAATGAAATAAATATTTGTTTTAAAATGTGTAAAAATTTAAAATGAACACACATATAGGAATATACAAGGTGTCCTTAAATTCATGAAACAAACTTTAAGGATAGGTAAAATATGCATAAAGAACATTTTTTGTATGAAATGTTGTTGGAAATGAAAAGTGTAAGAGTAAATGGAAGAAATAGTAAGGAAATGAAAGATAGCTCCTTACTTCCATAATATTACAGAAAGTGCTCGAATATGTACAATATTCGAATTAATACAATAAGAGCTTTAAATGTACCTATTAGAAACAGCATTGTTACTATTTTTTTTTTTTTTTTTATGTAATCATTTGCACGAAAAAAAAAAAGTTAAAAATTCAACATTCAAAAGCCACGCCCACATCTGTTGAAAAATAATAACAAAAATCACCCGGTTCTTAAAACAGGGTGGACAGTCTTTTTTTTTTACGAAATTTAACCAGACTTGGTATTTAGTTGGTCCCTGACATAAACTGGGGCTGATTAGATTTGGGTATCAATCGCTCAACAGGTGGCGCTGTGATCGTATTTTTTCTAAATTTTTAACATTGCAGTATAGGACAAAATTTCGTATAAATGTACATAATGAGAGTTATTCTTAACCTGTGATTGTGAAATTAATATAAATTATTGATAATAGTAGTAGTTAATTAGGAAAAAAAATTGGGACATCGCTTCCCCACCTCTAGGGGGAAGTACCCCCCGGGGAGGGTAAATTTTCAAGATAGGTATCTTTCGCAAGGTCTCGTCAATACCTTTAAAACGAATGGTTGAACTATGAATATGAGATAATTTAAAACAAAGTTATCGATTTTTTTTTTTACTTTTAACGAAAAAAAACTGAAAAAAATCGTAATTTTTTTTCTTTTTTTTAATATTGTTACTGCGTGAATTCTTATAGGAAAATATATAATAAAGCCTTGTGGTGGCCACAACATACTAGTTATGGATTGTGTACAGGAACACGTCAAAATTCTTATCATTACAGCATATGAGGTGAATTTCGTTTAAACGCATTTTGACATCATTGCTTTGCTACCAATAAAATGAAATTAGCGTACATTATTGAGATGCTCAAACTTATGTTTTTTGCAGAAAATATGTTCTTTTAGTCTTCCTAATTACAGGACCATACAAAAGTGTTCTGACAATGTAACGTAATCAGCCAAATTATGTCAAATTTCGAACAGTTATTTATGAAGAACGTATAATAAGCTGAATAGTTTTTACTGGTGTATACAATGTTTATGATTCGTTTACAGAGACACACAAAAGAATTTCGTGACATTAGGACCTATAAACAAATTTCTATTTAAGTGTACTTTAATGCGTTTATGCTGCATTCAACATAATGGAATTAACATACATTATAAAGATGCTTTATAATCAGGTTTTCTCTAGAAAAAGGATATGTATAGAGTAAATAATTTATTTACGGGACCCAACAAAAGAATTCCGATGACGTACTGTAACCATCCAAATGATGTCAAATTAGGATGAAATATTAATGAGATATAATTAATTAAACAGATGTATCCTTTTTAGTGCATATGATTACTGTGGCTCCTTTTCTAGAATACATAAAAGAATTCCGTACTATTACGGTATATAGTTGGTATTTCTTAAAAGTGTATTTTAACATGCTTACAACTCGTTAAATATAATTAAATTTTATTAGAATTTTAAAAGAATGTTTTCAGTGGAGAAGTGGGGAGGTTTACAAGGTTTACAGGTCATTTACAGGGTTACACAATTAATTCCAATATGTTACATAATCATTTTGCATGAAATTCTGTACAAGTATTTATGAATTACAAGGATTTAATACAAGACAATCAGTTATTAGGAATACAGTCGGTAACAAAAGTCTCCGAACACTAGCAAAAATTCCTATGTAAAAAAAGTACACTTAATACAGTTTTGTTAAATAAATCCTTGTCGAATCCTGTTCTTAGTCAGTATGAAAAAAGGGTTCGACAAGGATATGTTTAACAAAACTGTATTAAATGTACTTTTTTTATATAGAAATTTTTGCTAGTGTTCGGAGACTTTTGTTACCGACTGTACATATATATACATATATACATACATACAGATAGTTATAGAGATACAGCGGGAGGTTGAGGGGGGCACCCCTTTCCCTCAGAAACGTTTCTGTTTATGTAGACAATCAATCGAATCAATATACATATATTACATGAGAAGGAATTAAAAAAAAAAATGATCTGTTGAATAATATGTGATGCAAATAGGACGTTGAGACTCCTGATCTGCAGATCCACTTTAGCATAACTTAGTATCACGTGTTTAGGCAACAACTTTTGAAAAAAGCAATTTTTTTTTAATCAATCAAAAGGTGAAATAACTGCTTGATTATTACAGTAAACATTATACCTGCAATGAGCTGTGATTAAACATAAAGTCTCGTACAACGCGGGTGCAAGTTTGCTTCATGAATAATACAATTTTATTTTTTAACGCCACTAACTTTATATCAAAGCAACTGCTTTATATAAAAACTAAATCGATTGTATGAACCAATAGATTGGTACTCTAAAAATTTAGTGGTGTTAAAAAATAAAACTGTTTTATTTATTTGTCATCCCTGCCACCGCTACGAGATTTGCACGAGTTGTACGAGATTTTACTCTACTTTTTCCCCCCTTACTTATTATCCGGCGGGTTAACCATAAAGAGATTGTAGTGATTGCATATTTCTTACCATTTTATATATATTGTTACAAAATTGTAAATAATTGTGTTTATTTTTGTATAAATTCTTTCAAAGAGGCTTGGTAAGTTGATAAAGTGCTAATTTGGTGCATTTCTAGTCGTTTTAGCGTTGAAATAGCCTTATTTCCCCTTAAAAACGCATTAAAAAGCTCCAATAAGGCAAGTAATGGATTTGGCGACTTTTCCCCACATTGACGATTTTTTGGCGACCTTGGCGAGAAAATCCTTATTAGGGATATACTAAATATGAAAGCTCTAATCTCATTGGCTGAGGAGATACGGAAATTTCTGGAACTTTCCACACTTTTCTACAGGGGTATATAAGGGCTGTTTTTTTCGCCAAGGTAGTTAGTTCAGTTCAGTCTGAGATCAGAGTGAGTTTCGCTAATGCTTGCATTGCTTTGGGCCTCTATGAAAGAGACTTGCTTTATGTATTATTGCTGTACAGTTTGTACTGTGGATTTGCTATCGACAGCTGTTGTTTAAGCTGTGTTTACTGGTTGAATTGAAGCTGATACTTGGTTTATAGGCCTGTACTTTTCTGGAACTTTCTATGAATAAATTATTGAATTTTTGTAAGTTTCGCCTTTCATTCTTGGACAACTCACGAACCCCCAAGTACGCAACAATATATATTTAAGAATTGTTTATTGAAGTATATTAAACGTAGCTTGTGAATTGACTGTTAAACCATAGTGTCTTAACATAGAATTTATTTAAGAATTAAAAATTGCAGGAAAAAGTACTATAAAATAGACAGGAAGCAGTAAAATGTTTCACTATTTGTGAAGTCTCAATAAAATTCAATAACACTAATATATAACTATATACGTTCATTTTTTTTCCCGACGTAAAAAGAAAGATGTTTATTTATTTACACGTAAATGATGAAATTGAAATAAAATTTTATCAATATGTATATCTATATTTTTAAAAATTATAATGACGTGAATTTTGTCAGATACATAAGGAAATTAATTTTTGATAATTTTTAATGTTCATATGTAAATAAATATATTTCTTTTGTGACAAAGAAAAAAAAAAGTAAGCGAAAATTTTTTTGGTATCAGATTAATGTGCTTTAAAGCTAATTTTAAATATAAAAGGATTTTAATTTCATGATTTAACTTTTTTTCTTTATTTTTTTTTAATAGTCAAAAGTTCAAAAATCTGGCTTCAAGGTACATTAGGAGAGGCTGAAACGGATCTAATGCAAATTTTTGTAGTCCTGTTGTTAGCCTTTTGCCTATAAAGGTACACATAACACACACACAAACATATACTTACGCACATTACTTACACGATACTTACACCATTATCTTGCACACACACAAACGTATTCTCTCAAACATATTATTTACAGCAATGATCTTTTGTAATATTTAATACAAAATTAAGGGAGTGATAGACATAATAAATCTTTTTTTTTTTTTTTTTTTTTGTATAAATTACTATCTTAGAATTATAAAAAAAATTCTACATATAATCGTTGAAACAAAACATAAGTAAATATATTAAAACTTTTCGAAAATTGTTTAAATAAAATAAATTAAAATATTATTATTGTTATTATTATTATTATTATTTAGAATGATCCTTGCTATTTTATTTTTAACCGCCCCTTCCCTCTCACATTTTACTTTATTTTCACCAATCTAAACGTATTTGGGTATTACTTTGTGGATTCGTTGATAAATTATTTTTTAAAATACTTTTATATTTCAATGCTAAAAGTTAATGTAAATTTTTGAGATCCAAACATTAAAAGAGGAGAAAGTTAAAATTAATTAACAAGGCGAGTTAAGAAAAATATTTTAATCATTATTTTATTTTTTCAATTTAAGTAGTTTTCTATGCATTTTATTGTACCTAATAGTGTTATAATTTTATCCATATGTATACAGTTTTTTATAATTCTAAAACAAAAATTTACAAAAGAAAAAAAATTACATTTTTTGCATTTTTAAAGTAAAAAAAATGTTTTCAATATATATTTTGAAAATGAGTGTTGCAGGCATGGAACACTGACGCAGAATTCATACTGGTATTTGTTTAAGAAATTTCTCTACCTATAATATCATTGATTTAAGAAGTAGAAATTTTTGCTTCATTAGTATTGGTAAACGTTCTGCACCAATTTCTGGTGTAGTACTAATTTTGCAATAAAAACTATATGGTGTACTTTTTACTATAGTACATTTTGTGATGCGAGCAATAATTAATTATGCTTTTTACCAAAGGCAGCACTAGAAAATTTTCTTTAAATATTTTTGTTTTAAAATTCCTTTTTTTTTTAATTACCGGAAAGCGTTTTTATCAGTATTATTTATTATTATTGTTATTATTTAATATTGCCTTTTGAAGGGGTGAAAGAAAATTAAAATTTAAAAATTTTATATGTTCTTTGAAATCAAACTAATATTTAATTAAAAAATATATAAAAGTTTGACGGACATTTCTTTTTGATACATTTGTTAAAATATGAAATTTGATTGGATGAATAATAGAATGTATTAAGTATAAATAAATTTGTTTTTAAAATCTTACCTTTAAATAAAGTTTTAAGACATATTTTTTATTTTAATATTATTTGTTTTATTTTAGCATAAACTTTTTGAATAAGTTCATTCGTGCAAAATATCATGGGAGAAAAAGCATGCGACAGCAAATTTATGTCTATTAAAAATCTACATAAATTTAGTTTCAATTCTTATTTCAAACTACTTTTTTCGTATTTAAATATTAGTGATTTCAAAGAATTAAAAGCTTAATTTACTATAAAAAGTTTCCACAAAATTTTTAGTGAAATTTTACAATAAAAAGCCTCTACAGTTATAATAATATTAATATTAATAATAATAATAATAGTTAAGGTCATAGTAGTAATCTATATATTAATAGGCAAGCATAAAATTTGTTGTCCCTTTTTAACATATTAATTATGGGAGTAGAGGGTTGAAAATGGTATCATTCGAAAGGTATCGTTAGCCGGAAGGTGCGACTACAAATATTATTTTCTTACGATGTCAAGAAGGTATTTAAAAAAACATTTATTTTTTATGCATTTTCCCCCATTTTTCCCTTTTATACACGTATTCCTTTACATCAAAAAATACCTAAAAGTAGAAAGTTGTTAAATCTGGCAATTTCATAAAGCTCAAATAAAACCATAGACACAGTAATTTGTATAATGTAGCATCACTATACGCAAGCGAAGTGATGACGTCACTGTCTGTCCATGGAGCCATGCAAAGGATTTTCTATGTTAATTGTCCATTGGATTTTTTGTAAAAAATTATTAAAAAATAACGGAAATTATCTGCCGATTTTAATTCAGATATTTGGGTATAGTTATATATAAGTTACTGTCTACATGCGTTTGATTGAGTTATTTTTTCTGTAAAATTGATAAAATTTTAATTTAAAATCACAAAACTCCAGAAAAAAAAAATGACAAACTTCCAGTTGCGAATGTAAACATAAGCATTTCATTTCAAAGGGAGATATTTAAACAATAAATATTCAACTAATATACTAAATAAAAAGAAAAAGGATTCGTTACTAACTGCTGCATGTATAAGTAGACGATACGGAAAAAATTCCGATTTCCGTTTTTTGCTGAATTTACATGTTTTGAGCTTTCTTTACGTTTCAATTAACACAAATTGGCTACTTATTTTTTAAAAAATTGTCTTTATTGCTAGGTTTTGTGGGTAGAAGAAGCAAGTAGAAGATACATAAAAACTTTTGATTTCCGGTTTTCGAATTTTCGATGAATTTACACGTTTTGAGATTTCCTTGCATTTTAATTAAGTGAAATTGACTACTTATTTTTATTTTTTTAAAAGTGGATTTATTATTCTTTCCTCTGCATATATAACTAGAAAATATAAGATTCAGAAAAGTTTTGGATTTTCAGTTTTAGATAAAGTTGCACGTTTTGAAATTTCCCGAACTCAATTCGACCATTTTTGAAAAATATCTTTTTTTTTTTTTTTTTTTTCAAACACTGTACTTTATGAACCAATCGAATTAGTTTAACAGAATTTGATACTTGGTTGGGCCTTGGTTTGACATGGTACCTATTAGCTTCTGGGCTGTATCACACAACAAGGGGCGTTTTCACGTTGCGATTTTCTCTCCTTTCAGGAAAGGCTAACATCTACAGAGAGAAATAGTTATATTAAGTATAACTCTGCTGATTCAGTTAGAGTGAATATCGGCAAACAATTGCCGCAGCTGTGTTGCAATTGCATTCCGTTTAGGACAAGGCAATAACTTTGCTTTGCCTCACTTTGCAAAAAAAAAAAAAAATGGTCGAGTTTCGACCACTGGGCGATACTAGTAATACTTATTACATTTACTTTTGCATGATAAAGCTGATTCTTTCGAGACACTTAATCAATGCAAATAATGTTTTATGTCTTGTAGTCTGAAGTTGAGAACGATCTTCAAATTTTTCGGTTAATTAATAAAGGTGGTAACAAAATAAATAAATAAATAAATAAATACAATAAATAAAATAAAATTTTATTACCGAAGCATTTACATATTTAAAATAAATGCAATATGCAAATATTATCATTCTTATGCATGTGTTAAACAAAAATTTCTTTCTTTTCTTTTCTTTTTCTTTTTCTTTCTTTCTTTCTTTATTTTTTACATGATAGTGTACAGGGATAGAAATCAATCTAGAAATCAGATCTAAAAGTCAATATTATGAAAAAATTAGTTACTGATATATGAATAAAATTATGGGATTATGTGAGAATGATATAACGAATACAATATCAATAAAATTTTTATTATTTTCTTTCTCTGTTAAAGTATAATTCGATATAAAGACTCTAAATAATTTTTTGTCAACCGCAAAGCTTTACAATGAGAATATTCAGTATCAAAGTTGTTTTAACACATATCAAAATTACTTAATTTACATTAAAAAAATATATAATTTAAAGTTATAAGGGATCCATTATTCTTCTAGACTTTTACAATGTTATGAAAAATTCATAAAAGATCATTTTCCAAACGGAAAATGAAACGAATGAATTCTAAATAAAGCGAAATTAAAATTCTTTAGACTTAGTTTGAAACAGTAAAAGATTTGAAAGATACAACTTCTAACAGCAATGTGCTTTAACGCACATAGAGTTTCGTAATTTAAATTAAAACATTAAAATTTAAACACACGATGAAATAATTTTTCTGTCGGAGAGTCTACAATATTAAGAGAAATGGAAGTTTATAAAAGAAACATTCTCTAAACTGAAAACAAAATGACTGAATTTTAAGTAAAACTGAATTAAAAGTTTCTAAGCTTAGTTTGAATAAGTGTTTAAACTCTTTAGAAATTACAAACCAAGATGTAGAAAAATATCTAGAAGCTGAAATAGAGAAATAAACATAACCACACAATACTTTGGATGCTTCTGATTATGTCATTTACAGAAACGTAGAAAATTAGAAAACTAGAGGATGAAAAAATCTCTGAGGAGAAAGATAGAAGAGACTTCTAAACTCTTCTAATTTCAGGAATTCTCCTCAATTCAGAAATTCGTAATTGAAAGAATTCTTTTAAAAGCAGCTCTTGTAGCCCTGAGTCGATTTAAAACTAAGTGATTTCTATTTCTCATTCAAAAGTTGTACAGTTTAAAAAGTAATTTTCCATTAAAGAAAATTTTAGAAAAAAAAAAAAAAGTTATAAATATTATTAAACTGTCAACATATGCATTTACAAATAATTAATTTAAAGAATAATTATACAAAACTATCATTTATAATGCATAATGACTTAGTTGAGTAATTTTCTAATTATGCAACTACTTTTACTAAGCATTTAGGGAAAAGTAGAAATATAAATACTATTATAGGGCTTTTTCGACGTTATTTTGTTATAGAAGATAACTGAAAAAGCTCTTTAAAATCGATATATGAAAAGAAACATCACTTCCATCCCACAAGAAAATGTCATAGTCTCTCTCTCTCTCTCTCTTTTTTTTTTTTTTTTTTTTTTTTTTTTTTTTTTTAGATTTTATGAGTTATGAAACATATTTGAATAGTTAATGAACTTTTTGATCGTCAATAAGTTATTTTTTAAATAGTATTTCTAATGAAATTTTATATATGTACATTCATTTTTGTTTTTATACATAACACCTTTCCTTTCCTCATAAGAATTTTCTTTGGAAAAATCGAAACAAAGTTATGTGACTGAGAAATCTCTTTCAATAAATAAATAAATAAAACTGATTCTTATTAGAATTCCTGTTACACCCATTTTGAAAAATATCTGTCTTCAAATTCGCCCATTATTTTATTATTTATTTTATTATTTATTTTATTATTTATTTCATCACTTTATTATTTATTTATTACTTTATTATTTATTTCATTATTTACTTTTTATTATTATATTTATTATTATTATTTATTTTATTATTTATTTCAATACTTTATTATTTATTTATTACTTATTTTATTGTTTACTTTTTATTATTACTTTATTTTATTTATTTATATATTTTTTTCAATTCACGCTTTTAAAAATTATTTATCTCTTCAAAATGTTAAGTACATAAAATAAATAAATAAATAAATAAATAAATCTGCGATTGACATCTAGAAACTGATTTGCGGCTCTAGTAAAAATAGTTCCAAAATCTCTTTCAATAAATAAATAAATAAAACTTATTCTTATTAGAATTCATGTTACATCCATTTTGTAAAATATCTGTCTCCAAATTCACCCTTTATTTAATTATTTATTTAATTATTTACTTTTTATTATTATTTATTTCATTACTTTATTATTTATTTATTATTTGTTTTATCATTTACTTTTTATTATTACTTTATTAGGTAGATTCCTTATAGGAGATCTACCTATTGCAATGGTTCTCATGACACGACTTCTGGAAAATTTCTTCATATCTTCACCGATCATGACCCCTAGAACCCAAAACCACCCTCCGTTCAAAAGTTTATATATATATATATATATATATATATATATATATATATATATATATAGGTATATATAATATATATATATATGTATAACGCTTTTTCCCATGTTAAGTTGTGAACACGATAGCTGGAGTAATTTTTATTTAAATTTAACCAGCTCGGGTTATGTTGTCAGGACAGTAAAAATCTCGGTCGAGTTCGTAGATGGGGTATCCTGCTCAAAGGGGGTGGAAATGGTGGGGGTGGAAATTTTCATTTGCCCATAATTTCTTTAATATTGAAAATAGGAAAAAACTTCAAATCAGACGAATTACCGCCTTACCCTAAAGAACAACTTTTGTATTTAAACTTTTTCGATAACTTCAATTGCTTAAAAGTTACAAGTTAAAAAGTGATTTTTCTTGTGATGAAGACGACATTTTCTATAGCTTTCATTGCAAAAATTTATAATCTGATGATGCTTATGTCACGTGCAAATGATAATAAAAAAGATCATTGAAAATATAATAAAATTTTAATCACGTTTTTAAAAAATATAATAATCTGATTAAAAAAAAAAAAAAAAAAAAAAAAGTTTAATTTAACAGAAAATATGACGTCACTATTACAACAATGTACTGAGAAAAATGAAATAAAATTTTATCCGTGATTTTAAAGAAATAAAATAAAAGTTAATAAATAAATAAATAAATAAATATGCAAATAAAATCAACATATCTTAGGGCTAAGCAGATTTAGACTTAGCTTTATGACATAGATGCTATAATGTAAAAGATAAATGTCATCGTTTAAAAAAAAAAAAAAAAAAAAAAAAAAATCGTGTAAATCGATGCTAAACGAATTAAACTGGCATGATAGAAAAAGTAATAAATTTGGGGACATTTAGATATTATCCCTTTGACAAATGAACTAGGGACGATTTTAATGAATTTTTCGTTGAAGTTTATTTTCATAAAAACTTAAATTTAAATTAAAGTATTTCAGTACTCGAATTCCCTTATTTTGATAAATAAAATTATACCATTTAAAAAAAAAAAAGAAAGAACACTCTTTTATTGAAAAGTGAACTAACAAAGGTTTTAGAAAACTATTACATACTTTTAAATCTTTATTAAAAAAAATTAATTGTTGCCACTGGACATTATACAAATACATCCAAATCCTGTGTCACATACTTTGTATAATTACATATTTTTTGTTTGCCCCTGGAACCTGCCCTGATGGGAAAAGTGCTTGGAAACACTTGTATCTAGTATTGTCATTGATTATGAAGTCGTGTGCAGAATTTCAGGCCCTTCGGGCGACAAGAAGTTGCCGAAAATTGAATTGCAAAATTCCGTTACATACATTAATAGTTGTATCATATCAATTTAATAAAAGTGTGTTAATTAAAAACCATCTTAAACGCTTTAATTAATCATTTAAAATATATAATTACAATAATACGTCAATCTTAATACAAATATCGTTTGTGGTGAATAGTTTAGAATGTCGGTTTAGGCAAGAATTTAAAATTTACGATGGAGAGTAATACGTTACAGCTTTCTTTGACTTTTTATCTTGTCGAAACAAGATATTGATCTGTGAAGTGATATGAGGTTTTCGCGTGGAAAGAAAATATAATGACGCCAAAGCTGCCTTTCTTCATCGCCAAGCTCGCCAAATTTTGTCGTCAGACAACAAATTATGTCGCCAAGTCAAAACTTTCGTCGTCAACTATCAAATTTTGCCGCCAAATCACAAATTTCAATGTTAAGTCGCAAGTTTTGTCACCAAAATTTCGCCAAATCATACAATTTACTAAATTCATAACAATTAACATTGAAATTCAGCGGGGCCAAATGGTCCAATGTTAACTAGTGTTAATGTTAATGTTCCAGCTTATATCAACCAAAACAGTTTCACTTTACAATTTTTATTCATCTGACAATAAGAATCACAAAACTCTCAATAATTCAATAAAAATTACAATGAAATAACTATCCAAAAACCGCTACCACTTAACTGTATTTGACTTGACCATAGCAACGCTAGACTTACCAGTGCTTGACCATAGTAAGGTCACAAGTGCATTTTCACGTTTCATTTTTTTCTTTAAAAGAAAGATGTTGAACAACAGTTATATGGATTTTAAATAAAAATTATAATTTTGATTAAGCTTGGGTAGGAGGGGGGGGGGGTGTAGACCAATAGCCCCCTCCGGGAGTCACCATTGCTGGGATTGTATATCTTTAAGACTTCTATTTGTTGAATGATTATGAGCTTGAGTTCTAAAAAATTGAAACATTTACAGACCAATAAATCCAGCCTAAAATTTTAAGTAGATTGAATCCCTTTTGTAGTTGAAAATTAAATTTCTTGAAAACAGAATAGCGGCCTTAATAATACAATGTGTGAGAACAAAGCCATTGGTTAAGTATTAATCCATATGTAAAATTTCTTTACATTTGTAATATTAACGTAAAGGAATCTACCTTTGCCTTAAAGCTTGCCGAAAAGGGATTTTTTTATTTATTACTTTATTTATTTATATACTCAATTCACGCTTTTTAAAATTATTTATCTCTTCAAAATGTTAAGTACATTAAATAAATAAATAAATAATAATAATAATAAATCTGGGATTGACATCCAGAAACTGAATTGCGGCTCTAGTAAAAATAGTTCCAAAATCTCTTTCAATAAATAAACAAATAAAACTTATTTTTATTAGAACTCCTGTTACATCCATTTTGGAAAATACCTGTCTCCAAATTCACCCTTTATTTAATTATTTATTTAATTATTTACTTTTTATTATTACTTATTTTATTATTTATTTCATCACTTTATTATTTATTTATTATTTATTATTACTTTTTATCATTACTTTATTTTATTTATTACTTTATTTATTTATATACTCAATTCACGCTTTTTTAAATTATTTATCTCTTCAAAATGTTAAGTACATTAAATAAATAAATGAATAATAATAATAATAAATCTGGGATTGACACCTAGAAACTGAATTGCGGCTCTAGTAAAAATAGTTCCATGCCATCTTTATAATCTCTAGTTTCTTTTACTAGTGAGTTCTAAAATCCCCTATTGCAATTCTGGAATATTTCCTTAAACACCCCGCGACAAAAAGATAGGTACAAAGGGTTTTTTCTTTGATTTTTCCTAAAATAACAATATCTAAATTGTGCTTATCATTTATTATTATCATAAAATAACACTATTCCCGGACTAATTTTTGTTTTAAAACTAATTTAGAAAAGTTTTAAGACTACAGGTTTTCTAATTTAAGACTACAATCCGCGACATAAAGATAGGAACAAAGGGTTTATCAAAATTTTTCATAAAATAACATTATTTAAATTGTGCTGTTAATGATAATCTTTTGTTATTATCATAACAAAATATTATCATATCAAAAACATATTAAATATTTGAATCATATTCAAAATAATCATATAAAAAAAAAAAAAAAAAAAAAAAAAAAACCTTTGTTCCTATCTTTTTGTCGCGGTCTATAGTCTTAAATTAGAAAAATTTTAGTCGTAAAATTTTTCTAAATTAGTCTTAGAACAAAAATTGGTCCGGGAATAGTGTTATTTTATGATAATAATAAATGATAAGAATAATTTAGTTAATGTTATTGTATGAAAAATCGAAGAAAAAAACCTTTTTACTTATCTTTTTGTCGCGGGGTGTGTAACCGTGGCCAATGTTATTTGAAAATCTCTGTAAATAAATGCGAATACAAGAGGCGAGTTTTAGCAACTATAATTTTGTTTTATGACCCAATTCTAGGAAACGAAGCGAGAATTTCTCGCAATACTAAAGATTCATAACATTTATAATATTCATAATATTGTTTCACAATCTAGAAATTGCTGACTAGAAATTCTTTATCATTTCGTCTATCCAGGTTATTTGTTTACCTTACGTACATAACTCAAAAATCTATAGTTCTAGTTTAGCTGTTCAAAAAATGACTACTTATTCGTTTTAGATGAAGACGGTATATTATTTTTTTCTCAGTGTATTTGTCAATATGCTTAAACTGTTCAAAAAATATTTTTATGAATTAAGATAATACCATACGTAAAAGGTTTAATGCTTATATTTGAAGTTTTTAAAATATTAAAAAAAAAAAAAAAAAAAAAAAAAAAATGCGTGATTATGAGAGATATTTGTTTTCAAAATTTTTACGCAAGTTTGCTGTTTTATTTATTTTAATTTTCTCATAAATGAATAATCTGATGTGTCACTCACACGACTTTCTCTTACCCTGAAATTTAATACTATAAATACAGGTTGGAGATTAAGGGTTAAGATAACGAGTACTGTTATGTAAACATATACTAAACAATTCAAATTAGGCTTTCGAACAGCTTTTTTACAAATAATTCTCTGTGCCCTCCCCCTCAACCTATCGTTTCATTATTGTACCTACATTTATATAAAATTCAAATCTGTTATTAAATTCAAAAGTTCATTAAAAATTATCTAGAAAACTTTCACACGCATCCTTCCTTGAAACTTATCAATCTTGATCAAACTTTCCCAGCAACAAACTTATATTAACTTCAAAATGCAACATTTGAATCTCCAAAAATTATTCGTTTTTAAGTCACTCTAAGAGACACAGACAAAGATCAAACGTTAAAAAACTTGACTACGGTAATCAGGAAGCCTCAAAACGTGTAAATATACAAAAACAAGCGATGAATAATTAGCTTAAATCATACATTATTTAACATATCTTTTGAGGAATTTATTTCATTTTCCGAACAGCTTTCCTGGAAATGGTAAAATATTATTAGTAAAGCACATCCACTAACAACAAATAACTAGAATGTTGTGGCCACCACACGACTTTCTTCTATATTTTCCTATACAAATTCACCCAGTAAAAATAATTTATTAAAATTATTATTAAAAAAACATTATCTTTCATGATAATGCATTCGATTTCCATATTAGAGAAGTAGTATAACACTAAATATCCAAAAGAAGTTGAATTTATCCTCAATAGTACATTAATATATATATATATATATATATATATATATATATATATATATATATAGGTTAGGTGCTCCAGTCTTTTGCATGCTCCAGTAATTGACATCTATTCCGAAATAATTAATAAATAGGAAAAATAATAAAATTATATATTTTACATATAAGAATTTTAAAACTTTATGTTAAACACTGGAGCATAATGTGCTAATAACTGGTAAAATGAATAACTACCAGTTTCAAACAGTGGAAAATGGGGTGCCAATTACTGAATAAAGAAAAAACTGGTAGTGTCAATTACTGGAACATTGAGTGGATGTCAAATAAAAATTCATAAAACAAAAATAATATTTATCAAATGTATATATTTTAACATATATGTGGTTCTGAATGTTTTTCAGACCATATGTACTAACTTAACATTTCTAAAAATATTTTCTGATGACTAGAACATTAAAAACATAAGAGATTGCTCTAAAAGTGTCAATCACAGATGCACTTACCCTATATAAATATATATATTGTTAAAAGTGAAAAAAATCGATAACCTTATTTTAAATTATCGCAGATCGATGGTTCAACCATTCGTTTTAAAGGTATTGGCGAGCTCTTTTGAAAGATACCCATCATAAAAATTTACTCCCCAAGAGGGAAGGGGGTCTCCCCCCCCAGGGGGAAGGCGAGGCTCATACACAAAATGTTTTTCCCAGTTGACTATCTCTATTACAAAATATACATATATTCGTTTCATTTTGTTTAGTGCAGTCTATAGATGTTAAACTCTACTTACCTGGAATTTCCCCCATTGACGTAATGTATTCGAATACTTTTGAGTGTCCCTGCGCACGAACCATTTGCTTCATCTCAACGAAAAGCTTAGTGTTGCGTCCCTATATGATACACATTTAACATACCGAGTTTGGAATTTCTGCTACTATTTGTTCTTGAGATATGCTGATAACACACACACAGACACACAGACAGTCACACAGACGGGCAGACACACAGACCATTCGCTAGAAACATGATTCTCGTATTCAAGGGACCTCAGAACATGTATATATAACAAAAACGCACGTTCGAAAATTTGACCCTAAAACAATACTTTCTCGGCCCTATGGGTAAAAGAAAGTAAAAAATAGTAAACATAATCCGATTCTAAAATTTCTTCAATATATTGCAATTTAGATTACGCATAGTAATAAAACAAATAGATAAAAAATAAAACTTGAGTAATATTATGAAAGACGTTCTGAAAATTCAATTTGAATAAATAATACTTCTTTTAGTTCCCCATCATACTATAGGTATAGGGAACTTAGGTAATCGTGAAAATTTTCGATCTCGGTTTTTTGACTTTTTTTACACGTTTTCAGGTGTGAGGAATCTGAAAATGACAAAATTTGTATGGTGTCTGTCTGTAGGGTGTCTGTTAGTCTGTTAATTTGTTAGTCTGTGTACACGATATCTCAAGAACAATTTGTAACAGACAGGTCAAATTAGTTTTAAAACATTACTTTCGACACTGGCAAGAACCCTATTTATTTGCAACATTCGAATTAAAAAACTTCGTAAGTTATTAGAAATTTACGATTTTCTTAACATGGGAGAATAGGACAAAATTCACTTAAACGTGCATTAAATGGAACCTTTTTACTGTAAAAATGTCAGACTAGTTTTAAAATATCAGTTTTCATGCCGGAATGAACATCAGTAACTATAAATATGCTACTTTGAAAAATTCGCAAGTTATTGGAAATATACGAATTTCTTAACATGGCAGTATAGAGCAAAATTTCACATAAACATCAATTTTGAGAGATATTTTTATCGTAAAGATATCAGACTACTTTTGAAATATTATTTGGGACACTGGCATGAATATTAATGACTATGAATTTTCCAATATAAAAATTTCGTAAGTTAATGGAAATTTACAAATTTCTTACCATGGCAGAATAGAGCAAAATTTCACATAAACGTCAATCTTCAGGGATATTTTCATCGTAAAGATGTCAAACCACTTTCTAAATATTACTTAGGATACTGGCATGAATATCATAGACTATGAATTTTCCAATTTAAAAAATTCGTAAGTTATTTGGAATTTACGATTTACTTAACATGTCACAATAAGGCAAAATTGAGCATAAACTTCCATTTTGAGGATCCTAAATACATTAGACAACTTCAAAATTACATTTATGATATTTGTTTGAACATGATTGAATACAAATATTCTAATAGGAAAATTACGTAATTATTCGTAATTTACGATTTTATCAACATAACGAAATTGTAAATTTTTCATATAAATATGAATTTTGAGGATTATTGCATTGGAAATAGCAGCATGAATACTAAACATCATAATTGACCCTGATAAAATAAATTAATAGATTAGAATAAGATAAATATCTCGAAGTGAACGGTTGATAGCCTATTAGGCGGGGATTTCATTCTGTCACTGTATCAAGCTTTGGTCAAATTCATTTCTTTTAACATGATAATAAAATGTCTCCCACTAGAAATTTATGAGAACATAAATAGGATGGGGAACTGAGCAGAGTCCACGTATGCCAACTAGTTTATTTATCTATTTATATCTATCTATCTACTTATTATATTTTCTTATTCTTTTTTTATGTTAAAGCATTTGTAACTAACATTGATTTAAAACATCAAAACTATTTCTTTTAAAGTGAATAATAATAATAACAATAATAATAATAATTGTTTGAAGCGTCGTCCGATTAAAAGACACTTAGATTAGAAGGCGACGAACGTAATGTCAAAATTAGAGCTTCCAACAGCATTGAATTATGATAAATTTTCAAATTTTCTTGCTAACATAATTCGAGTTTCATCAGTATATTATATATATTATACATACAATTCCACCTCTCCCGCACACATATAAGGTAAAGCTAGGAGAGATTGCGCTCATAGGTGATCGGCGGGAAAAAGTAGAGTGAGTGAGTTGTAATTTTAGGTGATTGTACAACATCAGTAATGAAGTGCGGACTTGAATGTACATGTTGATTGCTTCAAAAGTTTAAGATAAAAGTTGGTTATTTTGCCTCGTTCTCAAAAATAAATGCTTGAATTTTCATAACCCTTCCTAAGAATTTCAATACAGTGGTAGTAATACAAAATACAGGGTAAGTCAAAATGAGTATAGCGATTACAAACGGCTATAACTATTTAATGGAAAAGAATTTATCGATAAGATTAACACAGAATGTAGACGGAACTCCAAAATTTTTTATACATACGTCATAGATGTTCTATGTGACTTCTCTTGGTCACACGGACAACATTTAGACCGTTGTCTATTTCACGCCATACATTCTGAAGCATGTCTGCAGTCATCGTTGCAAACGCATTACAAATGTGCAGAGACCTTGCGATTTTTATCTATGGGTTTATGTGAAAGACAGGGTGTATGTGCTTCTCATGCCCAAAACAATTGAAGAACTCAAAGTACGCATTTGTAATGCGCTTGCATCGGTGACTGAACAAATGCTTCAGAATGTATGGCGTGAAATGGACTACCGCCTAGATGTTGTCCGTGTGACCAAGGGAAGTCACATAGAACATCTATGACGTATGTATACAAAATTTTGAAGTTCCGTCTACATTCTGTGTTAATCCTATCGATAAATTCTTTTCCATCAAATAGTTGTAGCCGTTTGTAATCGCTATATTTATTTTCACTTAACCTGTATTTTTAATTTAAAATATTTTTCATAAGCTACTAACCAAGACTAACGGTACGAGCACCCCGATTTTCTCTAAAAGCGAATAATTTTTTAATAAAAGACTGCGCAATCTCTCCTACCGAAATAGGAGAGTTTGCGCATTGATTTTTATAAAATTCTACACAAATAGCGATGTTGCAGCTTATTGGTAATGGCAAGACAATAAGGATGAGATTGTTGAATGTCTGGAATTATCCCAGGAAATAACTTCGACAAGTGATTAGACTAGTTCAACCCACTCGAGACGGTGCACCAGACTGTCCCCAGAATCTGAAATTGAACATTGTTCAGGAGTGGCATGATCGAAAAAAGCTACATCTCAGGTGGGATTTACCTCTCGAATGCAAATGTTAGCCTATGAGAAATTTATCGCAAACTATTTAAATGTTATTGTATATTTATTTAGGTTTGCAATACTTTGAAGTTGGTGCTCAAGTTTTGCGCAGCTGTCGGCTGCTTAAATAGAAGGGATAAAACTAAACGCAAGCAAAAAATGTCAGCCTACTCAAACTTCTTTTAAAGGAATGTAATCATCTAAATTTAAATAAAATAAGATATATTAAATAAATGTAAAGGATTTTAAAGTTGAAACAAGAAGATTTCAAACGTAAGAAAATTTAGGTTTTGTGTTTGTAACATTTTGGGGCAGAAGGTTAAAAAAAAAATATCTTTAATAAATAGTAAACTGTGGGCGGATTCTGCACTTAAAAGTAAGCGGGACTAGCCTTATATCATTGCACACACGGTGTGCTAACCTTTTTTTTTTTTTTTTTTTTTCGGCTCGGAAATGCATTGCACACCTGCAATCCATCTCGAATAGGCTCATTTGTGGTAGATAGTTGCACAATAACTTCACCATGTACAAAAATAAGTATAATGATTGTGGATAACGAAAGTTTCGGTCAACAAACAAGAAACCATTCCAGCTGAAAAGGAAATGTGCTAATTTTGAGTTAAACGTGTTATATAGTAATTAAATGTTATTTTCTGTTCTTGTTCTTTATCTAGTCTTGTTCGATTTCCTGTTTCTTTAATATTTATTCTTTAAATAAATTTTTGTAGTTCTTATTTCTTTTACTTTTCTTATTTTTTAATTATTGAATTGAAATATCCACGCCCAATACAAAAATATTTGTTTACAAATACCTTGCAACAAGGTCATATAAATGTAACTCCTAATAGTAATAATATAATTGTAGTCATAATTAAACGCAATCACTCCTATCCAATTGCGCAATCATTTCTACCCTATAAGGAGAGATTGCGGGAAATAGCTCTCTTGGTTTTATTACAGCTGTTGTTTTAAATTAAAACAGAGCAACAAAATAGCAATGGAAATGCATAGAAAAAGGATCAATTCAAAATTATGCATGCACCAATAGTTTAGCGAAAACTTAATATTTGAATTTATATATCGTTCAGCTGAATTGTGCGTAAACTCTCCTAGCTTTACCTTACATACACACATACGCACTGACCAAATGCCAAAAGCCACTTATTTGGACTCAATAGACCTTAAAACACATACATCACACTGTAAAAAATAACAATAGTTCTTTTTTCAATTCCTACTATTAGTTCACGCTCTCCCTATAGTTATCTTTGACAAATCTTGCAATTGATTTTTAACTAACTTCCGTACTAGCTAGAAATTTGAAACTTTCTGGATTGCTCAGAACACGGTGACAACACAATACTTCTAAGTCCGATTTTCGAATTTTTTATGAGTTTTTTTCATAATTAATTAAAATAGTATGAAAGTAAAAACATCCTAATAGCGTTCAAGTAACCATTAAAATATTAGCTATAATTTAATTGTTGCTAAAAAACATTTACGAGTTCATTGTCTTTCGACATAAAAATACATACATTTAATTAAATGTGAACATTAAAAAATTATAAAAAGTTAAATTATGCATCTCATAAAAATTGACGTCATTATCACTTTAAAATTTTTATGCACATTGATAACAACTCTAGCGCTCTAGGATTCATCAGAAAATTTAAAACATGGTATATAATTTTTTTTTATCTTATAATTATTTTTATTTCATTTTGCACGCGCGCTTCTTATTTCCTAATTCAAAATTATTAAAAAAAAAAAAAAAACTTTATCGATAGTGTTTGTAAGTAGGAATTGACTTTAAAAATTTTCTTTTATATTACTTGTTTTCTTTTACAGTAGTATTTTCTGGGAACTTAAATGCCAGTACATGCTGCTGTTAAAAAGAAATAATTTACTGCAGAAACATCTGTATAGAAGAGTCTCTCTTTACAGATGCTTCTGTTGTAAATTACCATATTTAACAGCAGAATGTGCTGGCAAGTATGAGTCTCAGCACATTCTGCTGTAAAATCTACCGTTATTTATTACAGTGCAGGTAAAAACTTCATATTGAAAATTTTTTACGGAATACAATATTTTCATTACCTACGGCGTAAAAAATATGTCCTATTTGCTGCCAGAAATTTTCTGTAATTTGAGAAAATACGCGCAATTTACGAAAAAATTACGTTGTCAGACCGTATTTTCTGAAATTACAGAGAATTTCTGGCAGCAGATAGGACATATTTTTTGCAGTGTGGGTATAGGGAGTAAACACAGACAAATAATATAATTTTTTAAACAATATCCAGTTGTTTTAAGAGAGAAAGGGAATAATTCTTTATGACATCGTTAAAATTAGCTTGAAAAGATTACATATCTTGAAGTATAATCTTAAATAAAACTATTTTCATTAACATAACTACTTTTAACATTCACTTATTAAGAGATTTTTGACATTTATGACTTTACGTATTCTGGCTCCTTAAAATGTTGCTAAGTTTAAATGGAATATTTGCGGAAAATCTTCAAATTGATGATTTCATAATTTTAGTATTTCGATATCTGCTCATTGAATTCCTCTTCAAATTTTAATGAACACGGGATTAAATTCCCAGAATAAATATCCCATTTTAAAGTCCATGTTTCAGAAATGTTGCTTTAGGAAACGTAGGAAATTACATAGCGAAAATTCAAACTGTAATGGCTTCCGATATTTTTGAACCCATCATCGTGAGTGGAGGAAATCGATCAGTAACTTTAGCAGATTTAAACATATTTAAGTATTTTTAAGAAATCCTTAAAAACATTTAACATTCGTATACACTTTTCCGTAATTTTTTTTATATCCATCATTCAAGATAATTTTCGACGTGATTGATTTAAAGTAATTAGTACATGTTTGCAAAATATGGTGAAGAGGGGCAAGTGTAGCAATGCTATGGTGTAGCAATGCATAGTCCAACCTCGTTTTGCTCAGTTGCTATTACACATACATTTCATAAAAATTTTAGGCAAAACCTTTAAGCAACTGACTTTTAAAAAATATGAGATTTTTATTATTTTACAATGTGCCATTTAAAGGGAAAAAAATACAAAAATTATGTGTTCTGTGGTTTCATTGCCCATGATTTAGGGGAAGGGAAACCTCTATTTATTGTACCCATATAAAGTAGAGAAGAGATATTTTATTCAAATTAGTACGCCATTTGAACATTCGCAAACAATTTTAAACAACACTTTACAATAGTTTAAAAAATAGTTTTGTTTGACACAAATTGAGTGTGAGGGAGGTAACTTAAAACTCCTCTCTCCTCTTTAAATTTTCTCACTTTATTTCATGTTACTCTACGAAAAAATTTCTTTATAGCATTACTTATAACTTACTATATTTTTTATGCTGTTTTCATATTTGAAGATTCACAACCGTTAAAATAGCGCTCGTTTTCTACAAAATATTATTATTATTGCATTTTAAAACTCAAAATCAAAGTATTAGAATTTAAAAGTGTTAAGTTCATTTTTCGAACTTTTTAGCTGCAAAATTAACTATGAAATATTTAAACAATAATTTCTTTTTAGAAAACGAGTACTAATTTAACAGTTGTTAATTCGAATTTGAAAACGAAATTAAAAAAAAAAAAAAAAAAAAAAAAAGTTAAGAGTGAGTAATTGCACAAACAAATTTACACATAGGACATGGAACTTAATGACCGTCGACAGGGAAGTTATAAGAAGGAAAGAGTAACCTTAACCCTGAAACCTGGATCTAAGCCCGTCACATCCGTACCTGAACTATGAAGCCACTTTCACAAAATATTTAAGACTGTTGCCAAATTTTTAAAATTTTACTTCAAAATTTCAAAGACTGTTGCGCAGAACACTCTTTGAAACTTATTTGATTAATTTCGAGTAGCCCTGTAAATTTTTATATACATACCAAACAGTGTACATAAATTTCACCTTGCAGGAATGATATAAAAGGAGTTGGCATGTGACGTATCAGCATACAGGGCAAATGAAGTAAGCTGTTGTCTACTCAAGGCCGCAATAGCAGACAAGGCTAACGCAAAAACCAAAACATTCGCTAGTACTATGTTATTTCAATTATTTGACATTTATTTTGCAGGTTTGACACCTATGGTTACAATGAATTTCAATTTGAATTACATAATTTTACAACAACAATGCAGAATTTCTTATACAACCGTGTTACTTAATGGCTTTTGCGATTACAATTTTCCCGGACATGTCATCTCCTCTTATACTATTCCTCCAAGAATTTCCCTCATTAGAAAAAAAACTGAATAACGCAACTTGTATTTTGGGCTTTTTACAACCATTGCCCTAATATATCAAAATTTTTTTTGTAAGATGATATAAACGAAAGATAAATATCTTTCATGCACTATCATACCTAGTAACTTTTATAATTCAGTCCAGAGTACTATTAGTATCCCCCTTTTCTTACACCACTTTGTTTGTTCAGAAATTTTTTCCAATATGTAATTACTATCAAACAAGAAGAAAATTGCTCTTTAAAAACAGTGGTGTGAAAAAAAGGGCGAATACTTACGATACTTCGGAATAAATTTTAACTATTATTAGGTATGACAATGTTCTACATTTCTGCATATATATATATATATATGCAGAATATGTCAATTTTGTTTTGTTCAGTACAGTCTAAAAATGTTAAATTGAAACATGAAATTTCACCTATAAACGTAATGTATTGGTTTACTTTTGTATATCCCTGTACATGTATCATTTGTCCGAGCTCAATAAAGTTTTCAAGGATTATCTCCGTATAATGCATATTCAGGATACCGTTAAGTTATGTTCATAAGAGATTCACACACACATATTGTTTAGGCTTTTAAAAACCGGATTTTTAAAATCAGTAGATCTAAAACCGCGTAAATATATCAAAAGCTTTTTTTTTTTTTTTTTGCGGGGGCGGGGGGGATTTAACATTTTCCAGGTATAATATTTTCTTTTTAGAAAGAGAAAGTAAAAAAATATCTATATATATATTATATATATAATCGTAAGTGTAACAAACAAAAGAAACTGACGCCAAAAAATCTTACTCCAAATATTTAAATAAGGCAAATGTACTATTTTTCTATGTTCTTATCTTTAATTGTTATTTGAAAGTTAGCCTTAATGTATTAAAGACTACCATGTTAAAATAAAATATTTGCTAAAAATCTTGAAAACAAAACAATGCCTGAACAGTTTACCTGAATTAAAAAATAAATCATAAAAATTACTTTCAAAATATGTTCAACAGGAAGATTCTATGAATTCAAAACTAAGCTACCAGTATAAATATATATATATATATATATATATATATATATACGTCAACCTCCAACTGTGCGGTACAAAATATGGCTTTTAGAAAAGAAAAAAAAAGTCAAGGTTTGTAGGAAGGAAGAACTAGCAATAATATCTTTCGATATTTCCTAAGGCATCCTATCGAAGGAAATCGATCAATACATGTCGCAGGTTTTAAATGTCAGTTGATGATTGAATGTCTTCCTGCTTCCTTTCATCACTTTTTTTTTAGAGAGAGAATGAGACAATAAGTAAAAGGTTTGACATTTCTTTATTTTTTTCATCCGTAAGCTAAAAAAGATATTGGAAAATTAACAAAGCAACGAACGAGTGTTAACACACAAATAAATAATATTGGAGATACATAAAGTTGAAATAAATTACATAAGCACGTTCTGAGCAAAATAAACAAGGTGTCCCAGATGTCTTTACCTGGTTAAAAACCGTTACTATGTCCAGAGTTGCTAACAATTTAATCTATTCCGGAGCATTTTGAGAATTGTAGTTATATATTGGAGAAATATATTCTATAAACTAGTATTTTGTGGCTACCACAAGACTTTTTTCTACGTTTCCCTATACAAATTTACTAAGGGCAAATGATTTATTAAAATTAATTTTTGCTAAAATTATCTAATATGATGAATGTAAACGATTTTCAGCTTATAGAAAATTAGCACCAAATATCCAGAGAAAGTTAGTTTTAGTGTCGATAAATAACATCCACTAAAAATCAAACATCACTAAAAAGTCAAAAATCACACACCACTGAAAATTAAATAGATTAAGTTTTCACAAGAGTGAGGAATTACATCCGTTCAGAGTCCCGCATCGCACTAAATTAAGAAATCACATTTTAGTTACTCTTGTGACTTCTTGAGAAATCATTGTAACTTAATGTTCTTTCGACCGCTTGCGTCACTAGAGAAACTATTATTTCTCATGATACGGATAGAACGAGTTTTTAAAATTTTGTCCTATAAACTGATGAACTCGCTAGTATAAATAGAATTATCCATGAGACACGGAGATAATCGATGATGCTAATCGTAGTTACATTTGGAGAATATTACTCTAAAAATTTACGGCGGGACTAACAACCCTACGGAATATTAATTAAGATGTTGGCAAGTATGATTAAATCATACCCTCCTAAACTAGATGCCTGTCGCGTGGCTCGGAAACTTAGTAACAGTTCGAGCGGTAGACAGCGCCACCTGGTACAGATTACTCGACTTTTTTATTTAACTGTCACCAATAATTTTAAGAAGTGATATATGATATATGAAATCAACGTTTCTTCGATTCCATTCGCCTTTTATGTATATCAAATCCCACTTTTAAAAACTTTTGGTGGCTGTTGAGTAAAGTCGCGCAATCTGTACCAGGCGGCGCTGTCTACCGCTTGAAGTGTTGCCATGTTTACGAGCCACGCGACAGGCATCTAGTTTAGGAGGCTATGATTAAATATTCTTCTAATTGTTATGGATTGATAAAGCAACGTCCCTAACGACGGAAATCTTTCTGCGTAAATTTTTGCATATTTTCTACTTTCTTTCTTTTTTAATTTAATGTCTTTCATTTGTTTATCTTGTTATTTTGATTTTAGTCACAATTACTACGAGATATTTTGACGTTACATTTGATTCTTTTGTAATAGTTTTCTTCCTTTCTTTCTTTTTTTTTAAAAGTACGCATCCAAATTCATTTACTAATGAAATAGATCAGTATCAAAGTAAATTAATAAAAATGGAAATAGTTGGAGAGTTAATTCTCTCACAAAAGGTGAATTAAATACAAAAGCATTCTCCAAGAGAATTAGAAAATTTCAATTTATCTCTGTTTGGCAGCTAGCTGTTCCGAAATCAATTCACTAACCTGAACTTTCAGAAAAGAGAAAGAAATATTCTGGCCAAATCAGTGTAATACCATATGCTTCAAAACCGCCACGTTTAACAGGGAAGGAAATTAAAGATGTGCAGAAAACAGAGAGGTGGGTAAAGAGGGAAATTTCTATGAACAATACCCTCTCGAATTCCCGACGAGTTTCTAATTGGAAGAGTTCTCTCGATAATTGTCCCGGGCTTTCAGTGCCCATTCATGACAAACTGACTTTTGGACCTCATTTCAAATTCACCGTCCTGTTAACAACGGCAAAGGGAAAATTTGATTAAGTTTTGAGAAATTTTGTAAATTAGTTTAAATGCGGGAGTTTATGAAAGTGTGATGCATAGAAAATTTAATTATAAATATTAACTTAAGGATGTGAGTATATGTATGCATGTGTGTATTTACGAGCATATATTTATTTATTTATTTATGAGTAACAGGAAAAATAACAGGATAGTTAATTATGAGTATTAAACTTACATGTATGCTAGTGTACGTTTGTTTGAGTATATAATAATAATAACAATTCATTATTACAATAATCAAACACCAGGAAAGGAGACGTGAATTAATGAACAAAAACCACATATGGAGATGATGCCTTATACAAGGAAAAGGATATTTAAAAAGTGTATATGAATTGTTTCTAAAACATATTTGGATGAGATCATATAAAACAAACATTAGCTATATGTACATATATAGTTAACTAGCAGGCTACGCCCGCTTCGCTGGTCGCTAGTTTTAAATAAACTATATTTTTATTTTTGGCAAAGCGTGATTTCACAAAATCTTTCATATCTCCAACAAAAAAGCAGATATCCGTAAAATTTTTGCTTTAAAATATAGCTAATACAAATGTCTAAAAAACAATTTCTGTAATTTTCAAAATTCGGTCCCCAAGGGGTCAGGGGGGGGGGGCAAAACGTGATTTCACATGCGTAAAACGTGATTTCGCATAATGGGTGATTCAAAATAGATGTTACAGCGATTATCTCGTAAACTAAGAAAGATAGAAACATACTTCCAATTACAAAATTAGAGCAAATTAAGAGCAGATTTCAAATATGGCATTTTTTTGTACAAGGGGCTGTATACATATTAAATACGAAATTTAATTTTTATACGGCCCCTCTTATCATGTGACTTATATTTAGAAAATTATTCTCCTCGCTCTAACAAGCAAAATTAAAAAAAAATCATCTCTCTAAGTCAAAATCTTGCTGAGTTATTGTAATTTGAAAATGATGACTTACACCACTTTTTTTTCAGTTTTGGCATCTATTTTTCGACGCCAACGAGATCACTTTAGGGGGTTATCTATGAGATGAAAAAAATTAAAAAAAGATCCTTTATTTTAAAATAGCAACTAAAATCATTCAAGCACGTGAAATCAACAGTTTTAAGAACTTAATGCAAATTTACATTATTTCGTATTGTTAAAAAATTTAATAGTTAATTCTTAGGTGTCACCTGCAAATTAAAACACGTTAAGAGAGGAAAAAAACTAAAAGTCTAGCAAAACCGTGTGGAATTTTCGCGCTTTATTTTTACCACTTTCCATCATAGTTGAAAAATTTAATGACTTCGGCTCTTTAACAATTCCAGCCAGGTTGAAAATTGTTAATGACTTCGATTTGTCTGTCTATCCATTCGTCTTTCTGTGTGTCCGCGCTCTAACTCCCGGGAATATTCATAGAATTTCCTGAAACTGATATATGTTATTTGAGTTCATTATCGGATGTTCCTTATTAAAAATGGAGTGAATACCTCTGCCAGCTTGTGCAGAGGGACACCCGAAAGTATTCTAAAGCATTGTGTTCTATGAGAGGTATTTTTATAAACCATATTATAATACCTTTAATTTATGCATATATTAATAAAATTGAAATACGTTATTAAAGTCTTCTATCAGATATTTTCTATAGAAAATGGAGTAAACACCATCACTGGTTTGTATACAGGGACACCCGAAAGTATTCCAAAGCATTGCGTTCTATGTGAAGATATTTCTATAAACCAAATTTTAATTACTTTGCATAAATCTTAATGAAATTGAAATATGTTATTCATATGCACAAAAGAATGCTTTCTATAGTGTACAGTACGATTAGCATTAGATTTACAAGGCACACAAAAATATTCAGTTACGTTAAGGGTTGTTATTGGACATTTGGTAGAATTGCATTTTCGTTTACATTAAACATTTAACAATTTTTAACTGTGAATAGGATTTCAATTTGCATATTTTTTTGTCTGAATGCCCATCTGTCCGTCTGCCCGCCCCCAGCGTCTGTAAATGTTTTCAGAAATTTTTAGAAATGATATGTATTATTCAGGTTTACTATATGATATTCCCTATTTAAAATGGCATTAATTAATTCTCTACAATTGGTTTATGTACAGGAACTCACATAAAATGCCAATGTATTGCGTTTTGGGACAGACATTCTTATAAATTACATTTAAATAACTTTATACTGTAAAAATCATAAGGAAATTCATATTTATTGTTAATATTCTAAATGTTTTGTATAAAATATGATATCGTATAGATGTATAATTCTATGTCAGGGGGGTTACCGCCATTCTCAACCCCCGTTTAATTATAGTGCCTATATTTATCAAAACAAAAATCAAGTCTGTTAGCAATTTCCTTGAAGCTTGCAAATCTTGATCAACTTTTCAAGTGGCAACTAGATATGGAATCCGAAGTACCAAATTCGCATTTCCTGTAGTTATTACTATCTCATACCCATAAGGTAGAGAAAGTACTGTTTTTGGGCCAAATTTTCGAAAGTGAGTTTTTGTTATATTTACCCGTTTTGAGGTCCCCTGAATATGAAAATCGTGTTTTTAGCGGTTGGTCTGTGTGTGTGTCTGTCTGTTATCAGCATATCTTAAGAACAAATAATAGCAGATATTCAAACTTGGTATTCTAAAGATGTATCATATAGGGATGCTACACTAAGCTTTTCATTGAGATGAAACAAATGGTTCGTGTACAGGGACACTCAAGAATATTCAAATACATTACGTCTATGGGGAAAATTGCAGGTAAGTAGAGTTTAACACCTATAGACTGCACTAAACCAAATTAAATTAATATATTTTATTATATGCATAAAAACATGCCTCATGTAGAATATGGCAGGGAAATCATTCACTGTTCATTTACAGGGCTACACAAAATAACTAGATTAGCAACTACTATTAGATAACTACAATAGCTGAAAATTGATGGAAGTGCATTTTAGGTTATGCCGTATATTATTACTATAGGTTTATATTTAGGTGCACTTTGTGGTTTGTACATATTCTTCAAAAGATATACAGGGTTGCAAATATTTAAGCTATAATATTATTTTTTATTGTTAGTGAAAGTGCTTTACTATAATATTTTACCATGTCCAGGAAAACTGCTCAGGAATGGAAATGAATTCCTCATAGACATATGATAAATAATGTATGTTTTTAAGCTAAATATGCATCGCTTGTTTTTTTGTGCATTTACACGTTTTGAGGCTTCCTTATTACCAAAGTCAAGTTTTTAAAAGTTTGATTATTGCCTGCGTCGAATAATTTCAGGAAACGAATAATTTCATGAGATCACCCCTCACACAGAACTAACTATCATATAAAACTCTTCCGAAGCCTAATTTGAATTATTTTAACATAGGTTTACAGTACTCTTTATGTTACCTCTTAATCTCCAACCTGTATTTATGGTATTAAATTTCAGGGTAAGAGAAAGTCGTGTGAGTGGCACACCAGATTATTTGTTGTTAAATTATGCTGATAATTCATATATATACAGATCAACCAATAAAAATTTACCTTTCGTATTCAGGAGGCCTCAAAATGTGGTATTATACAGAAAAAAATTGCTCTTCAAAAACTACTTTGTTTACAGTATGGGTATGAGAAATTAATTTTCCGTTCTGTGTCAGCAGTGTTCTTCGGAAAAAAAAAAAAATGCAGGAAAGCACTTACGCCAATTACATTTAATAATAATAATAATAATAATAATAAAATGTTTAACCTAATTTTGGGTAGCCCTGTATATTGTCTATAAACTTTATACAATTGACATTGTGTACGTAATTTTGGGTTATATGTGAAACAAGTAACATAAATTGAAATACACTTCCAGCAATTCCCAAGTATAGCTCCAATATATCAAAATACTCTGGGTAACCCTGTAAATGAATGATGAATGATTGCTATACAACAATCTACATAAAACATGCTTTTATGCGTATAAAAAATGTGTTCTTTTCATTTTGTTTAGTGCGGTATATACATGTCGCACTGTACATTTGAGAAATTTCGCTCACAGACGTAATGTATTTGAAATCTCTTGGATGACCGTGTAAACAAACATTGTCTGATCGCAACGAATACTTTAGTGTAGCACCGCAATATGATACGGATTTAGAATGTCGAATTTGGATTTTCTGCTACTATTTGTTCTTGAGATATTCTAATAACACAGAAACACACACACACACACAGAGAGAGACCAACCGCTTAAAACATGATTTTTGATTTCAGAGGATCTGAAAACGTGCAAATATAACAAGAGCTAATTTTCGGAAATTTGACTCAAAAACAATTCTTTTTCTACACCGTGTATGTGAGTAAGAGAATGTATAAAAAAAAAAGAAAGAAAAATGAATTTGAAAATTTCCTTTTAGTACATAAATTATTCATAAATTTTATTTGTTAAATTATCAATGAGTATTCTCTTGCGTATTCACAGAGACATTATAGGTTAAAATTAAAATAGCCGTCTTTCCCTGAATGATTTTTCTTTTTTTTTTTCCCCTCAAACGCTGATCAACGTGTGCCTTATTACAAAAGCTATAGTAATTACAATTTCTCACTTTTGATACAACCCCTTAAGATTTGGCGAAAAATGCTAGAATTTTGAAATTGCAATAACTCAGCGAGGTTTTGACTTAGAGAGATGATTTTTTTTTTATTTTGATTGTTAGAGCGAGGAGAATATTTTTCTAAATATAAGTCATATGATAGGAGGGGCTGTATAAAAATTAAATTTCGTATTTAATATGTATACAGCCCCTTGTACAAAAAAATGCCATATCTGAAATCTACTCTTAATTTTCATTAATTTTGTAATTGGAAGTATGTTACTATCTTTCTTAGTTTACGAGATAATCGCTGTAACATCTATTTTGAATCACCCGGTATATCTCAAACAAAAAAATAGATATACGTGAAATTTTTGCTCTAAAATATAGCTAATGCAAATATCTAAAAACCAAATTTCTAGAATTTGAGAAATTCAGCCCCCAGGGGGGCTATGGGGCAAAAACAAATAGAAATACAGTTAGGGCGTTCAAAATTGGTACAGATACGTTTTAGAGGCCTGCAAGCCGAATGAGGATATTTTTGATTGTGTAAAGTTATTAGGAGGGGCAGGAAGGGGGGGAGGGGAGAAGGGGGGCAAAGAATAAAAATAGAGTTAGATCGTTCAAAATTGGTATATAGAGGTTTTCGATACCTACAGATCGATTGTGGTTATTTTCGAATTTGTAAAATTATTAGGAGGGGCAGGAAGGGGGTGAGGCTGTAAGGGGGGGGGCTATGGGCAAAAACAAATAGAAATACAGTTAGAGCGTTCAAAATTGGTACAGATAGGTTTTAGAGGCCTGTAAGTCGAATGGGGATTTTTTCGAAAGTGTAAAGTTATGAGGAGGGCCGGGAAGGGGGGAGGGGAGAGGGGGGGCAAAAAAATAAAAATAGAGTTAGATCGTACAAAACTGGTATCTAGAGGTTTTCGATACTTACAAATCGATTGCGGATATTTTCGAATTTATAAAATTATTAGGAGAGGCGGGAAGGGGAGTGGGGTGGGAAGGGAGGCTATGGGCAAAAACAAATAGAAATACAGTTAGGCCATTCAAAATTGGTACAGATAGGTTTTAAAGGCCTGCAAGTCGAATGGGGATATTTTCGAAAGTGTAAAGTTATTAGGAGGGCCGGGAAGGTGGGGGGGGGCTGAGGGGCAAAAAAAAAAAAATAGAGATAGATTATTCAAAATTGGTACATAGAAGTTTCCGATACTTATAAATCGATCGCGGATATTTTCGATTTTTTTAAATTATTGGGAGGGGCGGGAAGGGGGGGAGCAGAGGGGCAAAAAATAAAAATAGAGATATATCGTTCAAAACTGGTGCATAGAGGTTTTTGATACTTACAAATCGATTGCAGATATTTTCGAATTTGTAAAATTATTAGGTTAGACGGAAGGGGGGGGGTGAAACAGGGAAAATAATAGAAATAAGAGTTAGAGCATTTTCGGAATTTTTCCCGAAGGCAGTGAGAACCCGGTTTTCTCCACATAGATTTTGTTTCTCTTTTTTTCTACACGTGATAAAAATTAATGCAATTTTGAGAATTCTGTAATTATAGTGATTCTTTTAAAAATAGGGACCAGCAAAGCGGGCGTTGCCTGCTAGTACATATATATATATATATATATATATATATATATATATATATATATATATATTCACAATGATTGGTTAAAGGATATTTCATTCTGTACAACAACATTTTGTCTTACTCTGCCATATTAAAAGTTATGAGAAAACGGGATGAAGGGGCCACTTTTTGAACGATATATCCGAAATCAGGACAAATTTATGTCAAGGGCCAGCTAAATATCAAGTTTGTTCCATTCATTAGTTTATGAAATACATAGTCTATAATATTTCAGTAATACACACATACACACAGACAGACAATTTCTCAGAATGGTCACATCGTGTTCAGGCTATCTGAAAACATGTAAATCCATCGAAAACGGGAGCTTGAAAATTTATCGAATCTAATTCTTCCTTTTTATGCATACATAAGGAACTAGTCGTATCCATTTAATGACGAAATTGTTGGATAACATATTTATACAAAGAATAAAAAATATATAAGCAAATACCAGGAAAAAAAAAAAAAAAAAACGACGATTTTGCGATTTGAACTTATTTAGAACAACTCTTATAAAGACGCTAAATGTGGACAATATTAATTATTTGCGGTTAATGGAAAAAATATATATATATTATGTGTTTTTGCAATTTCTGGTGTTTGTGCTTGCAATATTTGCATCTTTTTTTTTTTCTCGCTTTTTAATGTCTGCAAAAATTATCATTATCATTGTTACTTTAACTTTTTATTACTTTTCAACATCAATCTTCCGGTGCTTTTTTTTTTTTTTTGGGGGGGGGGGGGCAATCAATATATAAATTCTATACCTTTCTGTCACTTTCCTTGCAAAGGTGCAAAAACATAGGCAATATTCATTACACTTTTCAAATTAATAGAAAACGATGCTTAATTATTTCAATTGAAAAAAAGAATAATAATAATGTTTTGCAATTTCTGGTGTTTACTTACAAAATTTGCGATTTTTTCGTGATTTTTGGTGTTTATACAAAGTTTTTCATTATTATTATATTTACTTTTTATTATAACACCAGTCCTCTGATGCACATTTTACCAAACTTCTTATCTATCCAAACTAGTACTTCGTTATATTTCCTTTCAATCAATGTACATATATTCTATATCTTTCTGTCGTTTCTTTCTAACTCAGTTAAAATATACTCGTAGACACACAGAAAAACTAGCATGCTGTAGACATCAGATAAATTACTAATATAACATTTAATATAATAGTACGAACTATTGAAGAACTTCATAAAGTTTAATGGAAATAGTTTCTCACAATAAATATTTTACATAAGCTGTTTAATGCAATTTTAATGTATAGATGCTCAGATGAAAAATCGAGAAGGTAAATAGTAGCGGCACCATCCGTAGACGTTTTTTCATTTAAGCTAAACTAGCTGGAACCCGTCGAATCCGACAGTCACTTTATTGACCGTAATGTTTCAAAAATCGTCACTCTTCGATTGTTCCTGTCCGTTTTTTTAAATCCGCATATTTAAATGTCACCAAAGTCTTGGAAAAAACAGACAGCAACAATCGAAGAGTGACGCGAACGTGAGATGACTTGTGACAGAAAGTAAATGAAAACTTTCGCGTCAATTCAGCTTACTTTAACAACTCTACGCTAGATGGTAATGAAATGGTTGAAAACTTAAAAAAAATTTTTTAACTATCTTTATTCAGTAAAAAGAAAAAGAGTACGAATGGAAAGACGAATGAGCACGAATACAGTTAAAAATTCTAATTGAGTATTTCATTGAAGACGATATTTTAGGTCCAACCATCGCCCACGGGATGTCCAGGTGAGACCTCGAGAGTGATCTTGACTGCCACGGCACCCAAAACTGGAACCCGTCAAATTCAATGGTCACTTTATTGATCGTAATGTATCAAAAATCGTCGCTCTTCGATTGTTCCTGTCCGTTGTTTTTTAAATCTGCATATTTAAATGTCACCAAGGTCTTCGAGAAAACGGACAGGAACAATCGAAGAGCGGCGTGGACGTGAGATGACTTGTGACAGAAAGTAAACAAAAACTTTCGTGCCAGTTCAGCTTACTTTAGCAACTCTACGCTAGATGGTGGTGAAATGATTGAAATCTTTAAAATTTGTTTTTAACTATCTTTATTATACGGTAATAAAATTCCTTTAGCTGCAAAATTCTTTAGTTACACTTTCCACCACCAGGCTCACAGTGAGTTCTGTACGAACATCACCAACGGTCAGGAAATACCAAATCCTTTAAAATAAGGTGTAACATGATAGAGTCATAGCCCATGTAACCGGGTAATAATGGTATGGAAAGGTAAGTTTATTATCTTTATTATACGTTCCAAGACCTTTCAAATAAGGTGTCACATGGTGGTGTCAACTGCAAAATCCTTTAGTTGCACTTTCCACTGCCAGGGGGTGCAGTGTGTTCTGTACGAATATCACCAACGATGAGGAAATACCAAGACCTTTAAAAAATGGTGTAACATGATACTGTCATATCCCATGTAACCCGGGTAATAATGGTATGAAAAGGTAAGTTTATAATCTTTATTATACATTCCAAGACCTTTCAAATGAGGTGCCACATGGTAGTGTCAACTAAAAAACCTTTTAGTTGCACTTTCCACTGCCAGGGGACGCAGTGTGTTCTATACGAACATCCCCAACAGTCAGGAAATACCAAGACCTTTAAAATAATGTGTAACATGATAGGGTCTACAACAATATGACCTAGTTCAATTTTTCACCACCAGAAGGCGCATTATATTGTATACAAACTTACAAACAACCCCAATCGACATGAAATTTCAAGATCTTTAAAACGAAGTGCTACATGTGTGGATCTAGACCGGATTTCCCCCTCAAACTAAATTCCCCCCTTTCCCCTCCCCCAAATCTATTTTTCCCCCTTTTTCCCCTTTAAAATCGAAAATTCCACATTCGCAGAAAGACATTTTTTATTATTTGAGTCTAGTCCCCCCATGCATAATTTCTTCACCGTAAAGTAAGTTGGAGCTGAGTTAAGCTCGTAAACGTGTTTTTAACCCCTGCCCCCACAGAGGGGGGTACAGTTCGACTTTTTTTATTTTTCTCTTTTGATGACATATCTACAGACCAAGACCTTTTATTAGACACCTCAACCAAGTTTTTACACCTAGCCGTTCTCTCAATTTAGTGGAGACAGACAAAACACGTTTCAAATTAATATATAGATTAGCATATTTTTTTTATAATATCCATCTCATTTATCATGATTGGTGAATTTACACATCATAGAAGTTGAGACATAGCACTATCCAACGAGAGAATAGTAGTGCTAGCTGTCGATCGATAAACACCCATATTAAATCTACAAAGTTTTTCATAATGGCCCTATCTCGTATATCAAGTTTTTTGCCATATTATACACAGTAGAAGATAAGATATAGCCTTTTGCATCATAACAACGCCAACTGTAGGGAGATGTGCACCAAAATCAGATTGATAAAAATTTATGTCAAGATGGAACTAAATATAAAATTTTAGAAAAGTCTGTGTATTAGTTTATCTAAATTCGCCTTTTTTTTTTTTTTTTTGACACGTACGAACGCAGAACACACATCATTCACAAAAAGATCAAAACGCATTCAGGGCTCTTAAAAAACTATAAATCCATCAAAAACCAAAAGTCCTAAAGTTTTTGAACCTAATACCTTATAAATCGAGAAGAAAGTTAAAAAAAAAAAAAAAAACTCATAACAACATTCACGCTAGGTTCATTAAAGTAATAACCCTTTCGAAATTAATATAAATTAAAATTTATTCATTAAGGAGTAAATGAGCTGGGGGTAATTTGACTTTTGTCTGCTTTACATAAACTGAAAAAAAAGGTCATAAATATTCATTAAAAGAAACCGGCAGCTTTTTTAGACACAGCGCATTATTACGTGATGTCTCAATCATGTTTGTCAGTCCCCAGACCTCTTTCCAATATCGCAGACTGAACCCTTATCAGTTTGGGCCGAGTCTAGTTTAATTAATCTAAACACAAAACTTCCATTCACCAGATGCTTTCTTCCACGTTGAGTAATGACGTCAGTTGATTGACATGCAAGGATATGCAGGGATGACGTGGCACTAAAAGGGGACTATTGGATCCTAAACATGAGTAATTGCTTTTCCATAATAAGATGCATTTTATTGGTGAATTTTTGATATAGGGAAACAATTATAGAGTTTGAAGTTTGTACAAAGTTTTTAATTTTTTTCCGTAAAATTCGATTAAAAACTACATTATAACTGCCGCTGTAACATTTTCTTATTTTTAAATCAAATTTATCATCACTATTTTGAAAAAGAAATCTGTCCTATTTAATTTCGACGAGTAAATAAACTGAAAATAATTATAAACTAGTATGATGTGGCCACCACATGACTTTCTTCTGTATAATTTTACACAAAATTTATTCAATACAAATTATTTACTAAATTATCAAATTATTTTTTATTATAAATGCAGGCGATTTTATCTGATAGTATTATATTATCACTAAATTACGAAACATGTCAATTTTTTGCAAATCAGAAAAAATAATTTTTTTCTAAATTTTTTTTCGTTAAAAATTAAACAAATCGATAACTTTGTTTTAGATTATCACGGGTCTATAGTTCAACCATTCGTTTTAAAGGTATTGACGAGATCTTTCGAAAGATACCCATGTTGAAAGTCTACTGCCCCCCGGGGGGGGGTACTCCCCCCCTCAGGGGAGGGGAAGCGTTGCTCCCACAACCACAAAATTTTTTTCCTAGTTAACTACTAATGTTATCAATAATTCCTATTAATTTTACAATCACACGATTAAAATAACTCTCATAATGTACATTTATACGAAATTTTGTCCGATACTGCCATGTTAAAAATTTAGAAAAAATACGATCACAGTGCCACCTCTCGAGCAATTGTTTCACAAATCTAATCAGCGCCTGTTTATGTCAGGGTCCAACTAAATGCCAAGTTTGGTTAAATTTCATTCATTGATCCTTGAGATAAAGCGTCCACAAAATTTGTGATACACACACGCAGACACACAGACAGACATTTTCTAAAAACAGTCGAATCGTGTTCAAACATCCCAAAACGTGCAAATCCATCGAAAACTGGAGTTCAAAAATTTTCATGAATCCAATACTTTCTCTATATATACATATAGAAGAAAGTAAAAATTTCTGGTATAAAGTCTCTCTTGAAAACCGGGAGACTTGACACCTATGCTAATAATATACCATAGAGGAATTAGGAATTTTATAAAAACTATGTTTAATTTTCCTTTAATATGAATAATTCAAATAATGAAATGCCTAGTGAAAAGAAATAAAATTACCTGTAAGGTAAATTATTATTCAAAAGAGTTCATCGTTTTACTTTATCGTTTCATCATTACAGAAGCAATCCATCCGTGCTTACTTTTATTTCACCTAATGAAGGTGTTCTTAATTGTTTGAAAATTAACTAATAAACTATATTTTCTTAACCTCTATCAGAAAAGAGGGAATATTGGGAGTTTCAGGCCTTTGTCAGTGTATCTATCTACTGCAGTTTCCAAACGAATACACCGATTTAAATCCTTTTTTTTTTTTTTTTTTTTTTTTTCATCAGAACGATGATTTAATCGGGATCGTTCTTACCAATACTTTACCTATCTGTTTAATAATAATAATAATAATAAAATACTTTAAAGGTGCTTTGTTAATCCACTTTACATTGATATTTTAAAATTTGCGAGCTGGCTATCTTCAAACTTCCAAATCACGTTAGACAAAATTTCCCAGCCGGCAATTTTTAAATCACGTGTTTTTTTTTTTTCTTTAAAGCATAAAACGCTTAAAAAATAGGAAATTGAAAGAAAAATCGCCAAAACTTAAGATTCGTATAAAAATACGGCAAGCTTATAAATGTCTGCATTTTTTGGAATCACTATTTTCTAACAATAATCCTTTAAAGCGTTTATCTACAGACGGTACTTTAAAATACCATACCATCATTAGATTAAAAAGTGTATAAAATCGAATTTGTGTAAGAAATGCCAAAAAAATATTTAAAAGAATGAACTTTAATCTCACTACATGGCACTAGACTCTATATGTAAACTTTTCTTTTCTTTTTTTTTCTTTTCTTTTTACCTTTTTTTTTAAAAAAAAAAAAAAAAAAAAAACATTTATAGATTACTGTCGTTGTTACTGATTGCCATTTTCCTCGATCTTCACGTGCGTTAAAATTAATTTATATATCACTTTAAAAAAAAATATTTTTTTTTTATTCTTATTTTTTAAGTTTTGATCTCTTTTCCGTTCACTTTGTATCTATCGTATACTAAATTGCACCTCGATAAATCCTTATTAAATACTAGGATGGGGTGATAAGTATAATTTTTATTGCTTATATCTTAAAAAAAATACTCTTAACACTTTCACGACCGCTGACGTAGATTCACATCATTTGAAAATATGTAACTCCGCCAGTGTGCGTTTCGTTCTCAATTTTGTATGCTATTTATTTTTTAAGTATATATCCAATATTCACATTTTTACAATGAAATAGACTATGCATACAAATACTTTGATTAGAAAGAATACTATTTGAACGTATGTCCATTTGTAATATAAATAAATGTGAATGCAGAAAACTTTGTTCTGAAATGTTGAAACTTTCGAAAATAACGCCCACAGGCGAATCTTACTGTCCCAAAGAAAAAATCATTCGATCATGAAAGTGTTCAGAAGCTAAAAAAAATTATTTCAAATACCCTTTTTGTCTATTTAATATTGCAGAAAATAAAAGGATATATATTTCTATTTTTTTTTTTTTTTTTTTTTTCAAGGTTACATAAGGCGAAGATTCTTATTCAGAAGTAGTTACTCTATAAAATAATGATACTAACTTATTTCTATAAACTAATCTAATATTTAAAATTACAATAATAATATTTATGACTATATAATGAAATTTATATGCGAAACGATAATCAATACTTTCATTTAAAAAGAAAAGAACATTTTGTTATTTTAAAAAAAATGGCTGATGATGTATTTGACATATAGGAAAAATAAAAGACATACTTATCTTTGAGTGACACAATTTAAATTGAAACTCATAGAAAAAGTTTCGAATAGAAATTTTTTATCTTCTTCGCAAATACCGTTATAAAAAGTGCTAATACTCTTTGACGTAACTAAACCCTTTTATAGATTAAATACTTTTGCGATAATGTACTAAGATAATGTATTTTGAAAATTTTCCATAAGAATGATTGATTAAAAGCATTAATGTTGCACGTCTTCATTACAGATTATGACAATATTAGATTTAACTATATTTTATGTAAGTTTTTCCTGTTTTAATATTATAAATGTAAATAAAAATATTTTGTGAAGTAATTTGCATATGTTATTTTGTGCATAATATTTCGCGCATAAGTTTTAATGAAATAATCATACGAACATAAAATTTGTATGGCATGTTAATTATCCAAAAAGTAGTCGAATTTTACATAGCTTTAACGTACGTAATTATTTTTTAACTGAGAATAGAGTAAGTTGTATTAAGATGACACGTATGGTCAAGATGCCGTGTCACGTGTTTCACCCATATTTAGGCGCCATAGGAGGTCGCCGGCCACTCATAAGGAAGACACACCAGCAACGAGACGTATTGTTGCGCACTCGAGGTTTATGTATTGTCCGTAAATTAATAACAGGTCTTGCAGAGGATAAAAAGTTTATTTATATAATATTTCGAAAGATTACAAATCTGTTAAGCAAGTATTAACTTCAGTTTCACCAGAAAACACAGCTTAAATAATAGCTTACAAAATAAAAATTACAGCATAAATCTACCGTATCATAAGTGTAACATACACAGCACAGCTAGGCTGCATTTAGTAGCAAAGGCCTAGTCAAGCAGAGCTCATTACACCCCAATGGTTTAGCTTAAATTAAAACTGAATGGCTGAAATGCGATCTAATAATATCCTACATATATTTAAAGAATGTTCTCGTTATTTCGTGAAATATTTGATTTAGAGCTTAGATAACACTGGCCAGTAACTGAAAAAGTGTTTAGAAACCAATAGCTGATATTGTTAGAATTTTGGACGTTGAATTTAGGAAAAATGTCAAAAAATTCTACCACGTACCAGTTTTTCAAAAGATTGAAAATTAAAAAGAGGTGAAACGTGGATACCATGGCAGATGTCAATATGATGGCGGATTACTGGATGCTAAGTTGAGAAGTCCCACATAAGACTAAGTGCCAAAAAGAACTTTCAGGGCAAAAGGAAAAGAAAGCATTAGGAATAAATAAATTCAGGATGTATTAAAGAATGGTAAACCATTAATTGTTCTAATTAATGTAAAATTAATATGTATTTAGCATATCATTTCCAATTGTTATATATATTATTAATTTTTAAATAAAACATTTAAAAATATTTTGGAACGACATTCTTTTCACCAAAATTTGTGCAATAGGCTTTCTTGCCCACATATTTAAGCTCATTTTGTGAAAAATCTTTACGTGATTCAGAAAAATGGATGATATTTGAAATCAGCGCACCAAGTAATATAAAAACCAGTCTTTACATTCCAAACACTTTTTCTTGACTCAAATTTTACAGGCCTGTGTAATCGATATATCGATAATAAGGATTTTCTCGCCAAATTCACAAAAAATAAAATATAAATAAATAAAAAATAAATAAATAAATAAATCGCAAAAGGGCGAAAGACTCGCCAAATTCCTCACCAAGGTCGTTTCTGTCCTGGTGAGGTTCTTAAATGGGTTTAAAGGAAAAAAGAGCAGTTTTAATGCCAAAGCAAAGTTGAAACGCGCAAAATTAACATTTTACAGCCTGGCTGAGCTTATTATATATATATATGTATACAAATACGACTATTATTTACCTATTTGTTACAGTATGCTACTTTTTATGAATTTTTTTAGATTAGTTTGGATCGACAATCAGTCTCTTTTCATCTGGTAGGCGTTAAAAAATTGACTTGTCTCTTTTTAGTTAATTATGTAAGCCGTAGTTAAAAAAAAAAAAAAAAAAGTCGGATATTTAAAAGTACAGTTTTTTTTTCGCCAAAGGGGCCTTTCCTCCTTTCGTCAGTTAATACGGTATGTTACGTCTTCTTCAACATTTAAAATAAGTCGACAGTATGTTTTGGGATAAATTTTACATTGAAAAACGATGCTTGGTTGGTCTCTTTAAGTTACATTTGGACATTAATTCTTGCAAAAGTTCAAATAAGGTAATGTATAATATTAAAAAGATGATATTTTAAGATACTTAATGTTAAAAAGTTAATTAAAAATATATATATATTTTGTCGATTCAAGTAAAATGCATATTTTACATTTAAATTCCGTAAGCTACCTTACTCCTAAACAGTCAATAATTTTCCCTCAAGATTGGGGTAAGATGCTGCAACAAAAGCGACAAAGAAAACTCGTATTTTAAAATTTTTACGATACGTTTGAGGTTTATTATTACTTTCCGAACACCATAGTGAGGAAAGTGTTGTAATCATGTCAAAAATCCGAATTTGAGATTTTGATGTTTCTATACGTTTCGAGGTCCCCTGAGTCCGTTTTTACTATTTTTACGATGATGTGTGTATGTGTGTATGTGTGTATGTCTGTAAGTGAACAAGCTAGCGTCTAAACGCTTCGTTCGAATAAGCTGAAAGTTGGTGCGTATATTGTAAGTCACCGTAGTACGAACCCTGTTGATTTTGGTGAATCTAGCACTTACAGTTTTTTTACAGGGACACCAGGAAAAAATTCTTTATCATTATGGCCTATGGGGGCCAAATTTTTAAAAGTGCGATAGCGTCTAAACCCTTTATTAATCTGAGCAAAAAATTTGTACACATGTTATAGTCACAGTTTCACGAACTGTATAGATTTTTGTAAATTCAGCACTTACAGTTTTTTTACAGGGGCACAAAGAAAAATTCTTTATCATTATGGGCTATGGGGCCAAATTTTTAGAAATGTGATAGCGTCTAAACGCCTTATTAATCTGAGTAAAAAATTTGCACACATGTTGCAGGTCCTAGTTGCACTAACTATATAGATTTTGGTGAATTTAGCACTTGCGGCATTTTTACAGGGACAGAAAGAAAAATCCTTTATCATTATGGCCTATGGGACCAAATTTTTAAAAGTGCGATAGCATCTAAACGCCTTATTCATTTGAGCTGAAAATTTATATGACTAGTATAAATCACTGTTGCACTAACTATAAGCATTTTGGTGAATTTAGCATTTGTAGTTTTTATAGGGACACAACGAAAAATTCTTTATCGTTGATCTATGGGCTCAAAGTTCAGTAGCGTTAAATAAAATATCGTGTAATATATGGAGAAAAATACTCAAACACTCTATTATGGTTTTCTCTCTTTTGATTGTTTAACAATTCCTCTTTCTTTACTTTAACTACAAAACTGTTAATTACTCAATGTTCGGAAAGTCGAGTGGAGTCACTCCAGATATTTTTTTAGTATGCACTCAAAACTATAAATTTTCAGAAGAGATCAATAAACAACAAATATAACAAACAAGGCATTCTGCAGAAATTTTAATAAAAAACTACTGCGTCCCCCCCCCCTCTCCTTCCCAATCTTTCCTAAGTAAATTTTTAAAAAAAGTACGCTATAAAAGAAATAAAAAACTTAAACTCTTTTAGAAAAAAAAAAAAAAAAGTGAGAAATAGTGATAAGAATGTATTGCAGAAAGGTGAATAAGCAAACATTTTCAGATGTTCTCTTTGATCAGTAATTTTAGTGAAAATAACTTAGCCTTCTTAAAAAGTAGAAGAAGGAGATGAAAACTCCAACTGTTTTTTATACATATTACCAAAGTGTTCGCTCCTTACTGTTTTCCGTAATTCAACAATATTTTAATCACTTTTTATATTTTAACCGACAATATTGAAATAAAAATATTCGCTTTATTTTAAAGAGAATAAAACACCTCACTTTCATCAAATTATTTATCCAAATATTTTAAATGTAAGGTTAAAACCTTGGAGAGAAAGAGAAAAGTCACTCAAAATCTGTTTTCAGTATTCGAAATTTGTTACTGACGAAAAATTTCTTCAGAGGTTTTTGCAACGATGCTATCTTTCTTAACACTTTCGCGACCGTTGACTTAGATTCACGTCATTTGAAAATCTGTAACTCCGACAGTGGGTGTTTCTTTCGCAATTTGTGTGTTAGTTACTTTTTAAGAGTATACTCAATATTCATATTTGTACAGTCAATATAATATGCATATACATACTTTGGTTAGAAAGAGTATAATTATAATGTATAATCAATTTATAATATCCATGTGACTACAGAAAATTTTGTTCTCAAATACACTGTAACTTGGGAGAATAACGCCCACATTCGGACCTTACAAAAAGACAAAAACATGAGGTCACGAAAGTGTTAAACAATTTTTTAAAAAGAAGCTTTCATCTTTTCTTTAAAATTTAAGATATCATCATCTTCTGTTTTACTTAACATACTATATCTATCTAATCTCTATCTAATTTAATTTCTGGAGTGTCTTCTTCCAATGGAAAAAAAAATGAACTAAATTTTTATTCTCTAATCCACACTTGATAAGAAGAAGACGATAAGGATTAACAAAATTTGCGTAGACGTTTTAAGAATAACTTGAGAATGAAATTAATTTTTCTGACTTGTATAAAAAAGTAATTAAAAAAAATATTTCCTTTATATTAATGTAATTTCTAAAATGTTTTACAAGGTATATGAAACTGAGAGTTTCTAGAAATATTTCCTTCGTTTGCTAATAATTTTTTGAAATGAAGTTTTCTACAGATTTTGGTTACCTCACGTTGTTTTGCTAAAGCCATCTTCAATGCAAATTGAAAATTTCTCTCTATTTCTACTCTAATAATACAAGAAAATTAAGGCATATTTTTCTTTTTTTCTGATATGAGCATTAAAACAATTTTTACACTAATTAAAGTTAATGCACAATAAATTTCGTATTTGTAATGTCTCATGGAAAAATAATGGTTGGAGTGCAAATATCTACATTTCGTAAAAGTTACTCCAGCATCTGGAGTAACTTTTATGAAATGTAGATGTTTGAAGAACAATTTTATGATAAATCCAAATTCAATCTATTCGATATTACATTAAAAAAAATAAAATAAATCCTCAATCTTTTGTATTACACAATTCAAAAACAAAATTTTGAAATTATTATTCTTTTACATATATTATACCAAATCTTTGGTGATCACACTTTTTATTAGTTTAGTAAGCTTTCATCAATATTCTAAAACAAAAATGAAAGAATTTCTTCTCTTCTTAAGAGAGCAAAACTAAAAGTTAAAGAAAAGAGAAAAAAAATTACTTAAAATCTCTCTTCACTATACGAAGCTTGTTACGGAAGAAAAAATTTTTCAGATCTTCTCGAGTTGATGCTTCATCTCTTAAGACATATTTTAAAAAGTTAAGAGTTCATTATTATTTTTTTTTTCTTTACTATATCCATTTACTCTCTTTCTAATTTTATTTTTTCGCAGTCCTTTTCTCTTGAAAAATTTTTTAAATGAATTTTTTCTCTTCTCTACACTTGATGTGAAGAAGCTATAAAAGATTATAAAATGTGCGTAGAGGTTCTAATAAAAACCTGAGGCTGAAATTAATTCTCAGGACTTTAAAAAGCATTGTCTAAAAGGATTACTAAGAAAGAAAATTTATTTTATATTTATGTATTTATATAATTGCTGTCTTTGTTTTTTTTCTTTTTTTTTTTTATACTTGTTTTTTATTTTTGTTTATTTATTTATTTTTTATCACTAGATTCATTTCGTCCATGACATATTGAATTCAAAAATGATTGTAAAATTTGTACAGAAATTTAAAATACAGATCAACTACTTTTAGTTTTAATCATTCATATAGTATATACGTGATAAATGTGGTATTTTCTTAATTTACCAAATTTTATAGATTATAATTGCATTGTAAATTATAATTTCATTATCTTTTATGGATCTTTTTTACTAAAATTATAGATACGTTTATCCAGGTCTTAAATATTTATGTATTACATTATCTATTATTAATTAATCAAACAAATACTAAAAACAACAACTATTGATTAATTTTGTGCGATTTAATACTTTTTTTAACTGAAGAAAAAGCTAAATAGCAACCCAAAGTTTGTTTCTATGTTGATTAAAATAAACTTTTTTCTACAATGGACGCCTGGAAATTCTTACTCATATAAATGTGTAATAATAATTAAAAAAAAAAAAAAAAAAAAAAAAAAAAGATATGACAATTTAAATGAAAGAAAATCATAAGAAAGTGCAAAACATCATCCTTTCTCCAGATCCGTTTATTCTGTAAATTCCATTTGTTCTGGTGTAAAGCGTATTCATATAGTTTGATTTTTTTTTAAATTGAGTCTATTAATTACTTTTTTGATTCTGTATTATTCGCTGCATGCTTGCTTTCAAGGTTTTTCTAATCCCCCCCTCCTTCCCCGAAGATGTAGTTACTTAAAACAAAATTATAATAGGACAAGAATATAAGAAATTCGATTAATAAAATAATTTTTTTTATCATTTGGTAATTCTTATGAAGATATTTGGAAAGCATTTCCTTTGAAATTTAATTTCTTGAAGATTAAATTATTCCGTGTAACAGAATTGCATGTTTATACATTAGTTATACGAAACTGTCTGACATACCTGTCAAGATTCTAATTAATATTCATAACACTGTTAGTATCTGCCCCTTTTTCCACATTACGTTAATTTTAGAGTAATTTCCTCCGAATGTAATTATGATGAAAAAAAAAGACTGGTGTAGAAAAAAAAAAAAAGAAAAAAAAAAAAAAATAGTATGAATAAATATTGCTGAATATTAATTAGAATGTTGATAGTATAGTTGCCAACTGAGCATCTTTTGGCTACCAGTAAATTTGAATAAAACTTTTTATTTTATTTAATCATTGAAAAGCATTACAATTCTCTGATTAAACAAAATAAATATTTCAATAAAACTTTCAGGTAGCCAAAAAGTGCTAGGTTGGCAACTATGGTTGGCAGGTAATAAGACATACCTGGAAATATTTATAATTTATTTTGGAGTTCTATTAGTACTGGCTGTTCTTTCACACCACTTAACTTTTAGAGAGATTATTTGAAATAGGTAATTAAGATGAAATAAAAAGAAAAGTGATAAAAATAGTGATGTAAAAAATTTATGGGTATTAAAGATACTCCTGAATAAAGTATAAATGTTACCAGGTATGATATGATTACATTTTATTAGTACTACCATATTATTCTCAAAGTATAAAATTTAAAAAATAAAAATTTTTTATTATTTTTTTCATTTGCCAATAGAGATATTTCATTGAAACTACAGAATTGTACATGAAGGTTATTATTACTTATTTACTACATCAGAGATATTAAAAATAGAATTAAATAAAGAAAATAGAATAACTAATTCTCATCTTGTTTTGCTGAAACTTAAACTATAGCTCAAAAATTGTCTTGTTCTAAACTGTAAGACTCGTGCATAGCTGCCAATAATTTAATTTATTCCGGAGTATTTTTAACCCCGCCTTTATTTCGTACCACTTAATTTTTTTAAAGTAATTTTGTCTTATTTTATCGAAGTTATATATTGGAGAAAATTTTTCGATAAATAAAGTGGTGCGAAACAAAGGCAGGGCTAAAAATACTCCGGAATAAATTAAAATTTTGTTCTGAAATACTGTAACTTGGGAGAATAACGGCCACAGGCGGACCTTACAAAAAGACAAAAACATGAGGTCACGAAAGTGTTAAGACAATTTTTAAAAAGAAGCTTTCATCCTTTTTCTTTAAAATTTAAGATATCATCTTCTTCTGTTTTATTTAACATACTATATCTATCTAATTTAATTTCTGGACTGTCTTCTTCTCATGGAAAAAAAAAAATTAACTAAATTTTTATTCTCTAATCCACACTTGATATGAAGAAGACGACAAGGATTAACAAAATTTGCGTAGTCGTTTTAAGAATAACGTGAAGATGAAATTAATTTTTCAGATTTGTATAAAAGAGTAATTAAAAAAGAATATTTCCTTTATATTAATGTAATTTCTAAAGTATTTTACAAGGTATATGAAACTGAGAGTTTATAGAAATATTTCCTTCGTTTGCTAATAACTTTTTGAAATGAAGTTTTCTACAGATTTTGGTTACATCACATTGATTTATTAAAGCCTTTTTCAATGAAAAATGAAAATTTCTCTTAATTTTTGCTCTAATAATACTTGAAAATTAAGGCATACTTTTCTTTTTTTTTTTTCAAATATGAGCATTAAAAAAATTATTACACGAAGTAAAGTTAATACACTATAACTTTCATATTTATAATGGGTCAAGGTAAAATAATGGTTGGAGTGATGCTGGAGTAACTTTTACGAAACGTAGACATTTAAAGAAGAATTTTACCATAAATCCAAATTCAATCTATTAGATATTACATAAAAAAAAAAAAAAAAAAAAAAAAAAACTCGATCTTTTGTATTCTATAATTCAGAAATTTTTTTTTCAAATTATTATTCTTTTATATATATTATACTAAATTTTGGTGATCACACTTTTTATTAGTTTAGTAAGCTTTCATCAATATTCTAAAATAAAAATTAAAGAATTCCTTTTCTTCTTAAGAGAGCAAAACTAAAAGTTAAAGAAAAGACAAAGAAATTACTTAAAATCTCTCTTCACTATACGAAGCTTGTTACGGAAGAAAATTTTTTTCAGATCTTCTCGAGATGATGCTTCATCTCTTAAGACATATTTAAAAAACTTAAGAGTTCATTTTTATTTATTTTTTATTTATTTATTTATTTTTTTTTTTACTATATCCATCTACTCTCTTTCTAATTTTATTTTTTCGCAGTCCTTTTCTCTTGAAAATTTTTTTAAATGAATTTTTTCTCTTCTCTACACTTGATATGAAGAAGACACAAAAGATTATAAAATTTGCGTAAAGGTTCTAAGAAAAACCTGAGGCTGAAATTAATTCTCAGGACTTTAAAAAACCTTGTCTAAAATGATTACTAAGAAAGAACATTTATTTTATATTTATGTATTTATATAATTGGTGTCTTTTTTTTTTTCTTTAATTTTTATACTTGCTTATTATTTTTGCTTATTTATTTATTTTTTATCATCAAATTCATTTCGCCCATCACATATTGAATTAAAAAATTATTGTAAAATTTGTACAGAAATTTAAAATGCAGATCAACTACTTTTAGTTTTAATCATTCATAAATATACGTGATAAATGTGACATTTTCTTAATTTACCAATTTTTATAGATTATAATTGCATTTTAAATTAAAATTTCATTATCTTTTACGGATCTTTTTTACTAAAATTATAGATACGATTATCCAGGTCATAAATTTTCATGTATTACATTAACGATTATTAATTAATCATTTAAATACAAAAATAACAACTAAGGATTATGTGTGGGCGATTCCATACCTTGCTAATTGAAGAAAAAGCTAAATAATAACCCAAAGTTTGTTTCTATGTTTATTAAAATAAACATTTTTGTACAATGGACACCTGGAAATTCTCACTCATATAAATGTGTAATCATTAAAAAAATAAAAATAAAAAATGATAATTTAAATCAAAGAAAATTATAAGAAAGTGTAAAACATCATCCTTTCCCCAGATCCGTTTGTTCTGTAAATTCCATTTGCTCGGGTGTAAAGCATATTCATATAGTTTTTTTTTTTTTTTTTTTTTTGAGTCTATTAATCACTTTTTAAATTCTGTATTATGCACTGCATGCTTGCTTTCAAGGTTTTTCTAACCCCCCTACCCCCCGTTCCCCGAAGAGGTAGATAGTTAAAACAAAATTATATCTAATTATAGAATCTAAGAAATTCGAGTAATAAAATAATTTTTTTTTTATCATTTGGTAATTCCTATGAAGGTATTTGGAAAGCATTTCCTTTGAAATTTAATTACTTGTAGATTAAATTACTCCGTGTAACAGAATTGCATGTTTATATATTAGTTATACGGAACTGTATGGCATACATTTCAAGATTCTAATTAATATCCGTAGCACTATTAGTATCTGCCCCCTTTTTCCACATTACTTTAATTTTAGAGTAATTTCCTCCGAATGTAATTATGATGAAAAAAAAAAAAAAAAAGACTGGTGTAGGGAAAAAAAAAAAAAAAGCTAGTATGAAGAAATATTGCTGAATATTAATTAGAATGGTGACAGTGTAGTTGCTATTTGAACATATTTTGACTATCGGAAAAATTTAATAGAACATTTTATTTTATTTAATCAGTGAAAATCGTTCCAATTCGCTGGTTAAACAAAATAAATATTTCAATAAAACTTTCCGGTGGCCAAAATGTGTTAAGTTGGCAACTATGTTTGGCAGGTAGGAATAAGACATACCTGGAAATACTTATAATTTATTTCGGAGTTCTATTAGTCCTGGCTTTTCTTTCACACCACTTAGCTTTTAGAGAGATTTTTTACAATAGGTAATTACGATGAAATAAAAAGATAAGACTGTTTAAAAATAGTGATGTAAAAATGTTTATGGATATTAAAGATACTCCTGAATAAAGTATAAATGTTACTAGGTATGATATGATTATATTTTATTAGCACTACCATATTATGCTCAAAGTATAAAATTTTTGTTATTATTTTTATTCATTTGTCTATAGAGATATATCAATGAAATTACAGAATTGTAAAAGAAGGTTATTAGTACTTATTTACTACATCAGAGATATTAAAAATAAAATTAAATCTAAAAAATAGAATAACTAATTCTAATCTTGTTTTGCTGAAACTTAAACTATAGCTCAAAAATTTTCTTGTTCTAAGCTGTAAGATTCTCGAGCTGTCAAACACCTTCTTCTAAACTGGTTAAAACCAAATAAAATCTTGAAATGTATAAATAAATTGTCATGTAATACGAATTTTCTTAATGATAGATAATTTAATTTGTTCTGTTTTATTATTTTTATTTTCTTTCTTTCCTTCTTTTAGATTTACAATATTCTACCATATTGTATAAAACTTTTAGAGATTATATTTTATAACAAGTAAGATGTACATTTAAAGACTAATGCAGTAATTTTATTATAAAAGTTTTGGACTTGTACATATTATTATAATAGGTTTTATTCAGTTATGATGAAAAAATATATATTCTGATAAAGACTCTACAGAAAATATTAAATAGTGTATGGTATACGTGGGATATTTAAAACTTTTAAGCATGTACTCATTTAAACTTTTAAGGACAATAATTTTATTATTAAAAGTATGGATTTTAAATTAAAAGACTTTAATATTCATTTTTTATAAATGTTTTTTGAAATTGTACATATATTTTACTATGAAATTCTTTCTAAATGAACTAATGAACTCTGATGAAGACTCCACAATATAGAGAGTCGAAAGCTTAATATATTATGTGAGTAATGGAAATATTTTAATATATGTGTATATGAATAGTTTAATAATTTTTTGTACTTGATACACAGTTTTATACAATAATATCCTTGAGATGTTTTATGTAGTTACATAAAAAATGAGCCATTGTTAAGTGCATGAATAATATTTCAAAGTATACTATGTAATGAAATTATAAAATTATATATATATATATATATATATATGAAGAAAATAATAATAATAATTCGCACCGTTATTTAAACGTTCGTGTCAGGCTTTTGCGCCAAACCTATAAACGGGGCCGGTTGTCACTTCCATAAGTTAATACGGGATCTTACGTCTTTTCAACGTATTCGAATAACATGAAAAAAATTTGGGGGTAAAAAGACAGGGTAGTTTTACTTTCAGAAAAGATGTTTGATTGTTTTTTTTTTTTTAAATATTTTAAGTTACATTTGAACATTAATTTTTATAAAATGTCGAATAAGGTAATACATAGTATTAAAAAGATAATATTTTAGGATACTTAACGTTAAAAATATAATTAAGAAATATATTTTGACATTTCATCTAAAATGGATATTTTACATTCAAATCTAATAAGCTATCTTACTCTTAAATATACAGTCATTTTACCTCAAAACCGTGGTAAAACGAAACAAAAAGATCAAGAAAAACTATTATTTCAAAGTTTTTGTAATAATTTTGAAGTTGATTATTTTTAATATATACACTGAGAAAATATTCTGTAACTGATATCTGGAATCTAAATTGTGGCTCTAGAAAAAATAGTTCAATGTCATCCTTTTAAATTCTAGTCCCCTTCGAAAGCGAGTTCTAGAAACTCCTATTAGAAATCTAGTGTATTTGCTTATATTATAGGGGTCGAACTTACTTAAAAATCTCTACAAGTAAATGAGACTACAAAAGGCGCGTTTTATTAACTATAATCTCGGTTTATGACCCAAGTCTAGAAAATGAAGCGAGAATTTCTCGCAATACAAACGATTCAAAATATCATTTCCCCATCTAGAAATGTATAGACTAGAAATTTTTGATCATTTTGTCTATTGAGCTTAATGGTGTGTCTTATACACATAGCTCAGAAATCTATATATCTAGTTAAAGGATTTAGAAAAAGACCACTTATTCGTTCTAGATGAAAGCAGTATTTTTTTTTCTCAATATACTCAAAATTATAAATTTTCAGAAGAGATCAATAAATTACAAATATAACAAACAAGGCATTCTGCAGAAAATTTAAACAAAATCTACGGTGTCTTTCCACAATTCGACCCTAATTATTTTTTTTAAAGTAAGTTTTGGAAGAAAAAAAAATAAATAAATGAACAATTTTAGAACAGAAAAACAAGTAAGGAATGGTGATAAGAATGCATTATAGAAAGATGAACAAAGACATGCCACCAAATGTTCTCTTTAATCGGGAATTTTAGGGAAAATACCCTAGTTTTCTGAAAGAATATTAATACGAAGAAAACTTCAACTGTTATACATACATATTACGAAACTGTTCGCAGCACACTATTTTCAATAATTTAATGAGATTTCACATTTTATAATTTAACCGACAGTATTTTATTTAAAATATTCTTAAAAAATAATTCCTCATTCTTAAAAAACAAAACATCTCATTTTCTTCAAATGAAGTATCCAAATATTTAAAAATTTCTCGACTAAAAGCTTGGAGAGAAAGAGAGAGAGAGAGAAAAAAGAAAAGAAACTCAAAATCTTTCTTTTAGTATTCGAAGCTAGTTACGGAAGAAAAAAATGTTCAGTGTTTTTTGCAATGATGCTGTCATTCTTAAGATACGTTTTAAAAATATATTTTTTTTTTTTTAAATTAAAATGTTGTCTTTTTCTACTGTACTATATGCATTTAATCTTAGTATAATTTAATTTTTATACTCTCCTCTTCTCTTGGAAAAAAAAATATCTCTAATCTAAACTGGATATGAAGAAGACAGAAAAGATTATAAAATTTGCAAAAAAGTTCTAAGAATAACTTGAGTATTAGATTATTTTTTCACACTTGTATAAAATTGTATAAAATAGTAATTAAAAAGAAAATTGTCTTTATATTAATGTAATTTTGATGTATTTAATTATTCAAAATTTATGTTATAAAGAAAGGGTATTTTTCTTATTAAAAAAGAACTGTATGAAGTATGTATATATACATATATACATATATTTGTTTTTCAAATATAAGCATTAAAAACATTACCACCAAGTAAAATTAACATAAAATAAAAACTTTCGTTTATGCAAGGTGCCATAAAAAATCATTGTTAGAAAGGAGTTGAAACGACTCCTCAAAAAATAAATAAATAAATAAATAATAATAATAATTTATTAGATATTACAAATAAATAAATAAATAAAAAGGAAAAAAAAATGAAAATAAAATTCTTTCTTATATTGTATACTTCACAAAGAAAATTTTCAAATTAATTGTTTTTAAATACATATTACCAAATTTTTGTTGATCACATTTTATTAATTTAGTAAGCTTCCATCATTATTCTAAAATAAAAATTAAAGAATTCCCTTTCTTCTTAAGAAAGAAAAACACTTCGTTTTAATCAATATATTCTTCCCTGTCATTTTAAACGCAAAACTAAAAGCTTAATAGAAAAAAAAAAAAAAAAAGAAAATATCACTCAAAATTTTTCTTCACTGTATGAAGCTTGTTACGGAAGAGAATTTTTTTCAGAGCTTCTCGAGATTATGTTGCAACACTTACGACATTTCTAAAAAAGTTAAGATTTCATTTTTATTTTATTTTTTCCCTTTAATATATCCGCCTAATCTCTTTCTAATTTTATTTCTTCGTAGTCCTTTCTTCTTGAAAAAAAAAAAATTAAATGAATTTTTTCTCTACTTTACACTTGATATGAAAAAGACACAAAAGATATAAAATTTGTGTAGAAGTTCTTGAGGCTGAAATTAATTCTTGGGACTTAGAAAAGCAATGTCTAAAAGAGTAATTAAAAAAAAAAAATCATTTTAGATTTATGTATATATATACAGTCGGTAACAAAAGTGTCCGAACACTAGCGAAAATTCCTATGTAAAAAAAGTACACTTCGTACGGTTTTATTAAATCCTTGTCGAATCCTATTCTTAGTCAGTGTAAGAACATGATTCGATAAGGATTTATTTAACAAAACCGTATGAAGTGTACTTTTTTTGCATAGGAATTTTTGCTAGTGTTCGGACACTTTTGTTACCGACTGTATATATATAATTTTGTTTAATGCTTTCATTATTATTTTTTTTTATCACCAGATTCGTTCCACACATGACATATTTAATGAAAAAATTATATTAAAATTTGAGAAAATATTTTAAGTACAGATCGGTAATTTTTATTTTTAAATATACAGTCGGTATCGGCATTAAAAGTATCCGAGCACTTGCAAAAATTCCTATATGAAAAAAGTACATTTAGTCCTGTTTTGTTAAATAAATCCTTGTAGAATCATGTTCTTAGTCAGTCTCAGAACATGATTCGACAAGAATTTATTTAACAAAACTGTATTAAGTGTATTATTTTTTACATAGGAATTTTCGCTAGTGTTTCGATACTTTTGCTGTCGACTGTACATAAATATATGTGATATATATGATAGCCTTTTAATTTACTAAATCTGGCAGATAAAAATACAATTATAGATTGTAAATTTAATTTCCTTTTATACATTTGTTTTCATGAAATTATAGATGCGTTTATCCACACCGTAAATTCTTATTCATTTTACATTAGCGATAGTTAATAAACAAATAAATTCAAAAACAAAAACTATTGAATATGTTCTTTTTATTCTATATTTTACTTATTGAAAAAAGCTAACTAAGAATCCGAAACTTTTATTTTATATTGATAAATATAAACTTGGTTCTACAATGGATACCTGGAAATCCTTATTCACATAAATGTGAATCATTAAAAAAAAAAAAAAAAAAAATGACAAAGAAAATCAAAGAAAATCATAAGAAATTGTTAATCTTTCTCCTGCTTCGTTTATTCTGTAAATTGTAGATAACTTCGTTTGTCCTGATGTAAAGCATATTCATATGGTGTTTTTTATTATTATTATTATTATTATTATTATTATTATTATTTTTTTTTTTGAAACTATTTTATGATGATTTCTTTTCTTTTTTTTTTTTTTTTTTTTTTTTTTCTTTTTAGAAAACGTATTTATTTTAAACAAATTATAATGGATTTGAAAGAATCTAGGAAACTGTAGCATAGTTAAGTTAAGTTCTTACTCTTTGCTGTATTGTATGAAGATGTTTTAAAACATTTTCAATCAGTTATATGAAGCTATATGACATACAGTCGGTAACAAAAGTGTCCGAACACTAGAAAAAATTCCTATGTAAAAAAAATACACTTCATAATGTTTCGTTAACTAAATCTTTGTTGATTCCTGTTCTTAGTCAGTGTAAGAACATGATTCGATAAGGATTTATTTAACAAAAACGTATAAGGTGTCCTTTTTTTTACTTAGGAATTTTTGCTAGTGATGGGACACTTTTGTTACCGACTGTACAAGGTAATATTTATAATTTATTCCCACTACTTGGCTTTTAGGGAATTTTTTTTTCAATATGTAATTACGATGAAAAAAAAAAAAAAAAAAAAAAAAAATGAGCTCATTAAGAATTGTGATGGGAAAAAGTTGGTGAATATTAATGACTAAGCTAAAAAAAGAAAAGAAAAGAAAAGAAAGAAAAGAAAAGAAATTGCAGAAAAATCTGTAGATAATCTGAAGGTGTTTAGAACAAAAAATCATAAAATCCGCAGAATAACTGCAGTTTAGGAGGAAAAGATTTGCAGTTTGGAAGCAGATAATTCCCCCCCCCCTTCTTCATACATTTTATTGTTCAAAATACCTTAAGATTATCTGTAGTTTTGTGCAATTTTTTTCTTTTTTTAAGCTTTTCTGCATTTTTTTTTTTTTTTTTTTTTTTTTTTTTTTAAGCTGGAGATTCTCCAGAAAAAAAAAAAAAAAAAAAAAAAAAAAAAAAAAAAGAAACAAAATAAGGTTACAAGGTATGATATAAGATTATATTACTCTCAAAAAATATAAAACTTAAATAAAACTTTTCATATACTTTTATTCATTTACCTACACTGATACTTCAATGAAATTGCAGAATTGCATATGAAGGCTATGGGGTACATACAAGTGAAACTCTTCCGGTTGCGAACTCGTTTGCAAGCGTTCCAAATGCATGACTTCAGTCGGCAGCAAAAGTATCCGAGCACTAGCAAAAATTCATATGTAAAAGTAGCACATTTAACACTGTTTTGTTAAATAAATCCTTGTCGAATCATGTTCTTACACTGACTAAAAACAGGATTCGATTAGGATTTATTTAACAAAACTGCATTAAGTGTACATTTTTTTACATAGGAATTTTTGCTAGTGCTCGGATACTTTTGCTGCCGATTGTATTTGCAGAAAACTTGCAAAATTTACGTCATCGAAGTTGCAAGTGTTCCGTTTGTATGCAACCCTATAAATACTTATTTAATACATTACACACCGTTAAAAAAGAAATAAATCTAAAAAACAGAATAACTGGTTCTTAGATAATTCATTTTTCTGAAACTCTAAACGATATCTCAAAGATTTTCATATTCTAAGCTGTATGGTCCTTGCCCTTAACCCCAATACCTTCTTCTAAATTGGTGAACATGAAGTCAAACCTTGAAAAGAAATTATCATTTAACACTTTCGCGTCCGCTGACGTAGATTCACGTCATTTAGAAACTTGTAACTCCACCAGTAGGCATTTCTTTTACAATTTTTATTTTGTTATATTTCTTAATAATATTCCCTGTATTCATATTTGTGCAATTAAAATATTGTTGATATAAATACTTTCATTAAAAGGAGTATAATTATTGTGTACATTCATATATAATACAAATATGGATATAGAAAACTTTGTTCTGAAATAATGTAGCTTGAAAAAATAACACCCACAGGCGGAACATGCTATCAAAAAGAGAAAAATATGTAGTCGCGAAAGTGTTAAGATTAATCTTATTAGTTATAGATAATTTAACGTTTTCTGTTGTAAGCATTTTTGTATGATATATATATGTGTGTATATTAATTAAGACATTCTATTGAATTTTCAATTTCGTATTTTTCTCTGCAGCCACTTGTAAATATTTTTTTTTTTTTTTAAACGTTGCTGATTTATCGAATATGTTGAAGTTAGGTTTTCATAAACCAAAAGAAAATCAGGCGATTTAATAAAGTTTTTGTATATTGATAATTCACATGTAAAGATTTACGGAACTTGAATACTTACTTGAATCATTTTTAATTTTTTGATGATTAAATTACTTTATGTAACAGAAATGTTTGATCTTCACATTAGTTAGATGAAGAAAATTGATTAAATTTTACAAGGACCATCTTATTATACTCGATATGTACAAAGTTGAAAATTAAATGAACGTTTTTTTAGTTATATTTATATATGTATTTTTTTTTCCCCGTAATACTAAATTGTTATCACATAAGGAATAATTTGTGACAGCTTTTCATATGAATATGTCTTTTTGTTTCGCCGCTCTACGGTAATTTTTTGCACACTTGGACAAATTTGACCGCTAAATAAATAAAGAAAGAAAGAAAGAAAGAAAAAGTAAGAAAGAAATAAAAGAAATAAAAAACAATTTGATACATTTATACGTTATGTGCACAAATCTATAATAATAAATCAGACTGTTATCTGTAAATTTCTCAAAATCGACATTTGTGATATTTTCCCTTTCACATATCGTGAAAGCCAACAACGACTTCCGAAATTGTCTCTGTGTGTGTGTGTGTGGAGGGGGGGAAGGGGGGAGTTCATTTTGTCTGTATAATAAAGGGTTAATTTCATTTCTTTTTTCTTTTCAAGACAATATAAGGCGAAGATTACTACTAAGAAGTAGTTAATCTGCAAGTTAAAGACGCTATCTTGTTTCTATAAAGAATTATAACATTTAAAATTAGAAAAACAGTATTTATGACAAATGTAATGCAATTTATAAATGAAACGTCATACTTGCCAGCCATCTCATTAATAACCGTACATTTGTTAATGTCCTCTGAAAAAACGCCCCTTTTCTCACAGCACTTTGTTTTTAGAGTTATTTTGTCTAAATGTTGTTACGATTAAATAGACTAAAGTTACTCTAAAAAATTATTGGTGTGAAAAAAAAGGCGGATACTAAAAATTGTACCGTTCATAATGACATGGTTGGCAAGTATGAAACGGTAATCAATAATTTAAAAAGAAAAGAATAATTAATTATTTAAAAAAGTCTTTGATAATGTGTTTGACATAGGAAAAATGAAGGACACATTTATCCTTGAATGACACATTTTAAATTGAAATTTACAGAAAAAGTTTCGAACAGAAGTTTTTTATCTTCTTCGCAAATACCGTTATAAAAAGTGCTAATACTCTTTGACGTAACTAAACCCTTTTATAGATTAATACTTTTGCGATAATGCACTAAGATAATGTATTTTGAAATTTTTCCTCAAAATTGGTTGATGGACAGTTTTTGTATTGCATATCTTAATAATAGATTATAAATACATTTAACTACATTTTATATATATGTTTTGGATGTTTTTAATATAATAAATGTAAAAACAAATATTTTGTAAAGAAAATTGCGCTTAAATTTGAAAGAAATGAACTTACGAACATAAAATTTGGATGGCATGTTAATTACCAAAATATGATCGATTTTTATGTAACTTTAACATAAGTGTTATTTTTTTAACTAATAATTAGATAAGTTGTGACAAGATGCCATGGCACGTGGTTCTCATATATAAAGACATCGTAGGACGTCGCCGGCCTTTCATAAGAGCGTTATATAAGAAATAGGACGTATGATACAGTTTTACGAATTTTCACGAATATCTCAGATTAGTTTTGATCGATATACACACCTCTCTTTAATAGATAAGTGTTAAAAAAATTGACGTGCTTTTTGTCTAGTTAGTTATGACAGCTGTAGTTTAAACAGGAAAAAATAAATAAATTATTAATAATTTACTTAACAATATACAGTATTTTATGTCACTGCATAAAACATTTTAACGATATTATTATATAAAGCTCTTTATCAAGAATAAAAACTTATTAAATCATTCATACATATATATATATATATTACTTTCTTTAGTTACATTTTATACTAAGATTTCGTCTCTCTACATCGTGGAGTATTCATCAGAGTTCATTAGTTCATTTATAAAAATAATTTCCCTCATTTACAGTGCAAAATCTTTGGTTAGAATTATTGAAAAAATAGATAAAAATTGTAGTACATTTTTAATAGGGTTATACAGCTAGAGGGTGTAGTAACCAACGATACGCTTCTAAAAATCCCTTAGTATACACTATCATAACAAAAAAGTTTAACCGTGTATGAACTTAGTTGGAACTAAAAAGCATTAAAAGATGTCGTGATCTGAAATTTATAGATATGTGTTTGTTTTATGTAACAAGAATATTCTATAAAACCTTTACAGATTATATTTTATAACAAGTAAGATGTACATTTAAAGACTAATGCAGTAATTTTATTATAAAAGTTTTGGACTTGTACAGATTATCATAATAGGTTTTATTCAGTTATGATAAAAAAAAAATATGTACTCTGATAAAGACTCTACAGAAAATGTGAAATAGTGCACGATATACGTTGGATTCTTTTAACCTTTAAAGCATGTAATCATTTAAACTTTTAACGGCAATAATTTTTCATTAAAAGTATGGATTTTAAATTAAAAGACTATGAATATTCATTTTTGATAAATGTTTTTTGAACTTGTATATATATTTTACAATGAAATTTTTTATAAATGAACTAATAAACTCTGAAGACTCCGCAGTATAGAGAGTTGAAAACTTAGTATAAAATGTGACTAATGGGAATATTTTAATATGTGTGCATATGAACGATTTATTAATTTTTTATATTTGATACGCAATTTTATACAACAATATCGTTGAGGTGTTTTATGTAGTTACATAAAAAATGATTCATTGTTAAGTACATGAATAATACTTCAAAGTATACAATGTAATGGAATTATATATACATATATTTGTGAAAAAAAAAATAATAATAATAATTCGCACCATTTTTAAAACTTCTATTTCGGGCTTTCACGCCAAACCTATAAAGGGTACCGGTTGCCACTTTCGTAAGTTACAGCGCGATCTTGAGTTTTTTCAACGTATTCGAATAACATGAAAATAAATTTGGGGGTAAGAAGACGGGTAGTTTTACTTTGAGAAAAGATGCTTGGTTGTCTTTTATAATGTTTTAAATTACATTTGGACATTAATTTTTATGAAATGTTGAGTAAGGTAATACATGGTATTAAAAAGATAATATTTCAAGATACTTAACGTAAAAAATATAATTAAGAAATATATTTTGCCATTTCATCTACAATGGGTATTTTACATTCAAATCCCATAAGCTATCATACTCTTAAATATACAGTCATTTTACCTCAAAACTGGGGTAAAACGAACCAAAAAGATCAAGGAAACCTATTTTTTCAAAGCTTTTATAATAATTTTGAGGATGATTATTTTTAATATATACACTGAGAAAATATTCTGTAACTGATATCTAGAATCTAAATTGTGGCTCTAGAAAAAATAGTTCCATGGCATCCTCATAAATTTTAGCCCCCATGGAAAGCGAGTTCTGGAAACCCCTATTAGATTTCTAGTGTATTTGCGTATATTATAGAGGTCGAACTTATTTAAATATCTCTGGAAATAAATGCGAATACAAGAGGCGGGTTTTAGCAACTATAATCTTGGTTTATGACCCAATTCTAGAAAATCAAGCTAGAATTTTTCGCAATACAAAAGATTTAGAATATTCAGAATATCGTTTCCCCATCTAGAAATGTATAGACTAGAAAATTTCGATAATTTCGTCTATTCAGCTTAATGGCGTGCCTTATAAGCATAGCTTAGAAATCTATATTTCTAGTTAAAGGATTTAGAAAATGACCACTTATTCGTTCTAGAAGAAGGCGGTATAATTTTTTTTCTCAATGTACTGAAAATGATAAATTTTCAGAAGAGATCAACAAATAGCAAATATAACAAACAAGGTATTCTACAGAAATTTTAAACAAAAATTACGGTGTCTTTTCTCTATTCTACGCCAATTAACTTTTTCTGAAAAGTACGCTTTGGAAGAAAAGAAAAAAATAGAAATAAACAATTTTAGAACAGAAAAACAAGTAAGGAATTGTGATAAGAATGCATTATAGAAAGATGAACAAACACATGCCACCAAATGTTCTCTGTGATCGGGAATTTTAGGGAAAATACCTTAGTTTTCTGAAAGAATAATAATAATAAGGAAACTGTGTTATGTACATATTACGAAACTGTTCGCAGCACACTATTTTCAATAATTTAATGAGATTTTGATCACATTTTATAATTTAACCGACAATATTTTATTTAAAATGTTCTCCTTATTCTTAAAAAACAAAACATCTCATTTTCTTCAAATGAAGTATCCAAATATTTAAAAATTTCTCGATTAAAAGCTTGCAGAGAAAGAGAGGAAAAAAAAAAAAAAAAAAACTCAAAATCTTTCTTTTAGTATTCGAAGCTAGTTACGGAAGAAAAAATTGTTCAGTGTTTTTTGCAATGATGCTGTCATTTTTAAGATACGTTTTAAAAAGATTTTTTTTCTTTTTTTTTAATGAAAATGTCGTCTTTTTCTACTGTACTATATGCATTTAATCTTAGTCTAATTTAATTTTTATAATGTCCTCTTCTCTTGGAAAAAAAAAAGATCTCTAATCTAAACTAGATATGAAGAAGACACAAAATATTATAAAATTTGCAAAAAAGTTCTAAGAATAACTTGAGTATTAGATTATTTTTTCACACTTGTATAAAATTGTATAAAAGAGTAATTAAAAAGAAAATTGTCTTTACATTAGTGTAATTTTCATTTACTTATTCAAAATTTGTGTTATAAAGGAAGGGTATTATTCTTATTAAAAAAAAAAAAAAAAACTATGTAGTATGTATATATATATATATATATATATATATATATATAAATAAATTTTCTTTTTCAAATATGAACATTAAAAACAACACCAAGTAAAGTTAACATAAAATAAAAACTTCGTATATACAAGGTGCCATGGAAAATTCATTGTTTTAGAGGAGTTGAAGCAACTCCAAAAAAAATATAAATAAATAAAAAATAAAAAAAACATAAATGCAAATTTAATTTATTAGATATTACAAATAAATAAATAAATGAAAAATGAAAATAAAATTCTTTCTTGTATTGTATACTTTAAGAACAAAATTTTCAAATTAATCGTTTTTAAATACATATTACCAAATTTTTATTGATCACATTTTTCTTAATTTAGTAAGCTTTCATCATTATTCTAAAATAAAAATTAAAGAATTCCCTCTCTTCTCAAGAAAGAAAAACACTTCATTTTAATCAATATATTCTTCCCTGTCATTTTAAACGCAAAACTAAAAGCTAAATATAAAAGAAAAGAATCACTGAAAATTTTTCTTCACTATATGAAGCTTGTTACAGAAGAGAAATTTTTTCAGAGCTTCTCGAGATTATGTTGTAACACTTAAGACATTTCTAAAAATGTTGAGTTCATTTTTATTTTTATTTTTTCCCTTTACTATATCCGTCTAATATCTTTCTAATTTTATTTCTTCGTAGACCTTTTCTACTGAAAAAAAAAAAATTTAAAGGAATTTTTTCTCTACTTTACACTTGATATGAAAAATACACAAAAGGTTAAAAAATTTGCGTAGAAGTTCTAAGAATAATTCGAGGCTGAAATTAATTCTGGGGGCTTAGAAAAGCAATGTCTAAAAGAGTAATTAAAAAAGAAAATTCATTTTATATATATATGTGTGTGTGTGTGTAAAAGTATATATAGAGTGTATATAAAGCATATATATATATATATATATATATATATATATATATATATATATATTATTTTTTTTTTTTTATCACCAGATTCATTATACACATGACATATTGAATGAAAAATTATATTAAAATTTGAGCAAAAATTCTAAGTGCAAATCGTTATTTTTAATTTTAAACATACATAAGTATATGTGATAAATGTGATACTCAATAAATTTACTAAATCTTATAGATCAAAATTTTCTTATAGACTGTAAATTTCATTAGCTTTTATACAATTGTTTGAATGAAATTATAGATGCGTTTATCCACGCCATAAATTCTCATTCATTTTACATTAGCGATTGTTAATAAACCAAATAAATACAAAAACAAAAACCAATCAATATATTCTTTTTATTCCACATTTTACTTATTGAAAAAAGCTAATTAAAAATCCAAAACTTTTATTTTATATTGGTAAATATAAATTTCTTTCTGCAATGGACACCTGGAAATCCTTACTCATATAAATGTGTAATCATAAATAGTAATAATAATAATAATAATAATAATGACAATTTAAATCAAAGAAAACCATAAGAAAATATTAAACAACACCCTTTCTCCATCTCCGTTTATTCTGTAAATTGTAGATGGTTTCGTTATTTCTGATGTAAAGCGTAATCTTATGGTATTTATTTTCTTTTTATTTAATCGAAACTATTTTACGACATTTTCAGTTCCATATTATTCTCTGCATTATTGATAATTAAATTTCTATTTTTATTGCTTTTTTTTCCCTCATAAAACGCATTTGTTTTAAACAAATTATAATGGATTTGAAAGAATCTAAGAAATTCTAGTCATTTAATAAAGTTCTTACTCTTTGCTATATTGTACGAAGATTTTTGCAAAACATTTTCTTTTATATTTAATTTATTGTGCGCTAAAGCACTTTTAGTAATGGAATTGAATATTTTCAATTAGTTGTATGAAGCTTATATGACATGCATGGTAATATTTATAATTTATTCCGAAATTCTGTTAGCACTCCGGACTTTTTTTTCCATGACTTAGATTTTAGAGAAACTTTTTGCAATATGTAATTACGATGCAATAAAAAAATTTAAAAGAAGTTCATTACTATTTGTGGTGTGAAAAATTTGGCGGATATTAACAACTCAGCTAACAAAAGACAAAACTCATAAAATCTGAAGAATAACTGCAGTTTAGAAGCAAAATATTTGCAGTTTGGAAGAAGATATATTTTATTTTAACCCTTATACATTTTATTGTTCCAAATACCTTAAGATTATCTGTAGTTTTACGCATTTTTTTTTCTCTTTTAATTTTTTCCCCAATTTATATATATATATATAATCCTTTTGATAGTAGAAGCAAAGAATGAGAACGAAGAATAGTTAGTCAAACAATTCACCAAAGAGACATATACACACGCCAAACAAAACAGCAACATTTCCCAAATTGATTCAGTTATCAAGTTCAACAATAGCACTGACGCCAATCTATTGTACAACAATACCTGTTGAAAATTGAAATAGGACCGTGTAATTAGACTCTGATGAAAAGAAGGTTGACTCTAGGACAATATTTCAAGGTGAAAAAAGAGAACCCTGTAATGAAGGATAATGACCCATGAAGCCAGTAGAAGCCAAGCAACAGACACAAGATCACCAAAACCACAAAGACTAATAAGAATGAACAAATTCTCTAAAGATATATATATATATATATATATATATATATATATATATATATATAGGAATATATAAACAAAAGAAAGAAATAAATGAAATTAAACCCCAAAAAACACTGAGGTCTTCATCAGGGAGCCCCCTCAGTGTAGGGGTGAAAGAGAAGTTTCTGAAAGGACAGTAGTAATTAGTTAATAACTATCCTTAGCCCCCAACTTATCACCAAACAAAAAAACACCATTAACTGAAGAGAAATCTAACATGTATATAACGTATAAAATACTAAAAAAGTTATAAAATTGCAAAATTGCAAAAGTTATAAAAATGACATCAATTAATTAAAAAAATGTACAATAATATAAAGAAATACTGAAGGTAAAGAAGAAAGTATAAAACGAAATAAAATAAAACCCTTTATCTAATAAACAAACCCACTTCGGCCGACGGGGGCTACTCTTCGGTACTTAAATACCGCCCTTGACTGAGGAAATAGAACAAACCGAAATAGGAAAGCATTGGAAACATACAGTTAAAAACTGGGGCGGGTAACAGTTAATTTTCAAGGTATTTTTTAGATCTTCAAGTTCTTCTTTAGATCTTCAACAGTGTTTTCCTATTTCGGTTTGTTCTATTTCCTCATTCAAGGGCGATATTTAAGTACCGACGAGTAGACCCGTCGGCCGAAGTGGGTGTGTTTATTATCTAAAGGGTTTTATTTTATTTCATTTTATACTGCATGTTTCCAGTGTTTTCCTATTTCGGTTTGTTCTACTCGTATTTCTTCATTCAAGGGCGATATTTAAATACCGACGAGTAGCCCCGTCGGCCGAAGTAGTGGGTTTGTTTATTAGGTAAAGGGTTTTATTTTATTTCATTTTATACTTTCTTGTTTACCTTTACTAATTCCTTATATTACATATTATATTTTTTATATATTATATTTTTTAAATGAATTGCTATCATTTTTATAACTTTTGCAATTTTGTAATTTTGTAATTTTATAACTTTTTTAGTATTTTATACATTATATGCATGATTGATTTCTTTTCAGTTAATGGTATTTTTTCTGTTTGGTGAGAAGTTGGGGGCTAAGGATAGTTATTAGCTACACTGTAAACAATTAACTATTACCAGCTGCAAGAAACTCTCTGTGATTGGAGAAAATAATTATTTTCTCCAATCACAGAGAGTTTCTTGCAGCTGGTAATAGTTATTTTTTTTTACAGTGTAATTGCTATTTACCTTTCAGAAACTTATCTTTCACCCCTACACTGAGGGCCCCCCCCTGATGAAGATTTCAGTAATTTTTGGGATTTAATTTCATTTATTTCACTCATTTGTTTATATATTCCTACATTTAAGTTTTGCATTTCCTTTTGCTGCAATATTGCGCATTGATTTGTAATTCTCCTTTTGGTTTTTCTTACCTTTTTGGTTTTTCTAATCTTTAAACTTATATGTATATAAATTCATTTCAAAAGTTTTATATATATATATATTAAGCTGGAGATTCTCCAGAAAAAAAAAAAAAAAAAAAAGGTAATTGGGTTACTAAGTATGTTATGATTATATTTTAGTAAGACTACCATATTATACTCAAATATATAACTTAAATCAAATTTTTCATATACTTTTATTCATTTGCCTACACTGATACTTCAATGAAATTGCAGAATTGCATATGAAGACTATAAATACACATTTAATACATTATATACTGTTAAAAAAGGAATAACTCTAAAAAACAGAATAACTTTTTGTCAGACAATTCCTTTTTCTGAAACTCTAAACGATATCTCAAATATTTTCTTATTCTAAGCTGTATTGTCCTTGCTTTTAACAACAACACCTTCATCTAAATTGGTTAACATGAAGTCAAACCTTGAAAAAAAAAAAAAAAAATATCATTTAACACTTTTGCGACCGCTGACGTAGATTCACGTCATTTGGAAATCTGCAACAGCGCCAGTAGGCATTTCTTTTACAATTTTTATGTTGTTATATTTCTTAATAATATTCCCTATATTCAGATTTGCGCAATCAGAATATTGCTCATAGAAATATTTTCTCTAAAAAGAGTATAATTATTGTGTACATTCATATATAATACAAATATGGATATAGAAAACTTTGTTCTGAAATAATGTAGCTTGGAAAAATAACACCAACAGGCGGAACATGCTATCAAAAAGAGAAAAACATGCGGTCGCGAAAGTGTTAACATTAATTTTAAAAGTTATAGATAATTTAACGTTTTCTGTTTTAGTCATTTTTATATGATATATATATATTGGGTGTTTGAATTAATTCGTAGCGTTGTTTTTTTTTTTTTTTTCGAAAATTGAGGCTTTATTGTGCAAAAATAATTACAAATAGATTATTCAAAGTATTGACCATCACTAGCCACTACTTTTTCCCATCTTTCTGGCAGCATACGAATTCCGCGTCGGAAGAACGAATCGTCTTTAGAAGCAATCCAAGAATCGACCCATTTTTTACAATCTTCATAAGAAGTGAAGTGTTCCTCAGACTGCCCATGGCTCATCGATCGAAACAAGTAGTAATCAGATGGCGCAATGTCTGGAGAATACGACGGGTGAGGTAGGACCTCCCATTTGGTCGTTTCGATGTAGGTTTTGACCGGTTTTGCGAAGTGTGGACGAGCACGTCTCTAGGTTTCAGTTCGTATGGGACCCTATTTTCCTGCTTTTGGATCATTCCCATGGCTTTCAGGCGTTTGCTGACTGTTGAAAAGTCAACTTTTAATGATTCAGCAAAATCTTGAAGCGTTTGGCATGGAATTTCATCGAGCAATGACTTCAATTCTTTATCTTCGAATTTTTTCGGCTGCCCAGGTCGTTCCTTGTCTTCCAGCTCAAAATCACCACTTTTAAATCGAGCAAACCATTTCCGACACGTTTGTTCAACTAGTGCATGCTCTCCATAAACTTCCAGTGAAATTCGATGACTTTCGGCAGCACTTTTCTTCATGTTAAAGAAATGAAGTAAAACTCCCCGCAAAAACACTTTATCCGACACAAAGTTAGACTTATTCGATGAAGTAAAAAATTATGTTATTTATGCTTCAACCAAATGACATACTCATAACGATGTTTAATGATAGTAGATTTACGGGGAATACTAGTCACGCCATCTATTGGAAAATGCCACTTGTCACGCTATCTATTAGAAAACGCTACGAATTAATCAAACACCCAATATATATTTAATTAAGACATTCTATAAAATTTTCAGTTTCGTATTTTTCTGTGCATTGGCTTCTAAATATTTTTTCTAAAATGTAACTAATTCATAGAATATGTTGAAGTTAGGTTTTCAAAAATTAAAAGAAAATCTGGCGATTTAATAACGTTTTTGTATATTGGTAGTTCATATGTACAGAATTTCGGAACTTGAATACTTTCTTGAAACATTTTTAATTTTTTGATGATTAAATTACTTTATGTAACAGAAGTCTTTGATCTTCACATTAGTTAGATTCAGAAAATTGATTAAATTTTACAAAGACCATCTTATTATACTCGATATGTACATAGTTGAAAATTAAATCAACGTTTTTTAGTTATATTTATATATGTATTTCCCTCCCTCCCCCGTAATACTAAATTGTTATCACATAAGGACATAGCTGCAAAGTTTTTAAATTTACTCCGGAATGTTCTTAACCCCGCCCTTTTTTCACACCTTAATCATTGTAGAAAGATTTTCTTCAATATATAATTACGATTAAATATTAAGAAAATTGCTTTAAAAATATTATGGGGTGAAAAAGGGGCGGGACTAACAGCATTCCGGAATAATGTAAAAAACTTGACAGCTATGCATAAGGAATAATTTCTGATAGCTTTTCATATGAAAATGTCTTTTGATTTTGCTGCTCTATGGTAATTTTTGCACACTTGGACAAATTTGACCGCTAAATAAATTTAAAAAAAAAAGAAAGAAAGAAAAGAAAAAAAAATCAATTTGATACATTTATACGTTAATCATATGCACAAATCTATAACAATAAATCAGACTGTTATCTGTAAATTTCTCAAAATCGACATTTGCGATATTTTCCCATTTCACATATCGTGAAAGACAACAATGACCTCAGAAAATTTCTGTGTGTCTGTGTGTGTGTGAGGGGGGGGGCAGTTCCTTTTGTCTGTATAATAAAGGGTTAATTTCTTTTCTTTTTTTCTTTTCTAGACACTATAAGGCAAAGATTACTATTAAAACGTAGTTACTCTACCAAAAAAAAAAAAAAAAAAAAAAAAAAAAAAAAAAAAAGATGCCAACTTGCTTGTTTCTATAAAGATTTCTAACATTTAAAATTAGAAAAACAATATTTATGACTAATGTAATGCAATTTGTAAATGAAACGGCATACTCCCCAACCATCTCATTAATAACCGTACAATTGTTAACGCCCCCTGAAAAAACGCCCCTTTTCTCACACCATTTTATTTTTAGAGTTATTCTCTCCAAATGTTGTTAGGATTAAATAAGACTAAAATTACTCTAGAAAATTATTGGTGTGAAAAAAAAGGCGCGTACTAAAAATTGTACGGTTTATAATGAGAAGGTTGGCAAGTATGAAACGGTCTAATCAATAATTTAAAAAGAAAAGAATAATTAGTTATTTAAAAAATCGTTGATAATGTGTTTGACATAGGAAAAATGAAGGACATATTTATCCTTGAATGACACATTTTAAATTGAAATTCACAGAAAAAGTTTCGAATAGAAATTTTTTATCTTCCTCGCAAATACCGTTATAAAAACTGCTAATACTCTTTGACGTAACTAAACCCTTCTGTAGATTAATACTTTTGCGATAATGCATTAAGATAATGTATTTTGAAATTTTTGCTTAAAATTAGTTGATGTTAGTATTTGTGAGTCAGTATTTGTGTTGCACATCTTCGTAATAAATTATGAATGAATTTAACTATATTTTATATATATGTTCTGGGTGTTTTTAATATAATAAATGTAAATAAAAATATTTTCTAAAGTAAATTGCGCATAAATTTTAAACTAATGAATGTACGATCATAAAATTTGGAAAGCGTGTTAATTTTCAAAAAAGTAATCGAATTTTATGTAACTTTAAAATAAGTGATAATACTGACAATACTGAATTTTAAATATTTGCTTTATTCTTAAGAAGTATTAATTTTTATGAAATTAACTATCCAAACATTTTAAAAGAGCTTCGAAAGAGAGAAAAGTCATTCAAAATCTTTTTTTTTTTTTCAGTATTATAAACACGTTACGGAAGAAAAATTTATTCAGAAATTTTATAATAATACTATCAATCATGAGACATTCTTTTAAAAAGAAGTTTTAAATTTTTCATTCAAAATTTTAAATGTATTTTTTTTTTTAATCTTGTGATACATAACTGTTCTCAATCTTGTTTAATGTCTGCTCTATCCCTTGGAAAAAAAAAAAAGAATTTCTATTTTCTAATCCACATTTGATATGAAGGAGACACAAAGTATAAAATTTTTGTAGATGTTGAAAGACTAAGTTGAGAATGAAATTAATTTTTTAGACTTGCATAAAAAAGTAATTAATAAAGAATATTTCCTTTATATTAATGTAATTTCTAAAATGTTTTACAAAATATGAAACTGAGAGTTTATCATAATATATATATATATATTACTAATGATATTTAAAATATAAAGTTTTCAACAGATTTTCGTTATCTCACATTGTTTTACTTTTCACAGCAAAAAGAAAATTTCTCTCCATTTTTTTTTTCTCTAATAATACAAGAAAATAAACTTAGAGCTTTTTTTTTTTTTTTAATGTGATCATTAAAAAGAACATTTCCATTGGTTAATAAAAGAATTTGCATATTTAGATTGCGTCATAGAAAAATGATGGTTGGTGTGTAGCTATGGAGTAACCTTTATGAAATGCAGACATTTGAAGAAGAATTTTATCATAAGTTCAAATTCAATCTATTAAATGTTACCTCCAAAAACCCCAAACTTTTGTATTTATTATTCAAAAACAAAATTTTGAAATTAATTTTTTTATACCAAATCTTTGCTGATCACACTTTTTATTAATTTAATTAAGCTTTCATCATTATTCTAAAATAAAAACTAAATTATTTCTTTTCTTCTTCAGAGAGCAAAATCTAAACGCAAAACTAAAAGCTTAAAAAAAAAAAAATCACTCAAAATCTCTCTTTACTATTCGAAGCTTGTTACGGAAGAGAATTTTTTGTACAGTTTCTCGAGATGCTGCTGCAACTCTTAAAGCATTTTTTAAAAAGTTAAGAGTTCATTTTTATTTTTTTGTTCTTTACTAAATCCGTCTAATCTCTTTCTAATTTTATTTCTTCCCAGTGCTCTTCTCTTGGAAAAAAAAAATGACTAAGAACAACTTGAGGCTGATATCATTTCTACGGACTTAGAAAAGCAAAGTATAAAAGAGTAATTAAAAAAGAAAATTTATTTAAACTGTATGTATATCTAGAAAAAAAATAATAATGTAATTTTTATGCTTGCATTTTTTTTATCATCATTCGTTCCACATATTGCACATAAAAATTATATAATGATTTGAGCAAAACTTTTAAGTACAGATCGACTATTGTTAATTTTAAACATACATAAATATGTGTGATAAATATAACAGTCTTTTAATTTATTAAGTTTTAAAAGACCATAATTTTATTAAAGTTTATAATTTTATTACATTTTATAAAACTTTTTTAATGAAGTTATAGATGCTTTTATCCAGGCCATTCATTCTTATTTATTACATTGTGGATGGTAAATAAACTAAATAAATAAATAAATAAATAGCTATTGAATTGGTTTGTATGATTCCATATTTTACTAATTGAGGAATTAAAAATCAAATTTTAAAGCTTTTATTATATGTCGGTTAAAATATAACTTTTATCTATAATAGACACCTGGATATCCTTACATATATAAATATATAAACATAAATGAAATGATTGTAATTTAAATCAAAATAAGCCTTAAGAAAATGTAAAATATTACTCTCTCCCTCCTCCTTTAATTCTGTAAATTGTAGTTAATTTCATCTGTTCCGATGTAAAGCATATTCATATGTATATATTTAATTTAATTGAGCCTATTGATTATATTCTTAATTGTGTATTACACACTTTTAATTTTCTATTTCATATGTTTAATTCTAAAATTGTTTTCTCGGGTTTTCCCCCAAAATGTAGTTAATTAAAACAAAAATATAATAAGATTTGAAATAATATAAAAAATTCTGGACATTTAATAAAATTTTTATCCTTTGATAATTCGTATGATGATGTTTGCAAAATACTGGCAGAATTGAATGCAGAATTGAATGTTTTCCATGTTTTTATATTAGTTATACGAAGTTATATAATATGCCTAGTAATATTTATAATTTTTTCTGGAGCACTATTAGCTCCCTACGTTTTTTTTTTTTTTTTTTTTTTTTTTTTTCACACAACTTAGATTTTAGAGAAATTGTTTGCAATTACGGGGAAATAAGAAGAAAAACGTTCTTTAAAAATAGTTGAGTGAGGAAAAGGCAGATATTAACAATACTAAATAAATAAATAAATAAATAAATAAATAAAATAAAATAAAATAAAATAAATAATAATAATAATAATAATAATGTTACCAGGTAAGATATGATTATATTTTATTAGGGTCACCATATTTTATTCCAAATATGAAATTTAAAAAATAAAATCTTTGATATATTTTTTAATTCATTTACCTATACAGATATTTCAAAGAAATTACAGAATTTTATATTAAGGTTATAAATACTATGTTAGAGACTGTTAAAAATGACAGTAAATCTATAGAATATCTGATTGTCAGATATCTTATTTTGCTGAAATTTTAACTGTAGCTCAAATATTTTTTTACTGTAAACTGTAGGACCCTCATGCTGTCAATTGACATTAAACCGTACACCTTCTTTTAAGGTGGCTAAAATCAAAGCTAACCTTGAAAAAAAGGGACAGACATTACAACTTAGCATTAACTTTATTAATTGTAGCTAATTTAATTCATTTTGTTGTAAGCATTCTCATATGACCTTTTTTTTTTTTTTTTTTTTTTTTTTTTTTTTTTTCTTCTTTTTTCTTTTTTCTTTTTTTTTTTTTTTTTTTTTTAAGAATTGAAAGTAGCTAATTTATAGAATATTTTGAAAATAGGTTTTGAAAAATTAAAAGGAAATCTGGAGAGTTGATAAAGTTTTTGTACCTTGATAATTCATGTGTAAACATTTGCGAAACTTGAATTTTTTAATTTCTTGATAGTTAAATTACTTTATGTAACAGAAGTGTTTGATCTTCACATTAGTTAGATGAAGAAAATTGATTAAATTTTATAACGACCATCCTATTACACACGAGATGTAGAGAGCTGAAAATTAAATAAAATTTCTAAAGTTTTATATATATATATATATTTTTTTTTTCTGTATTACTGATATGTTATCACTTAAGGAATAATTTCTGATAGCTTTACATATGAAAATTTTGTTTAATTTTGCCGCTCTATTGTTATTTTTTGCACACTAGGGCTAATTCGAGCGCTTTCCACATAAAAAGAAAAAAATCTGCTTATATACACAAATTACAAATAAATGTTGTATATTTCTACAAATTTCTAGAAAAAAAGGATTTGAGGTATTCTCTTAAAACTTCAGGGATGTATAGAACAAATCAATCTACATTTTAATAACGTTTTTGTTTAAAAAAAAAATAATAATAAACCTAGTATGTATTAAATTATTATTTATGGAAAAATATTTTCCGTGATAAATGCAGACGATTTTTATTTGACATAATTATAACACTAAATGCCGAAAGAAAGTCAATTTTGTGCCAGCATCAGAAGATTTTTATTTATTTATTTATTTTTCTTTAAAAATGAAAAAGAAAATCAATAATTTTATTTTAAATTACCACAGTTCTATGGTTCAACCATTCGTTTTAAAGCTATTGACGAGATCTTTAGAAAGATACTCATATTGTAAATTTACACCTCCTCCCTAGAGGGGGGGGAGCGATGCTCCCACATGCACACACTTTTTCCCTAGTTTACTATTACTGTTATCAAAAATTCATATTAATTTCACAATTACTCTCATTATGTACATTTATACGAAATTTTGTCCTATACTACCATGTAAAAAATCACAGCACCACCTGTTGAGTGATTGATTTTAAAATCTAACCAGTATCAGTTTATGTCAGGGTTAAATTTCGTTCATTGGTTCGTGAGATACAGCGTCCACAAAATGATCATACACACACAAACAGACAGATATTTTTTAGAAACAGTTAAGTCATGTTCAGTACATCCCAAAACTTGTAAACCTATCAAATACTGGTGTTCGAAAATTTTCACGAATCCAATACTTTCTCTATATATACATATGAAGAAATTAAAAGAAAAAGGGACGTTATCATGCTAAAGAGAAAAAAAATGTTGGACATCACTCCGTAAAAAATAATGCTTAAAATACGTTATGGATGTAGCCTAAGATTAGCCTGTTTCAAATTATCTACATATTTTTTAGGGACTACCACTAACATACACGGGGTATAAAGGCTTTTTTAACGATATTAAAAAAATAATAATATATATATTTTTTTCTAATTACATTTCGGATTTTCGAACCAATGCAATTATAGGAAACTTGACGTACTACGGAAAAGATAACATATTCAATCAAAATATGAAAATATTAAATAAATAGGAAATAAGGAATGTGATAAATGATTGACAATTATAATAGTAATACATATAATAATACATAATAATACAAATACATAATAGTAATGCATGTGCAGATAGATGTTATATATATATACACACATTCTTTCTCGAGTCACTAGATGTGGGATCAGAAAAAACTGTATTTAAAAAATTAAAAAAATACATACTGTTTATTTATTTATTTATTTATTTATTATTATTATAATTATTTTCAAAACTTTCATCTTTCATAACAAATTTGGAGAAGATAAATTTTACAGAGATAAACCTTCTCCTTAAAATTTTCATGTAAATTTCTGATTTGTTCCTGTGCAGCGTCCTCTATCGACGAAAATTTTAACCATTATTTTTTTCTTTACAAAAAAAAAAAAAAAAAAAAAAAAAAAATATTTATATATATATCATCCTTCTTGAGAATAACTTTTTCGCAAACGTCTTTCAAATCTACCAATACTCCCATTTTTATGAAATTTTAAATGTCTACAGAATTACGGGACAGGCACATGTATATAGTTTAAAAAACTCTTGTTAAGTCTTTTATAAGCTCCTTCTTGTTATGTTTTTGTGGTTTATAATATCATTGGAATTGTTATTTTAAAGTACATGTTATTTTTGTTTTCGTCTAAATCTATATTAATAAAATCAGAGTTTTGTCTGTAAATTTGTCGGAATCGAAAAATTTTGCGATATCTTCACGTTTTACACCCCATGAAAGCCGAAAATGACTTCAGAAAATTTTGCCTGTGTGTGTGTGTGTGTGTGTGTGTGTGTGTGTCTGTGTGTGTGTCATCGTGTCCGAATGTCGCTTTTTTGTCCGGGCATCACTTGAGAACGGCTGGACGGAATTCAACGACGCTTGGCAGGAATTTAGATCTTCACCCAACTTAAAATTATATCTATCAACTTTTCAGAAATTCCCCCCGTCCCCCCCCCCTACGGGGTAAAAGACTAAAACACGTTTGTCCGGGCATCACTCGAGAACGGCTGGACGGAATTCAACGGCGTTTGGCAGAAACTTAGGTCTTCACCCAACTTGAAATTATATCTATAGAAATTTTCAAAATTATGATTAGTATTTAAATTGTGTGTAAAAAACGCCTGCGCATGCGCCATAAATATTTTTTCACTAAAATGCTTTGAATGAAAAAATAAAAATATAAAAATAAATTTTTAAGTTAAAGACTTTTGTATTCGCGTGATTTTCACTACAAATTATGAAAAGATTGAAATGAAGTGTTGCCATCTAAGTTTCATACTTTAGTTAATTTTATAAAATCTAATCGTCGTATCGGAAAACTGTTTACACCCCAGGATTCAGAAAAATCACCTCTTTTATTTGGTACTGAATTTGTAATGATAGGTTTAATATTTCTAATTTATTTTTTCCTTTATCCGTTTTTCCGTTGCCACTTAAATTTCATACTTAAGTTATTTTTAAAAAATCTAATTGTCGCATCGAAAAACTGTTTAAACCCCTGGATTCAGCAAAATCGCCCCTTTCATTCGGTATCAAATTTATAAATATAGGTCTGATATTTCTAATTTATTTTACCCTTTTTCCGTTTTCAACCCAGATTCGATATGGAACAGCTTTAGTATTGGATCCCTTTGGCAAAATTTGAAATTCGGCACCGAAGTAGCTCGGACGTTTCTCGCCAAGATCTTTAATTGCACAATTGAGATAGCCAATTCAGTTCATCGCAAAAATGGCTTAAAATATTTAAAGTCACCAAAGGGTTCCGATACTTAAGCTGTGTTTTCTGTATTTATTTATTTATAATACTGTCTATTAAAGACTTCTGTGGTCACGAAATTTGGTGTGTAAATTGTTTGTATGCATCCGGCACTTATTGTAACTGCATTTCACGAAATTCGAAATCCCCTCCCCCCCCCCCCTTCTCGGAGTCGGAGGGCAATAAACATGCGTAAAAACGTGTTTTTCCGTTTGAATTCGCTTAGAATTATCTTAGAATTATCTTAGAATGGCGAATTTTGGTGTGTGGATATTGATTAAGTGTACGCTTTATGTACATTAGTGGGATTTTGCAAAACTTCGAACTCACCCGCTGAGGGTGGGGAAGTAAGAAGTGGGTAAGTTGTGCCGAAGACAGTGGGGACCCAGACTCCTCACATTGGGAGCGAGAAAACCTCTACCAATTACAGCGAGAACTTAGGTTATTAATAAAGATATGGCATTTTGACAACTCATTTAAGTTTAATATCCAGCGAAGCGGGCAAAGCCTGCTAGTTAAAAAATAAAATAAAATAAAATAAAATAAATACTTGTCAAACTATTTATTTTTATTTTTGAAATTTAGTAACCTATTTAGGCTCTTGGGTACTATTGTGACAAATTAATAAATTGTCTATATATATAGATATATATATATGTAATTGAATCAATAAATATGCTAAAATGAACAAGAGAAAAAAAAGAAAAAGAAAAAGATGAGAGAAACGTTAGAAAATAACACGCTTTAAAAAGCATAAATTGGAAAATATATATTGCAGATATATAGGAACTATTTAGTAAAGTACTTATATTTTCAGTAATTAACAATTACAAAGAATATTGCTTAATTAGAGGACGTTATTTTATCATTTACTTTGTTAGCAATATAACTTGACGAAATGTGAATACATTTTTGTCTCTAGCATCATGTTCACAAAAATACGATCGAATAATTTCAGAAGTTTTAATTGTTGCTTATTCAAAACTAATTACAATTAATATTACTAATGTTATTGTTTTTGTGAATTGTTTATTTTTAATTGCAAACTAACTCTATTTCTACATTAATTAGGAATTATATTAGTCTACAGAAATTTATTTGTAAAGAAAAAAAAAATGTTCTTGAGAAAATTTTTTATCCTAAATCCGGGATTTATTCTAAGAAGTTTGAAATCCCAGTATTGCTAATTAGTTTCAGGTTTCTATATTCTTATTCACATGTAAAGCATACTTATAAGGTATATTTTCAAACAAAAATTTGTCTTGTATTTATTTTTTGATTTCTTTTACAATCATAAATTGTTAAAATTTCATTTAAAATGCTTTTCTGGAAGCTTTGTTTAATGATGGAAATGAAATATATTTTCTTTTGTAATAATTAAATTTTCTCCTTCATATTGTTTATTTACCAAAAATCTTGAATGATAAAATTTTTTAAATATTTTTAATTTAATATGCTAGTACTTGATTGGCTTGCCGTAATTATGTTGTTTAAATTTTTCCTGATGTAAATAAAGCAGATTGTTCATCATTATATTGAAAATATATGAAGAAGAAAATTTTATAAATCATTTAAGAAATCCATGATTTATTGTGCAAATACAGTACAGTACTTTTTTTTTTGTTTACTTTCTTCTATACGTAATGTGGAGAAAGTATTGGATTCGCGAAAATTTTCGACCTCCGTTTTTTGACGGATCTACACGTTTTGGGATGTCCTGAACACGAATTGATAGTTTTTAAAAAATGTCTGTCTGTGTGTCTGTGTTTCTGTGGTTACTTGTTTTCACCGTATCTCACGAACCAATGAATGAAATTCAACCAAACTTGGTATATAGTTGGAACCTGACGGGGCATGGTGCTGATTAGATTTGGGGATCAATCGCCCAGCAGGTGGCGCTGTGATCGCAAAATTTCGTATTTTTCACCGTATCTCACGAACCAATGAATGAAATTGAACCAAACTTGGTATATAGTTGGACCCTGACAGGGAATGGTGCTGATTAGATTTTGGGATCAATCGCCCAGCAGATGGCGCTGTCATCGCATTTTATATAAACTTTTAACATGGCAGTATAGGACAAATTTTCGTTTAAATGTACATAATGAGCGTTATATTTAACTTGTGATTGTGAAATTAATATGAATTATTGATAATAGTAGTAGTTAACTAGGGAAAAAATTTTGTGCATGTTGTGCACCGGTTCCTCCCCTGGGGGGGGAAGTACCCCCCCCCCACTTTTAACAAAAAAAAAACTTTTTTTTTTTTTTTTTTTTTTTTTTTAAACGAAATTTAACCAAACTTGGTATTTAGTTGGTCCCTGACATAAACTGCTGCTGATTACATTTGGGGATCAATAGCTCAACAGGTGGCGCTGTGATCGCATTTTTTCTAAATTTTTAACATGGCACTATAGGACAAAATTTCGTATAAATGTACATAATGAGAGTTATTTTTAACTCGTGATTGTAAAAGTAATATGAGTTATTGATAATAGTAATAGTTAACTAGGAAAAAAATTCTGTGCATGTGGGGGCATCGCTTCGGGGGGGGGGGGGGGTAAATTTTCAAGATGGGTATCTTTCGAAAGATCTCGTCAATACCTTTAAAACGAATGGTTGAACTATAAATCTGTGATAATTTAAAACATAGTTATCGATTTTTATTACTTTTAACAAAAAATTTTTTTTTTATTTTTTTTAAATCTTGTTACTGATTGAATATGCATTACTTTTAACAAAAAAAGAACTTTGAAAAAAAATCGTAATTTTCTTTTTTTTTTTTTTTTTTTTTACTGATTGAATATGTATATAGGAAAATATAAAAGAAAGTCTTGTGGTGGCCACAACATACTAGTTTTTTTTTAACTTCAAGAGATGTACTTGTGACTTAGAAGATAATGAAAGTTGAAGATAATACTTTGAAATTACTGTACTACAGTCATAAAATTTTGTTTATATATGCAATAAAATGTATCAGCATTAAATATATTAAAATTTCTCCAAAATTATTAAAATTAAAAAAAAAAATTCAAAATTTTAAACATTTAAATTTTTTTAAAACGTTCCATGTTGTTTAATTTTTAAACGTTCTCCTCGATTCTGCATTATTATAGTTTATCAATATATTTTAAACATTAATTGTGCATTACTATTTGGATTAATTGAAAAGTTATTTATCCATTTAATATTTTTATTTTGAATGCATGCAAATTTGCATGAAATTTCAGCATTCCAACATATATATATTTAATTAATTTATCAACCAATACACAAGTTTATGCACAGCTATGTTTATAGTATACTAGCAGGCTATGCCCGCTTCGCTGGCCACTATATTTAAATGAATCTCCAAAAGAATTGGATCATTATTTATTTTTCACATCACATTATAAATAAAAACTAAAATAATTACATTGGAATCGCTCTAGACCTCGCATCGGGTACTCGCTGACTACGGCAGCTCTTTCTCTGCTCGCACTGTATCGGGAGCAGGTTACCACTGCCTGCAGAAATATCTTTCCTATGTATTTCAATATGGGTATTTATTGACGATAGGTGGGTCTGCCATTATTTAAGAACTACGATTTTAAAGATAACTGTATCTCAGCGTCTATTAAATATTTTAGTTTTTGAACCAAGTATTTTATTGCTCATGCTGTTTACACTGTATTACAATTTGATTCCGACCAATGTAATGAAATAAAATAAAAAGTAGATTTTCTTTTAGAAGGAATTAAATACATAAAAAACAAATAAATTCCAATCAGTTTAATCCTTTCTGCTATATACTACCATTATTTCCTGACAAATACTATAAATTAGAAAAAAAAAACTTTTAAAGAAATTAAATTAACAAATGAAAAATAATTGTTGTTATACTACAAAAATTATACATAAACATAACTGTTATAAATACGTTTTTAAGTTTTAAATTTAATATATTTAATTTTTTTTACTGCATTACCATTTTATTTTCAATAAATATAATAAATTAAAAAGAGAAAAAAGATTCGCCCTCAAATAAATGTATTAAATAAAAAATAAATTGCATAATATAGCCGTTGCTAAGATACGCAGACGATTACAATCGAAGAATAAATTCATGAAAAATGAAACATAAAAGCCAATGTTTAAAATCGAAAAAACATTAATTTAAAAAATTCAGATTCGAAATTCGAAAAAATCTGGATGAGGTGCACACCTGCACGGTCCCAGGTACCTATATGCCAAATTTGGAAGCTCTGCGATCAGTAGTGTGTATTAGTATTGTTCATGTTTAGATAAATGTATTTATTTTCCTGTTGGAAAAAACAATAAACTCGTATTTTTTTTTTTTTTTTTTTGGCAACAATTAAATTAAACAATTTAAATGGCTAATTTTTTGCTATTATTAGCTTATTATTTTCATATTTTTATTAATTAAAAGAAAACTAAACAGAAATTCGAAATTCTGACTTCGATGTGCACAATGATCCTTCGGGGGGCACCTTTGTGTTAAATCTCGTGACTGTCCGAGCTACCGCTTTCGAGAACAGTGAAATATATATACAAATATTGCTCACTTAATAGTATAAGATTAAAAAAACTATAATAACTTTAAATCGAGTGGAAAATTTAAAAACTAACTTGCATGGAGCCTTTTTAAAAAAAATTTAAAAAATTCAAATTTTCAAATTTTATTTTTTAAATTTAAATAGTTTTCAAGAATTTTTGATATAATATTGATATATTATCAAGGCTTATGTATGCTAATTTTACTTCTAAGACAGTAATCTCGAAGAACGGTTTTCAACCACCCGCTTAATAAATTATAATGTACTCCATGAACTAATAAATTTCTCTACACATTAGTCATTGAATTTCCTAAACTTTTATACAATTGTAATTACACTGCTGATGTACATTATGAAGAATAAACAAATATTAATCAACAAATATTAATTTTAATACATTTTAAACTCACTTAAAAAATAAAAATGGGGGGGGGGGATATTTTAAATAAAGTGATATAAAATCGTATTCAAACCATCTTAAATACCACTACTACACATTGGCCATTTTAGGAACAGTATATATGTGTGTGTGTGTGTGTGTGTGTGTGTGTGTTTGTACTTATAAAATACTGATTTAACTTTTGCTTTCAACCGAAGTATAACGTGAATTTTCGAAATGAACCTAAATGTGCAACACAGCTTATGCTATGCAATACTTAAAATTTTTTTATACATAATGATACATGATAAGTTTTAATACATAAGGAACAACTTTAGTATATCCCCACAACGATATTTGGCGATTTTTTGTTGGCGATAATGGCTAAATCATAAATCTAAAAAACATAAATGATAAATGATAAAATCATAATCTAAATCATAAAACATAAAACATAAAATCATAAATCCAAAATACACAACATATAGCCTGCCATATTATATCGCAAACAGTCCGGAACGACATCGTTATCGTTCAAAACGGTGCCAAAGAAAAATCGCCAAATTCAGTTGTGGGTGTATAATAAAGTTATACATTAAAATTTTCGTATGACTTACGAATTAACGACCTTTTCCACGATTATGCTTGGATTATACGATAAAATTTAAATATTATATTGATAATCACTTAATTACCCACTTTTACGTCTTTTTTATTTTAACCAGAAATGTTCATTAGAAATTTGTAATATTTTTTAGAAGTGTTCTACCATTGAACATGTTGACATTTTTTAATCAGAAGAAATGTTGCTAAAAAAAACGTACAAATTGGCACCTATGGAATCATTACAATATATTTTGTTCAGAAACTGTACTGCGTATCATTTACAATTGATTTAATAGGATGCAAAATAGAAAGAAAACCAGTACTGTCTATAATTAGAGGGGGAAGTGGGTTCACATTAACGTAGTCAGCAAAGCGCCGAGCTCGTAACTGGAAGACTGCGGATTCGATATTCGAGCCGGCCGCAGACCGTCGTGTACATTAATGGTAGCTGGTCCACGTTAAGTCCATCGTGGTTGCAATATCTTCCATGTTCATGTAATTCTTGTTCAAAATTATATCTCTGGGGTCACCAAAGTTGGAGAGCCATCCCATCCGTGGAGGATAACTATTGGGATGGTGTGTCGCCTGAACTCCCTAAGGGATGAATACCAGAATGTCGCCAACTGCCCACAGCTTAGCACTTGTGCGATGTAAAGCCCGCTTATTCACTGTGACTATAGGGACAAGTTTTAATGTACTATGTTTCAATCCCACTGATTTTTGTAAACAGAATTTTGTAAACACACATTGTATATTTATATCCTTAACCATGTCTCTGTCAGTACAAAAAAAAAAAAAAAAAGCTCTGTACACTTTTGTGTACATTAACAAAAAAACTAGTGGATCTGCAGATCAGGAGCCTCAACGTCCAATTTGCATCAGACATTTTTCAATAGGTCATTTTTACTTATTCCTTATTATATAATAGTATATATTGATTCGATCGACTTATTACCATAATCAGATACATTCCTGAGGGGGGCTGCCGCCCCCCTCAACCCCCCGCTCTATCTCTTGGTATACCTATTTGTATATCATACAAAGTGTTACGGAATTGTAAATAATTGCATTTTTTTTTGTATAAATTTTTTGAAAGAGGCTTAGTAAATCGATAAAATGCTAATTTTGTGCATTTCTAGTCGTTTTAGCGTTAAAATAGCCTAATTTTCCTTTAAAAACGCATTAAAAAGCACCATATAAGGGAAGAAATGGATTTGGCGCCAAATTTGGCGACTGTTTCCCTCATTGGCGATTTTTTTGGCGACCTTGGCGAGAAAATCCTTATTAGGGATATACCACATATGGAAGCTCTAATCTCATTGGCTGATGAGATACGATAATTTTCCAGAACAGTCTGTGTACGATAGAATAGTATAAAATGAGCCTTTTTTTAGCCAAGGCGGCCAATCTCAGATCTGTGTCAGTTTCGTCAAATGCTTGAGCCTCTTTCAATGAGACTTGCGTTATGTGTTATTGCTAAACTGTTTGTACTGTTGTTTTGCTGTTAACGGCTGCTGTTTAAGCTGTGTTTACTGGTTGAATTGAAGCTGATACTTGCTTTATAGACCTGTATTTTTCTGGAACTTTCTGTGAATAAATCACTGAATTTTTTACAAGTTTCACCTTTCATTCTTGGACAACTTACGAACCCCTAAGTACGCAACAATACGTATTCTTAATAAACGATCGTCTTGTATTATTTCCCTGAAATTCATAAATACCAAATTTCATACAAAAAAAATTACATAGCATATCGGAAATATTTTGCGTAACCTTTAAACTAATTATCAATTCTATGCCCACAATTTTCAACAGTAAAACATGCTTTTAAAATTCTAATAAAATTTCATTATATTTTATGGGGTGTAACCATGTTAAAATACACTTTTAAGAAATACCGACTATAGACCGTAATAGTACGAAATTCCTTTATGTATCCCGGAAAAGTAGCCACAGTCATTATAAACGCCAATAATAAGAATAAACCAAATTAATTATAACTCATTAATTTTTCAAACTAATTTGACCTCATTTGGATGATTACAGTACATACTCGGATATATTTTGTGTGGTCCCATAAATTATTTAGTCTATGCATAACTTTTTTTAAGAGAAAGCATGATTTTAAGCATCTTTATAATGTATGTTAACTTTATTAAGTTCAATTCAGCATAAACGCATTAAAGTGCGCACTTAAATTAAAAATTTGTCCATAGGCTCTAATGTTACGAAATTCTTTCGTGTGTCTTTGTAAACGAACCATAAACATTCTATACACCAGTAAAAACTATTCAGCTTATTTTGCATTTAAAATTAATAATTGTTCCAAATTTAACATCGTTTGGATGACTAAGTGACATTGTCAGAACACTTTTGTAAGGTCCTGTACAATGATTAGAAAGCTTAAGAGCACATATTTTCTTCAAACAACGTAAGTTTAAGCATCTTACTCACGTCCTCCAGTTTCATTTTCTTCATTGCAAAGTAATGATATTAAAATGCGTTTAAACGAAATTCACCCCATACGCCGTAATGTTAAGAATTTTGGCGTGTCCCTGTACACATTTTATAAAAAATACAGCAGTAAAAATTATACAGCTACTTATATGCAAAGCTGGAACGTGTGCGTTAATTTGCAAGTCAATCGAAGGATTTTTGCGGCCGCTATTGCGGTACATACAAATTCTTCCCATACGCCGTAAGGATAAGAAAAATTTTTGCGTGTCCCTGTACACGAACAATAAATGGAATACACACCTAACACTATACAGCTAATTCCGTTGGGCTAATGCACATGTGTACAAAATTGCAAGTCAATAGCGTTATTTTTGGGGCCGCTATCGCGGTACATACAAATTCTTCCCATAGGCCGTAATGATAAAGAAAACTTTGGCGTGTCCCTGTACACGAACTACAAATGAAATGCACGCCCAAAACTATACAGATAATTTCGTGGGGATCATGAACATGTGTACAAAATTTCAAGTCAATAGCGTGATTTTTGCGGCCACTATCGCACGACAGACAGACAGGCAGACGGACGGACAGACGGAACCCAAAATCCTTTTGAGTCTCAACAGAGAGCCTCCACTGACGTTTCGGCAAAAATTGGAAGTCAATAGCTTGTTTTTGCGGTGGCTATCGCGGTACATACAGATTCTTCCCATAGGCCGTAATGATAGAAAATCTTTGGCGTGTCCCTGTACACGAACTACAAATGGAATACACACCTAAAACTATACAGCTGATTCCGTTGGGCGCATGAACGTGTGTACCAAATTGCAAGTCAATAGCGTGATTTTTGTGGCCGCTATCGCGGTACATACAAATTCCTCCCATAGGCCGTAATGATAAGAAAAACTTTGGCGTGTGCCTGTACACGAATTACAAATGGAATACCCACCCAAAACTATACAGCTGATTTCGTGGGGCACATGAACACGTGTACCAAATTTCAAGTCAATAGCGTGATTTTTGTGGCCGCTATCGCGATACATACAAATTCCTCCCGTAGGCCGTAATGATAAGAAAAACTTTGGCGTGTCCCTGTATTCGAACTACAAATGGAATACATACCAAAAACTATACAGCTGATTTCGTGGGGCTCATGAACAGGTGTACCGAATTTCAAGTCAATAGCGCTATTTTTGCGGCCGCTATCGCGCGACAGACTGACAGACAGACAGACACAGCCCAAAACCGTTTTGAGTCTCAACAGAGGGCCTCCACTGACGTTTCGGCAATTATAAAATAATAAAAGGCAATAAAAAAAAGGCGGTTGGGTGGGCAGATGTTTGATTACGGAGGTGGTGTGGTGTTGTAAGGCTGGATGGCTGGATGGGTTTGTGAAATTAAATTAAAAAAAAAAAAAGCAGAAGGCTTTTTGCATTCACTTTGTATTACTATACAAACTTTCTTTTTCCAATAAAATTTCAGTTTCTTCCTTTTTGAGTTGTCAACTATATTTAAAATTCTAATTATACTATTAAACACAATGTAATCGATCGGTGAATTTCATTGTTGCTTCATGGTTTCATTGTTATTCATCTGCTTTGAAATTTTGCTTTTTTAAATCCATATGGCTCCTGTTCTGGTCGTGGCAGGCTGGGTGAGTGTTGCCAGCGTGAAACTAGTTTAACCCCACAGGCAAGTCACAAGTCTTGCCGCCTGCCTCCTTCCTTCCTATCTTGCGTTTCTTAGGTTAGTTTTTCATTAATTTTGATAAGTTTATGGTTTTAAGTTTCGATTTGTTGTGTTACTTTATTGATTCGTTTGTTTTGCAGGCTGTTAATTAATAGATCTGGTTTCTTTACATTAGTGTATTTCATCCACTGATAAAAAATATTTTTTTATCTTATTGGTCATTGGTGTTTCAGTAATCTTCTATCCGTTGCTTGGCTTCTACTATACTTAATAGATCATCTTTATTATATATATATATATATATATATATATATATATATATATATAGTGAAGAATTTAATAACTTTAAAAAAATTAGCAATTAATAGATACATGATAATACCAACAACTCATGCATAAAAGTTATTGTAATTCAATTTAAATGTTAGAACATATTTTTTATGATTCATTTACGGTACCAATTGATAGATAAATTCCTTTTAACTACTTACCCTAATGTTCACAAAAAGAACCATAACCCTAAGATTAACTAGGGGTGATTTTTATGCGAAATTCATGAAAGTTATCATACGTAAATATATTTGTAGTATACAAAAAAAAAAAAAAAAAAAAAAAAAAAAAAATACATAATCTTTATGACGTAAAGACAAAAAGTAATTTTTATTTATTATCAAATTATTTAAAATTGAAATAGAAATGTTACTGGTACTGAACTTTCCTATGGTATTGCAAAATTAAAATTTAGGTTTTGTAAATGTTTTACTTGGTTGCATAAAATGTTTTGTATTCGCTATTATAGAAGTATTATCAACTTATTATTAATGATATTATGATCTATTAAACGTAAATATTAAATATAAACAGGGTGTTACAAAATTCATGGGCAAAAATTTAAGGGGTGGTAGGAAACATCTAAACAAGCCATTTTCACCATACAATGCATGGGCGGAAAGCAAGCGGTGACCGCTAGAGGGCGCTCAAGTGGAAAGTATAAAGCTCGCGTTTTCTTACACATCATCAATTCTACCCTGGATTTCAGCAGGCATGGCGACATACAGTATCAAGAAAAGGCGGACATGCATTTTATGTATAGTCTGGCGAGTAGAAATGCTCTGAAGCCACAAGACTATACAGGCAGTATTTCCCGAGAAGACACGTGCCAGACCGAAAAATACCACATACATAAAATGCATGTCCGCCTTTTCCTGATTACTGTATGTCGCCACACCTGCTGAAACCCACGGTAGAAATGACGATGTGTAAGAAAACGCGCGCTTTATACTTTCCATTACAGCGCCCTCTAGCGGTCACCGCTTGCTCTCCACCCAATATGGTGAAAATGGCTTTTTTAGATGTTTTCTACCACCCCTTAAATTTTTGCCCATGAGTTTTGAAACACCCTGTATATATATAGGGTTATAATATTTTATCTTATAAATATTCATTGAAGCCTATATTTAAATATTAATCTTTATTATTCGTATAGAGAAAACGATAAATAAAAAAAATAAGAAATGTCATAAGTCCCTTAAATATATGAGAAGTATATTAATGTAATTTTATATAATTATAAACATTAATATAGTTCTCAAATTAGTTTTAAAGTGTTCGACCTAATGCCTAAAAAAACTCCAGTGCAAATTCCTTCGCGAATATTGGAAAGTTTACCACAATCTATTTATATTGCATTAAGACTGGAAATCTGAAGTGTTTTGTTAAAAGCTAAGCAACTATATTATTCTTTAACTATGATAACTGTTTAAGATAACATTAAAGGCACGAGCAATATGCCATTTTTATGAACAAAAATCTGTCACCTAATTAACTTTTTACGTCACCGCTCAACACCCATTATAGCCCATCTATTGTTTCTTTTTCACCCTTTTATGTGCTATGTTATTTGTAGAGGAAGCAAAGGTGTTATCTATAAAAATATTTCATAATTCACCTCTTTCCTTTCCTGCAATACGCCCTCAGGGAGTTATAACGCTGTTATTCTTTCATATAGAGAGGAAACTCACTCTCTCTACTAACAAAACATTCTTATTTTCAGTACTTCCCGAAAAAAAAATAATAATAACTTGAGTTACTGGGGTTTCATATACACGTGGATATCTCTGTATAACAGTACACCTGACAAAATATTCAAAAGGAAAATGAAAAGGAAAATGAAAACTCAACGGAAAGTTTAGGTCAAAAAATGCAGGATAGTAATTAAAATAAAGTTAATCTGATTTTATAAAAATTGATTAAATAAAAGATATTTTCGTAAAAGAAAATCAGAGACTTTTTTTTTTTTTTTTTTTTTTACAATGTCTATGCATAAATTTTTATTCTGAACGCAATATAAGATTTATTTATTTATTTATTTATTTTTTTTTTTTAAGTTTTTATATTTATGTTTTATTGCTTTTTTTTTTTTTTTTCAGTTATTATTTATTTATTTATTTATTATTTATTATAACAAATCTAAGAATAAATTTAAGTATTATTCTTTAGTCATATAAATTCAGTTATATAATCTTATATCAGTACGCCCATGTTTCAGTCATTATTTTGGTAATCATACTCAAAATAACCAGTTAATTCAAACTACTTTTGAAAACTAACAATCTCTAATTTGTGAACTAAAACGTTAGTAGCTCCCGTATTCCTTAATATTTATTAGGGTTCCTTGATATAATTAAGGAAGTTAAATTTCCAGAAAATTTATGTTCTTGTGTCCTGCTCAAATCAACTTTTCGGAAAGCTAACTACAAATATCCACTACAACTATACACTAAAACTAGCAGTGAGGATGAGTCCAAAAAGTTGGAGAGTAGCCAAACTGAGCGACAGGCTGAGATTTCCAATGGATGAAAACAACCAGTAATTCGGCGCTCTGTTATCGCTTATTTTATCTGAATCAGATGACTGTCACCCCTATTTTAACACCGGACTCGTCCAGCACGCACTTGCGCAGAGGCTTCCATGATTTCATGAAATGTGGTCGAAGAATACAATTTTTGTGAGCAAGAGTGAAACGAAACAGGTCTGCAACATAACGTTTTTATTAGTTTTGCATATTTTATTTCCCCAGCAGCACAGTAATAGTGGCTCCATAATGTCCAGCATCACTCAAAACTGTTCAGCGTCGATGAAGATCGAACATTTTGCCAATCTTGCCCAATGTTGTCCGATATTGAGAAATGTTAGATTTGCATTCTTCAGTTTTCTGAAAAGTTCAAACTTTGGCATTTTAAATTTACATTTAATTGTATTTTTAAAAAATAGAGAACATAAGGCAGTTTCAGTAACATTATGAATGCCGTAGGCCTAGGATGGAAATCATTCTACGGATCCGACGTACTCCAATATTGGAAAAAATAATTCGCCATACAATACCAGCTGGTTTCATGAACCCGAGAAAAAAAAAAAATATACCGCCTTCATCTAGAATGAAGGCGGTATCATATGATCATTTTCTAAATCCTTAAGCTAGAAATATAAATTTCCGAGCTATGCGCATGAGGCACGCCAATAAACTGAATAGACGAAATGAACGAGAATTTCTAGTGTACACATTTGTAGATGGTGAAACAATATTCTGAATATTCTGAATCTTTTGTATTGCGAGAAATTCTCGGTTGATTTTCTAGACTTGGGTAATAAACCAAGATTATAGTTGCAGAAACCCGCCTCTTATATTCTCATTTATTTGCACAGATTTTTAAATAACTTTGCCCTCCATAATATAGGCAAACGCTCTAGAATTCTAATAGGGGTTACTAGAACTCCCTTTCAATGGGAACTAGAATTTATAAGGATGACATGGAGCTATTTCTTCTAGAGCCACAATTTAGATTCTAGATGTCAGTTACAAAATTTTTTTCGCAGTGCAATATTCACAAATATTAATGTCACATTTTTTTTTTTTCTATTACCTATTAGATTATTTTTGTTTCGATATAAGTTATCAGTAGATATTTTTGTTTAATTTACTTAAAGCCACATGCAACATTCGTTTTTTAAATTGACACATTTTTCGCTTTCTGATGATATTTTCATTCAAGAAATTTAAAAGTTTCCTAAAATTCCTTTGTTGAAGTAGTTTTCACAAAGAAGCTGAAATTAATAAAATTTGTATTTGTATTTGTAATTTTATTTTAATAAAAAATGAAATGTTATATATTATCAATTATTTCATCTGTAGAAGCCAAGCATATTTATTTACATTTATCGAAAATCTCGTTAGTAAAATAATCAAAAATATAATTTATAACTTTGAAAGAAAATTTATATGATAACAAATTAATAATTTTTTAGTTATAATTATTCAGGGGAATATAATTACTGACAGCCATTTTTCTGTGATATTATATTTTCAAACAGTGAGACTACCAAGAAGCTTTGGTATTTTAATAACTTTTTCAAACAAAAGTCTTTCAAAATACTATCAACGTTTTAATATTGATTTAGCTATGAAAAAAAAATCTCAGTTCAGCACTTTTAAATGAGATTATTTGCAAAAGATTCTCATTTACCGCAGTTACATGAAAAAAACTTTACTTGTAGATCTTCGTTGTTTTTTTTTTTTTTTTTTTTTTTTTCATTCTTTATTTATTTTGTCAGTTAAATGAGAAAGTTCCTTCAAGCATTATATATAATACGCTCGCAATTTTATTATTATTTTTGCATTTATTTCTGGAGCTTATTAGAGGTGACCAGACAGACTTTTTTTTTTTTTTTTTTAATTAAATTTAAATAACTGTGGAAATTACGCAGGTCTATATCTAAAAATTTGATTTCATAATTTTATCTCATATGTAGGATTTGTGATGTGCTAAAACCGAAAATGAAGACAATTTTTCTCTATCAGGTACTGATTTTTGCCAGTACAGTGTGTCTACCGACACTATATCTTCCATGACTTTTTCCACCAATATAATTATATGGAAACTTTTATAATATGTTTTCATGATTAATTATAATTAATCATAGAAACTACAGGAAAGGACGAAATTGTGTCGGTAGATACTCTCTATTAACAAAATTCTAATTGCGGTAGAGAAAAACTGGCTTCATTTTCAATTTTGGCACATCACAAAATTTATATATGAGATAAAATTCTAAAATCAAATTTTGCCTTTTTTTTTTTTTTTTTTTTTTTTTTTGTACAGTCGGTAACGAAAGTCTCCGAACACTAGCGAAAATTCCTATGTTAAAAAAGTACACTTAATACAGTTTTGTTAAATAAATCCCTGTCGAATCCTGTACTTAGTCAGTCTAGAAACAGGATTCGACAAGCACTTACTTAACAAAACTGTGTTAATTGCACTTTTTTTATATAGGAATTTTTGCTAGTGTTCGGAGACTTTTGTTACCGACTGTAGATTTGTGTTATGGAAGATACATAAAAATACATGAAAAACTTTAAATAAAAGACAAACGTTTAATTAACTATATTTTTTACACTGAGAAAAAAAAATATACCGCCTTCATCTATAATGAATAAATGGCCATTTTCAAAATCCTTTAATTAGAAATATAGATTTCCGTGCTATGCGCATAAGGCACGCCAATAAACTGAATAGACGAAATGATCGAGAATTTCTTGTCTACACATTTCTAGATGATGAAACAATATTTTGAACATTCTGAATCTTTTGTATTGCGAGAAATTCTCGCTTGGTTTTCTAGAACTGGGTAATAAACAAGATTATAGTTGCTGAAACCCGCCTCTTCTCTTCTCATTTATTTGCAGAGATTTTTAAATAACTTTGCCTCGAAAACATAGGCAAATGCTCTAGAATTCTAATAGGAGTTTCTAGAACTCACTTTCAATGGGGACTAGAATTTATAAGGATGACATGGAACTCTTTTTTCTAGAGCCGCAATTTAGATTCTAGATGTCAGTTACAGAATTTTTTCTCAGTGTAAAAATATATATAATTATCAATAGACAATATTTAAAAACTGAGAAAAATAATTGAAAAATGTCAACAAAATTTCATATTTAAATATAATTGGATAGAATAAAATAAAGCAAAATTACAAAAAAAAAAAAAAAAAAAAAAAAATCTGTGATGTATCTAAACCACATCTTAGTTAAACTAATTTATCATGAAAAATTTGCCATCGAAAAATTGTATAGAGTGGAAATTTTGAATGTAAATTCAATTGAATGAAATTAATTGTTTCAAGGAAAGAAAAATAAAGTTATGAAAAAGATATTCTCAGAAGTTTAGAATAAACTATACTAATAGATCATGTATGTTCTTGATCAACAGATTTTAGCTGCTACATTTTAAATGTATGTGCAGAAATCATGTAAAATTTAAAATTTATTGAATTTCGATAAGTTTTCATTTGAATTAACATATTGCGTCAGCGCCAATATTTCATAAAATTAAAATTAAAAATTGCTTCTTACATAAGCTGTTCTCTCCGCAATAACTGCAGAGAGAGATAATTGATGAAATTCTTCTTGGATACTTAATTTTCTGTTTAAAACTATACAAATTATGAAATTATGGAGACTTTGTTGAAAGAATTTAAAGATAATAATAAACGTAGAAGATTACTTACATTTATGAAGGGAAAGCTATGATAGAATAACGATAATGTTCAATTAAATTTTCAAAATTTCATGTTAGTTCAGATAAATTTTAATTTTTACTATTGAAAGATAGAAATTTGGTTTATTTCTCGTTCTTTGGTGTTTAGTATTATTATTTACCACACAAGATGATTTTTTATTGTTATTATTCTCGTTTTTATTGCTTTATTGTTATTATTTACCACACAAGATGATTTTTTATTGATATTATTCTCGTTTTTATTGCTTTATTGTTATTATTCTTGCTATTTGGTTAGTATTGTTATTATTTACCACACAAGATGCTTTTTTGTAAAACTTTTTTAAAAACAGCCTATTGAATTCTACTTATTTACTTTCTCTTATCCATATAATAGTCGTCTGTCTAATCGTTCGGAATTTTCTGGTTTTCTCCGATACTTGGATAAAGACTGGTTGAGACCCCTTAAAAAGACACCCACAGAAGACATTCCTCTTAAGACCTTTACCCTAATGCAGTCAATTGGCCTTAAACTTAAAACCAACGCCACTCACAAGGAAGATAAAGTATTGTTTTGGGATAAAAAAATTTAAACTTAGTTTTTGTTATATTTACCCATATTGAGGTTTCCTGAATACGAAAAACAAGTTTTTAGTGGTTGGTCTGTGTGTCTGTGTGTTTATGTGTATGTCTCTGTGTCTGTTATCAGTATGTATCAAGGTCAAATGGTTCAAACTCAATGTTTTAAATCTGTTTCTCACAGGAATGCTAAACTAAACTTTTCGTTGAGTTCAAATAAACTGTTCGTGTACAAAGGTATCCAAGAGAATTCAAATACATTACATCCCTGGGGAAAATTTCTGTAGGTACAGTTTGGCATCTGTAGGTTGCATTAAACAAAATGAAATGCGCATAAAATTTTATAGGCATGAAAATATCTTTCGTGTAGAAAATGGTGTGAAAATTATTCACCGTTTACAGGTCTCTCAAATTTTTTAGTTTGTTAGTTTGTTAGTTTTTTATTTTATTTTTAGGTTCTCCCAAAATTTATACTACAGTTATATTTGGAAATTACTACAAGTAAAATTCAGATTTTGTTATATATATATATATAGATTGATAGATAGAATTAAATCTCAGAAAACTTTGTGCTGTGTAAATAAATTAAATCAAATGTGTTTCGAACGGCATAAACTTAAAACTACAAAGACGTATCAATCCATTCTTTACTTTATTTTAAAAATTTAAATGTAGTAAAAATACTCTTAATATGAAAAATATTTTAGAATGTATTTTGTCTTAAAAATTCTGATTATTTTTTCTGTATGAACGTTTGAAAATGCTTTATTAAAAAAGAATTTTCTACTTTTGTGTGAGCTTAATAACGCTAAATTATTTTATATAACGTGTGCTTTAAAAGACTTTTTTTTTATGAATTAAGCATAAAAAAGAAGAGATAGAACAGTTAATAATAACAATAATTATTATAATTATAATTATAATGAAAATGCAACGCAACTGAAGATTTCTTTATTTTTGCAATATTTTTTTTGTAAAATATATGTCATCCTGATTCTTCAACGAAAAAGTACAATATTTCAGGTATTTCTGAAACAAATTGAAACGAGCTTACATTCCGAATAAATATGGAATATTATCTCCTAAAGTTAAAACGTGCTTTAAATGTGCATAAAAAGAAAAGTTTGTACATGTTAAAGTAAGTACATGTTAAATAAATTTCAAATATTTTAATCCGTCTGAGACAAATTTTAAAAAAATCAAATGTGAACATTTTCGAAAATTTATTTTGAATTATTTCTGTTGAAAAAATCATTTACCATAGAGTGTATAGACCAAAAATTACTTATTATTATTTTTAAGAATATTTCTGTAATCATTATAACATATTAGTAGCTAAGAAATTTTAAAAGTCGAACGGCATCTTAAGAAATAATAATTAACTAATAAATAAATAAATAAAATGCATGTATTTTAAAAGCTCCAAGTATCCTACAATTTCCCATGTACAGAAAATTTTGATAAAAAAAAAATCTCCGAAAGACTAGTGATTAAAAGTAAATACTTAAAATCTTCTTCGAACTAAATAGGCACGAGTGCTGCAAACAAAACTACTAAAATCAGTTTTATGCGTTTCCGCTTGGTTTGTAGCAATTGTGCCTATTTAGTTCATCTGATGAAAAACGGTGTTTCATTTCGCCCCGAAACAATCGTTGCATGTTTTTTTTTGTATTTTATAGCGTTTATTCAAAGCTTTTAACATATTATCTAACATTTGCACATTTCTAAAACGTTTTATTTTGGAAACCTATTTTCACATTTTGAAATCTATTTCCACTTTAAAAATAGATTTCAATACAAATTTTACTTTCTATCTAACATATTAACTAAGTAGTATTCCTATTATTCACTTTAAAGGTCAGATTTAATTAACCTATTTAGTTTAAGTATATAGTTAAACGCGTGTTTAAGAATATCAATATATATTCCATTAGCCATAGATTAAAAGTATTTTCCTCCTACATTAACTGCCTCTAAATAATAAATGGTAGCTATAAAAATTTACCTTCTTCCAAAAATGTAAGAAAATTACTTTTTATCGTTTTTAAATTACTTTTCGAGAGGGCAAAATTACTTCTTTTAATTCTTTAAATAATCTTCCCTGGAAAGCGATGTTCCTGTAATAATTACAGAGAAAAGAAAAAGAAAATGTATATACCTAGAGTATTTTTATAACTTACAGCTTTTTTTTTTTTTTTTTTTTTTTTTTTTGATTAAATTAAATAATGTCTTTTTTTTTTTTTCTATAAAAACCCTCGCGGGAGAAATTTACAAGATAAATGTCTGAGAAACACACTTCAACCTTTCTAGGCCATCCAAATAGATTTTAAATTTATCCCAACGTGACATTTTCCCTTAATAAGTTTATAACTGTCTTTATTTGAGAAATACTTATCATAGAGTAAAGAAAAAAAGAAAATCCCAACAAGTTCTCTTACTTTTTTTTTTCTACTTTTCTATCTTTATATTGAAGAAGAAAAGCAAGTATGCGTCCAAACACCTCTGTAATCTCATTCATTAGGCGTAATCCCACCCTCTCCTTTGGTTTTTTTATTTTACTTTTTTCTCTTTCTTTTCCCCTTTTTTTTTCCCCTTATCCCTTTTTTTTCCCTTGTTCGATTACGCAGTATACTTTTTCTTGATTACGTTCTCTTTTTATTATTTCAGAAGCGAAAAAATAGAATTATCTCAACACATAACGACTAAGGTGAAATGCATCAGCCTCTTCGCCTAGTTCATCAAATGTTATTGATGGGGGAATGCACGCAGCATTTTTAATAAAACAGATTGATAAATTAAGTTTTATTAAATTTAACTTTCGACAAAATTTAATTATGCTGAAATTTATTTAGATAAGATGAATCTTTACAAAGGAAATTTTGTTATAAAACATAAAGGATTAACGTAATTTTTCATTTTTCGGTTTTTCATGCAATTTCCTATTTTTTGACAGTTTCATTTTTACTTTCTCTTACACATAGGGTCGAAAAAGTATTGTTTTAGGTTCAAATTTTCAAGCGTGAGTTTTTTTTTTTTTTTTTTTTATTTTTTTTTTATTTACATGTTCTGAGGTCCCCTGAATACGAAAATCATGTTTTTAGCGAATGGTCTGTGTGTCTGTCTGTTATTAGCATATCTCAAGAACAAATAGTAGCAGAAATTCCAAACTCGGTATTCTAAATGTGTACCATATAGGGATGCTACAGTAAGCTTTTCGTTGAGATGAAGCAAATGGTTCGTGTACAGGGACACTCAAAAGTATTCAAATACATTACGTGTATGGGGGAAATTGCAGGTAAGTAGAGTTTAACATCTATAGACTGCACTAAACCAAATGAAACGAATATATATTTTTTGTAATAGAGATAGTCAACTGGGAAAAAAATTTTGTGTATGAGGGAGCTTCGCCTCCCGCCCTCGGGGGGAAGTCCCCCCGATATTTATAGGATATCTATGATTATTTTGGGAAGATAGGATTCTTCCTATAAACAGGAAGATGTTTATAGGATATCCATGGATTATTTTTCATCCATAAAACATTCTAAGGATGTCATATGGATAAGATTAGGGTTAAGATGGCGATAGGGGACCCAATTGTAGGAAATCAAGCGAAAAATTCTCGCAATACAAAGGATTCATAATACCCATAATAATGTTTCATCATCTAGAAAAAAAATAAACTAGACATAATCAATAAGTTCGTTTATTCAATTTATTTGTTTACCTTATTTGCATAGCTCGGGAATCTATATTTCTAGTTTAGAAATCTAAAAAATCGCTCCTTATTTTTTTTAGATAAAGGCAGTATATACATTTTTTTTTTTTTTCTCGGTAAAACACTGGTTCTAAAAAAAGAAAAAAAAAGAGCATAAAATAAACTTTAATGATAAAAGAGACCAGAAAGGCGAATGAAGTTTACACCAGCTGATAAAAAAACATTTAAGAAGAATATGTATAGAAATTTCAATTGTACTCCTTGATAAATAGAGAGTCTATTAAACATGGCAAAAAGAACTAGTTCGTAGTGGCCACTACAGAACTTTTTTCTATTTTTTCCAATACAAATTCATGCAGTACAAAAAAATTTATAAAAATTATTATTTGTTAAAATTAATTTCTATGAGGAATGCAGACGATTTCCATCTCTAAGATATATAAGACTAAATGTTGAAAGAAAGACAATATTTTGCCCTATAGCTTGTACCTGAGAAAAAGCATTTTTTTTTTTCTTTTAAAAATGAAAATATCAATAACTTTCTTTTAAATTACCACAGTTCAACCATTTGTTTTAAAGGAGATCGTTTGAAAGATAACTATATAGAAAATTTTAGCCCTCGGATATCTGTGTTCCTACATGCACAAAAGTTTTGTTCTAGTTTAATTTTACTATTCTAATTTTTTTTAATTTCACAATAATTCATTAAAAAAAAAAAAAATCTCATTACGCATTTATATACGATATTTTGTTCTATACTGCCCTATTAAAGATTATAACATAGTGTGATAGCAATACGACCTATTTAGAGATTTTCATCAAAAGTTGATATCCACAAATTAATATCATTGTTCAACTATATATAGATTTATATGATATTATGTACATTATTTCCAGAGATAAAGCTGCTATAAATTTTTTGGTCACATACAGACACACAGATAATCAGACATTATCTGAAAATGGCAAAATCGTGTTATGCACTTTTGAAGGTTTGTAAATCCACTAAAAACTGAAAGCAGAAAATTTGTAGGAGTCCAATACTTTCTTCTCTTGAATATAGAAGAAAGTAATAAAGATAAAAGAAAAGAAAAAGAAAAGAAGAGATCCTGATGAAACCGGGACATTTTATTTACTGATGAAACCTGGTTATAAATAAACACAAAAGTAAATAAATAAATAAATAAATAAATACTTCATAACTGAAAATATGGACGTTTCCTCGACAAAATTTATTTGCCAAATTCACTGGCGATGACGGTATTTGTACAAGTGCTGTAACAAGATTTTACATTATTCCTCAAAGGTAAACAGTTAATGCTTAGTACTATAGAAATTCTATTTTATCTGTTTATTTACATGCTTTGGCTGTGGGCAATCGAGTCATTTTTTCAAGAAGAAACAAAAGTATTTTCATGAAAGATGGCCCTACACCCATGTAGCGAAGAGAATTGTGGGGATAATCAATGCAAGTGTAATAGACGTCCTTGGTTCAATGTAATCTAAACGACCGGGATAGCACACTCAATTTGAAATCACTCGAAAATGTACGAATATATTATCGAAGAACTAATTCTGAAAGCAGTTACTGATTAAAAGAAAGATTCTAAAACACTTGGATTAGTATTCCTTAGGCGTCAAAAAACTCATCTAATCTTTCTGGAGTAATATTGGCATCATGTTAGAAAGTAAGGGTGGCCTCTTCAAGCATTTAGATGAGAGCATGTAAAATAACATAATGAATTTTTTGAATAGATTCATCTATTTTACCAGAGTAATTTTCATTAGGACGTGTGCCCAAGGAAATTTTTATTACGCAGCTTATGAATTTCAAAACAGCTCAAGTATATGAAATCCAAACCGCCCTCTCCCCCCCCCCCCCCCCACACACACACACAAAAAAAAAAAAAAGAAGAAGAAGAAGAAGAAGAAAGAAAAGAAAAAAAAAAGCATATGAGCAATAAATAGACTGATGTGTATTTGGGAGAATGTTAGTTAATAATCTGGAAACAAAGAAAATTGTCATCCGAATTAAGAAAGTAATACTATTAAAATGAATAAATTTCACGAACATAAGTTATATTATGCGACTCTCTACTTGAAATTCTATTTCAGGTTGGGTACATACCCGCCTTTTTTCCCTGATTCTTCCCCCAGTACATTTCTAAGATAATATTTTACATAATTAATTAATTGTTCAATATTATTATTAAACATTCTAATACAGTCGAACCTCGTTAACGTGAATCTCAAGGGGGACAAAAAATTTATTCATGTTATCAGTAGTTCTAGCTGAAAGTAACTAATCTTCATATAACTAAATTAATCTTCATTTTGATGGGGATTATGTAAACAGTTTATGTTAAAAGTTATTCAAGTTAACAGTGTTCACGTTAACGAGGTTCGACTGTATATATATATATATATATATATATACTGGTGGGGAGTATCAGGGGGGAAATATGGCCTGTCACAACCTTGTATTTACCTCCATGCTATAACTGGTATTTGAAAAATAATTTTTATTCCAACGTGCATATAGTTTTCAAGTATTCTCAATTATATACAGAAGGAGGTGGAATATTTTATTTCTATTTAAGTAAAAACAAAGTACACACTGTTTCAAACGCACGGTTTCATGTTTTTACACTAAAAGTCGGCTTAGAGCACAGAATTATAAAAATAATAATAAATAAATTAAACCTTTGGTTTTACAAAATGGAAGTGAAAACAATCAAATCAATCATGCTTTAAAAGATTAAAATATTTTTTAAAAAATTTCACCAGTTAAATAATTAAATATTTTGTAAACTTATTATCAGTCATCTAACTCAAGTTTAAAAACAATTGTGCAATTTGAGACAAAGTCGTAACGAAAAATCATAACATTTCCTAAGCATAATTTAAGAACACTTAATAGTTAAAATATCGCAAAGATGAAGAAGAAAAAATCTTGTTTGAAAAGGAAAATTTTAAAAAAACTTCACTCAAATATGAAAGGTCTCTTGCGATTTTTACTGAAAACTTGTCTTTTAATTTCTATTAAATCAATTGTGCAAATCATATTAGCCTTTCAACAAAAAGATGAACAAATCATGATTTGCAGAAAGCTCTTAACATTAAATGGTGGAAATTGCAATTTAATGTATTTGACTTAGTGTCAAGGATAGGGTTTTTTGTTAAAGATGTCATTTACTAAAGTCATTTATCATTTTGTTAGTGCTTTCTAATTTCCTAATGATTCCAAATTTTACTTTTTAAGTCTAAATTCTGTCATTTCAAACATTTGAAAAATAAATCTTGAAATAGTTAATTGTTAATTTAATCAATGGTGATATACAATAAGATATTTGAACTGGTTGAAAAATAATTATCATAGTTATCATTTTAATCTTCGGATGAATGAAATACTTATTTAATTCGACGATTTATATATATGTATATATATATTTAAATGTCAATTAGAAATAGAGATAAATAGTTGCAATGGCAGAAATAATATATTGTAATTTAAAGTGTCTTTTATAGAAAAAGAAAAAATCAATGATTGTATGATTTGTCAAATGGATTTTTACTTAATTATCAATTTTGAAAACTAATTACAAAATAACTTTTAAATGAATTATGTTCTTCTAAACTTGAAATTGTTAGTTAATACAGTGACACCACTATATTTCACTAAAAGAATGTTTTAGATAAACATATTTTCTGAAAAAAAAAAAAAAAAAAATATTGAGCACATTTATCAGATTTAAGTTTATTATAAATGTATAATTAATTTTAAAGATAATTTACTAGTTTCATAAAGTTTGGTGATTTGGTACAAAACTCAAAATGAGATTTGTTCTCAGAACAAATTCAGATATTAATTTTAACGTATATAGGGTTTATGCATCCCTTATTTTTGGCACCAGTAAAATTTTATAGCAATTTTGGACATTAACTAAATTTATAACGAAAGGAAGATTTTGTTACATAAATATTGTGATATTTCATATTCAAATTTTTAAAATATTAAATATGACAAAAATAAATAACAAGTTTTTTTTTTTTTTCTTTTTAAATATTCTTAAACTAAAATGAATAGAATATTGTAGAATATTTTTCTCGAATATATAACTGCGATAAAATAAAGAAAACATCACACTTAAAAAAGACGGGACTAACAATGTTCCAGAATAAATTATAATCGTTGTGAATTTTACGTATAAGTTTTACACCTAAAATTCTGTAAACTATTTCCTATTTCCTTTTTCTTTCTTTCTTTTTTTTTTTTTTTAACTATTATTAAAACGTAGCCTTTAATAAACCAAGATTCATTGCCGTAATAGTCACTCTCTTATCATGAAATGTAAAATTTATGGATAAACAAAAATACATAAGGAAAGAAAAACAAGATTAGTTGAAAGTTTTTAAAATATGTTATTAATGAACACATCCAAGTTCAGTATTTTAATGGTAAATGTTATGAAAAAAAATTAACAAGTAGGAATAAATTAATAAGTAGAAATCAAAACGAAGAAAAAGACTTTAGAAAACTCAACCGATTAGTTTGGTCAAATTTTATTGGAATTTTAAATGTTTGTATATTATAAACTGAAAATACTTTTGTGAAATTCACTTTGGTTGCTTAGGAACTTTTGTTCAAAATATCTGTTACGAAAACTTTATAATAAAACTTTGTAATTGATTTTTGTATGTATTTTAATCGTGTATTGAAAAATCTATATTTGAAATATATATGTACTATACTCCTTTTGTCTGTTGATATTTTAGATGAAATTTAATAATGGCTTTTCCTGTAACAAGCTTACAATCTTATATACTACATGTCTGTCATCTGTCATTTCTTTTTTTTTTTTTTTTTTTTTTTCTCTCTTTAGAAAAATTTAGCAATGCAAGGGAACATAAATGTTGAATTAATAATTCATCTTTAATATCGATGCTGAATTAATAATTCATGACTATTCTTTCGAAGTAAATGCAGAATAAATATTTAAAGGACATTTGTTTTGTTTTGGAAATTGCAGTGATGTATAGTAAAATGTGTTTTCTGTACATTTTCTCAGAAAATAGCAGTTAGGTGAATATAGGAAGATGGATTTCTAAAGAGTTGTATATTAGAGTTTTCTCAGTACATTTTAACAAAAGGTATTAAAAATATGATCATGCTTGCCAATCATCTCATTAATAACCGTACAATTGTTAACGCCCCTTTTTTCACATCACTTTATTTTTAGAGTAATTCTCTCCAAATGTTGTTACGATTAAATAAGAATAAAATTATTCTGAAAAAATGACACTGTGAAAGAAAAGGCGGGTACTAAAAATTGTACGGGTCATAATGAGATGGTTGTCAAGTATGTATGATAATATAATAATTAATCGTTCTTTTTGAAATATAAATTAATAGTGTTCTGTTAAACATGGTTATTACACGATGTTATATTAATAAAAAATAAATTAATTAAAATAAAAACTTCAGTATCACAAATAAAATTTCAACCTAAACTCCTGTTTTGGATTGTCGTAAATTTTTAAAAAATCTGGTAGAACTTTTACACATTGTAGTCGAGGTATTTTCAGATTTTAAACAGTAAGCCTCGCCTTTAGATGTTACTTTAAACCATTTTTGGGGATCGCAGCCCCTACCATTTTTTTAGAACACCTTAAATGATGATAAATTTACTTCCTTTTCAATACCACTGCATTCATACAGAAATATTTATAGTATTATTATACTAATATGCCGTGAATAAACAGGATATTGATTGCTATATATAAAAATAGTGCTAGTAAAAAAGGTGGAAATATCTCATATCTGAAAAAGTTCCGAAAAAAGAAAAAAGCAGGGACTACGACTGTTGCATAATATTCCTTTACAAAATATTTTTGAATATTTGTGATAAGATCAATTAAATTATATTCTCATTAGCCGATAACATAACATAAATGCCTGTAGCATAGATATACACTGACAGCATATAAAGTTTTAAACACACAGAGCTGCCAACCTAATCTGGCAAATTGTTAGTACCGCCAATTTTTCTACACCACTTAATTTTTAGAGTATTTGTTTTCTTAATACATCGTAAATATATTTGAAGGGAATTACTCTAAAAATTAAATGGTGTAGAAAAATGGGCGGTACTAACAATTTGCCGGATTAGATTGGCAGCCCTGAACACATAAAAGTGGAATCTTTTCTTTTCTTTTTTTTTTTTTTTTCCAGTAAAGTAGCTTTTTAAAGGAACGCCTAAATGCGGGACACGTTTTTCTTAAAAAAAAAAAAAAAAAAAAAAAAAAAAAAGTACTTTTACGTGGCCCACAAGCAATTAGGTGAAAAAAGCGTCTTTTAAAAAATAATTGTAAAACTTGATTATTTAAAGAGTGTTGGAAAAAATTTCTTGATATTTATAAATCAGATCTCGAAGTCTCCGTTCTTTTTCCAAAACAGTTTCAAAAATGAGAAATTTCCAACTATTTTTCCACCACTATTTTCATACAGAAATATTTACCATATTTTTATACTAATGTGCACAGCTACCAAAATTTTAATTTATTCCTGAGCCTTTTTAGCTTATTTCATGCCACTTTTCATTTAAGAGAAATTTTTTCTTATTTTATCATAGCTATACAGCATTAGAGAAAAATATTCTATGAATAAAGTGGTGCAAAATAAAGGTGGGGTTAAATATGTTCCGGAATAAATTAAAAAGTTGTAAAATATGTAATGTGTTGAGTTGAAATAGGATAGAGATTTTTGTATAAAAATAGTAAGAGTAAAAAATGAAAAAATTTCTCATCCCTAAAAGTGTCTTAAAAAAAACGACGGAGAGAAAATGCTCGTTTTCAATAACTTTTTTCCGTAATTCTGTATTTTTGGTATATTTAATTTGTATGCATTATGTGTCACATTCAACAAGGGTTGCCATGCCCCCGCCTTTTATTTATTTTTTCTGACTTTTCCATCACCACACTTAAACAGCGAAGTCCCATGAAATGATCATGGAAACATACTATAGAGGATTACTATATAATTACATATCTGCCAACCATCTCATTAATAATCAGAAGATTTTTAGAACCTGCTTCTTTTTTTTTTTTTAGAATAATTAGTATTTAATCGTAACTACATTTGAAGTTATTAACCATAGTCTCCTAAACTAGGTGCCTGTCGCGTGGCTCAGAATCTTGGAAACAGTTGAAGTAGGGACCCTAAATAGAGAGAGACTGGACATTAAACAAATATGGCGGACGTTCGTTCAAAAAATTCTCGATCGCCGGTGAATGCAATTTATTTTTACCAGCATCTGAAACTTTAGTTTTAACTAAAATCTCGATAAAACTTCTTTTTTTATCTTTAAAAAGTCTTGCACGGTGCCATTTGAAATTTTGGAGAGCATAATGGTATCCCACATATTACATTGAACAAACATGGCGGATAAACTGGCGGGTCAATGTCCAGTCTCTTATCATGGAGGGTCTCTAAGTTGAAGCGGTAGACAGCGCCACCTAGTACAGATTTCGCGATTTTTTATTCAAATGTCACCAATAATTTTAAGAAGTGATATACAGTACGACGCAAAAGTTTAGACAATGACGTTATTCATCTTTAAAATTTAGAATTATGACGTCAGAATTACAAAAACCTGTATATATATTTAAAATATGTTTTAAAATGCTATAATCAAAAGACAGTCGTTTGATTTGCTATAATTTTAATTTTTTTGATAAAAATAAAAAATTGCTTGTCGCAAAAGTTTAGACACGATTATGAGTTTCTGTGAATATTTGCTGACATATGCAAATTTAAAATAGATGATGTCACAGATTTTGAGTATTTAAGTTCTGCAAACGATAACGCGTCTTAATCGACATGCCGCGAGCTAAACAAATTCAAGGGAATGAGGTTTCAATGATTTGACAGTTGAAAGCTGAAGGGAAGCGCGTTTCAGAAATTTTGGCTATTGTTAATAGATCTAAGAAATCTATTCATCAAGTTTTATCGCGTGGTTGTGAATATACAGCAAAATGTAGATCTGGGAGCCACGTGTAAGAAATATACAAGAGGATCGAATGATACAAAGACTAGCGAGTACCCAACAAATGAGTGTACGTGGAGTTCAAAGGTCTTCGGTCTGTATCAAAGGATACGATTCGTAGACGAATTGTGAAAAAAGGAACAACAGTTTATAGCAAAATGTAAAAGAAAGCAGCTCCGAAGCCACATCATAAGTTACAAAGAATGTTGTGGGCTCGAAAGCATATGCCATATGGACAGAAATGGCAATCAGTCATATTTAGCGATGAAAAAAAGTAGAATCTAGATGGTCCAGATGTCTGATCATCGTATTGGCATGATCGTGGAAGGAACCTCTAGGTTTTTTCAGTCGCAGATAAGGAGGGGGCTCGGTGATGATTTGGGCAGCCATTTGCTATAATGGACAAGTATCTCTGACCTTTACCAGTGGTCGTCAAATATCACAGTATTATACAAAGACATTAGAAAAGAACTTAATGCCATTTGCTGAGCTTCTAGGTGGCCCTCAGTGGCAATTTCAACAGGACAATGTTTCGATTCACACTGCAAACAATATAAAATCTTGGTTTAATCCTCATAATATAAGAGTTCTCGACTGGCCAGCATATAACACAGATCTTAACTCTACAGAGAACCTTTGGGGCATCATGTCTCGCAAAGTTTATAGCAATGGTAGACATCACTTTTCTGTACTGGAACTCAAGACATCTATTGAGGATGTATAGTACGACATCGGTCCCCAAAGTATGCAAAATTTAGTTTCTTCGATAGAATCTCGTATTTATGAAGCAATACAGAAGCACGGATACACAATTAGGCTTTAAAAATTGTTTATTTAGATTTTATTTATTTTTTGTCTAAACTTTTGAGACGGTATTATATTTTTGTTACCATTTAATTACTTGCAATATGTACAGCACTACTTTTCCTTGTTATAAATATATTGTTTATATGTGTAGCGCATTACATTCAAGCTATGTTAGGAAAATTGATTAAATATTTTTCGAATTCTGCATGAATTTCTTCATTGTCTAAACTTTTGCTTCGCACTGTATGATATATATAATCGACGTTTCTTTGATTCTATTCGCCTTTTATAGATATTATATCCCACTTTAAAAAAATTTTGGTGGCTGTTGAATAAAAAAAGTAATGCAATCTGTACCAGGTGGCGCTGTCTACCGCTTCAACTGTCGCTAAGTTTCCGAGTCACGCGACAGGCATCTAGTTTAGGAGACTATGTAATAACTCTGAAAATAAAGACGTGTAGAAAAAGGGCATGCACTAAAAATCTTTCGTTTCATAAGTAGGACGTTGGCATGTATGTAAATATAATAGTGGAAGAATAAGAAAAATATACGGAGTGTAGCAACCTGTTAAAGCAAATTCAAGAAATAGAAATAGAACGATATGCGTAAATCTTTTAAGTTTCCTTTTTTATTTTTTATTTTTCCTATTGGAAAATTTTAATGATTCAGCAACTGTAATTTCATCGTCCTTAAAATTTCATACAAGTGTCATTCCATCGTGATTAACATTTTAATAGTGAAAGATAATTATTTTATTTATAATCACAGTAAATTTGTAAATTTAAAATTCTTATCTTTAAAATAAAGTATTCAAAAATTGTATAAAAAAAAGTACCTTGAATATAAATTCTTATTAATTTTATCAAAATAAAGACTTTTGATCAACATAACATTTTCATTTCAACTTCAACGTTATGTTGATATCAAAATTTGTCAAAAACGATTAGAATTTAATTCACAATTTATTACTGAAGGTATACCTGGTAACATTTATATATTAGTCCACTTCCGTTAATACCCGCCCCTTTTTCACATCACTTTTTTAAAGAGCAATTGTTTTCTTATTTCATCGTAATTACATGTGAGAAGATAATTAAGCTAAGTGGTGTGAAAAAAAGGGTGTACATAATAGTTATCCAGAATAAATCATAAATATTACCAGGTATGCTAGAGCAGAACTTTCAACCTAATTCCAGAGGATTGTTAGTACCGCCTCTTTTTCCACACCACTTAAATTTCAGAGTAATTCTCTTCGAATGTATTTATGAGGAATTAAACAGAAAAATACTCTAAAAAAAGACTGGTATGGAAACAGGGGCTGATACTAACAATCCTATGGATAAGCGTGACAACTATGCTCCGCCGTTTTTTCAATCACTTTCAAGGATGAGAAGTTTTCTCCTGTTCTGCTGCTACTATGCTGATACAGAAAGGTTTAAAGTATTTTTATAATGATGTGTCGAGATTAAACAGGATAGAGATTATTCTATAATAATAGCGGCAGCAAAAAAGGCGATATTTTCTCATTTTTAAAAGCTCCTTGAAAAAAGAGAGGAAACTTCCAGCTCTGATATTATACTAACATAAAGAAAAAAAGGAACTTTCTGTAAACCTTTTATATTGTTGAAAAAGTTTCGACGTTTCGTCATGGAACCACTAACCGTAATTATTCCATGTGACTGGTTTGGTAACAACTAAAATAATAAATAAATATAGAATAAATGGTATATAGAATAAATGGTATATAGAATAAATGGTATATTTGACGCAAATTTAAATACTTTGCACTACTTCAGTTATAAAGCAAGTAGTTAAATTCAAAATTTTAAAGAAATTCATATCCATTTCATCTTAATAATCAAAGCCAAATTTTCTGAAACTAACGCTCGAAACTGGTGTCATAGGCTAAAATACTTTATTGAATTAGAAAATAAAATTTTATCTGTAATTTGAAATATATATATATATATATATATATAATAATGATAATGATAATAATAACAATAATAATAATAATAAGACATTTTAAAAGAAAGTTACATACCTTTTGCAAGAATGTAGTGAAAAAAAATTAAATAACATTATCTTTAGTTTGTAAACTAACATCATAACTACAAAAATATATTGAAATAAAGAAAATAATTTTTTTTTCCTTGCTTTAGAGAAATTAATAAAATAATAGAATAAGAATGATTTAGCAGAAAAAAATGATGTCACATTTAGAATAATGTATTGAGAAAAAAAAAAATAAATAAACTTTGTGCGTGACTTCAAATAAATAAAATAAAAAGTAATTAAAAAAATAGTTGTAACGTTATATAATGACTGCCATTTGGCGATTTGGCGGCTTTCTTTCTCGATCCCGTGAAAACCAGCCAAAATATAATTAAAACATTGAGCTAAATTAAAAGAAGAAATCGAAAGAAAAAAAAAAGTTAAAATTATTATAATAAATAATAATAATAATAATAATAATTGGAAAAATCGACTGTTAGGTGGGCGAAGGCTGATGTGACTAGTAAATAAAGAATTCAATATGCAGTTAACACATAAGGTATTTAAAATTGAGTAGAGACCGATAATAATAATAGTAATATATGCAAATAAAATTACTTACAAAAATTTGCATTAAAATTAATTATTTGTGTATTTAAAAAAAATATATTTATTAATTTTCCAACGGTGCATATTTAAAAGTTAATCCATTCTTTCTTTTACATTTCCTTTAACTGAAGATAAAATATTCAATTTAATTTATTTTCTTTTTTTCATTGTGAAATCAAAATAAAAATCAGGCATTTGTTTCACTTCCAAAATCATTTAATTTTGCATATAGTTGTCTATGAGATACACCACACTTATGCAAATGTAAAATATTGTTATCTTTCAATAATTTAAAATTTTATTGGAATAACAAAGCAAGTTCACTGTAATGGGTGAATTTCATTAAAAACTTTCATGCATCTTCATAGAAAAAAAACGTCTGTTTTATCTATTTCGAACCAGTGCCCTTTCAAACATTTTTAATATTTTCTAATTTCTTTGTTGATTTTTCTTACTTTTATTTTTCCGAATGATTTTCTTACTAATTGAACAAATACTTACAGAGTTTGAGATTGTTATCGTATTTATGTATTCGTTAGCGAATAAGAAAAAAAAAAACTTCCCTATCTCATCTAAAGATTCTCTATTTTCATCGTAATAATCAGTCAGTTTATATCTCATTTCTTATCACAAATGGAACGAAGACTAGTTGGCCACTAATCTTCGTAATCCAAGTTAATCTCTCTTATTAGCTGGACAGCAACTTATTTTTTTTCTCTTATCTTTTTCTCTTTCTTTTTTCGAACAGAAAGTTTTTTTTTTTTTTTTTTTTTTTTTCAATATTTATCATTTTATCTGAAAGAGAAAGAGATCTGTTGTGACCAAAAGTTGCTGAAATGTTCATTTACACAAATACTACATTATTATCGTGGGATAATGCTTCATTTATTTTCAAAGTTTATCTGGGTTAGAAAGAAATTGTGATATTTTCTAACGATTAAAGAAAAAGTAATGTTTTTTTTCTGATATGTAATCAAGAGAAAAAATTTCAGGCGACTGAAAAATAAATAATGAATGAAATAAAGAAAGAATAACTAAAAACAAAAAATAATTTTCTTTTCTATAAATTAACAGCGTAAGAGGAGGATAAAAATAAACGCGTAAACTTGAAATAAAGGGGGAAAAAAGTAAACAAAAGCTTTAAACTAAATATAGTTTGACCACATTTATTGCGACCATGTTAGTTTCTGCGCATGTGCTCACTCAACGAGTCCAGTGTAAAAATAGAGGTGATAATTCTTATGGTTGAGAGAAAATAAGCGATAAAAGAGTGCGGAATGACCAGCTATTTACCAAATCTGAATCTATCGGTCCGTTTGGCACTCCTCCAAGTATTTTGAATTGTCCTCTACGCTAGGCACATGAAACATGGTAGCACAATATTTCATCGTGAAATCTAAAGTGTATAAAGTACATATGTGCAGAGAGATTTAGAAAAATGAACAACTTTAAGATGTGTTACTACATTACAAAATACACACGCACACACACATATAGATACATATACAATAAAACATGCTTGCATTCCATTTAAGAAGTCAATAAGGGTGTCTCATTCCAAAATTGAACAACAAAATCAATAAACAGAATATTCTCTTCATAACAGCAATAGTATTAAATGTATATATTAAATAGATTTTTAAGAGCCGTATAAGGCTTTGAGCGAAACGTCACATCTACCAATTATCATAATGTTATCATATTTTACACAAAACGGGGTAAATGTTTGTAATGGTTCCTATAAAATTTTCAAATTGTTAAAAGCGTTAAAGAAACTCCAACTTTATTTAAGAATAATAAACGATATGTATCTAAATTTATTTTTACTTACACTTCCAATAAAACATTTTTATACATTTTCTACACTGTTAAAATTGGTTTCCTAAAAATGAGCTAAATTGTCTCAAAATAGCTCCGAAACAATATATAGTTAAATTTGAGGAACCATGTACTCATTTTTGAGTATACTGACATATAAAACATGGGAATATTTGGATTCTTATGGGTCAACCCCATTTTTAAGCATGTAAGTATACTCAAAAATGTGTACAAGGTTTCTCAAATTTAAGTATATATTGTTCCGGAGCTATTTTGAGACAATTTAGCTCATTTTTAAGAAACCATTTTTAACAGTGTACTTGTTAAATTTTGTCCCTTTTTTTTAATTACTAAAGCAACCTGCAGAAAGTTGTTAAACAATTACTAATTTATATTAAAAGTTAATAAAACTTTAGTTGCATTTTTTTTTCTGTTCCTTTAAAATTCAAAATGTGAACACTTAAGTGTTTTATCAAGAGACTGTTGAGCAAATAATAGCATCACACGACTTTTTCTCACGACTTTCTCTCTCTCACTCACACGCTTTTCTCTTACCCTACATTTCAATATTATGAAGGTAGGTTGCAGATTAAGTCGTCAGATCAAGAAAGTAAGATAAAAAAGTTCAATCTACTGTTAGAAATAATCTAAAATAAGTTTAGGAACAGCTTTATTTGACACATAATTCAGTGAGAGAAGGGCTACCCCCCTCCCCCCTTGACCCACATCTCGATTATGGCGCCGGAATATATTTAAAATAATGATAATACAAGGCTGTTATTAATTTGCCTTTAAACTTGCCAATCTCGATCAAATTTTTGAAGTGCCCATACAGCACAGAATGTTTCAGTTATGTTGCAAAAAGCTTACAATCGTTCAAAAAGTAACACATTTAAGTAACACACTCTCTGATACTTTTCTGAAACACTCACACTTTTCGATGATCCATCTGCTAAATAATTGAAACGTTTCTGTTACGTATAAGATTTCTTGTTACGATCGCAAACATTTCTACATTTTTCAAACTAATCGGAAAGCAAACTGAACGTTTCGAAACGTTCCTGAAATATTTCCAATATTTCGATGTTATATGATTGTTACATTTCTGGTACATTTTTTTCTGTTAGGGTGGCAACCTCATACGAACTTCATAATACAAAACTTGAATTTTCTGCAGTTATTTGTTTTTATGTTATGGGATTACAGTTACACATACAGATCAACCACTAAAAATAGGACTTTCGTATGCAGGGAATCTCAAAACGTGATATTGTACAAAAATCCAGAGTTGGAAAAATAACTTCAAAACAGACTTTGTTTACAGTATGGGTATGAAAAATGAGTTTTCCTTCTTGAGCAGTATTAGTTGACACAGTAAAATGTAGCAAAACACTTCCATCAATTACATTCAATAGAAAAGAAGGCTTAGTTCCTGTTCTTAGACTGACTGAGAACAGGATTCGACAAGGATTTATTTAACAAAACGGTATTCAGTGTACTTTTTTTACATAGGAATTTTTGCTAGTGTTCGGACACTTTTGTTACCGAATGTACTTACGCTTATATTTTTCTAATTACGGATTAGAAGGCACTATTTGTTCCAATATAAAATTTTACATCGTCTCAATTTTTATAGACCATGTGTTTTTTTATCTATTCTTTGGTATCAAGTTAAAAGGAAAAAATTATAACATTCTAAAAGTAAAACATACAATTTGCCACATTTCTTTTAAATATATGTTTCCTCTGTGACAAAATAATTAGATCAAATAAGTGAAAAATGATGTTATATTGACACAATTAGAACATTTTAACCATTTGATATCATATTTCCATTCTTTCAACCTCCAATTCTGGGTGATAAACCATCTTCTAGACCATTTGGAAATACATTTGGATTTCTGCCAATAAGAGTTTTTGAAGTTCATTGCTTAGTTTCTAGGAAAAAGTAAATAAATAAAATTGATAAAATTCTTTGAATATACATGTTTTTGAAATTATATTAAAATCTAATAAGTACAAAACATTGAATAATCACCATAAAATCCTAGAACTTCCAACAATTGTTTTGAGTCGAAAGAAGACACAACTCTTCGCCAACCGAATCAAGTAGGCACGAGTGCCGCAATCAAAGCGGCAATGCACGAGTGCTGCAATCAAAGTGTTGCCGCTTTGATTGCAGCTTTCACTCTACTTTATTCGCCTGACGAAGGGTCGTGTTTTCTTTCGACCCGAAACAATTGTTGCGAGTTCTAGTGTTTTATAGTGTTTATTCAAAGCTTTGTACTTACGCCAGTTCTTGGTGCTTTTCGTCTGATTTTTACAATAATATCTGCCTATTTATATTAAAATCTCTAAAAATCAGTTATTTATTTATTTATTTATTTTTTAACTCCTTAAGTTTCACATTATTAATCATGGAGTTTAAAAAATTTAAATTTAATAAAAATATAATAATTATTCTTTTTCTTTACACGTTTTTATTTAAATATAAGAAAATATATTGACTGTTTTATTCGAGAACGATTCCAATCTTATTCTGCTTTATAAAGAAACCCTATGAACAGATTGCAATATTTTACTTTTATAATAAAAGATAAACGAATAGAATACTTCTTCTATCAATAGATTTTTAAGACTACTAAGCTTTATGTTTCACGGTATCCTGAGAAATAAATAATGCAGCCGTCCATCACTGACTCGGCTTCCGCCGCGAGGTGGCGCTGCTACTGCATCATTATCGACATAAATCTGAGATCGCTATTTCGGGTGCGTTCGATGGCGACGCAAATGGCGCATTTATCACAGGTAACGCGCGTTTTATAGCCCCCTCCAGAGCTCCTTTGGGAGCATCTTTTTACACAATTGTCAAAAAGTGGATTTGAAATGACAGTGCATTATTTTTCCTTTATAAAAATTCCGACGAGCGAAGCTTTTTCAAGATTATTTTATCTCAAAACATTTTTAAAAACTACATCGATTATTATTATTTTTTTTTCTTACGGTTTGTGTCTGTTAAAGGAATTATTTCATATAAATTGGGAAATAGATAAAAGCTTAAAATCTTAGATTTGGTCTTTTTTTTTTCCATTTAGATATGTGTATATTTTATAAAAAGAGAAATTGAAAAATCAGTTATCAGTAAAAGACCAAATATTTCATTCATATGGATGCATTTTTAGAAACTAACTAGATTACATGTTTTTTAAGCTTTGTTTTTCGAAAGAAAAGTATCACATACATTGATAAAAAAGAAATGAAAATAATAATAATATTTCACACGAAAAGAAGAAGAAAAAAATTAACTTTCGTTTAATTTGCGATTAAAAACAAAATAAAAGTTATTTCTTGTTTTCTATTACTATTTGTGTTGTTTGTTGAAAATCTAATATTCTAAAACCTGAAAAAAAAAAAAAAATAGTATTATATAATCACATTTTGAAATTCTAGAGCATTTTAAACACTTAACTTTTTAAAATTTCTAAGTGGTCTAGGACAGTAGTTATTTTAATGAATCCGCAGAGATTTGTGGACAAAACCGGCCTTAGAAGTATTATTTATTGTAATACATACTTGCCAACATACTAATTAATATTCCGTACTATTGTTAGCCCCGCCTTCTTTTTCACATCAGTATCTTTTTAGAGTATTTTTCTTCTTATTTAATCGTAATTGTATTTGGAGAATATTACTCTAAAAGTTTACTGGTGTGAAAAAAAGGGCAGGACTAACAACACTACGGAATATTAATTAGGATGTTGGCAACTATGATAATAGCATGCTAGCCATTTACATCCGCGAAGGAAATATATCGGTTATGTCGGCGATAAAGGTCCGCGAACCGTTCATCGTCGGCAGTCGCATCCTATGCTATTCTATGGAGAAACTTGGTACTCAAATTACTCATTGCATAATGTATCATTTTAATTTTGTTTCATATGAAGAAAATTCATAATCGTTTCATTCGATTTTGTTTTCGAAAAATTGACTTTTTAATTTTTTTATATTTCGTTTTAAAGCTATAAAGTGCGAAAAATGTTATTATAAAAAAGCACCACAGAGCTGACGTTCAAACGTAATAAGTACAAAACTTTGAATAAACACCATAAAATCCAAGAATTGGCAACAATTGCTTCGGATCGAAAGAAGACACGACTCTTCGTCAGGCGAACAAAGTAGGCACGAGTGCTACGAACAAAGCGGAAACGCACCAAAGCAATGCAGTGCTACTTTGTTCGCCTAACGAAGTGTCTCATTTTCTTTCGATCTGAAACAGTTGTTGCGATTTCTTGCATTCTATAGTGTTTATTCAAAATTTTGTGCTTATTGCGAAAAATATGCATAATTCAGTTTTATGTAATTCAGTTAGAGCCATTTTTGACACCAACTTGTTCTCTATCTCCAGAGCTCAAATTCTGTTCAGTAATTTTTAAAAAAGAGATAAGTTCCACTAGTTTCTGATTTTAATTATTCAGAGTACCAGCTTATTAATTTATTCAACAAAAACATTTATTTAAACTGGTTTCACTCACAAGTTACAGAAGTCAAATTATAAGTTTTAAGAAAAATTTCTCATATCCAAGAAACCTACTCACCTGAGCGCCTTGCAAAAGAGCAAAATTGTAATGTTATTTTCACCGTACTATTTTATATTGCTTTAAAACGAAAGATTATATTAAATGCATTAGATTGCATTAGATCTTGGCATTAGAAAAATAAATATGTATTGGAAATCAAACCATGCGACTATAATACATAACTTTCACATTTCAATACAAGCAAAAAATTTATAATTAAATTATATCAAATTATAAGTACATTGAAAAAAAAAAGAAAAAGAAAAAAGAAAAGGGGAAAAAAAACAATACGACTCACTGAACGGATATATCCGGGCGCGGTAATCAGAAGGCTAAAGCAATATTTTTCCATCAGACCATTCTGTCTTTGACTTGTTCTATGTCAACGTCTAGTCATTTTTTGCTTTAGTTGAAAAAAATTCAATTTTTCAGTCCTTAAGTTAATTTACATTTGGTTGAAATTCATAACAAACATTAGTACGTTTCATACTTAAGAAACATTATTTGTATATTAAGTTAATGCTTAACATATAACATTCTTAAAAGCCTCAAAAGTACTTAATTTCAATTATATTTGGTTGAAGTAACCAATAAATATTCGTATAAGCTTCATAACTAAACGTTATTATTTGCATAAAGAAAAGCTACTTCTGACAAAACTACTAAACCATTTGATTTTTAAAAAATAGTTAATAAAAATCTTTTAAATTTTTAACACCAGAAATACAAAAAAAAAAAAAAAAAAAAAAATTTAAGTTTGTTCCTTCTAAACCAGCCAGACTGGTATTTAAAAAATACGAAAAAAGGAATATTTTTATATTCATTAACACTAGAACTACCGCACTAGTTATTATGACAGGTTTTTAAAATCATTTAAAATATTTATTTCATGTTACTCTTTTTTTTTTTATTATTATTATTTTTTAAGGGGTACCTTAAGCTGTAATATTATATTATATTGTATATATATATATTCATATAAAATCAAAGTGATTTTCTATTGTGATGCCTTATACTCAAACCAGCCATTCTGACTGCCGTGGTAAGTAAATTGATATCAGATACAATTTGACCTTTTATTTGCGTTAAATTTTATTATATATATATATATATATATATATATATATATATATATATACATATATATAAGTGCCAATAAATATATCTAACTATCTTATTACCGATTTCGAGTTCGGAAATCGCACTTTAGGATAATTTTCTCATAACACAAAAACTAGTCAAAATAATTGGTTTTGTTATAAAGTAAATATGGTACACAATTATTTTTATGTTGTACAAGTATAAATAAATAAAATTCATTATATTAAACCTTTAGTTATTCTGTAGAAGTCATAAAATCATTTTTGAAAAATACAAGTTGAAGTAAGAATTTTATAAATTTTAAAACCAGTTATTTTGATTGGTGAGGTAGTGCTAATTTGGTCAAAAGCTAGCTTTCAGTAGTTTCTGTTTTTTGTTTAGTGAAAGAGCCATATGAGTTAACAAGTACAATAATTTAAACTTGTATTACTCACGCGCCAAGTTATCGTGTTCAAATTACTTATTTTATGATAGGTTGTTGGTAGCTGCAGGTCTAAGAATTTTAAAACTATCTCCTGCTTATTATGTCCCATTTCACAATATTATATTTAACTGCCATCGGATACCTTCTGTGGCATCGAGGGAGGGCACCAAAGTGTTTTTACAAACATTACTTTAGTATGGCTACAATATGTGAAAATAAAATTTTTCGGACTACTTGTGCGAATATTAGGCGATACCAGGGTTCTTAAAAACGACCTTTCTATCTCAGTATCACATTCATCGCGAATTAGAAATAAAAATCTTTCATAGTGGTTTGATACCATTAATTAAAAATAATAGGGGGAAATAATAGGGGGAAATAATGATAGATAAGGTTTTTTAATGCTGCATTCGATGTCTATATGAATCTAATTAAATCACTCGATATAGTAATGTATTGTTTTATTTGCTAAAAGTACAGTTTAAAAAGTTAAAATATCAAGTTATGTCTCAATACATTACATCATTTTTTCAAGACTGATGCATTAATGAGTTTTGAAAAAGACGCCATGTGGTATTAAAAGGTATGTTGACATTTTAACTTTTTAACTTTTTAAACTGTACTTTAAGAAAATAAAACAGCAATCAGTCGTGAAAAACACACCATATATGGTATCGATACATAGGGGAGACCCGTGTACCTAGGGCCGCTTTTTTTCAATGCCCCAAAACAGAGTTTTGGGGCATTCAGTTTAAAATTATCAAACTGATATATACATTTCTTTAGGACTAATTACTACCAATTGGGATTAATATAAATACCTGAAATAATAAATTCTGACAAATAGAAGGTTTTTAAAAAAAACTTCACTCGTGGCCCTAGGTACAACACCCTCGTTGTACCTGGGGAAAGACCTCATTGAACCTAGGGCCATTCTCTCAAATCTAGATTTCACTTTGTAATGAATAGAAAATAAGCATATAAACATGTATTTTATAAAAGAAACAATATCAAGTAATATATTTTTTTATCATATAATAATTATCATGTTGTTGCCTTAATTTGAAACACGAAATTTTTCACTTTTTTTTTTTTCTTTGGGGTATTCTAACAGAATGTTCTTTTTTTTTCTTCAATTTCTTTTTTTTTTTTTTTTGGAGTGTCTCTGGTGTTTCTAGATCTCTCTGGTTTTAGGTCACATCTTTTCTTTGGTGTGGGAAGTTTTGCTTTAGGTAAAGGTTTTATTTAGGTTCGTACCTGTTAAAGCATGACACACGAAAAGATGTTATATGTTGAAACTTTCAAAATTTCAAGAGGACGCGAAACAGAGACATTCAGTTCCATCATTGTTAATTCACTTTCTTCCTGGAAAATCTTTTTTTATTTATTTTTTATTTATTTTTTAATTTATGGAGGGATCTTGTCTTTTAGTCACATTCGAACTTAAATATTCATCCTCAGTGAATGTGTTTTGATTCATTGGCCATATGCCGGATACACGAAAGCCTGATAGAATGTTTACAGAAGTAAAGGCCGACGGATAGGACTTGCCAACATTTTCAGCAACGTCATATATAGTGATTGGTTTACCAGGGTTTGCCACCATCCAATTACTATAGGCTATACTGTGTTTCTTAACACTTTCGCGACCGCTGACGTAGATTCACGTCATTTGAAAACATGAAACTCCACAAGTGGGCGTTTTGTTTGCAATTTGTATGTTATTCGTTTCTAAAAAATATACACAATATTCATATTTGTACAATCAGTATACTATGGATGCAAATACTTTGATTAGAGAGAATATGATTATAATGTATATCCATTTGTAATATAAATGCGAATACGGAAAGTTTTGTTTCGAAAAATTGCAACTTATGAGAAAAACGCCCACAGGCGGACCTTACTGTCAAAAAGACAAAATCATGCGGTCGCGAAAGTGTTAAAGGGTCCAAACACACTGGCCCTAGGTACAAGGAAGCTATGTGGCCCTAGGTACAAGTTTTGGTAACTTAATTCAAAATGCCTTCCACTAAAAAATCCACAATTGAGTATCAAAACTTAAAATTATATATTATTCAAATAAAGTGGGGTGGCTCTAGGTACACGGGTCTCCCCTACGTCCAGAGCTACCAACGTAATCCGGCAAATTGTTAGTACCGCCCATTTTTCTACACCACTGAAATTTTAGAGTATTTGTTTCCTTAATTCATCGTAAATATATTTGAAGAGAATTACTCTAAAAATTAAGTGGTGTAGAAAAATGGGCGGTACTAACAATTTGCCTGATTAGGTTGGCAGCTCTGTATGTCGAAATTTTAACTTTTTTATATTTTATACTGCACTTTTAACAAGTAAGACAGTATATAGTCACATTCGATTTTGGAACTATTTATTAAGACAACAGAAGTAGTTGCAGAATTAAGTTATAATAATATAACAGATAATTTTAAGATTGGTTTAACCCTTTAACTGTGGATAAAATTATACATAACTAGAATGCTAAAGGCAAAAAGAAGTCGAACTTCATCAATTTTTGAATGGAAAAGGCGTGGTAAGATATTTTACTACGCCTACAGTTTATTAGTAATTCCAAGGTAAATTTATGTTAGTCGCATACAAGGATATTTCACGTTCAACTACCATCTTCTAACAATAATCGCTACCTTATTTAATCACAGAAATACTGATGTGTAACATTTTAGAACACCGTCAAAAGGCGGGGCTTGTTGTTTGAGTTGAAAAATTAGGCAGACCTGAAAATAGCAGGAATCGTCTATTGATGACTGACAATCGTCGTAGTTACACGGTTAAAGATCATTATCAACTCTTTTCAACAGCTAAACAAAATAAGTGTCTAAGGTGACTTTTGTGGAAATTATTACTAAAATAATTACGTTGACGCTTCACCGAACCAACAATGGTAGTCAAACCCCATGTTATAGTATGGAAAAATTGCTATTTAAGTTATTCATTACTTACCTAATACGTTCTTTTCAATTCTGTTTTCCCATTCAGAAAATTCGCAGTTGTTAAAGTGATGTACCTTCTAAAATTTGATCTTGTAAGTTTTAATATTTCGTTTTAAAGTTATAAAATGCGAAAAAAAAAAAAAAAAAAAAAACTAAGTATATTTTTCACGCTGTATAGCTTCAAAACAAAATATTAAATTTAAAATAATAATAATAATAATAATAATAATAATAATAAAAAGATTTATTCTAACGGTTGTAAATTTGCTGAATGTTAAAACAAAAATAAATAAATAAATAAGTAAATAAAACACATGGCATAATGAGCAATTTGGATGACATATTTCGCTATTGAATGACATATGGGTTTTGACTACTATGGTGTACTGGTGAGGGAATATTATTTTAGACAAAACATATTTGATCCACAATCTTTCAGTGTTTGAAACTATAACAAAAGAAAGGAAATAACAGATAGAAAGAAAAAATGGCTAAATTCCGTTCAGTTGAATTGATTTTTTATCGTATAAAATTTGGGAGATTTGAATGCATGAAATGGATAAAAATTGAATTATGGAAATCAGTTCCAGTTTCCAACAGAAGCAAACTTTTTGACAAAAATAAGATAATCAAATCTGTTCTCTTATACAATTTTGAAAGAAGTTCTTAACTCAGAGTTTTTTTCCTATGTTGGTACGGTAGAAATCCTCCAAATTTCTCTCTTCAAGATACAAAATATTACAAATAAATACGCGATAAATTAGAATATCTGCTTTATTTTTAATACAGAAATCATTTAAGTAGTTTTTTTTTTTTTTTTTCTCTCTCTCTCTCTCTTTTTTTTCTTTTCTTATTATAATATTGAAGGTTTTATTCCTTTCATGTATATCATCAATTGCAATATTTTAAACCGAATAACATATATTTTAGTGATATTGGCAATTTGAATTGTTTTTAAATTTATCAAATAGTCAACTATGGCAAAGTTAGATTGCAATAAAATTACAGTAAAAGTTTTGAAATAAATATTGGTAAATAAGTTTCAAAGTTATACTTTTTTTTATAGTAACATATTTGTTATGTTATTATGCTATTATTTTATTTCAGAATTTTTTATCGAAATGTGCAATACTATGAATGCAATAGAAAAATATATATTTGACCTAATTTATAACTTATATTTGAAATTTTTTTTGCTTCATGGAGGTGGTGCATCAAACACTTCCTTTTATATACTGCAGTTTGTAAAAAATGCAACACCAAGAAGGAATGAGAATATCATAATGATATTTATTGGGAACATACATTATAGTAAGAAGGACAATTGATTAAAATTTCAGAAAATTTGGAGTAACATGTACTGAGAAAACAGTACATACAGCAGCGACCTCTGTGAGCATTAACAGCACTTATCTGTCTAGGCATTGAATCAAACAGCGATTGGATGACATGTATGGGTAAAGCACTTCATGAAGCTTCAACACGATGCCACAATTCATCGATCGTAGTTACCTGTGAGTGGTGGGGGGCCAGTCGCTTTTCAACGATTAAACAGTCATTTTCATTGGTGCGAGATCAGGAGAATGCGATGACCAGAGCAATGGTTGAACACATTATGTATTAAGAAAGGTCCGGATTATACTGACAACTTGCGGTCGTGCATTATCCTGCTTAAATGCGGCGCTGTGGAGGCCTTGAATATAGAGAGGAGGAGCGGGCGTTAACTCACCAGAAATTTAATGACCGCATTTCAGAGTTCCGGGAATGCGAACAAGAAGTAATCGAGACGTGTATCCAGTGGGACCCCATACCATCACTGCATGTGGTGGACAGTGTGACGATGTCGAATTCCAGCTGGCATTGTGCATTTTTGACAATGCCGTTAAATGCGGATAAGGCAATCTTGATGCTGTAAACAGGGTTGTGATTTGTCTGAAAGGCGACTTCACGCCATCCCTGCGTCCAGGTTCGTCATTAATTACTCATTAAAGGCGCCCGTATCAGTGATGAAGTTTTGAGGGTAATCAAAATTTTGGTAGCTGCATACTGGGTCACCACCTGGAGTGATGGTATGTGGTACCATTGGATACACCACTCGATCACCTCTTGTTTTGATTCCCGCCACTCTAAATACCAGCCATTACATTTCTGACGAGTTAAGACCCTCCGCTGTGCTCTAAATTCAAGGCCTACGAAACGCAATACTTAAGCAGGACAATGCACGACCGCAAGTTGTAAATACTGTCCGGATCATCCTTGATGCAGAATATGCTCGACTGTTGCTCTGGCCAGTGCGTTCTCCTGATCTTGCACCAATGAAAATGACTGTTTAATTGTTGAAAAGCGACTGGCCCCTACCATTCACCAGTAACTACGATCGATGAATTATGGCATCGTGTTGAAACTTCATGAAGTGCTTTACCCGTACATGTCATTCAATCGCTGTTTGATTCAATGCCTAGGCAGATAAGTGGAGTTATTGCTCACAGAGGTCGCTGCTTTATGTACTGTTTTCTCAGTACATATAACTCCAAATTTCCTGAAATTTTAATCAATTGTTCTTCTTACTATAATGTATGAGCCCATTGAATATCATTATGATATTCGCATTCCTTCATGGTGTTGTATTTTTTACAAACAGCAGTTTATATATATATGCGTATGCTTAAAATACTTCAACATACAACATTTATTTATGTTATACAAATTATTAATTTATTTTATATATATAGTATAAGGTATTGTGAAAATTTATTGTGAATATTTGTAGCAGCATAACAGTAAATTAAAATTGCGTCAAAAAATTTATGTTGAAAATTTCGTGACAGAGAACGCATCGCAGACCCGCAAGAAATATGACACAAGTAAAAAAATTGCAGTTTTGAATTTGTATCATTGACGCATGTGCATGGAGGCTAGTTGTGTCAGTTTTATTGTAGGCAAGTATCGTTTTCTTTCCTTTTTTTTTTCAAAAAAAAAAAAAAAAAAAAAAAAAAGCTAATTTTTCTTAAGTTGTGCATTTTTAGCTCTGTCATTTTTCTTGCTGGGGTCCAATATAATAAAACAACCTACTTAACTCTATAATAACTACTTATCGTAATGTCTCACTTAAACTAATTTTAATGTATTAATAAATATAATCGTAAATGCTAAAGGTATTATCCTCATAAAAATGTATAAATAGTACGCTGTAACAAGTGTTAAATTTATTGCTATTATGTCGATAAAGAAAGTGCTTAGCGATTAAAATTTCTCACAGAACGCTGAAAATTAAATTGAAATATAAAAATACGAATAAATTATTTAAACAATAAGCAATGCGATATAATTATTAATTTAAACATAAAAATGAGAAATTTAAAAATGTAAATATAAAATTATAAATATGAATGACAGTAAGTTGCCTGATATTTAAAAATCAATGGAAAGCCATATACTATTTTTTCTTCAACTACTGAATATATATGTATATTACATGGCATTCTACAGTTCATGTACACTAAAAACTTTTATAATCATTCAAATAATCACTTTAATCATATTTATAATCATATTTTTTCTACTCGTCGCTTACATCTCCCGGCTGACGCACCAAAAAATGTTGCGTACTTGGGGGTTCGTGAGTTGTCTGGGAATGAAAGGCCAAACGTACAAAAATTCAGTAATTTATTCACAGAAAATTCTAGAATTATGCAGGTCTATAAACCAAGTATCAGCTTCAATTCAAACAGTAAACACAGCTTAAACAACAGCTGTCAATAGCAAATCCACAGTACAAACTGTACAGCAATAACACTTGAAGCAAATCTCTCTCAAAGAGGCTCAAGAGCAATGCAAGCACTAGCGAAGCTGGCTGAAGACTGAACTGAACTGACTAGAAATGCACAAAATTAGCACTTTATCAACTTACTAAGCCTCTTTGAAAGAATTTATACAAAAATAAACACAATTATTTACAATTTCGTAACACTGCCCCCCTCCCAAGGACTGCACGTCCCGGGCAGTGCAACCCTTGGTTAGGAGGCGAAACTAAACAAATTTACACAATCTAAAATACAAAAACTAAGTTGCACATAACGATAACATAGAAATATAAATTAAGTGGGAAATATTTACAAAATTCACAAATATGTACAAATATTTACAGTGCGCATGCGCAAATTTTACCAGTATTTACATTTAAAATTTTAATTTTACCGTTACTTGTGGTACTTGGCTAGCCTATTATAGTGCACCACCTTCGGTTTTGACGATGGTGTTTTAGTGATCCGCACCACTACATCATTCAGCCTTTTTAAGACTGTGTATGGTCCGTCCCAGTTGTACTGTAACTTGGGAGAGAGTCCTTTTCGACGAACAGGATTCCACAACCAGACCTTCTCTCCTTCCTGGAACTCATGTTGTGTAGCCTTTAGATCGTACCTTGTCTTCATTTCATTCATCTGGGTAGCTAAGCTTTCTAGAAGTTTCTTCATCTGTTCCTCCATAGCTCTAGTTATAACCATTCACAGACAAACCCCACTCCTGACACCAAAAATGTTGCGTACTTGGGGGTTCGTGAGTTGTCTGGGAATGAAAGGCCAAACGTACAAAAATTCAGTAATTTATTCACAGAAAATTCTAGAATTATGCAGGTCTATAAACCAAGTATCAGCTTCAATTCAAACAGTAAACACAGCTTAAACAACAGCTGTCAATAGCAAATCCACAGTACAAACTGTACAGCAATAACACTTGAAGCAAATCTCTCTCAAAGAGGCTCAAGAGCAATGCAAGCACTAGCGAAGCTGGCTGAAGACTGAACTGAACTGACTAGAAATGCACAAAATTAGCACTTTATCAACTTACTAAGCCTCTTTGAAAGAATTTATACAAAAATAAACACAATTATTTACAATTTCGTAACAATATGTATATTACATGGCATTCTACAGTTCATGTACACTAAAAACTTTTATAATCATTCAAATAATCACTTTAATCATATTTATAATCATATTTTTTCTACTCGTCGCTTACATTTTGTGATGAAAAAAAAGTGATTTTATTTATTTATTTATTTAATTATTTTTATCAATATGTATGACAATTCCTTTCCAAAAATAAATAATTTATGAAAATAGTTTCTTCATATCGCATGCTTAACCAAGTCCAAGAGCTTCTGATCTCAGAACTGGTAGCCGAGGAGATCTGGGCTCGAATCAAGCCCTGAAAATCGGTTTTGCAGTTCGGAATTTTCAATGGCTTTCGCTGAAACTCGCGAGAATACAGATTAGGACACCTTTAAAAGACACCGACAGAGGACAACTCACTCACGTCAAGGTTCTAATTCTACACAAACAGTCTCAAACCCTACAACAAAAACAAATTTTCCACTTTCAAGTGGACAAAAACCTTTATAAAACATTTTAAGCAACATATTTGCATATTTCTCTGATTTTATGATATAAATGGAAAATGTTTATATGCTCAATATGTGACTATTCTTTTCCCAAAATGAATAATTTTATACAAGTAAATAAGGGAATATTATTTATTTTCCAAGATATGACTTAAAAAACAGTTCACTTCAAGTGAGCATTTATAATTTACATGTATTCCTAAATTTTTTTTTTTCTTTGCTTGGAAATGAAAAAATCAAATCAATTCAAAATTTTAAATTCCTGTTCTTCTTTATCAGATAATTTTATTTCCTCACAGTTTTTGGAAAGTTGACGACTAGGACAACTCACTCACGTCAAGGTTCTAATTCTACACAAACAGTCTCAAACCCTACAACAAAAACAAATTTTACACTTTCAAGTGGACAAAAACCTTTATAAAACATTTTAAGCAACATATTTGCTTATTTCTCAGATTTTATGATATAAATGGAAAATGTTTGTATGTTCAATATGTGACTATTCTTTTCCCAAAATGAATAATTTTATACAAGTAAATAAGGGAATATTATTTTATTTTCCAAGATATGACTTAAAAAACAGTTCACTTCAAGTGAACATTTATAATTTACATGTATTCCTATTTTTTTTTTTTTCTTTGCTTGGAAATGAAAAAATCAAATCAATTCAAAATTTTAAATTCCTGTTCTTCTTTATCAGATAATTTTATTTCCTCACAGTTTTTGGAAAGTTGACGACTATTATAATCACTTTTCTTGCTATTTTTCGCAAAAAATGACTATGAGATTTGGTTTGGTATAGCAGGAATCAGTGGCGGATCTAAGGAGGAGGGGGGGGGGGGGGGGGGGTAGGGGAATAGAGACACCCCCCCCCCAAAAAAAAAAAAAAAAAGTTTCTGGATCCGCCACTGGCAGGAATACAAATAATAATAATAATAATAATAATAATAATAATAATAAAGGTAAGGAAAAATTCATACTATATTTTACATTTCGAATACAACCAAAACTTTTGTAAACATTTAATACAATCTGTTTGCTTATTTCTCATATTTTGCGATATAATTGAAAAATATTCATGACGTCGATTATTTATACCAGTCTATATGTAATCACTTCTCTCTATAGATAAATGATAATATACAAATAAATAAATGAATATTATTTATTTTTCGTGATGTGACTTAAAAAATAGTTCAAATTAAGCCAACCATTTGGACTTCACAATTATTCATGACTCCCCCCCCCCCTTTTTTTTTTTTTTTTTTGCTTCAAAATAAAGGAAGGAAGAAAAAAGATCGAAATTTGAAATTCTGGTCCTCCCTTATAAGAAAATTCTATTCCCTCACCCATTTTAGAATGTTGATGACTAATACAATCACTTTTGCTTACTCCCTCCTGCAAAAACGACTATGAGATTTGGTTGTGGCAGGAAAGCAAATAAAAGCGTAGGTAGGGGAGAGTGTCAAGCAGGTGACGGAAGAAGGGACAGAACGTGCGTGGCATGCGACTTGCTGGCTGTCGAATCAGTGAAATTTTTGAGGTGCGAATGACGGCCTGCAGGAAATCCGGTTCAACTTTAAGATAAACTTTGATTGATAGGAAGGACTCAAGAAGGAAAGATATTATTTATGATTGATAAAGAAAAGGGAAAAAAATAATTGGTATCCTAACAAGGATATAGTTATCCATTGTCGCCGTAAGTGTGAAAGGAAAATAATCCCCGGAAAAGGGTCACACATTCTTAACTGTATAGAAATACAAACAAACTGATTTATAGTTCGTGTTTGAAGTTTAAGTTATAAAGCAAACAGAGAAAAATTGATTAGATTAGAATCAAATGCAATGAAACCTCTATAAACGACCACCTCTATTTAAGGGTCACCTACCTCTAGAGCCAGTTCCTCCTGGTCTCAACGGGACTTGATACTAATTTACCTTCATTAAAGGCTCGTGTTTTGGGAGACCTCATAATTCTATATTTTTCCCTTGACTTGAACTCACTACCATTTAACTGATATTAGTCTCCATATGTTTAATAACAATTCGAATGTAGAGAAAAGAAATAAATCATAAGATAAATAATTAAAGTTACAGCTAAATGTAAAAAATTAAAATCTTTTCTTTCTTTCTTTCTTTTTTTTTTTTTTTTTTTTTTTTTGACAAGAAATTTTATTAGAAATTAATATATTAAACGATAATCTCTTATCAACGCAGAAATGATGCTAAACGAAATAATTTATTCCTTTTTTAAAAAATTTTCGAGAGACAAAATTTTTCAAATTTAACTAATATTAATGGTTATTAAAACGTTACACAGATAAGTAATTTAAATTTGAATGATTAAAACCATTTAATTTCTTGTATTTATTGCCTGGATTATAATTTTCAAGACAATCTTTATTAAAAAAAAACACCTCTCTAAAAGGCAGTTTTCCTTGTCACACTGGTTTCATTGTACACAATGAAAATAACGTGAAATTAATCAGTTACAAGAAAAATAAATATAAAAAATGTTTGTTAAAAATTTATTAGCCTTTTTTTTTTATCTTTTTTTTATCTTTCTTTCTTTCCTTTTCTTATGTATGTATATATACAAGTAATTAAACGTTAAAGTTTATTCTTCCCAAAATGAACGTATAAGTAGAATAATCTACACATTTCGTTTTAGAATTGTCTTTCCAAAACCTAGACAAAAAATACATACAGTAATAAAATAGTAACATAACCACTAAAATAAAACAATGATAAGTTGTAGAAAATTTAAATTCTTTAATAAATAGACCAAAAAAAAAAAAAAAAAGACACAAACAAGATATTATTATTATTATTATTATTATTATTATTATTATTACTTCATATATACACAAATATTCATAAGACAGTTAAAAAAAAAAAAATAATAATAGCGATTATATGTCTAGGATACTATTTGATAAATTACTCTCATATCTACTGCAAAGCAAATTTCAATGAAAAATAGATAAAATGAAGTAATGAAATAAGTTAACTAATTAAAGTATGCGTAGTTTCGTTAAAGCGAGAGAGAGGGGGGGGGGGGAGGAAGGGGTGCTCTATTATTACTCTAAAGACCGAATCATTAAAAAAAGATTGAAAGTTCAGACAAAATAAAAATAGGATTTTTATAAGTTCATCTTCTAAATGCAGAATTAGAAGAGTTAGAGAGAAGAGAAATGGAAAAAAAAAAAAAAAATAGAAATACCTAAAGAGACGCTAAATTAAAAATCAATCTTCTTATAATTTTACAATTATTAAGGAATTTTAATTAATATATATATAATCCTTTTGATAGTAAAAAAAAAAAAAAGAATGAGAACGAAAAATAATCAGTCAATTAATGAACCAAAGAAACCCACACATGCCAAACAAAGTAACTAGAAATTTTAAATTGATATAATTTTAAGATTAATAATAGTACTTACTTTAATTTATTAGACTACAATACCTGTTGAAATATATATATATAATTATTTATTTATTTATTTATTGAGAAAGATAAATTATTTTTTAATTAACTATTTTTCTTTTTTTTTTTTTTTTTTTTTTTTTAAGCGTAAAAACAATTTATTTATTTTTTTCTGTATATCTTAATCATAAAAATTATGCAAATAGATGCACTTTCTGAACCATCTTTAGAATACAAATTTAAAAATGTCTTTATGTTAACGTATGCAAAAGCTTTATCAGATTATTGATTACACACTAGATGATTCTGAAAATTCTATTTTAATCTTTAAAAGGTCGATATGCAATTTCGCAATACTGGAAATACATAATTATACTAAATGTGCCGAGAAAAAAAAATTATCCGCTATTGTAAATGAATTAAATTAAAAAAAGTTATATATATATTTAAAAAAAAAAAAAAAAAAAAAAAAAGAAAGAAAGAAAGAAAGATTAAAATAAATCTGTTTTCGCCTATATAACATAAACAATTTGTTTATATTCATTATATATATATATATATATATAATTCATTTAAAATAACGGATAAAATTTCACTTTTTCCCGGTACATTGTTGCAGCTGAGATGTCTAATTTTCTGTTATTTTAATTTTTTTTTTCTTCTTTCAAAACATTTTTTTTTTTTCAAAAAAATGGATAAAATTTTACTTTTTTTTATTACAATGCATTGCTCCAGTCACTATGTCATCAGTTTCGAGCATGATCCTCGTGAAACCCAAGCTTCTATTACTAAGTTATTCGTTATACAAATATAACTCAAATGATAGGAGGAGAATGATGGAAAGGTCCATTTAACTGTTGGATTACAATATACAACTTATGAAAAATAAATAAGAAATCAAACAAACTCTTAACTTACGCACGAAATGCATATATTTTACTATTAACTTCGACAGTAAAACAAAGAATTACAATAACCATATTTCATTGATTCAAAGAAGATAATTACGAGATTATTATCTTACTCTCTCATCCACATAATTTATAATTTTGTAACAAACGAATATGCTACCGAGATTATCACACGAAAGTTATCTGTGATTTCTCTTTCATGCTACGTAATTCTGGATACAACTTCAAACTTCTATTATCACATACGTAAAACATACAAAAATCACCATGCAATATTTCACTCATCCAATAATAATGCTTAATTTAAACTCTATTGTTGAACTTTTTAATTGAAATCCATAAACAACTTAACCGATTTCTCAGGTGACAGTTATTAGACGGGTTATTATTGCTGTAAGTTTGAAACAAATCGGTGAAGCTAGGCGGAAAAAAGAAAATAGGCGATTGTTTAAAAACATTGTCCGGTCTATGAACGTGCTTGGCATAGTTGAAATCAAGTGGAAGGGCTTATCCGTTCCGAATGACAGACCATGGTGACTCGTAAAACTGTCGACAAGTGCAGAAGCAAAACCGCGTTATTTCTTATCACACCAAGGCTTTGCACGAGATTCAGTTACGGGGACCATGCAGTAAATGAATTAAATATTACATTCGTGAAGAGTAATGGGGAATCAGTGATGTTTATATGACTAAAATGGGTCGCGTGGCAGTTGCGAATGCGTGTGGTTTAGGTTAATAATGAAGATTTTAACACCTTTAACACCCGTTTCTTTCAAACTAATTGGATATTAGATTGATTTAAATCCCTAACAAGGCTCTTTATTTTGATAGTTTATTGTGTGAATGTTAATTTGGTGATTCAGAAAATATAACAGTATGATTAAAAATAAGAATTATTAATGGGAATATGATGATTTTATGCGTGTGCCCAAGTATGTGAGTGACTGGGAGTAAGTGCAAGAGAAGAGGATGTGAAGTTCCAAATGAAACATTTTTGTAACTAGAAATATATATAAATTTAACGAATAAAAAATTTGTTATCAAACAGTATAGACTGAAAAAAACGCAAAAAATATACTTTGGATCGAAAAATGACTGAGTGTAAGCGCAAGAGAAGAGGATGTGAAGTTCCAAATGAAATATTTTTGTAACTAGAAATATATATAAATTTAAAGAATAAAAAATTTGTTAGCAAACAGTATAGACTTAAAAACGCAAAAAATAGACTATGGATCGAAAAATAATAGTACAATCCTTCATCAGATGATTGAAACTAGGCAGTGAAACTGATATTTCATAAAGTTTTCATTAATCATCATTCAAAAATGGCATCTAAACTTTCCTGGTATTGTGTTGCTTTGTAGGGTATAAGGCCGACTGTCTACATTTGGAAACTAGGCCTAGATTGGATGCCCTTAGTGAGAGTTTTTTCTAAATGGTCCTAGTATGTGCTTACGCTAGTTTGGGAGAAAACCAATGAAAACTACGAGCGGTTAGGGTCAATGAGTGCGACCTAGATTCCAACCCGACACCTTTATTTTACTAGTTTTGGAACCAGAAATTCTCAGACACTGGTGGTACACACACTTTATTGGCATCAAAATTATTTTAGAAAATTAGAAATTCCGTCAAAAAAAAAAAAAAAATTAAAAATAAAATAAATAAATAAATAATAAATAAAATAAATAAATAAAATTTACAAAATAAAAACTGCAATCATGAAGAATTTTAACAAATATCCAATAAATGATTTAACACCTAATTATAACCTAGATATGTATGAGTCATTTTTTCTAATCGACGGTTTTTCTTGATTAAAGGAATGGCGACAGGGCATTAATAAAAATGTAGATTTAATTTTTTTTTTTTTTTTTCTGCCATAACTACATTCACCAAACTTATTTAAATAGTTATATTGTAAAAAACTCAATGTTTAAAAGATTTAATCATTAACTTGTGATTTTATCGCTATACACTAGTAGTTCTACCACATCTTTGCACTTGCAAATAAAATAAATAAATAAATATTGAAAGCAAATAGCTAATTAATTTTACCCGTTGCCAAGAGATTGTTCATTACGATTCCTGATGAAGACCAAGCTTTGTTCAAATTTATTGAAGTATAAAGATTTGTAGGAAAATACCCAATAATACCCCCTTTTACTTCTTTAGCAATTAAATTTCGAAAGATGTGTATGGCCGATATTTACATGAAATTATTTTCTATCAGATCATAAAGTATTCTTTAATATCAATAATTTTAAATATGAATGTAAAAGTTTTAAATCAACTTTGATATTGATAAAAGTTTTTGAAATCTAATTTCTTAATTAAAATATTTATTGCGTCATATTTCATGCATTTAATACTTGTTTTTCTTGTTGTTCAGCATCTCTTATTAATATAAATTAAAATAAGTTGATTGCTTTCATGCACATAAATGGTAATCTCAGAGTTTGTAAGCTTTGAATTCAACAAACTCTGAGATTATCATTTATGTGCATGAAAACAATCAGCATCTCTTATTGTTATAAATTAAAGTAAGTCGATTGTTTTCATGCGCGTAAATGGTAATTTCAGCGTTTGTAAGCTTTGAATCTAACAAGCCCAGAGATTACCATTTATGTGCATGAAAATAATCAGCATCTCTTATTGTTATAAACTAGTGGATCTGCAGATCAGGAGCCTCAACGTCCTATTTGCATCAGACATTTTTCAATAGGTCATTTTTATTTATTTCTTATTATATAATAGTATATATTGATTCGATCGACTTATTACCATAATCAGATACATTCCTGAGGGGGCTGCCGCCCCCTCAACCCCCCGCTGTATCTCTCTTTCTATACCTATTTGTATATCATATAAAGTGTTACGGAATTGTAAATAATTGCATTTATTTTTGTATAAATTTTTTCAAAGAGGCTTAGTAAGTCGATAAAATGCTAATTTTGTGCATTTCTAGTCGTTCTAGAGTTAAAATAGCCTAATTTTCCTTTAAAAACGAATTGAAAAGCTCCAATAAGGGAAGAAATGGATTTGGCGCCAAATTTGGCGACTGTTTCCCTCCTTGGCGATTTTTTTGGCGACCTTGGCGAGAAAGTCCTTATTAGGGATATACCAAATATGGAAGCTCTAATCTCATTGGCTGATGAGATACGATAATTTTCCAGAACATTCTGTGTTCGATAGAATAGTATAAAAGTAGCATTTTTTTAGCCAAGGCTTCCAATCTCAGATCTGTGTCGGTTTCGTCAAATGCTTGCTTTGCTTTGAGCCTCTTTGAATGAGACTTACTTTATGTGTTATTGCTAAACAGTTTGTACTGTTGTTTTGCTGTTAACGGCTGTTGTTTAAGCTATGTTTACTGGTTGAATTGAAGCTGATACTTGGTTTATAGACCTGTATTCTTCTGGAACTTTCTGTGAATAAGTCACTGAATTTTTGCAAGTTTCGCCTTTCATTCTCGGACAACTTACAAACCCCCAAGTACGCAACAATATGCATTCTTATTAAACGACGGTCTTGTATTATTTCCCGGAAATTCATAAATACCGAATTTCACACAAAAAAAAAAAAAAAAAAAAAAAATGACATAGCATATCGGAAATATTTTGCGTAACCTTTAAACTAATTATCAATTCTATGCCCACAATTTTCAACATGAAAACAGGCTTTTAAAATTCTAATAAAATTTCATTATATATTTGATGGGGTGTAACTATGTTAAAATACACTTTTAAGAAATACCGACTACACACCATAAAAGTACGAAATTCCTTTATGTATCCCGGAAAAGTAGCCACAGTCATTATAAACGCCAATAATAAGAATAAATCTAATTAATTATAACTCATTAATCTTTCAAACTAATTTGACATCATTTGGATGATTACAGTACATACTCGGAATTATTTTGTGTGGTCCCATAAATTATTTAGTCAATACATAACCATTTTTTAGAGTAAACATGATTTTAAGCATCTTTATAATGTATGTTAACTTTATTAAGTTCAATTCAGCATAAACGCATTAAAGTGCGCGCTTAAATAAAAAATTCGTCCATAGGCTCTAATGTTACGAAATTCTTTCGTGTGTCTTTGTAAACGAACCATAAACATTGTATACACCAGTTAAAACTATTCAGCTTATTTTGCGTTTAAAATTAATAATTGTTCTAAATTTAACATCGTTTGGATGACTAAGTGACATTGTCAGAACACTTTTGTAAGGTCCTGTACATTAATTAGAAAGCTTAAGAGCACATATTTTCTTCAAGCAACATAAGTTTAAGCATCTTACTCACGTACTCTAGTTTCATTTTCTTCATTGCAAAGTAATGATATTAAAATGCATTTAAACGAAATTCACCCCATACGCCGTAATGTTAAGAATTTTGGCGTGTCCCTGTACACAGTTTATAAAAAATATAGCAATGAAAATTATACAACTACTTATATGGAAAGCTGGAATGTGTGCGCCAATTTGCAAGTCAATCGAAGGATTTTTGCGGCCGCTATTGCGGTACATACAAATTCTTCCCATAGGCCGTAAGGATAAGAAAAATTTTGGCGTGTCCCTGTACACGAACAACAAAGGGAATACACACCTAACACTATACAGCTAATTCCGTTGGGCTCGTGAATATGTGTACCAAATTGCAAGTCTATAGCGTTATTTTTGGGGCTGCTTTCGCGGTACATACAAATTCTTTCCATAGGCCGTAATGATAAAAAAAACTTTGGCGTGTCCCTGTACACGAACTACAAATGGAATGCACACCCAAAACTATACAGCTAATTTCGTGGGGATCATGAACATGTGTACAAAGTTTCAAGTCAATAGCGTGGTTTTTCCGGCCGCTATCGCACGACAGACAGACAGACAGACGGACGGACCGACGGAACCCAAAATCCTTTTGAGTCTCAACAGAGGGCCTCCACTAACGTTTCGGCAAAAATTGAAGTCAATAGCTTGATTTTTGCGGCGGCTATCGCAGTACATACAGATTCTTCCCATAGGCCGTAATGATAGAACATCTTTGGCATGTCCCTGTACACGAACTACAAATGGAATACACACCTAAAACTATACAGCTGATTCCGTTGGGCTTATGAACATGTGTACCAAAATGCAAGTCGAAAGCGTGATTTTTGTGGCTGCTATCGCGGTACATACAATTTCCTCCCATAGGCCGTAATGATAAGAAAAACTTTGCCATGAACACGAATTACAAATGGAATACACACCCAAAACTATACAGCTGATTTCGTGGGACACATGAACACGTGTACCAAATTGCAAGTCAATAGTGTGATTTTTGTGGCCGCTATCGCGATACATACAAATTCCTCCCATAGGCCGTAATGATAAGAAAAACTTTGGCGTGTCCCTGTATACGAACTACAAATGGAGTACATACCAAAAACTATACAACTGATTTCGTGGGGCTCATGAACACGTGTACCAAATTTCAAGTCAATAGCGCTATTTTTGCGGCCGCTATCAAGCGACAAACAGACAGACAGACACAGCCCAAAACCGTTTTGAGTCTCAACAGAGGGCCTCCACTGACGTTTCGGCAATTAAAGTAAGTCGGTTGTTTTCATGCACATAAATGGTAATTTCAGTGTTTGTTAAATTCAAAGCTTACAAACTGTCAGATATTATCACAATATCAAAAATAAAAGACATTACTCATGTATTACATATTTACAGAAATCATTAATTCGTTTCACGCTTAGTCTTTGCAACCCCCAACCAAAAGAAGGGGTTGTAATAACATTTGTCTATCTATCTGTAATACTTTAGCTCTCAAACGAAAAGAGCGACACTGCATTATTATTATTATTATTATTAAAACGATGACTTAATCAAGATTGGTCTTAGCTATGTTTGATAAGAATCTATTTTATGGATTTCTAAATATTAAAATGTGATTTTTCCTGCAGATCATTGATCTCATATTAAATGTCAAGCCCCAAATATTTTTGGATTTCAGCGTGAGATTATCTTTTTTTTTTTTTTTTTTTTTTTTTTTAACTCGCTAAATTTAAACCAGTTTTGACAATGGTTATAAATACGATATAAATAATGATTATGAGTACATAGTCCAAAACTTTCTAAATTCGGTTGAAAATTAATTCAAATATTATTCATCAACCTGGAAATTCATTTCTGATAGAATGGAGTGGAAGGCTTATTTTTACCAACTACTTGAAAAATACCAGAGCCGGGAATCGAACCCGGATCTTCCGCTTAATGCGCGGATGCTCTAACCACTGAGCTACCCTGGTTGAAAAGCAGCTCGGCATTTCTCACATAATATACGCTGGCAATATCACCGAGTCTGCATTAGAGCAGCTATATCAAGTGGCAAATTTGAAAATGGCACAACTACAGTAGGCCACGAAATTTTAATTTTAGAAATTTCATTCATCAACCTGGAAATTCATTTCTGATAGAATGGAGTGGAAGGCTGATTTTTACCAGTTATGTGAAAAATACTAGAGGCGGGAATCGAACCCGCGCCAACCGCTTAACGCGCGGATGCTCTAACCACTGAGCTACCCTGGCTGAGCATCCGCGCGTTAAGCGGAAGGCTCGGGTTCGATTCCTGGCTCTGGTATTTTTCACATAGTTGGTAAAAATCAGTCTTCCACTCTCTTCTATCAGAAATAATTCAAATATTATTTATTTATTTTATTTTTGTGGCACTTAACATTGATAATTTAAAATTTGCAAACTGTCAATCTTCTAACTTCCAATGCATGTTAGATAAGTCACGTATTTTTTTATATTAGTGTATAAATATGTTTTATATAAAAAAATAATAATAATAATAATAATAAATCGCGAATTTTTAACTGTGTTTGAGAGAATACTAAAAATTGGCTATAATTAGCGTTTGTGAGTTGATAAACCAAAAACGTTAAACTCCATTGAAAACCAGAGATTTTATACAAAAATAATATTTAATTAACTTCAAGGCCAACCCCGCGTTAACATTTTATAATTTGCAAGGAAACATTCTTCAGTCTGAAAATTATAGATTTTATAGAAAAATAATGCTTAATTAAATTAATTAAATTAAAGGTCGGTTGTTTTAAAATGTTTACCTTTGTTAGGTTAAAATTTAGATACCTAACAGATAAAAAATAAGTTTAAAAAATGATTTCTTTATTTAATATAAAGAGTTTCCATCTTTTATTTAATTTCTTTTTCACTTTGTTTAATTATAATTTTGGTTTACATAATTCTTATTCCAGGATTGTTCATATTACTGAATCATGACAATTTTAAATGATACAAAATTCATATTAAATTTCCTTTCTCGCCAAGAAAAATTTTGTTACATTTCTAAATAATAATCTGAACTACTAAGTTTTTAAAAAGTGATTTTTTTCAACAAATTTTATGTGTTAAAAATTTTAACAAAAGCTTATTTTAAAGTGGCAAATGCATCCGTGAATAATATAGGTATCTGTTACAATACACATATTTTAAAATTATATTTTCAAGTGTTTTTTATCTATATATTTTAATTAAAACATGCCTACGAAGTTATTAAGAGCTTTGATTATTTCACCATTATTAATCAGGTCAAATATAATGAAGGAGAAAATGTATGTTATCTAGCTAATTAATTGCAATTAAAATAAACTAAGCCTATTCTTCTAAGTACTTAATTAAAAATGCACGCTCATTTGAATATACGCTTTGTACTAAAAATAGCAAACTGATGAGGAAATAATTACGATGCTAAATTTTATTAAAATTAATATTAAAATCAATTTACTATTGAAATACTTGCAGTGTCACAAGTTTTCATTAGAATGTTTACCTTAAAATTATCAATTAAAAAGGAAATGTAATTTTGTTTTAATAAATCTGCTTTATTTCACATTCATAAATACTTTGGGAATAATCAAGTTAGTTGTAATAAAAATTTCACATACAAATGTTTGATTAAAATCATTCTCAGAATAAATATATAGAAATCTATACGTATTTAGCAAAAATATTAATTTACGCCCCTGTGATTAATTCCTTAATGAGTACTTTGCTAAATCACCAAGTAATTTATAATGAATCTTAAAAATCTTTTTACCTTACAATTTTCAATTACAAAGGAAATATAATTTTACCTGAATAAATCCACTTCGTTTAACATTTATAAATACTTCGAAATGGCCAAGAAAGTCATAATGAAAATAACATTTAAAAATAAAATATTTGCTCGAAACTTGTACTAAGAGTAAATAACTTAAAATCTGGACGTACTTTACGAATATCATATTTTATGCTACTCTGATTAACTACTTAATCCGTATGTTTGTAAATCACCAAACAATTTCTAATATCTCAAAAACCTGCTTATCTTAATAATAGCAGGCTAAGTCCGCTTCGATGGTCACTATTTTAAAGGAATCACTACAATTAATGAATTCTCAAAATTAAATTAATTTTATCACGTGAAAAAAAAAAAAAAATCTAATCGGGATCCCACTGCCTTCGGCTTCGCAGGCCATTGTGCGCTGCGCGCGCACATTTACGTTCGACATTCTTAATGAATCACTATATTATGGTAATGAAAAAACATAAATCTAAAATACAAAACAATACTTTTCTCACTGGTGGAATAATCGGTCCGGGCCCCCACTCATTGCAGCAGCGTTCCTTCGCCCACCGTTTCCACCCCTCCTAATTATTTCACACTTTCAAAAAAGTCCGCAATCGTTTTCTCGTGCTTTTAAGCCTAATAATACTAATTTCCAACGTTCTATATGAATTTCTTTGTTTTTTCCCTCAAGCCCCCCCCCCCCTTTTCCGCCTTCCTAATAATTCTACACTTTCGAAAATATCTGCAATCGGTTTATAAAGCTTTAAAACCTAATAATACTAATGTTTACTCTGTAACACTTATTTCTATATTTTGCCCCCCCCCCCCTTTCTGTCTATCCTAACAATTTTACAAATTCGGAAATAGCCGCAATCGATTTGTAGGTATTAAAAAACTCTACGTACCAATTTTGAACGATCTGACTCTATTTTTATTTTTTTGCCCCTCCGCCCCCAACCCTTCCTGCCCCTCCTAGTAACTTTACAAATTCGAAAACATCCTCAATCGATTTGCAGGTATCAAAAAACCTCTACGTACTAATTTTAAACGATCTAACTCTATTTTTATTTTTTTGCCCATCCGCTCCCCTTCCCCCTGCCCACTCCTTCAATTTATTCCCCTTCATACCCCTTCAATAAATTTACGCTTTCAAAAATATCCTCATTCGACTTGCAGGTTTTTAAGACCTATCTGTATTAATTTTGAATGGTCTAACTGTATTTCTATTGCTTTTTCTCTATAGCCCCTCCCCTTTCCCGCCCCACCTGGGACGAATTTCTAAAATTACAGACATTAGAATTTAGGTATTTGTATTAGCTATATTTTAGAGCAAAAATTTCACGTATGTCTGTTTTTTTGTTTGAGATATATAAGATTGCGTGAAATCACGTTTTGTGTATTGTGAAATCACTTTTTGCCCCCTTTTTCCCTTGGGGATCGAATTTCTGAAATTCCGTTTTTGGATATTTGTGTTAGCTATATTTTAAAGCAAAAATTTTACAAATATCTTTTTTTTTTTTTTTTTCTAAGGGGGGAGGGGGGGTTGAGATATGGCGGATTTTGTGAAATCACGTTTTGCCCTCCCATCCTCGTTTTTGTAAAATCGCTTCTTAGTGAATGTCTACGTCATAGAAGAAACATTGTCAGAAAATTTCCTGCTTCTAGGTCCAGGGGTTTGGGCTGGTCGATGATGAATCACTCACTTACTCAGGACAAACGATTTTATATATATAGATTATCAATTACAAAGAAAATATAATTTTATCTGAATAAATCTGCTTCATTTAACATTTAGAAAAACTTCGAAATGGTTAAGAACGTTACAATGAAGATAATATTAAAAAATATTGGCGTGAAACTCATACTAAAAATAACTAACTAGAAATCTGAATGTATTTAGCGAAAATCATAACTTATGCCACTCTGATTAATCGCTTAAACAATATATTGCTACATAACCGACAAATTTCTAATATCTGAAAAATCTGTTTACCTTACAATTATCTATTACAAAGGAAATATAATTTTACTTTAATAAATCTGCTTCATTTAACATTCAGAAATACTTCGATATGGCCAAGAAATTTATAATGAAGATAACATTTAAAAATATTTTCGCGAAACTCCTACCAAGAATAAATAACTAGAAATCTGGATGTATTTAGCGAAAATCATATCTTATGACACTCTCCTTAACTGCTGAATTAAAACGTTGCTATATCATCGAACAACTTGTGATATCTCAAAAATCTATTTACCTTACAATTATCAATTACAAAGAAAATGAAATTTTACCTGAATAAATCTCTTTCATTTAACATTTAGAAAAACTTCGAAACGACCAAGAAAGTTATAATGAAGATAACATTTAAATTTATTTGCTCAAAGATCATAAGAGTTAGGAACTAGAAATATGGATGCATTTATAGTGAAAATCATAACTTATCTATAACTATAAAAGGGGATAGCCAGAGCCTCAGAAGGGTTGGACTTCTCTGGGATCCTCTTGGTCTGGTGCCTCACCTTCGACCAATCCGCCTTGGGAGATCCTGCCAGTAGCTACGCTACCACCGGCATAGCTCTCAGGTTCATAGGCACACGCAAGCCGCTGCACTATGACAGAGTGGGATCATGATCGCAGCGGTGGCAAGAGGAAAAAGCAATGGATTTCTTTCAGGAAGGATGCTGAAATCGACTCTCTTATTACTGAAAGAAACCAAGTAAACGAACTTCTAACGAATAATAACACTGCAGAAAACAGGAAAAAACTCAACGAATTAACAAAAAACGTTGAAGAGAAAATTGTTGAATGCAAAAGAGTTAAGTAGGCTGAATTATGTAGTTCCCTTAATCCCAAAAACGAATTCACTCACATCTTCACAAGGAAACGAAGGGGGTCTGTTACGCAGACGACATTGCTAATTGGCACTCTGATGAAAATCTGAGGCAATCTGAATTTTCTCTAAACCAATCACTCAAAGTAATCTTAAAGTGGTCAAACTCCTTAACCCTTACCCGTGCATTGGTAATATATTTAGTACTTACTATATGGTTCCAGCTACAAAAACTCATCCCAGAAATTTTTAGGGCAAATTTTCGTTTATAAGGTAGCAGAAAAGGCCGTTTTTTTTCAAACTGAAAATTTTAAATTTCTTTTAATTTAATCCTGTTTGTGAATTCCGGTGACAGTGTAATTTAAATGATCTGAATTATCTTGCACCGCAAAGGGTTAAAATTGAAAATGAATCCACAGAAAAAGTCGTACAGCATTTTTTTCACAGACAGAAAGCACAGACATCTATTGTCACCAAATTTGGTCCTGAACAATCAACTTCTATCAAAAACAGAAAACCCTGTTTACTTATGGCTTACTTTATACGCAGAACTGCACTTCTCTGAACATGTAATAAATGTGCCAATAAATCTTTTAAAAAGCTGAGAATCTTGAAATGTTTGTTTGTCACAGATATGGGAACAAGTTCCAAAACTTTGAAAACAACATATACTACGCTAATTCGATCTATTATGGAATATGCATCACCGATTTGGTCCCATGCTTCGAGTTCGACGTTGAAAAAAATAGATTGCATACAGGCTGGAGCTTCAAAAATCATTATAGGAGCTGTTGCTTCTACTGACAATGCAAAGTCGCAGCAAGAAGGCGGACTATAATTACTTGAAAGTAGAAGGAAACTCCAAGTTATCAATTTTACCAACAAGATCAGAAATCGTGATAAAGATCCCATTAGCAATCAAGCCTTCCAAATGTGGAGAAAAAGTACCAGGCTCAAACAATCCTCGGCATTGCAATTTTATGAAAAAAATAGACAACAGATTGGACTTGAGCACAATAAGCATGTGATCCTACAGGAATCAATAAAAACTCAACACTTCCCAAAAACACAGATATTAAAACTTATCTTCTTGAACCCTGCTCCAAAAATTAACCAGCAGTTAACATCACAGCCAAAGGAATCAAAACCATCGACTCGTATTTAAATGAAGAGTGCATATTCGCCTTCACTGATGGATCTTCAGACGTGACTTTGAAAAATGGAGACTGGAGTAAATTTCATCTTTCCACAAGGTAAAAGAACAGAACAATTCAATGTTGACGCAGGTAAAATATCCTCAAGCTTCACATGCGAGCTCCTTGCTCTTCAAAATGCTTTGAACGAATATTTTAATCTTCAAGAAACAGAGAAGGCAAAGAGACTTGTCATTTTCAGCGACTCCTAAGCTGCCCTTCAGGCAATTCAAAAAGGAGACTCGGCACAAAAAGGAGGCACGACGCGCTGAACATACACAACATACTGCAAAGAATCTTCAACTTAAATAAAAAATGCATCATGCAATGGGTGCCAGCACATGTTAGAATTGACGAAAATGAGACCGCGGATGCCTTAACGAAAGAGGCAAGAAAGCTCAACAATCATAAACTGCCATATGTTATAACACTTAATGATATTAATGCAGTGGCAAAGTCAAGATTAAATGATAAGGGAGTGAAACTTAAACATCAAATCTGTGAACTAGACACAAGCAGGACCCTGGCAAACACCCTTACCAGGCTCAGAACACGCCACCTGAGAGGGATAAAAATCCAAAAAGATGAAACTACAAAGTGAAACACTGCAGAAACTGTAGCCCGGACACAGAACTGTCACCAGCACATCTCTTCTCCTGTCATGCCATCTTGGCCACCACTTTGCAGCAGATTAGTGACTGTCCACAAGATCTCTACTCGGAAATTTGCCTTGATATAACTGAAGCCGTGTTTAAAACCTTCGGTCCTATATAACAGGCCCGTCCAACCCAAAACTCTTGGTAGGCCGCACTGAAAACCTATTTTACACAGGCAGACCCCATTAGAAATCTGTTTTGCACAAATGGGCTGCGTTGTTTAAATGCATAAACCATATACATATAGTAATTTTTTTTTTTTTTTTCCGGTGGGCTTATGAGAATTTAAAACAGAAACTATGTATATTAAATATATTTTGATTCATAAAATAACTATAAAACAGTCAAAAACTTATTAAACATTAATATGTATAACTGTAGGAATCGGTTATTGATTTGATATTTTATTAACATCAACGAGCACGATATTTGTATTTTTAGCTACCTTAATCGATATATTCATTGAAAAAAATCAGAAACAGTTTATTAATTTTAGATATTTTAATCGAAGATGTCAAATTAGAAATTTTCTGAATTATGTAGCGGGCCGCAGATCGGCAGGCGGCCAGCCCTGCTGTATAGTGTCCTATTGTTGTTTTTTTCTCCATGCCCATAACACGACAACCAACCAACCAACCATCATAACTTATACCATCAGATTAACTGCTTAATCATTACTTTGCTAAATCACCAATTTGTAATGTCTCGAAAATCTGTTAGACTTACAATTATCATTTAAAAATGGAATATTTTGTTTAAACTAATCTGCTTTATTTCCTACTTAGTATTATTTCAAAACCAGAAATTAAAATATGTATTTAAAAATGCTTGTTGTAAACTCACTTTTAAAATATATATATTGAAATCCGGATATATTAAGTGAAAATCATAACGTATGACACTCTGATTAACTGCTTAATCAGTACGTTGCTAAATCACCTAGCATTTTCTAATATCTCAAAAATCTGTTTACCTTACAATTATCAATTAAAAAGGAAATATAATTTTACCTGAATAAATCTGCTTCATTTAACATTCAGAAATACTTCGAAATAGCCAAGAAACTTATAACGAAGATAATATTTGCAAATATTTGCTCGAAACTCATACTAAAAATAAATAATTAGAAATCTAGATGTAATAATCCGAAATCATAACTTATGCCACTCTGATTAACTGCTTAATCAGTACGTTGCTAAATCACCGAGCAACTTGTAATGTCTCAAAAATCTGTTTCCTTTCCCTCATAATTAAGAAACACTTTATTTGAGCAACTATTTTGAAATAAAATCTATTATTATTGCTTCTCCACCCCACCCCTTTTACCCCAATGACGGATGAAGCGTCAATTAATTCCTCAAAATTAGGATAGAGGGAGGAACATATGAACCCTGTAAGATGAAGAGTATATGTGAAGGGAGTACCATAAGAAGGTTAGTCGAGTGTAATAACTCTTCACTACGGCTTGGCTCTTTCTTTTAAGAATGCGTCTCATCTAGGGTACCTTTCAGGCAGAATGGATATACTGCAGCCATTAAGGGAAAAGAGCAATTTCTAATCCAGGGCGCAGTTCAGCTTCAGGTTTAGTAACCGGATAAACTTGGAGTAGACTTTTGGGATCAGTTCTAGTAAGCTTGTTAAAACACTAAGGTTAGTTATTTAGAAGGCCATGAAGAAAGTAATGAATTAATACTGAATTTTAAAAAATATATAAGGGAAGAAATTACTTATATATTAGTTGAATGAATTAATACTGAATTAATACTGAACTTAATACTTAGCAATGAATTAATACTGAAACATAAATGAATATAAGGATTTAAATTAGTTATACATTACTTATTTCGAAAACCATGAAAAAAGTAATGAATTGGTACTGAACTTTAAAATATATATAAGGGTTTAAATTGTTTTATTTTAGTTATTTTGAAATATGGATATATAAAATTTCAGAAGTATTTGTAATTCTTTTAATTATAAAATTCATGTATTCATTAAATACTATATTTGGCCCTATATATTTAGTTTGTATCATAATAGTCATGGGTGTCAACTTTCGAATTAATATTCTGTAAAATTCTCATTTCCGTCTTTTTTTTCACACCAGTCTTTTTTTTATAATATTATTATTATTATTTTATCGCAATTACATTTGGAGAAATGAAGTGGTATGGAAAAAGAAGCATTTCTAACAATTTTACGGACTATTAACACAGGTCGACATGTAAAATTTTGATTTTTTAATTTTGGCTGATCTTTATGTTTTTTGGTGTGCTGAAACCGAAAATGAAGCCAGTTTTTCTTTATAACGTATAGATTTTTCCCAATACAGGGTGCCTACCTATACAATTTCTTTCCTCACCCTTCTACCATTATAATTACATATCGTAAGTCTTATAGTATATTTCCATAATTAATTAATCACAGATACCTATTGTTGTAATAGCACAGCACTAGGACGATGTAAAACCATACCAACCAATCAACCAACCTACTGTTATGATAGTATATGTGTCGGTAAACACCCTGTATTGACATAAATCTATACGTGATAGAGAAAAATGGGCTGTATTTTCAGTTTTAACACATCAAAAAACATAAAGATCAGCTAAAATCATCAAATCAAATTTTGCTAACTTCATTTTTGTCGTCCTGTGTAATTAGAATGTTAGCAAATATGAATAGTGTTCTACATTATTATTAGTATTTACAGTTGTAACAAGTAAATATGATGTAAGCAGCGTCCGTATACTCAAAATACAAAGCGGTCATTCAGGGTGTTTTCAGTTATCCCCATTCCTTTGATGATAATAACAGAAGTACAATATGTAGTAATGTTACAGGAGCGAAATTGGATTGTCTTGGCTCTATAAGTTACATATATATATAGCAGAAAGTACCATATACGATAATGCAACAAGAGCTAAATTGAATTACTGCGGCTTTATAAATTACATATACATAGGTACCAACTTGTATGGTTTTTTAACATCAGTATTTCTTTGTAAAAAATTTCATCATGTTCTAATCACAGAAAACTGCTAAAACAATAGCTAAAAATTTCCATTAAAGATATCCGGTAACAAAACAACGTACAAATTGGTAGCTGTACATATATAGTATATAGCAGTAAGTATCATAATACATACGTGCTAACCTAACTCGAAAGATTGTTAGTTCCAGCCCCTTTTTGTACACCACTTGATTTTTAGAGTAATTCTCTTCAAATATATTTACGATTAAATAAGGAGAAAATTACTCTGAAAAAAGACTGGTGTGAAAAAATAGGTGGAAAGGGGGCGGGACTAACAATCTTCCGGGTTAGGTTGGCAAGTATGATAATATGGTAATGCAACAGGAGCTAAATAATTGCATTGCGTCGACTCTATAAGTTAAATTTAGCTAATAGTATAGTAGCATAAACTAAAAAGAATACATCAGTTTTGCTTGAAATTATGTATACTTATAATATCGCATCAGAATATTTTGGATGTATTCGTTGACCTTTTAGGGTAACTCTAGGATAGGTAGCCATAGAGAAGATATGGCCAGTCTAAATATTGCCTAAAAATCATAGATGGCAACGCAAACTTTGTTCGTAGGAAAAGTTCATTCATTATAACGTGCAGTTGTGTTTTTCGATTAAAAAAGTAAGTGAAATTTTAATGTTTATTTAATTTAATGGTTGAATATTTTTGTTAAGTTATGTATCTGAATGTTTTACACTAACTACATCACATTTTGTTTCACTATACGGACTTTTAAGGCACGTATATGATCCAATCTTTGCTTTTAAGCCTAAAAATTTTTATTTGCATTCTAAGAATTTTTATTTCAGTCTTTGAAAACTATGGCCATCTATCCTAGATTCACCCTATTTAAGTAATAAAGATTTCTGGCTCTCAACTATTTTATTAAATCAAGAACTCCAAAATCTTTATATTCTGAATGTTAACGGTAGAGAAAAAATATTAGGAGAACGATAATGGGTCGAATATAAATTTAGAAATAATTTAATATCTAAATTTTGCTGTCAATTCTTATTATTTTTGAATGGTTACAAGAGATTTGAAAATAGAAACGTTCACTCAACATAAAATACTTAATTACGTTAATTAAAAATATTACAATCCAATTAGAAGCATTGTCAATAACTTTTAGAAACATTGTCAACGACTGTCGCTATTTCAATTTATTTTTTGAAAATCCCACATGACATAAAAATTACAGTTTAAAATAAAATTAAATTAAACGAATTCATTTTTTTTTATGTGCTATAGATTAATTTAAGTTTATAATTTAGAATCTGGCAACTCTTAGGTTTCTGTTTTCATTATTTCACTCTATTTACATAAAAAGTTTAAGCATGTAATAGAATTTGAATTGTGAAACAATGTAACATCCGTCATTTTTAAAATAATGATTAACATAATTATTAACTATTAAAATAATGTTATTTCTGCGTAATTAAATATCTTAGAAGTGTTTATTGTTCTATTTAAATAGTACGTCGTTTGTACTTCGCTGTTCGTAAAAATGTGAAATTCAGAGTTTTCATCAATTCACAACATTTGACTTTTGCTTCAGTCTGACTCATGCTGCCAAATTTAGATATCGATACCATCTACTCAGTTAAATTTTGAAACATCGATATCTCTAGTCTCTTCTTATATCTTAGATTTCTGTAAAAACATTTTTTAAAGTCGAGTGTGATATTTCTTTGACAGATAAAGAATTTAATTTTGCAAAAACTTGTCAAATGGTAATGTATGTCACATGGATCTGCCCTCGTATAGATTTACGTAGAAACTAGAGAACATGTTCGTTTCATTTATTACACAAAATCTTAGTGAATGTTTGAAATTTACGGATGCATTGTTTGTTTATCATTGTTTGATATATTATGATATATATTAAAGAAAATGTTTAAAGTACGATTAAATAAGTGCGTTATTGCGTCTGTTATAGCTATCTTGAATAGCTGCATATGACTTTTTTTCGGAGTTTAATTCATAGAAAATATTAATCTTGAATAGATAACATATGGTTTTATCTTGATAATTTTCTATATCTCTGTATTTGGTTTTATCTTTATAATTTTTATCTTGAATATATTATACATGGTTCGTTCAAAAATTTTAAAATGTCTCTCAGAATATTCATTCTTCATATGGGGAAATTAAAATAAAATATGTGGAAAAAGCCCACTAAAATGATATGTATTGTTAAGATTAATCAAATAATATGGAAATTATTGCCTTTACGCATTATTTGATTAATATTTTTAACTTATTTTACAGGCCTTTCAAGTGTATTAATATGTATGGGAATATGAATGAATAGTGTTTAAATATATTCATTTTATAATAATTATTGTCTTTTTTATTATTTTTTACCTTCCTTTTTTTTTATCAATATGGCTCTTTAAAAAATATAAAAGAGAAAGAAAATAAATACCAACATTTAAATTAAATCTTAAAGCAAATTAAAAAACTAGTATGTTGTGGCCACCACAAGACTTTCTTCTATATTTTCCTATATACATATTCAATCAGTAACAATATTAAAAAAAAAAAAAAAAAAAAAAAAAAAAATACGATTTTTTTCTAATTTTTTTTTTTTTTTTTTTTTGTTAAAAGTAATACATATTCAACCAGTAACAATATTAAAAAAAAAAAAAAAAAGTTTTTTGTTAAAAGTAAAAAAAATCGATAACTTTGTTTTAAATTATCACAGATTTATAGTTCAACCATTCGTTTTAAAGCTATTGACGAGATCTTTCGAAAGATACCCATCTTGAAAATTTACCCCCCCAGGGGGGGAACCGGTTCCCCCACATGCACAAAATTTTTTTCGTAGTTAACTACTACTATTATCAATAATTGATATTAATTTTACAATCACAAGTTTAAAATAACGCTCATTATGTATATTTATACGAAATTTTGTCCTATATTGCCATGTTAAAAATTTTGAAAAAATGCGATCACAGCGCCACCTGTTTGAGCTATTGATCCCTAAATGTAATCAGGACCTGTTTATGTCGGGGACCAACTAAATGCCAAGTTTGGTTAAGTTTCGTTTAAAAAAAAAAAAAAAAAAAAAAAAAAAAAAAAATACGATTTTTTTTTTTTTTTTTTTTTTTTTTTTTGTTAAAAGTAAAAAAATCGATAACTTTGTTTCAAATTGTCACAGATTTATAGTTCAACCATTCGTTTTAAAGGTATTGACGAGATCTTTCGAAAGATATCCATCTTGAAAATTCCCCCCCCCCGGGGGGTACTTCCCCCCCAGGGGGCGAACCGGTGCCCCCACATGCACAAAATTTTTTTCGTAGTTAACTACTACTATTATCAATAATTCATATTAATTTTACAATCACAAGTTTAAAATAACGCTCATTATGTACATTTATACGAAATTTTGTCCTATGCTGCCATGTTAAAAGTTTACATAAAATGCGATCACAGCGCCATCTGCCGGGCGATTGATCCCAAAATCTAATCAGACCCTTTCCATGTCAGGGTCCAACTATACACCAAGTTTGGTTCAATTTCATTCATCGGTTCGTGAGATACGGTGTGACATACGAAATTTTGCGATCACAGCGCCACCTGCTGGACGATTGATCCCCAAATCTAATCAGCACCATGCCCCGTCAGGTTCCAACTATATACCAAGTTTGGTTGAATTTCAATCATTAGTTCGTGAGATACGGTGAAAAATACGAAAATTTGTCCTATACTGCCATGTTAAAAATTTACATAAAATGCGATCACAGCTCCACCTGATGGGCTATTGATCCCAAAATCTAATCAGCACAATGCCCCGTCAGGGACCAACTATATACAAAGTTTGGTTGAATTTCATTCATTGGTTCGTAAGATACGGTGAGAACACTAAACCACAGACAGACAGACAGACAGACAGACAGACACACAGACAGACATTTTCTAAAAACTATCAATTCGTGTTCAGGACATCCCAAAAAGTGTAGATCCGTCAAAAAACGGAGGTCGAAAATTTTCGCGAATCCAATACTTTCTCTATATTACATATAGAAGAAAGTAATAACAATATTATTATTATTATTATTTATTTATTTATTTATTTATTTATTTATTTCTTTAAATGCATTTTAATGCTTTACTATATTTTTCTTCTCAAATTTGCAATAATAAAAATTTGGCTCTAAATAAAATTACTATTTTAAAAGAAATTTTGCAAGTGTACTATTTTGTAATATTAATGTCTGCTTTGACTATATGTTGTCTAAGTTTTTGTCCATATTTTTATTCGCTTGTTTATTTATTTATTTATTCATTATTTTATTTCCAGTTTTTACTTGTTTACCCATTTAAAGTTATGTATACTTCAAGATACATTGTTTTGTAAAAATATTCTGCATTATGTTCAATTTTATAAAGGTTGAATATTAATGAAGCTTTTTTGCAAGTTTGTGGTCGATATCTCTCTTTCCCTCTCTCTTCTATCGCTCTTCCATCTCCCTCTCAAAAAATATGTTTATCGTACATTTGTAGAAATATGATAAAGAAATTCTTTATTTTTCTTTCTAAATGCAATTTTTAACACTGTCGCGACCGCTAACGTAGATTCACGTCATTTGAAAATCTCTGACACTCCACTAGTGGGCATTTTTTTCGCAATTTGTATGTTATTTATTTCTTAAAAATATACCCATTATTCATATTTGTACTATCAATATATTATGGATATAAGGCTTTGATTAGAAAGAGTAGAACTATAATGTATATCTATTTGTAATATAAATGTGAATACAGAAAATTTTGTTCTGAAATATTGTAACTGGGAAGAATAACGCCTACAGACTGTGAAAAAGACAAAAATATGCGGTCGCGAAAGTGTTAAAATAAAAGTGAAATTTAAACCAATAATTCAACTATTTTATATGCGATATTAGATTCGAGAGAAAGTTAAATATAGTCAACGTCTTATATATATATATATATATATATATATATATAACAAACTGTATATAAAATATTGTACTTAAAATGATTTCCACTTAATGTAATTCTTCACTAAAGAATTGAAATCATATGTTTTAATATGCTATGAGAATCAACAATGGTCAGGACATTTATCTAACATGAAAGCGTACATATACCAAACAAGATTGGCTATGATACACAACTTGAAGTTAGAGGATATTTTTCAGAAAGATCATTATGCTCATCATTTATTTAATATCAACCTTTTAAAATTTCTTTCTGACTAAACATATGCAAGCAAACAGCATAGTAATTTAAGATTTCACATATTGCCGTATTGCCTAGTAAAAATATTTGTTTTTATTGAATTTGACAGAAAATTCCACTCATACCAGTAAATACAACTCTTTCGCATGCGTTATTAACTTTAAGAGAAAGTTAAACATAATAAACGGTTCTCAGCATTTTGTATATAATATGAAGTACTGTACTTCAGATGATTTCCCACTTAATGTAACTCTCCCCTACAGAATTGAAATCATATGTTTAGATACGCTATGAGAATCAGTTATGGTCAGGACATTATCTAACATAAAAGCGTACATAATACCAAATGAGACTGCCTATTATACACAACCTCAGATTAGGGGGTATTTTTCAGCAAGATCAATATGCCGTTCATCATCTCTATTGTTTTTTTATTTCTCTCTTCTCATTTTTGTACTGCTGGAGCGGAAGATTTCCGATTTCATTCGGGAGCAGCCCCATTTCATGCCACTACTGGTGTGAATATTAAAACGACGCTGCCAATCTATTATGAACAACACTGTCTGCCACCCCCTTTCATAGTAAATAGGAAAGTGGGGGGACAGAAACACAGCTTCCCCTTCGTGAAGGGGGAGTTATAAATCATGATGGGGAATTCTTGTTGCCATGGAGATAGTCGATCCATAAAAGTGACAGCAGTGGATACTTCTGTGCCGGCAGACACACTTGGGTTCAGATGAAGGAAAAACACAGGAAAAGGTGAATCGTCTACTTCAGAGTCTGTGTTTTGCTATTTATTTAATAATATTTTACGTATTTTCAATAAGAAATGTTTAAAGCTGGAATACAATGTAAAAAATAATAGGTAGAGCACTGAAAAAAAAAAAAAAAAATGAACTAAATGAGCTTTGAAGAATATGATATCTTGCGTGTGCTTAGTCTATATTCATATTTAATAGTTAATTTTCAATTGAAATTTCCATAGAGGCAAGCACAATTTCTATGTTTTAAAAGAATACAAACTAGAATATTTTTAGTGCTATTAAAATTAAAAAAAAAAAAAATCTATAAAAAAAAAAATTAATAAAACAATTACTTATAACAACTATTTCATATTATTTAAACAATGCAAATAATATAAGGGGATATAGTATCATTCAATAAAACTGTACCATCTATACATTTCCTAAATAGGCCAAATAAAATAAATTATTTTCAGTTTTAAAAAGAAGTCTATATTTTTGAACGCTTTCGCCTTATTGAATTCGATAGCAAAAGCTCAGAATGACTTATTCACCTCCAATCAATGCGATTTTAGCGTGCGCCTTCAACTGGGTTAATACATTTGCTCCAAACTACATATACCTCAATATATATATTTATGTATATATATACTTATAAATTTTTATTCATCAATTTTATTTCCTTATATCATAAAAGTTATCAGTATTATACACACATACCAGATGCATACCGTCAATCGCACTGAATGAGAGAATGCGTTGTCATTGTGAAGCCCTAATCCCTTAAAATTTACTTTTTGTAGAATTTCTAGGTGAGAATTAGTGATATACTAATTAATTCCAATTGTCTTCTATCGATTCAGCTTGATGATTTTGACCAGTCCTGTATTTCTAAAAAAACAGAACATTTATTTATTTATTTATTTATTTATTTATTATTATTATTTATTGTTGGTTATATTTTCATCAATGATAGTTTGCGTTCATCTTGAAAATGCCTTATTTTATTTTCAAGACAAGCGTCCAAATATTATGCGTACATTTCATTTACAGTAATTACTTCGTGGTTTTCATTATAGAATTTGACATATTCTCCTTTTTGGTGTTATGATAAATAATGGGGTACCAAACACAAATCAAAATTTTTCATGTGCAGCTTTTCATAAAAATAAATAAATAAATAAATAATGATATACAGTTACAGATCAAATACTAATGTCTTTCTATAAGATTAGTTATGTGTATCGATTGTCACTGCTAGCAGTTTTCGTATGGCCAACACATTTTCTGGAACTACGCTTTATATTTATTACAAAAGTTTTCCTGTTTGTTCTTCATCCAGGATAAAATTATTGTCTCTATAAAGTTTTTACAGCTATCAGAACACAGTACCATGACACCGAGCTCTTGGTATACATATCTAATCATATACAATTCAAGCTTTAAGTCGAGAAGAATTCATCATTCTTCTTCATTTATTGCAGGTCCAATTGTAGAAATCATACAGTAATAACGATCCCGTGTCAATTTAATTTTTTTAGTGCTTTGTTTGTCTACAAGATTGTCTGTCTTTTTTTTTTTTTTATTAAAATATCGATTGTTAATATATAAAGTGAAAAAAAAATGCAATGATAATACTGCGTAAAATTACTTTTCACGCTTTCTAAAACATTCATGCTTATAAATAAATGAATGAATGGAGATTGTTAAAAGTTTTCTAAATGTGTCAAAATGATCTTTTTTTTTTTTTTTTCAATTCCTACTATTAATTCACACTCTCCCTATATATATCTTGTACAAATCTTGCAATCGATTTTTAACTAACTTCCCGACTAGCTAGACATTTGAAACTTTCAGGATTGCTCAGAACACGGTGACAACACAATACTTCGAAGTCCGATTTTCCAATTTTTTTTATTAGTTTTCTTATAATTAATTAAAATATGAAAATAATAACATCCTAATAGCGTTAAAATAGCCATTAAAATATTAGCTATAATTTAATTGTTGCCAAAAAAAATTACAAGTTCATTTTCTTTCGACATAAAAATAAATACATTTAATTAAACGTGAACATTAAAAAATTATAAAAAGTTAAATTATGCATCTCACAAAAATTGATGCCATTATCAATTTAAAAATTTTATGCACATTGATAAGAGCTCTATGATTCATCAGAAAATTTAAAACATGGTATATAAAAAGTTTTTTTTTTTTTTTTTTTTTTTTTAATTATTTTTATTTAATTTTGCACACGCTATTTTTATTTCCTAATTAAAAAAAAAAAAAAAAAAAATTCGATAACGTTTGTAAGTAGGAATTGACTTTAAATTTTTTTCTTTTATATTACGTTTTTTTTTCTCTCTCTCTCTCTCTCTCCGTAGACCGTGCTTAATTGTTTCAGATCGGTAAAACAATATGCAATAGGACTAAGAAGATGCGTAAAAACGTAAAATGTGAATAAAAGTCTTTAAAAGAAAAATCCAATGTGTGAAGAACAAAACAAAGAAAATGAGAGGCGCAGCAGTTCAGAACCATTTATTAACCAGACACAAATATTTATTCGGCGATATTCAATAGGGAAAAAACTCTTTTGTTTGAATGATAATGATTATTTTTCCTCATGCACTGGAACATTAACATAGTTCTTGTTTCAAGACTGAAATTTTTGCTTATAGGAATAGTAAACACGTGTTTTTTTTTTTTTTTTTTTTAAGTTACAAGTTATATAAAAATTCCTTGAGTTTTGATTCAGTATATTAAAAATAATAAAATGAAATAAAATAAATGTTTCTGATGTTAATGTTCCTGCAATATATTTTCTGATCTTTTTTGCAATAATTGTGCGTCAGAAATTATGATGAAAAATATTTCATGAAATTCTGATTATATATGTATATACACACATATATACGTATATGATGTGAATTACTATTTCCTTTATTTACAATTAATATTTTCACGATATTTTATGACTCTACACGTTTAGCAGACATACCGGAAATTACGACTTCTTTGAATTTCATTCCGACCAATGCCGACCTATTTAAACTGATTAATTTTAAATAGGTTTCTGAGCTTAAGGTAGACTGCTTATTTTTTTGGAGGGGAGGAAGTTTATGTAGGCTGAATATCAGGCCGGATTCATGGATGAATATTTCAGCCCTTAGCATTTATCTACCTGCCCTCTTGGGGGTCGGCGTAAGGTTTTATTTAGGAATTGGTTCTTTTGATGAGTGTCTGGCTTGCTTTCAAAATAAATAAATAAATAAAATAAAATAAAATAAAAAATCGTTCCAATTATTTTCGGAAAACGGGGAGTATTGTTATGAGGTATTTCATAACAAAGATTTTCCGAGTTTTAGCTAGTTTAAAATAATAATATTATTAATAATAAATAATTTAACTTTTTTTTTTTTTTTTTTTTTTTTTGCTTTAGGAAAACTGTAGTTGATGTGAACTAAATCTATAGGGGTTAAATTAATTTGGCTCTGAAAAAATAAATCCAAACAAATATAATGAAATAAAACAATGCATGTAGCGAGAAAGATCTCGTTTCTTAATACTACTTAGACCATCGTTCAAAGATAAGATTGCATATTGTTACACCCCCGTTTAATCGGTATGTGAGCGGGGAAAGAGGTACTTTTGGCCTTGTCATTCCAGGTTATTTTAATTGGGTCATGAGTCAGCTTCTGGCGGAGAAAAAGTGAAACTCGAGTTAAGCTGCGAGAGGAATGTCTCCTGATTGGTTAAAATATTTTTTCGATAATGTTTAATTTTTCCTTCTGGCAACAGGTAGTTGTAGCGTCAGTTTTGGCGCGTTTTTCTCAGTTGAGCTGTGGATGCTTAATTTTTGTGGCATGGAATAAAAAAGTCAAGATTTTTTGCTAAAGTCATAAGCCTTGGAAAGGGGCTTTTTGGCCCCATCTTTTCAGATCACTGTCGGGTCTGTATACCACACAATGGTATATCGTCTGAAGAGGGGCAAAACGTACAAAAATTCAACACGAGAAAATTTCTAGCTGAACTGAATCTGTACACTGGTGGGCGTCAGGTATCATGGCAAGCAGCGCTGCTGGCGAGATGCTTTATTGTTGATACTAGAAAAAATGAGTAGAATAGATTACTTTTAAGGAAATCTACCGCTGGAGCTATTTGTGTGGATGGTGAAGTAGATATTAGATTTAATACAGTGACAAAGCATCGTTAAAGTGTCTGTGAAGCAGTGACAGAGCCACATGTGCAAGAAGAATGCTTTAAGTGATTTTCTAATAAAAGAAATTTAACTGTACATCTTCGTATTCATACAGGAGAAAAATCATTTGTGTGTGAAGCATGTTCTGAAGAATTTTCTCATAAGAATAGTTTTAAAAAATCATCTTCGCATTCATGTAGGAGAAAAGCATTTGTGTGGGAAGAATGTTCCAGAAGATTTTCTCGAGAAAACAGTCTAAAAAACATTTTCGATACATACAGAAGAAAAACCATATTTATGTAAAGAATGCTCTAAAGGATTTTTTCAAACAAATGATTTAAAAAAGAATTTTCGAGTTCATACAGGAGAAAAAACATGTGAACATTAAGTATGTTCTAAGAGTTTTACTCAACACCAAAATTCGTATTTACCTGTTCATTTTCGCTCACTAATACAGGAGGATACAGGTGTATAAAGGATATGGAAAAACATTATGTGTAAAATACTGTCTAATGGAAGTAAAAATTCCTGGGGAATTTGGACATCCAGCCATCAACTGACAACGGATTTTTATGTTGTTTTCTTTTTCTTGATTTAAAAAAATAAAATAATTGAGACTGTTATAATTGAAATGTAGTTGATTTTTAATATTGTGATGGTATTTGCAGAATTTTGTTTAAAGTTATTACCTAAACTTATGCTTAGAGTAGTTTAGTACAGGGTTTTAAATGTCAGTGTAGACCAACTTCCCTAACAACGCATCTGTCCACAATGTATCCTACAGATGTCCATATGGTGTCCATAGACGTTCTTTTCAGCCATAGGACATCCTGATGGTGTCATTTGGAGAAAATGTGCTGTTAGGGTGATGATTTAGTTTTAAATGAAATTGAGTTTGTAAACAGTGTGATGTTTCGAACAAACAGAGTAGACTGGAAGTCTACTATTTTGACATTAGTTAACAAAGGGTAGCCGCCCTGTAAACGCCCCTGACATGTGTTGCACTTCCCGGAGAAATGTTGAAAGACGGATTGCAGGCGACGGATTTCTCCGCCCTGGCGCCACAAGTTACCAAATGAGAGATCAACGGATCACCTCCGTCTAAAAGACTATTGGAGATTTAAAGGACAATTTCACCCCCTCCAAAAAACGAACTTTTCTTGGGAAGAGAAAGAAGAGAGAGGAGTTAGTTTTTGTGTGCGAACCGAGGCTCGAGTTTCTCTTTTTTGAAGTCAGAACTTTGCCGGGTAACGGTAGATAACTTTATAGTGCACTTAATAACTGATACTTAGCCTTGTGAAGGCCGACTCTCAAGATTTATTTTACTTGTTAACTACTAGTTCATGTAAAGCTTATCACCGACTTTCACTGTGAACCCATATTTACTCAAGATTACGACTAATTGTATTTTAAAAATAAATAAGTGTATGTTCAAGTTGTGATAGTCTCAATTCGACGCTACCGGAAGTGGAAACGTCACAACAGAAAGAAAAAAAAAATTATATTGATTTGGTTAGTACTAATCTGTGTTAATTAAGTGTATTCATTGTAAATTCTTTTGTGTTCTCTGAAAATAAAATGTAGGAGATGTGAAAGTCTTTAGTCTCTTACGAGTAGTTAAAGAAAAAAAAATAATTGTTTACTTTAGATCTTTAAGAAAAATTGGTTATGTGTTGTATATTTTAGGTTGGTTGGATGTGATCTGCTGTCTGTGAAATTTATGATTTATAATTTGTTTGCTTAAAGATTGTATGAACTTAGTTTTTGATAAATGAGTGTGGGTTTAAATTACTCATTAATTTTGGAAATTTTGTTTCCATAGCAGACAGCATCTCACAGTCTAATTCTAATTTATTTATGGGTAGAAAAGAATCAGTAACTTTTATATGAAAGCTGGGGGCATTTAGTTGGTTGCTGGAAAGATGTTTGGAATTTAGTTATATCCTGAGAGTTAAAATTTTAGAAATAAATGTAACATGTTTTAACTTTAAAGTTTTCAAACCTAAGAATTTGCTATTTTATTTCTGTAATTCCCAGCAGGCTACTTTTTTTTTTTTTTTTATGTGGGGGAATCGTAATGGCCTTTTTTTTATATCATATTTTATTTTAACCCGTTTATTTCTGTCTCTGTCAAATTATAAAATAAATGAAATAAAATTTTATAGAATTGAAATTTAGACAGAGGCGGCCATAGAGATATTGTTTACAGATTTATTTTGGATATTAAAATATTAATTTAAAACAGAGCAGTCACGTAAACAGCCAGTGTGCTGAAAGCACAAAAATCGTATTTTCATTGGGGAAAAACCTGTGTATTTGAATCTTGAAACACAATGCAGTGATAAAACATAGTGTTTATAAAACTTTAATAGTTAAAAGTGAAAGTGGATTAGGAAAAATCCAAACCTGTGAATTAAACATGAAAAAACACCATGAAACTTTACTCGCTCAAACCACACTCGTAGCTTACATACAAACATTTGAAACTAATCTGAAACTCCTTACCAATCAAAACATTTTACTCCACTTTCCAGTCATCAACCTACTAGCAGTTTTTGTTCACCACTACAGGAATATCCCGGATCGTACCTAGGTCTTTCATTTAAAGATCTTTCTAAAGAAATGAAACATTTTGATTGTATTTCGTCATACCGCATAGAAAACTTTCTTGATCGTTGAAAATTTAAGTTATTTATATGGCCTGACCGACTTACAAATGTTTGCAGATACCAAGTACCGTATTATAAAATCAACTAATTATATAAACTCTCAGGGTCTTAAACATTTTTATCGATCTTTGTAAACCTATCTACGTGAGGAATTGAAAGAGAAACTGACCACTGCTGATATACGCAAAATCTTGTGGGAACGATATTTACGTAAAAATAAAAATTGTATCAAATACATTTAAAAGACAGAAAAGTTGCAAATTAAGCGAGTGTCAACAAAAAATCTGTTTATAAACACATAATTCAAGTGCTACCAAATTCTCCTAAGAATTAATTTTTTATGGGTGCAATAATTTTGAAGAATTAAAGTAAAATTTCGTAATTTTTCAAAATTAATTAAATGAAACGAATTTCCGTGCACAGAGTAAATTTGCTGCTCCTGAACTTATGGCATATCCAAAAACATCACACTGACCAACTGTCGTCTCATCTCTAAATCTACTTCACCGCTAAATTTTACCTCTCATAAAGATCCAATGTCGATGCGTTTGCACAACAATAACAACTTCACCGCAATATTCAACGGTAAACCTCGATGTTGTGAGTGCGGCGATAGAAATCATTTTGCTTCAGTCTGTATATTTAAGGGCATCCATTATTTTTAATGTAAGAATTTCGGACATAAAATTTTAAACTGTCCTAAAAAATGGGGTTTTTAGCCTTTTTTTTCCCCTCTTTTCCTACATTCTAAAGTGGCGGTGGCAGTCAGATTCTAAGATGTACCAACTGACATCAAATACAACACGTATCCCATTTATATGTCTTTTTTATCTCAGTGTCAAACACTTGCATTCTAGCACCCGTCGACACTGACAGTTACTAAATTCTTATCCGTTCATCGGTACCCCAGAAAGTAGGTTCCCCTATATTCCAAGCTACTACACTTACGTTTACTGGCACTGGGTCAATAACTATCCATCCACTAGGATTTTTTCATACCACCTTCAAGATTCAACATACGAATTTCACTTCAAACATCTTTGTGATTACCGTTAATCTCCAATCTGATGACACCATTCTGGGTCAAAATATTTTGCAATACCAGGAATTTTCATTTAACAAATTGGCAGTTATGCTCATTGAACAAGAGACTACTGCAAATACATCTGTTGTCTATTTCTGCATTGAAGCAGATACTTCCAAACCTTTCAAAGCTGCTGCACTCTTTCACATTGCCTTATTTGCTGGTTTTGTACAAGACCCTAATTTGCCTGATTTGGCTCACATTAAATATGAGGCAATATGTTCGGAAATTATGAAATTTATTTCTTTATACAAGCCTGCTAAAAAGTCTTTTGAAGTCTCTTGAAATCCATAGTCTTCCCTAAGTTGAACAAAAATGTGCAGACGTTTATGTCCAAACCTTGTTAAATGAGGGCATTATAAAGCCTAGCTGTTCTGAGTATAGCTGAGTATAGCTGTAAAAAAAAGACAATTCTCATCGACTCTGTATTCATTGCAGGTAATCAAAATAAATATTTTACGTGATCGATTTCCTCTTTCATTAACTGGTAATGCCATTGACCGTCAATTTTTAAATAACGGATTTTTTTCACGTTCCATTACACCTAACTTTTACTAAATTTACTTCGTTTCCTACTCTCAGTGGTCAATACGAGTTCTTATTCTTCATTCTCGGCCTTGGTTTTTCACGGAATATTTTCCAGAGATACACCTACGCCATGTTTCGTCCACTAAGTACATAAAAAACAGTTGACGATTTTATCTTCTCGATTTTATCATTTCCGCTCTAAAACTACAACCGAAGCTTTTTAGAAACTATTACGCACTGCTTTTCGTTTGGCCTCTGACTATGATTTTGAGAAATTTTCGTTTCTATAAACGACAATATTTGAGATATATCATTAGCAAGGAACCATCCAACCCTTTTCATGTGAAATTGAAGCTGTACAGAAATTTCGTGTTCTTGCGATGTAAAATATCATCCGAATTTTATTGAATTTATTTGTTAATTTCTAAAATCATTTCATATTATTCATTTACAGCCAAATTATTAGTAACTGAAGCAACAACGTTTCTTTCAACTTTGGAGAAATCCAACATCAGGCACTCCAACAATTGAAAGATATCTTCTCCAAAACTCCGGTTTTACATATTTTTAGACGAGGCTCAAAACTTGATTTACCTGCCGACGCAGTGTCCTCTTGCAACAAGAAGATGATGTTCTAAACATAGATTGAGCTCTTAATTTACTATGGTCATTTTCAAAAAACAATTCATAGGAGAAACGTTACTTCTAAAATCCCCGGTAGCACAGATTCACCGGGCAACATCGGAAATTGAGAATTTGCAATACTAGGCAATATTGAATGCCGATCACCGGCCTATATTATTTGGAAGCCTTTTTTTCCAATATTCCGATATTGGATTATCTATATTGACCAATATAGGTCGATATCGTTTGGACCGACTCAAATTGGCGAACATCGGAAGGCCAATATCGGCAAGCGTTTTTCTCCGATATTAAGAGGAACTGGCACATTTGACTAGCACCACTGAAGTAGGCTTCATTTAAAGGTTAATATTTTCATTTATAATTATAAATTGAACTGTATTAGGTTTGTTTAATAAAATATATAACTAGGTAACAATAATTATGGTTTTTGATATATTTTATACATATCTGAAATCTTTAAATTGCATTTTCTCAGTTTGAATTTTTTTCTGAATTCATGATATTCAAAATACTAAAACTTCCACAGATATTTAAGAAAGACTCAATGTTTTATTCTTTCCTGCTGTTTAATAAAACCTAACAAAATTAATGATGGATACAATATACTTAAAGGGGAAAAAATAATAAACATAGAAGTTTAATTTTTTTTTTTTTTTTCCTCAAAAACTAATTAATGTGTTTCAAAATCCATCTCTATTCCTTTTAAATAGGCTCTATTAACAAAAAAAAAAAACTGTCTCCTCTTAAATATTAGTAGAAATTTTAGCATTTTAAATAGCATAAATTCATGAAAAAATGAAAGCTGAGAAAATACAATTTAAAGATTGCAAATCTGTAATAAAATGCATCAAAAACCATAAGAATTGTTTCCTGATTACATATTTTATAGAACATACCCCTTAACCCTACAAGGCACCCAGTTCCATATGTGGAACACCGACTTTAATTGTTCCTATAGCTTTAAAACTATTAGTAGCGACATCTCTTGACATCTTGATAGAAGCTACTGACATTTAGCAATGTAGTAATATGAGCATTTACCTAAAGATGTCGTTCGTGTTTTTGTTATAGTGCACTCAGTGTGAAATTTGAATGAAAGTTTCCGTTAGTCGTTTGTCTGAATTCAAAAATAAAAAAAGAATAGTTTTTGAACAGTTTAGACTCGAAAAAAAATACTGTGTGTTATAACGAAGTGTATATTTTGCAGAGGTAAGTTGTTTTTTTTATATTACAATAGTAAAGATATTAGTAAATCATATTTTTATGTATGTTCCACATACTGTACGTTGAGCTAAAAAGTTGATTTTTTCGTAAAATATGGTTTTATTTTTATTTTTATAAGTTTTCCCTGTCTTCTGATCACTAATTACAACCTATATATTTTTATCGCGCACTAAAAAAAAATTGAGCCTTGTAGGGTTAAAGTTCAATTTGAAAATATTAAATGGAAATATTAACATTTAAATGAAACCTACTTCAGTGGTGCCAAGTCAAAGGTGCCAGATCCCCTCAAGATGATAGTGAACGACATAAATCGTTTCCTTTTAATGACTGTTTTAGATTATAGAAATCAGCATACATATGCATTTGAATACTATATTATTAGCTATATTAAAGCTTTCAAAAACTATTTAAATTGAAAATTAAAAAAAAAAATATTTTTTTTGAAGTTTATAGACATGTTTCCTTTTAACTAACTTTTAATTTTTTTCTCTTGGTTTTAAATTATTAGCTGAACAACATATTCTAAACATATTTCAGATTTTCTTTGTGGATTCATTAATACATAAATTTTCTAAAAAATATTTTTTTTTTTGTTTGAATGCTACAAGTTTGAAGTAAATTTCAGAATTCAAGCATGAAATTATAATTAAAAACAAATTCAATACACAAAGTAATAATCAACTATGCTTAGAATATATTGTTAAGCTGTACAAATTCGATAGAAAAAAAAAGAGTAATAAGAATTTAAAAATATTTCAAAAAGTTAAAAAAATTTAATCTCATAAAAAAAATATATGTTTTGGAGAAATGTTTACTACACTTAATAAAATTTCTAAACATATGTAAGCAAACTTTTATAATTAATTTAACACAGCAACTTAAAAAAAAATATTTATTGGAATCCCCCCCCCCCCATTTAAATAGAGTTCAGCTTAATGAGATTACAATATTAAACAAACAACCTGCAATGAATAACTGGATAATTTTAATTCTGTTTTCCAAAGGTAATTAAATATGCATTAATATGTATAATTTTAAATATTCTTGCATGAGAACATTAAAAGTCAATATCTGTAACTTCATCATATAATCTCATTATGCTCCACACTTAATAAGTAATATGTGCATTGTTCAACCTAGCTAGTCATACTATTGCATGCTTCAAAAGCCAGTATTTGTTTATTTTAGTTTTAAAAAATATTCAATTCATATAAAGTGGAAGGCGTTAAATTGTGGAAGTTCCATTCAGTACTCCCACTTATTTAAAAGTATATTTTTTGCTTGATTTCCAATGATGTAATACCAAAGTGTTTCTAAATATATAAAAAGAGAGATTAATTTTTTTTTTTTTTTTTTTTTTTTTTTGTCCCCTGTGACATACATTTGTTAGCTAATTGGTAAAAAGTAACTTTTTCTTTTTTCTTTTGTTTCAATTTCATATGTCGTTATAAAATGTATGACAATGGCAGCATTTGAATTTTTCCTTTTTATTGATTTTTTTTAAATATTTTTTTGCACTTTTAGAGCAAAATTTCGTATGATAAACAATATTCTATGACACAACATCTCTTAAGAAAAATCATGGTCCCCTTCCCATTAATCTATGCTTCCCAATGTTAAAGGTTGTATTCTCATCGACATATTTTCTATTCTTTTCTTTTGTTTCTCTCTCTCTGTCTCTCACTCCTCCCCTTTTTTTTAACTGTTCGATGACTATGATATCGTTTACTTCTACAAATGTTACTGATACTGATGTATACCAGATTTTTTTTTGGTATGGCAGTTGCATCAGAGCCTGATTGAGGCCACAACACGCTACCTTTTTCAATATTTTCACTAATTTAAGGCAGAAATGCAATGCTTTTATTGCGAAATGATTATTATTCGAAAATAGTGGTGATCATTATTCGAAACTAATTTACGCCGAGTAAACACCTTCCCATTATTGAAAATATATATTTTTATCTTCTTATTTCTGCCATAACTTTATATTAATTATATGGGAAAATGTAAAGAAAATAAATATTGATAAGTATGTAAAGAATTCATTCATATATTATAACTGTTTTCACTGCAACTTGCACTTAAGCTGCCGTAACAAAAATGAAATAAATTATTCAAGGTATTTTAATACTACTATATGCATATCAGGATTCATAGCAGTCACTATTTTAAATTCCACTATTATTGAAAAGTAATTTTTGCTATATTTAATCGAAGAAATATATTGAAAAATGGTTAATAGAAGATTACCATTGAAGAAAAAGTGATAATCAAATTAGTGTTGTTACCCTGACATCTTTTCGAATTTCTATGGTCCTGGTGAATCCAGATTTTTTAGATTTAATTGTACACGGCATACTGAAAATAAGAACTTCGTATACAAACACCTTAAAATATCCAAAATATCAATCGTTGGAAATAAAAATAATTAACCTTTAAGACAACAACAGAGAAGCCAAACGCTTGAAAAATTGTCGTGTTTATATACAAAATCCTGATTTATGACTAGCATCAGACATTTTAGAATCATGGAATCATGGAAAATTGATTTTGTGAACCAATCAGCATGCAGTACTTAGTGCTTCAGGTATTTTACAGATAAGTATTTTAAAGAACATAAAAATAGAGGAAAATCTAACTTTTCTTAAAAACATAAAGTTTAAATTAAAGCAGTAATTTTTTTAGGCCTGAAAATTAATATTAAAAACTGAAAACAGGTCAATAAAAGGAAAAGATTGAAATATTAATGTGAAAAATTTAATGTGTTAGTTTCTATAAAGCGCCTCAATTTTTAAAGACTTGGTAAAATTACAGAGAAGACATTTTAATGAAGTCTTCTTTAACACTTTAAATAGACTGAAATTAATTCCAAGATTTTAAATAACTAAAAAGTGAGGTTTTAAATGATTAACAAGTGTAAATCTAATTTGATAAAAAACACCAACTTTGAAGTTAATTCAGTATTAATACAGTCGAACCTCGTTAACTTTAATCACAATGGGTTAAAAAAAAAAAAAATCATGTCTTCAATAGTTCATGCTATCAGTAACTAATCTTCATATAACTAAACTTATCCTCTTTTTGATGGAGATTCTGGGAACCGTTCATGTTAAACGTAATTCACGTTAACAGTGTTCACGTTAACGAGGTGCGACTGTATGTATAATAAATATTATTTTGATTGGAAAATTTGCCGCTCGCAAATTGTGAATTATTAACATATTTTTGTTCTTTAATTTTATTATTATTTTTTTATATAAAACCTGTAAATTTCAACCAAATTTAAAGATTTTTGGACGGTGTACTCATAATCACTACTATAAACAATTTTTGTTTTTAATAACGGGAAACTTGGCGTTGGAATATTAAAACCCGAATAAACTACTACGTCAGAAACGCCAAAAGAAAAATATTTGCGGTGCATACAGCTGTTTCGGTAGCCTTAAGCGTATCGTCTTCAGTGCAAAAAGAAGCACTGAAGACGGTACGATCTTTTTGCACTGAGTACGGTACGCTTAAGGCTGCTGAAACAGCTGTATGCATCGCAGATATTTTTCTTTTGGCGTTTCTGACGTAGTAGTTTATTTCGGGGTTTAAAAATTTTGTTTTTGACCAAAATCGGTTGAAATTTCACCGTTTTCTTTCCTTTTTTACCAAGTTCAATGAAACCATGATATTTATCATCTAACATGAATTAGAAGTTGACAGATTGGCAGATCACAAATTTCAAAATACGAATACAAAACTGACTTTAAAAAAAATTACATTTTAATTAATTTTAAAAATATAATTAAATTAATGTTCTAAATAAAATATAAATATGTAAATAAAAACGAAGGCTGCACACTTAGAACACATTTCTTTTTTTTAAGGTTAGGGATAATGAAAATGAAAACAGCTACATTTTATCAAAAATTATAAAAGTTGAAATTTACAATAATTCAATTTGAGAACAATTATGGAAGAACAATATAATCTACTTCACCAATGTGTTAAGGCAGGGCCTGACTACAGCAAGTATATATGGTGCAGTTGCCCTAGGAAAGTTTCATTAAGTTGGCCATTGTGTTAAGGAAAAAAAATTAGCAATATTTCCGATTTAGAAAAGAATAAGTAATTTTCTAATATATAGTATTTCTAAAAACATCGCAAACATGAGCATTGTTTTAAATAATTAACATAGAAATTAAGACTTCAAAATGTAAAAAATGACATTCATATCTCAACAAATAAAATTTATTGAAACTCACGCATTTTTACAGTATTTAATGCAATTTTTCAGAAGTTAAAATATTCTCTATGAAAAAAAAAAAAAAAAAAAAAAGAAAAAACATTGTGTGCAAACCCCCCCCCCCCCCTCGCCTTTCTTTTTAATAACGAAATCATTTACAGCTTCTTAATCTGCTTCTTCTTAATAGCTTTTCCGATTAACATATGTCCTGGTAGCACTCCTTCGATAGGTTGCAATGGATAGAGATCGACTTCTCGTATTTCATTTAAAAACACTTGCTAGAAAGGATAATGAAGCAAAATTACAAATATTAAACACAATAATAAAAAACTGTAGATTAAATTAATTTTTAACTTGAAAATGTTTTACATATTACACTGTTCTACATGAAAATAGGCCCCAACATCATTTTTGCAAATTCTTATGTAAAATGACCTCCAGAAATTCGAATATGACGCCCATTTTGCCCTCGTTTTTTAAGAACACTCCCATACTTTTATCATTTTTCTGTAATTTTATACTTATAAATTTGATTTGAAGTAAAGGAAAGGATTATTTTAGTTGTTCAATATATTCTGAGGGGCTGCAGAGTTGGTAAATTCTAAAATATGAACATTTCCAGCAAAGAGAAAAATTAGGGACGGAGGGGTTGCCACTGAAATTATATATTGAATTTATTATATTTTAATAATCAATTATTATTATTATTTATTTATTATTATACATTATATTTTTTAATTTTAAATGTTAAAGTAATTCTTTTCCATTCTCCAAATCAAATTCATGGCCATAAAGTTACCGTAATTTGATAAAAATTGAAGGAGGTGGGGGGCGTCGGGCGTCCTGAGAAAACGGTGTGTGATTGGGTCATATTCGGATTCAGGAGGTCATTTTACATAAGAATCAGGAAAAATAATATCAGGGCTTAATATATATATATATATTGCAGCGCAGTGTTACTATTCTGTAACTCATATGGACAAATAAAGAGTAATATTTTATAATTAATTAAAGCAAATTTTATTGTCACGTTAAATGTTTTATATAAAAAACTGTAATATTGATTTTATTGAGTTGATTTTATTAAACTCGACCACGCTTCGTCAGCTTTTCTTCTAGCTGTATTTAAGTACATTTTAAAAAGCTTGAATCACTTATTGCCTTATAAAAAATGTTATTGTTTTTATCTGATGCAGATCTAGAAACGAAACCGCAGACTTCCATTTTTGAATGTAAACATAAATATTTCGTTTCAAAGGGTATTGTTTGCAGAATAAATATCGGAATAACATACTAATTAAAAGGAAAATGATAAATATTTTATCTCTTCGGATAGTGTGGGTTGGAGGTACCTGTGACTGAGTCACGCATCTTTCGGTACCTAAGGAAGGAAACTAACGGAGTGAAAGTCCCGAATTCAATTTTACGGCAATGGAAGGAGGGGAGGGGAACATAAAAGGAACAAAAAACATTATAAAAGGAATTTTAGAGCTTATGGAAAAAGGAAACACAATATGTAAAAATGAGTAGAAAGATTAAGAACAGCATTACAAAACTAGAAGGAAGTTTAGGGATGGTAAGAATATTTTTGATTTTTAAGAGCGCAATTTTTATTTTATTTTTTTTTTTTTTTTCTGATATTTTGAAAACAATTTTTAAAAAAAATTTTTTAACACAAGGACAATAAGACAGACTAACACGAAACAATACAGAGACAAGAAATGGCTATAATCTCTGAAATATTCTATCATAATTTGAAGTCAAATTTGTTTTCAAATCTCTAAATAAAGTATCTGATATCAGATGCTAATATTTTTCAGCAGGATGTATTCGATATCTGTCGTCCTTGATGGAAAAAAAAATCGCCAAAATACCTGGCGAATATATTTAATTTCTTTCAAAAATCATGGTTAATTTAACAACGCATATTAAACGAGCAATTAATAGTAAAACAATATTTCGTACAATACGTATTACGAAAACATATATCTGGCATGTATATTATCGTACTGCGTTTTTGATCGCCAAATACAAAACACGCCAAGGACGAGAGAATTTGAAATTTAAAATTAAAATTTTGTCACATTGACAACAAAATAACTTAATCTAGTACATGTGCACGATAACTAATTTATAATTAAACCAAAATATGGGAATTAAAATCGGAAAAGTAATATTATTATTAAATCAGTTATCATTTAAATGAAATAATTCATTCTTAATTAAGGGAGCGAAAAAAGGAATTTTCGTAGCAAATATAATCAAGCTGCATATTCAAAAAAGCTATTCTACTTTATAATATATATCTATATATACACAGCCAAGTATTTGTACTGCTTTTGAAAAATAAGATGAATTTCGGTATACATAATGAAGTAAATACGTAATTTTTAACGTAATATTAACAAAATAAATTTTAGTGTAGATACATATATGTACACTATTAACTAGAACAACGCGAACATTTACGAAATCATATTAATGCTAAATTCAATATATTATAAAAATAGTACAAACTACGCATTGGCGCATCTAAATGAATATCACTATCAAATAATTTTAAATCTAATTAAAAAAATAATAATAAATGATAATTAAGAGTTATTAATCAATAATTAGTTATATTTACCAGATACATAGAATTTCATCCGTACGACTAACTTTGTTTCTTTCGAAAACAAAAACATTTTATTCTTGATGCCATTTCTCAAATAAAACATCTAAAATTACTCTGTTGTGCAGACGATTGTTTAATTTCATTTGAAAAATATTTTAATTTAAACAGTGTACATTATATTTATTGTAGAAAAACAAACGGTATTTAATATTTATAAACAGGTTTAATTATTATTATTATTATTATTATTATTATTATTATTATTATTATTATTTTCATCTATACTTAGGTGATAAAATAAAAAAGAGGAGGAAAATTCACGCTGTTTGCATGGATTACAAGCACTTCCAAACTGTACTTATCCGATACATCATTTGACCCAACTTTCAAATATCATTAATATTATTATTATTATTGATTCAAGTATTAACAAAATAATACAACTGAACATGCATTTTCAATAATTTTCTCTTATATACTAAAATGTATTTGAATATTTTTGCGTGGCCCTGTAAACCACTCACTAATGTTAACAATACAATATTTTATAGGAAGCCTTTTTTTTCCCCATTTAAATACTGCATACTAAATTCTTTATATTTTATATTGTATAAAGATATTAAATCAGCTTAAAAGAAAAAAAAAAAAAAAAAACTCTTGCAGACAGCAGTATATCCAAATTATTTTGTGAGTTTGTGTACGTAGATTTTTTACATCCATTACCCGACTACCGTAGGTAATGGAAGTATTGTTTTTGGTCCAAAAATTCGATGTCGAGTTTTCACGTGATTTACATGTTTTAAGGTCCCCTGAGTCCAAAAAAGTGTTTTTTGGCAATTGGTCAGAGTGTGTGTGTGTGTATGTGTATGTGTGTGGGGAATCTTTTCTGACTAGTATATCTCCGAAACTAATAAATATGGAACCACGAAACTTCAGAATTGAGATAGGTCTAGTGTTCAGATGAATTCTTTAAATTTTGGTGAAAATTGAAAAACCGGGCGTGGGATATCCGAAACCGGTAGTAGATCCATAAGTCCGTACCTCAAAAACAGCTCTAACGATTATCTTCAAATTTGCTGCATAAACAGTCTATTCGATGTCCTTTCGAATGATATAGTTGGTTAGTTCAGGAAAATTGGTAGGCATCCTGTATAAATAGCTCAATTTCAGGTACTGCAGGTGAGTTTTTTTTTTTTAGAACGGCTGAACGATTTTTTTTTCAAACTTGTCATATTAACTTCCTTTTAAATATCCTTTTGTATGTAATTATTGTTTTCCGATCAACAATTGAATATGCCAAGTTTTGGTAAAAGTCGGTATCTCAAAAACGGCTCTAACGATTTTTTTGAAATTGAAAATTGTTACATAAACCCACTTCAGATATCCTTTCTCATACTTTATGTGATTATTACAAGAAAATTAATAGACATCCTGATCAGATAGATCAGTTTTAGATCTTGGAAATTAGTGCCTCAAAGAAAAAAAAAAAAAAAAAAAAATCCCTCTACCTTTTTTTTTTTTTTTTTTAAACTCGCTATGTAAACTTTGTTTTGCGTGTCTTTACCCGTGTATTAACTTTCTCTCACTGAGAAAGTTTTAGTTGTCTATTTCATTAGGTCAATTATATCACATCATATTCAAATATCTGATCACATTATATTCAAAAAGTGCATATAAAATGTGTAATAGAGGGTAATGGAAGTCGTGTGGTTGTTTCACACCAGACTTTTTTTTTTCTTCTTTTGCCTATGTAAGAAGTATTGGATTCGGGAAAAACTTTCGAACTCAAGTTTTCGAAATTTTTACACGTTTTGAGATCACCTGAATGCGATTTGACTATGTTAAGAAAACGTCTGTCTGTATAATGTCAAAAGTTTGTAGCCCCTATAATTCATGAAAGAGAAAACGGAATTCAACATAACTCTACTTTTGGTTGTATATTGGCTTAAAGTGTTCCTGATTACAGTTTTTTATATGTCGTACAGCAAATGGCGCTGCTATGTTGCATTTTCCCTTGTTTAAGGAAAGACTGTATCTTAATTTCTAAATTCTTAAATTCATAAAACGTGATGTGAATGAGAGATAAACGTGGTGTATAAAAACATGATGAAAAACAAAATTGAGTTAATTGCGTTGCATATGAGCCAACAGATGGCGCTACTATGCTGCAATTTAACTCCGTCTATAGGAATATAATAGCTCAGTTTCTATGATATATATCTATGATAAAAAAGCACAAATCTTGGTTTATATATATATATATATATATATATATATACATACATGAGTGTATATTGGCCGACAAGTGGCGCTGATTTTCCGAGAATGTCAAGATGGCTATATCTCAGGACTTCTTAGCGAAAATGGCACCAAAGTGGATATGTAAAATGTAAGCAATGAAAAGTTAGGGCAATAAATATTTTTGTGCCTTACAACCAGTATAGGTACCGCTATTATTCATGATATAGAGGAAAGATTTACGATGGCCACAGCATACACGTTTATTTTGAATCTTGAAAACAAATAAAGAATAAATACCTCACAATTCTTTATTTATAGTTTTACTTTTACAGAGGAACGATAAAGTGAATTGCTTTATTGTAGCCCTGTATATTGTCTAAAAATAGAATATGCTTTCATATATCGTATTAAAAAATTAGAAGAAAAAAAAAAAGGGGGGGGGGTAGAAAAAATTCTTCAACATAACACAGCTGAAGACGCCCCACGAGCAATTTCTACTTATTTTATTTTGTATCATTCCATACACTAATCATCAATTCTAGTCATACCTTATTTCATAGAGAACATGCTTATGTATATCTGGATTATGTTACATTCGTTATGTTTTGTGCAATATAAAAATTTAATAAGCCCTAAAGAAATACATCTTATACTTATAGATCATAATGTTCCGAAATTCTTTTATGAGCCCCTATATACAAATCACTACTGTTTTTTATAACACTTGTTCCAATTATGGATGAAGAAATCTCTTAAAAAATATATTTAAAGCATTACAATACATAATTAAAATCTTGTGCAGCTCCCTGTATACTGTCTAAAACTAAAATAAATTGCAGTGTATTAATAATTCTCACAGCACAACTGAAAACACCCTTCGAGCTATTTCCACATATATTTTAATTATATGCCTGCAGAATTTTGTGTGGTACCCTGTAAATCAATGATTAAACTATTCATACCCTATTCTAGAGGAAACATATGCAATTTGCACATGGATAATATAAATTAATTTTATTATATGTTGTGCAGGATAGAAATATTACAATTTGCTTTACAGGGATACTCTCATAGACCGTAATATGTATGAATTTTTTTGACTGTTCTTACACACAAGCCAGTGTTCTTATTTCTACCATTTTAATAGACAGCGCTCTATAGTGTACCAGAATAAAGTACATTAATTTCGATCAGTCTTAACATATTTACGGAAATTAGAGTGCGGGATTGGGAGCGGCCACAAACAGACAGACACATAGAAGAATGGAAGTCCTAAAATTTTTTTAACGTTGTTCGAATAGGTTAAAAACGCATAAAAGCCTTTTTGATTATTCGTTTCTACTCTTTTTCAATTACATATTTAATATACCTGAATAATTTTGTGTGGCACTGTAAACTAGTCATTAATGTTGTTCATATGATATAGGACATAGAAGGTGTTTTTGTACCTATGTGTAAAATATGTTAAATTTGTTGTGTTTTGTGCTGTATAAAAATATGCCTTATGTACAATGCAACGACATGAAATGTGATTTTGTAGATATGTGTAATATATGTTACATTTGTTGAGTTTTGTGCTGTACAAAAATATTAAAATATCCCTTATAAAAATGCCCCACGTAGAGCTCAATAAATTGAAGCTCTCTTTGGGTGTCCCTGTATACAAGCTGGTAGTGCTTTTCATACTATTTTAAATGTAAACCCTACAGCACATCTTCTCCTAAGGACATCCTAAGGATACCCCGCGGATGAAAAGACATCCAGGAGATATACATACGATGTACTTGGGATAAGTGTGCTGTTAGGAAAAGCTGCTTCAGTCTAATTAAATAACTTGTATAAGCTTGAAGGTGCGACATTGAAAAAAATGGGAAAAAATTTGTCGATTTTCCCCGATGCAGATCGACACTGTGCGGCATTGGAAAAAATGCTCAAAAAATTGCCGATTTTCTCCGACGTAGATCGATATTGGGCGACATTGGGAAAAATAGGTAAAAAATTGCCGATTTTCTCCAATGTAGATCGATATCGGGCGACATTGGGGAAAATCGATAAAAAGTTGGCGATTTTCATCGATGGAAACCAATGTCAGGCAGCATCGGTACAATACTGCCCCATATCGCTGTGCTACTGGGGATTGCCTGTTGGTCAAGCATCCTTGATGAGTTCCAATATTAGACTGTTTGTCGTCTTAGCCGTTTAATGCCTTATGTGGATGCTGTCAGTCTCATGTTGTACATCTGATAACCACCAAAAAACAATTCATGGGAAATACATTACTTTTAAAATTACCCATTGGTCAAGCATCCTCGATGAGTTCCAATATTAGATTATTCGTTTTCCAGATCGTTTAATTCTTTTTGTGGATGCTCTCAGCCGTCGTGTTTATACATCTGATAATCACGCTCCGATGTCATCTCTAAAATTGCTACTTCTGCTGATAACAACTTCTTATCTAAAAAACTTTCTATCAATATAACCCAATTTCTGTTTTTTTTTTTTTTATCCGAAATGATTTTCTGAACAAATACTTTAATGGACTATACTTGCTAACAGTATCACATCACATGCAGAAACAGATTATCCGGGACGCACATTTACAAGGGCATTTCTTCAATAATAAAAAAAAAAAAAACTGAAAATATCCTCCAGCAGTCCTTTTATTTTTCAAACTTGAAAAATTGTGTAGAGAACCTTATTTCCAATTGCATAGAATGTATATTAATCAACAAAAGTTCGAGCAAAGCTGATGAATTCTTGAATACCATAACCGAAAAAGACGTACCATTCTATACGCACTTTCCATCTTGATTTCTTTGGACCTCTACCTGCCTCCAATAAAATTTACAATCGCATTCTCGGTATCGTAAATATATTCACTAAATTTATTTGGTTGTATCTCATCAAAAACTACTTCAGGTGAAAAGGTTATTCAATCTTAAAAACGGCTTTTGGAAATGTTATTTATATTAATTTAATATAAAAAAAAAGTTATTCCACTATACCCTGAGATATGTAGGCCACTGTAACCCTGACATAGGGAACGATTGTATACTTTGTGGAATGCATTCTATTTAATTTTTTTTCTTTCAGAATGTATTGGAAATATTATTCCAAAATCTGAATAAAATTAATAAGGACATAGCAACATATGTTTAAAGATATACCATAACCTCTCTAAAAGTTAATTTCTATTTAAGGGTCATATCTTTATAGGGACAGGTATGTCGGCCTCCAAATTGTCCTCATAGAATCTTTACCTTCCATTAAATGCCCTTGTATAATTGGGTACCTCTTTTAAGGATTATATTTTGCGAGAACAGATATTTTATTTTTATCTTTGAATTGAACAGATCACCACTGTCCGTCATGTAACTGAAGTTTATTTTCCATGTAATAACCAACGTGCAGATAAAAAAAAAAGCTAGTGATAAGAATTCATATTTTTAAATGTGCCTACTTAAGGATATGAAGTTCAAACTTAAAAAAGGGAACTTTGTGAAAAGTATTTATCAATAAATTTAAATACAATAGATTTTGAATGGATCATATTGGCTTTAAATAGCAAAAGGAAAATATTAAGACTAGCTCAGGTATAAAAAGTTAAAAATAGTTTTGTATACCAGGAAACGTATGGATTAATAGGGACATCTTTTACAATTAGAAATAATTTTATGTTGAACTATTTGTTCAGGTACAAAAAAAAAAAAAAAAAAAAAAAAAGACTTGGAAAATAAAATTATTGCAAAAAAGATTTGCAAAATCAATAATTATTTGGACAAATAATATTTATTGAAAGCTGCTGAATTTATAAAATATTTTGCCTGAATTTAGATTTTCTGAATAGCCCAATTAAAAGAACACTCTCTTAGGGAGGTTTCACTGTGATTTGTTAGTATTTTTTTTTAAATATATTGCGTTTATAGCCAAAAAGGGACTAGTGTAACCCACCATTCCTTGTAATTTTTTAATAATAACATTATAGTTTTAAAAGAATTAAAGAACACGTTTTTATAGAAATGTGAACTAAAAAGCACAAAATATCTATCTTAGTATTAAAATGCAGGGTAAGAGAAAATCGTGTGAGTGACACACCATAATAGTTACATACATTTAAATCTTTAATTAAAATAATTTAGAATTAAACAAAAACCATTTTTAAAAAATCTGCCCCGACTGGGCTCGAACGCTATACCTTTAGGTTCGTAGCGCAGAGCTTTACCTCCCGCCACAGCGTTCACGTAGGGAAAGTCTTTTTTTACAATATAGATTTGGTGTTTGCTCCCAGAGCGGTTACAAACATACAAACATACATACAAACATACATAGAGGTGAAGCTACTATAAAAGCGTGTTAAAAAGCATAGCTATTTTAAAGACAATCGTCTCTCCAAAAAGGCTGACGAATATTTGAACATAATAAATATAAATAGATGTATTTTACTAATTAGGGCTGCGTTTACCTTTCTGTATAATTATTTGATACAAAAAAACATAGCTACAGTTATAAATGCTCTCATCTCTCCAAAAGTGCATAGAAATCTATCTTAAGGACATCGGGGAAAGAAATGGACATAGTTACTCCAAGAATAAGAAAATGTTCAATACTGTAGAAAAGAGATGTTATAAAAGATTTCCCTCGGTGACCAGGCGGCACAAAAATTGTTAGGGAAGGAAGTGGAGACGAGTGATTCATGAGGAGTGAGGAAATTCAGGTTTCCATGGAGACCTGGTCGATCCGGAACCGTCTGTCCATGGACCAAAGGAATAGGTGCCCAGGGACAAGATTCGATCTCATGTCCCTTTTGACTACCGCGTGCTACGGATAAACAAGTCAGCGGCCTGCTAATGGTCTTGGGAAGGGATCATTACACGCTGACTATAGTACGTTCAAGTTAAAGTGATACCAGAAGTAAACAAACGGGTTACGAAGGTATTCCACTTTTGTGTCTTTCTCGCGGAAATGGCGACTTTTGTTATTCATGAAAAAAATGTATTAAGAATAATCCCTTAGCCAACCCCCCTCCAAACAATAAAGAGCTCAGTAAAAGATAAAACTATCCCATCACCACTTATCTTTGAGTTTATGACATACAACAATGAAAGAAAGAGCCATTAAAGTAAGAGAAAAACGTAACAAAAGAAGAGGTGGGAAAATTCTAACAAAAGAAGGGGGAAAATGAGTGACCTTGGCTGGCGCCAACAGTAACAGTGACATTATCCATGTCGCCAAACAACATGTGGTTTTGTTTACTTTCGGTATCAGTTGAAGTTGAACAGACTATAGCCTTATCTAATCTGTGGATTAGTGTGGAGGGTTCTAAGTACAGGAGAGTCTTTAGTAGCTACTGCTTAGGTGTGCAGTAAAAAAGGTCATTTAAATTTATTAAACGAGGATAGCTAATTTTATTTTTGTTAACCTTTGCTTTTAACACCCTTTCTTCTTATCAAGATTAGATATAAAAGGAACATCATTGGAAGTTGTAAAAGATATTATTCTAGCATTCTAGGGGCGAAAAAGAAAGTGTTGAAAATATTTTCCCCTATTTGCAGTTTATTTATGTCTTTACTTTTAAGTGTAGTATGTCGCGTGAATTTTTACACGTGTAATATTGCATCTATATATAGAATTACAAGTACATTAATTGTAATAAATTTAATAAAAAAAATTACAAAAATTTTAAATTTTATTTAAATGTCAAACATTTATATTTCTTATTTAACTTTTGTTTATTTGTTTATATTTTCTAATGATGGTTTTCTCTAAAAAATATGCTCATTTGATTTTTCTGTTATGGCTTTTATTATTTACAAAGTTATAAATTGTATCTTTTTAATAGAATAAAAATATATTTTTAGTTCTAAAATTTGGCGAGTGTTCAGCAGTTATTGTTTAGGTGTGCAGTAAAAACGGTCATTTAGATTTATTAAACGAGAATAGATAATATTATTTTTGTTAATCTATATCTTTAACTTAACAGCTTTCCATCTTATCAAGATTAGATATAACAGATAAATCACTGAAAATTGTAAGAGATATTCTTGGTGAGAAAAATAAAATGTAAAAAGTATTTTTGGTGTTTTGCATTTGATTTTTGCCTTTACCTGGAAGTGTGGTTTGTTGCATGAAAATTTTCTCACGTATTGCTTCAGCTATACATTATAATGAATTTAATTAGAAAAGAAAATTATAGGTTTAATTTTCTGCAAAACAGGTCGTACTATGTCTCTCAGGTAGCGTTGCTACCAATTTTTATCTATGACCTTGAGTGAATGTGCGAACATTTTTATAGTTATCTAAATATATAAAACTGAAAGTCTATCAGTGTATGTGTCTGGATTATTAAATTTTATCAAAAATTGGTATACTTATTAATCAGGAAAACATCTAGCTAACGTCGTATTTTTTAATTCAACCAGGTAATTCGTTCAAACGGTTTCAAATTAAAAAACCCCATTTTAACTTCAAAAATTTTGAAAAGAAAAAAACAAATAGATGCCAAAAATAAAGAAATAAGTAAATAAATACATTCTTTTTATGTCGAAAAAAAAAAAAAAATATATATACATATACTTAAAAAAAAAAAAAAATTAATTAAAATAATTGAGGAAAATTGTGCTAAAGAAATAAAACAGCTTCAATATTGAACTCCTTGATGAATTTGAAATTTGGCACCGGAGTAGTTTAAACGCTTCTCGATAAGATCTTTATTCATGCAACTGTCGTAGTCATTTTAATTTATCGCCAAAATGGCAACAAAAATTTAAAAACCGCCAAGGGGCTTCTATGTTAAAGCTATACCAAAGAAATTTTAAGAAATGAATACAGTAACCAATGCTAGGAAGTGAAACAGAATTACTGCATGCCATAATAAAAAAAAGTCATTTAAATTTATTAAAAAAGACTATATAGTGTCATTTTTGTTAAACTTTCTTTTAACACATTCTTTTATTACTAAAATTGTACTGCAGTCATAAAAGCTGTAAGAGGAGAGAAAAATGATGTGTGGGTTCACATTTGATTCTTGACTTCGCTTTAAAATATGGTTCATATACAGTATAGCACGAATGTTTCAACACTTTATGCTCCATTATTATAATATCATAAATTTATGAAAGGGGGGTAAAAAACATGTTCATGGAGAGATATTTTTAAATTTTATCGTGATTTTAGATTTATTTATTTATTTTTCATTGTTTACTTTTGTTTTTTTTATTTATTATATTTGTATTCTTTTTTTTTTTATTATTATTGATTTTCATTTTCTATGTATTTTACGTTTCATAATTTAAAATTTGCATAATTATAATAAAATAAAAACTGTTTAAGAGAAAAAGCCGCTAATTACCTTTTAATGGCCAAAAATGAATGATTTAAATAAAAAAATAAGTGCTCTAGGCAATAGCGTATATTTAGATGCATTTTGATTTATATAACCTACATACTTGCCAACCATCTCATTAATAACCATGCAATTGTTAACGCCCCTCGAAAAAACGCTCCTTTTTTCGCACCACTTTTTTTAGAGTAATTCTGTCCAAATGTTGCTACAATTAAATAAGAATAAAATTACTCTAAAAAATGGCTGGTGTGAAAAAAAAAAGCCTGTACTAAAAATTATACGGTTCATAATGAGATGATTGGCAAGTATGAATCTATATAAATAAAGAGATGTGTCTGTATTTATATCTGTGTGTGTGTGGGCATGTGTGTGCACGCAATTAGGGGATAAACAGAGTTCCCAACTTCTATAATTTATTCCCGAGCATTTTTATCCCCGCCTTCTTTTCGCTGCAGAAATTTTGTAGATTATTTCTCTTTAATATGTGACAACGATTAAAAAAGTTGGGAACTCTAGGGATGAATCACTGATTGCAAAACTAAAAATCTCAGCAAAGGGGTAGTTTGATATTATTGTCACCTGTAATATTTAGACTCCACTAGTGACAGAGTTTAAGAGGTTCTACTCTCGAATCCGGTAGATGGGAAACGCCAGGTTAGAAAAAAAAAAAAAAAAAAAAAAAAAAAAAACTCGCACTTACCTACTCAGACGTTTAGAATTTACCATGTTTTTTTTTTTTTTTTTTTTTCGAAACTTGTGTAAATACGCGTTACGATCTCTTAGAAGACCCCGGAGTATGTCACCAGAGCTTAGAACTTGGATATTCAAGTAGTCAAATCGGTTGCGATTGCAGGGCGACAAGGGCAAGCTCTATTCAGATCCTTTTGATGTGTGATTTGAATTGTCACGAAGCTGGAAGAAATGTTTTTGCCTCTGACAAACCTCCTACTGCGATAATTGCTTGAGGAACTTACATCTCTTTTGTAAAAGAGCTATAAAAAGTAATGTCCTTCATTGTACACATGTGAAAAATTTCAAAGATTACTTTCGGACAATGGATAAATTATGACTTTGTCGCTCTGCATCGTTGTTAAGGACCCTTCAGAGACTGGCAACTGAAAGCTTCAACTTCGGTTCCTGTTAATATTTCTTTGATGTGGTTTTTGAGAATCGAAGCTTGCTAGAGCCCTCGCTCACAAACCCCCTAGTGCGATAATTGCACGGGAACTGGTCTCTTTTGTAAAAGAGCAATACAAAGTAATGTCCTTCATTGTAAATGTGTGCAAAATTTCAAGGGTCGCTTACGGACAATGGATAATTTATAAGTTTTGAAGCTCTGAATGAAGCCAGTGTCTGAAGAGTCCTTTAGGGTTTGAACGCAGCTTAAAGCCACGTACAAACACTAGCAACAGAAGTAGAGCGGGAGAGTCATAAATTATCCATTGCCGGAAAGTGACCTTTGAACTTTTGGACAATGTTTACAATGAAAGACGTTACATTTTATTGTTCATTTAAGGACCCTTCAGAGACTGGCAACTTAAGAAAGCTGCAAGTCGGCTCAAGTGATATTTCTTTGATCTGGTTTAGGAGATGGACGCTCGCTGCAATCGAAGCTCCCAAACCTCCTAGTGCGATAATTGCATGAGAAGGGGGTCTCTTTTGTGAAAGAGCAATAAAAAGTAATGTCCTTCATTGTAAATGTGTGCAAAATTTCAAGGGGAACTTTCGGACAACAGATAATTTATGAGTTTTGATGCGCTGTATTTTGCCAGTGTCTGAAGGGAGCCTTAGGGGTTTTACAAAAGAGATCCAAGTTCCTCATGCCGATTATCACAGTAGGAGGTTTGTCAGAGGAGAAAACAGCTCTTCCAACTTCGCGACAACTCAAATCACACACCGAAGGAATCTGAATAGAGCCCGCCCTTTTCGCCCTGAAATCACTAGTATTTGAACGCACCTTTACAGTAAAACACAACTTTTAAAATATAATCAGTTGCCTAAACTTTTTCTTGTAATTATTTTTTAATCTGTTGTATTCAATACAAAATAAAACTTGCAATTAGGTATTAAATATTATTACTTACAAACTTTGAATAAACACCATAAAATGCAATAAACTCGCAACAATTGTTTCGGGTCGAAAAAACACACGACCCTTCATCAGGCGAACAAAGTAAGCACGAGTGCTGCAGTCAAAGCGGCAACGCACCATAGCGGAACGCAACGTCAAAGCGGCAACGTTGCCGCTTTGACTGCAGCACTCGTGCTTACTTTGTTCGCCTGATGAAGGGTCGTGTGTTTTTTCGACCCGAAACAATTGTTGCGAGTTTATTGCATTTTATGGTGTTTATTCAAAGTTTGTAAGTAATAATTTTTACAACGCCAGTTTTGTGATGCTTCTTTATTAAAGGTATTAAATATGTTACAACACTTTATAATATACCAGTCTAAACGAGGAAATAAAATGAATAATATTCATCATTGAAAATGGTTTCCTAATAAACATGAGAAAAAACACAGAGCTATTTATCAAATAATAGAAGACGATTTGCGAAAGCAAAAAGCGATTGTTCTTTTTGCAGCCGCCAATCCTCGCGTGCAAAAGTTTGGATGAGTGCACTTAGGGCGTCTCCCCAGAGCTCTTTGTCACGACATCTTGCACATCGTTCTATAAAATGTTCCAAAATGTCAAGAAAAATCACTTAAGCTTCAAACAAATTTAATCGTTTTGCAGGTAATAGTTTATTTTGAATAGATTTATGATAAATGGTATTTTTCATAATTTTACATTAATTAAATCTTTTCAAAAAAAGTTATAATTAAATTCTAATTTTCTTTTCAGGGCCAAAATTTTCATTTATTCCGGAGCATTTTTTAACCCCGCCTTTTTTTCATACCACTTTATTTATCGAATATGTTTCTCCAACATATAACTACGATAAAATAAGAAAAATTACTCTTAAAAAATAATATGAAATAAAGGAGGGGCTAAAAATGCTCCGGAATAATTAAAATATTGACAACTGTGGGTAATATTAACACTTTCACGACCGCATGATTTTGTCTTTTTGACAGTAAGGTCACTGTGGGCGTTATTCTCCCAGGTTATTTCAGAACAAAATTTTCTGTATTCACATTTATATTACAAATGGATATTCATTATAATTATAAATTTTCTAATGAAAGTATTTGTATTCATAGTATATCGATTGTACAAATATGAATATTTCTTACATTCTTAATAAATAAGTAACATAGAAATTGCGAAAGAAACGCCCACTGGTGGAGTCACAGATTTTGAAATGACGTGAATCTACGTCAGCGGTCGTGAAAGTGTTAAATAAAGTGAAATTTATTATAGAAAATTTCTGGTATGAAGTCTCCCGCCTAAATCGGAAACATGACAACCATGAGCACGACTCTTATCGTACAGTTAATGATTTCCCCGTCTCTGGTCACCAAATCCCATGTAAATCTATGGCAAAATTTGTTTATAGAATTATTCATAACCTAATTGGTATTTTTAAATTCCGTTTTCCCCACATTTAGAAAATTCACAACATTTAAATTAGTACCTGTTTTCCAAAAATTGAAGTTTTTTAATTTTAATATTTCATTTTACAGTTAAAAAATGGGAGAAATGCTCTTAGTTATTTTTTCGCATTTTTAAACTCAATATTCAAATTAATATATATATATATATATATATATATTATATACATAAATGGAAAACGAGTACTAATTCAGCAGTTGTGTATTTCAGGGATGGAACACGGGCGCAGAATTCATACCACTATCAATGTAGGAAAATTTTCTACTTCTTAAATCGACGATATTATAGGTAGAGAAATTTCTTAAACGGATTCCGGTATGAATTCTTGCGCCCGTGTTCCATCCCTGGTATTTTCAGAATATAAAATCGAATTCAAAAATAACAGTTAGGTAATGTGTAATTCTATAAACAATATTACACATAGAATAACAACAACTTTGGAATAGACTTTCTAAAGAAATAGTTTGTTTAATAGAGAAAATTGTATTTTTAAATATTCAATATTGACTGTTGAAACAATTCGCAAAGAAAAAAGAAATTTCTTAACTCACTATTTGTTATCATCTAAATTTTAATGATTTTCATGGAAATTTTTTTTTCATTTTTAAATTGTGCATCTTTTGAATAAAACAAAATATTTAAAAAACTGTAAGTATGTGAAGTGGTAATAACTAGTGATATTTTTATTTTTGAAATAACGTATTTATAAACGAAAACGTAATTACCGTAATTTCTGGTAGATAACCCGCAAGTAAGATGTGTCATTTCTCCACCAGAAATATTATTTCATAGAGAAATCTATACTTTTTCTAAGGAAGAGCTCGTACAGACATAAATTTATTTATCAATTGAAATTTCTGGTGCAAAACTGGATTATACAACTTGCGGGGTATCTACCAGAAATTACGGTATTTCTACTTAAGGTTCTGGGAAGTTTTAACCTTAAACAGAATTTATTTTTTGGAAAACATGTATTGGTATAAAATATTTTGCATATTTGGACGCTTCATTTGTTCTTCTAACCACTTTGGTTATAAAATTATGAGAAAAATTGTAACTGAGGTCAGACTGAACTTCATTTCATTTCCAAATATTAATTTTCTCATAAGTGTTTTTTGCTTTTGTTGTCATAAAAGTTTTTTGCTGTTTTTCCAAGATTTTGAAAAAACTCCTTCACCTATTGCTCTGAAACTTTACAATCCTATTTATGTATAGAATATCTACAAAATCAATTATAGATTTAAAAATATTTCAAAATTTACTATTTTGAAAAATATGTAAAACTTAAAAAAAAACTTTAAATTTCCAAAATATTTTTGTAAAAAATTTTTGACTAAATAAAATTAGTTTATGTTATTTTTATAAGCGTATGAGCAAAAAAGGCGAAAATGTTTTTCAAAATCTTGCGGATAGTGTAAAAAAAAAGAAATAAAGTACTTATGAGAAAAGTAGAGTAAAAGTTCAGGAAGTTCAATTTTAAGATCAGTCACAAATTTAAAAATATAAGCAGAATTGTAAGTGCGTAGAAATATAAATAAAGAGTCAAAATGACCAGAACCATTCGTTCGTGGAAATATATATTTCTCAAAAAATCAAATTTTTAACTCCTTTAGTGACAATCAACGTTCGCAAGCTTACGTATTTTAAAGTAAAAATAACATTATATATGTATTAAAAAAAAAAAAAAAAAAAAAAAAAAAAAAAAACATGAAATTCGTGTATGAAAAAAATCAGATAACATAAAATAGAGAGGGGGGGGGGGGGGGAAATGGAGCTGCAGATTATTTTTGAAGACAAATTAAGTTTTGCTACAATTTAATGCAAGCACTTTGTACGAATTTGAATTTTCCATTATAGTAAAGCCAGTTCAAATTATTGTAGACTTAGTCTCCAAAAATGCATTCTTTTTAATTTTATCGATAGAATAAAAAATAATGATGTGCTTCAAATTATTAAAACCCACTTTGCGATAACAGTAGCGAAAAAATATAACTGCTCGAGATCGCAGGGCGGGAATACATCTTCGTAACTTGTAACCAAGACCAGTTGTATATGACATTCCAAATCGATTACTTCGAAATATTGGATTACATTGTGCAACATAACGTGTTCCCACTCCCAATCAAAAACATAGGTGTACATTCTATTCAGAGACAAGTTTAGATTTATGTTGGAAAACGATTCAGACCATGTTATAGCATATGGAATAAGATACTAATTCTTCGAACACGAAAAGTTTTGAAGTATCAAGTAACTTAGTGGATAAAACTATAATTTGAGCTAAAACTAATTGAAATTTATTTTTCTGGCTTCTCTATTTCGAATGATTTTTATAACTGCGGAAAGTTAAAAAGACAATGTGTTTTTTTTTTTTTTTTTTTTTAATATATCTAACAATATTTCATAAAATTACTGGTGCTAATTTCATAATTATAAAATGATTATTCCTTTATTTGTAAAATTAGAATTTTTAAGATATACCTTATTAAAGATTGATCTAGCTTTTAATCTAGCAAATTTTAATGTTACTGAATATGTCTAGGATTACTCTAAAAATCAGGTAATTACTTTAAATAATTGGATAATTATTTAAATTAATTATCTGACTTTTTTTACTTTCTCTTACCCATAAGGTAGAGAAAGTATTGTTTTAGGCTCAAATTTTCGAACGCGAGATTTTGTTATACTTACACGTTTTGAGGTCCCCTGAATACGAAAATCATGTTTTTAGCAAATGGTCTGTGTGTCTGTGTGTGTGTCTGTGTGTCTGTGTGTCTGTCTGTTATCAGCATATCTCAAAAACAAATTATGGCAGAAAGTTCAAACTTGGTATTCTAAATGTGTATCATATAGGGATGCTACAGTAAGCTTTTCGTTAAGATCAAGCAAATGGTTCGTGTACAGGGACAATCAAGAGAATTCTAATACATTACGTCTATGGGGGAAATTGCAGGAAAATAGAGTTTAACGTCTATATACTGCACTAAACCAAATGAAACGAATATATATTTTTTGTAATAGAGACAGTTAACTGGGAAAATTTTTTTGTGTATGTAGGAGCCTCGCCTCCCCCCCTGGGGGGGAAGTCCCCCCTCGAGGGGAGTAAATTTTCATGATGGGTATCTTTCAAAAGAGCTCGAAAATACCTTTAAAACGAATGGTTGAACCATCGATTTACGATAATTTAAAACAAAGTTATCGATTTTTTTTACTTTTAAAGAAAAAAAAAAACAGAAAAAAAAATCGTATTTTTTTTTTTTTTTTTTTTTTTTTGTATATATTGAGAATAAAATGGACTTTTTTTGGATCGTCTGCCTTATCATAAAAGATAATTTTTTTAAATAATAATTTTAATAAATTATTTTTTAAAAAGAGAAATATTTTTTAATAACCGAATTAAATTCTATATAAATGTAGGTGCATTAATGAAACGGGGGGTTGAGGGGGGCGGTAGCCCCCCTCACACAGAACTAATTATCATATAAAACTCTTCAGAAGCCCAATATGAATTGTTTAACATAGGTTTACATAACAGTACTCGTTATCTTACCTCTTAATCTCCAACCTGTATTTATAGTATTAAATTTCAGGGTAAGAGAAAGTTGTGTGAGTGACACACCAGATTATTTAAATTATTGAATTAACTCGTTAGTAGTCGCTAGTTGGTCGATTTGCCGCCTATCCCTTCAGTTTCTATTCAACAGCCGCCAAAATTTTTAGAAATGGCATTTGATATACATAAAAGGCGAATCGACTCGAATAATCGTCGATTATATATATCAAATGTCACTTCTAAAAATTTTTGGTGGCTGTTAAAGAAGCACTGAAGAAATGGGCGGCAAATCGACCAACTAGCTACTACTAATGGATTAAGAATAAGTTTCATGCGTTTATAATCTTCAGTTTCGGCGTAGCTCACCATGCATTCTTAAAAATTCAGATGTTTGGTGTAACTCTAACTTGGTGCTACATTATCTACGACCATAGGATAGTGAAACCTTTTATTATAATTTGATATTTCTTACACTGTAAAAAATATATCCTATTTACTGCCAGAAATTCTCTGTAATTTCAGAAAATACGTTCTCACAAAGTAATTTTTCGTAGATTACGCGTATTTTCTCAAATTACAGAGAATTTCTGGCAGCAGATAGGACATAATTTTTACAGTGTATTTTAAAAAAAGTACTAAACTAAGGTAAATGATTACATAATTTTATGGTTGCAGTTACTGTAAAACAATTTTTTGGTTTAATCAAACACCAAATCACAGTACAAGATTTCACTATCTTGTAGTTGGAGCTATTTTTAGTGTAATACCAAGTTTGTTTCAACTTAACACAAAATCTTTAACAGTATAGTGTAGTCTTATAATTTTTTTCTGAGAAGTTATCTTTATGTTTTTTACACTTTCGATGGACTTAAGCATTATTTGCGACCATATGCAAGTACTCTCAAAAACTTACGTTGATGTTGACGTAATATACCAAATTCGCATTCTGTATATTCCAAGACAGTCGCCAAATGCCCATCATGTAGCTGTAATGAAAACGCTAAAGGACAACTCCATGAAATTGTAACGTCAGTCACACATTGAGATAATTATGCTGTCACCAATATTCTCTAACAATAAACACTATCCTATTCAATCTTAAAAGTCACAGTAAATATGCCTTTAAAATGTATGTTTGAAGATACTGGTGGCAAAAAAACGGGAAAGTATTATCATTTTTTGTGACTAATGTTACCTTCTTCATGGAATCACCCTAAAATCACTCAACGCATTTAACCTGCACTGTGTTAAAAATGCTAAACATCGTTTAGGAATTTGTAATTTTTAGGCTTATTTTTAGAAATGATTTCATTTGTACTTAATATATACAACATTAATATATTATCTTAATATATTATTTTCAGGGTTCGCGACAATCAAGTTATCTACAAATGTCGACAAAATCACACACGTGGATGATAAATTTGTTGAGTAAAATATTTTTATAAAACCTTCATTTTTTCCCTTAGAGAACATATTGAAAAATTAAAAGCAAATATATTTTGGTGTTTATAATTATGGAGTAATTATATAAAAGGAGGTTGATATGTCCGAAAAAAAGATGAACCCAAAATCGTAACCGCAGAAGCCACAAAATTACACTGTACCTGTTTTGGTAAACTCAATATGGCTTCCGCAGTAGCGCTTCTATTGCGGGAGCCATTTTGAGTAGACAACAGTTAACTTCATTTACTTTGCATGCTAATACGCCGCATGCCAACTTTTCTTATATCATCAAGTTTATAGTACAGGGTGATTATAATTAAAGTTACGATTGCAAAACGCTATAACTTTAAAACAGCCAATCACAGCGATTTGATATTTTACCAGAGCAATCGTGAGGCAATGAAATTTTGTTTGGCAAAAGAAAAAAAAATAGTTCCAAAATGTGCCGTTAATTATCCGTAAAGTATTTGTTTCATGAAGCTCCTGTTTTTCTCTTTTCACTATGACTATTTCCGCTGTAAACACATATTCTTGTCTTTTTGCTAAAAATAAATTATAGTAAACCCTTGAAGTTTATTGCTATTCCATTGTGTTGCTAACAACATTCCTGTGTTTAATGAGTCTATTTAGGCGTTTCCTTGACAGCGTCATCTATAGGTACATGTAGGAACTACATTTTTCCTCCCCCAAACAAGATTTCATTGCGTCACGATTGCTCTGGTAAAATATCAAATCGCTCTGATGGGCAGTTTTAAAATTATAGCGCTTTGAAATCGTAACTTTAATTATAATCAACCTGTATTATAAAATCGATAAGAAATACTTGTAGAAATCAAAATGTACGTAAGTAAAACAAGTTTCTCACTCAAATTTTCTTTGTTTGTTTTGTAAACATTGACGTTGACAAGTCAATAGTTGATATATATATATATATATATATATATATATAGCTGAAATTCCGAATCAGAGCTACTTTGAGCCTGCTGTGTTTCGTTTTTTTTTTGCTTTTACACATCACTCGTACCTACTTTTTTTGCCTGGTGTAGGATCTGTTTAATCATTTCAGCCTCAAACTATATGCTCTGTGGTTTAACAATTTTTTTTATGTTTGTCACCTTTATTGATTTTTCCACCCCAATTACTTGAGGTATTTTATTGCATTTTGTTAAAAACCGATTTTGCATAATTTATATGTTTATTTATTACTGAAATTAAACTTTTCTACTGTTGCAGAAATTTGAGTTTAAAACATCTTAAAATTAAAGCCTGTATATGATGTTTTAGCAAAAGCATTATTAATAGTAAAAAAAGTGTATAAAAAGGTCGCATTGTTTATGTATATATTTGTCTATACCATTTTATATTTTTGGAAGAAGAAATCTTAACCTAGGTGATCTTTTTGGACCACAAAATTTTTATTTCTGCCTTGAACCTATCTCATGTCTTTTGTTTCTTGATTTAATATGCATTTTTATAAAATTTTAACTTACTAATTCTGTTTCTGAGTGTTATTGCTATTTTTTTCCTTTATTTTATCGAGAATTGTATTGACATATTAGATTTATATTATTTTATTACACGAGAAAATAATTGCTTTTGATATTCCTATAACGGAGAGGGCCGCAGTTGTCCACTGGGTAGAGCGCCGGCCTCGTCCTCGTAATTGGAAAATTGTGGTTCGGTACTCGAGCCGACCAAAGATGGTCCTGTACACTAATGGTGGCTGGTGCACGTAAAACCTGTCGTAGCCGCAATGTCCTCCATGTCCCCATCAAAAATTATACCTCTGGGGGTCACCGAAGCGGGAGAGCCATCCCTTCCTTGGAGGATCAAAATTTCGATGGCATGTCTCCGGACCATCTCTAGGGGCGTCTCCCAGACCGTCGCCAATTGCCCATGTGTGCAGCACTAGTGCGACGTAAAACCCAACCAACCAACCAACCTATAACGGAGAGTCCTTCTGAAGAAAAGCATCGTTCATTTGGTAGTTTAAATTTATTGAAATACAATCTATTACTTTAAATTTTCATCTTATTTAATCATATTTTTTAAATCTCTTTCGTGTGTGTCCATTCAAAAATATTACTTCTTGTGTGAGATTTTTATGAGCATTTTGGACTGTTTGCCTCTTGATAATGATTATAACTTAAGTAATCCGACATGATTTGACCTTGTGTAAATGAGTACCATGATTGACTTTGTATTTTCCATCGGTTAAACATATCTTTTCATATAAATTATACAAAAATTTTATCAATGTGTAATTATTCTCACAATAATTTCAATTGAACTATAACGGAATTTCTGTCAATTATCTACACCAAATATGTTTGTATCTAAAGTGTCTAAAAATGTGTGTTATTCATTTAGAAGCAATATAAACTGGATTATTCACAGCATAAACTGGGATGTTAAAAAATAAAAAATAAATAAAAAATAAAATAATACTGGCTGGATGATAGCCATATTTTAAAAACCTCGCATCATGAGTATACGGTTTTGATTTCTTATAGGGTAAAAATTAGTTGTTTTGGTCAACAGGGATGAAAAAGATATTATGGGGCTACTATGCTGTAAGAATTGCTAATATAAGACAAAAAGAAATAACTAATGATTTTTTACTTATTAAAGAATATGCATAGAACGATTTTTAATATGTACCAGTTCCAATGTACTTTTCTACTATACTATTTTTATTTAAAAATATTTGAAATATTTCTTATTTCATACACTGAAATATACGAGTGAATAACAATTAAAAAAGAAAATCCTCGAAGTATTTTTCGCGCTATTTTTTAATTAGTTGTTTGAAATTACTAGTATTAAAGGAAACAAATATTTTAAAGTTTCATTTTCTCATAATTTTTCAAAATCGTAATAATAAATTTCATCGTAAACATTCACATCTTTTAAAAATATTTATACGTACGATAAATTACACCTGTAGTTCATACAGCAGATTGTTCTAGTAAAAAAATGCAAAGGCTTTTTTTTAAACTCCCTGCTCATTAAATGTAACTTTAAAGACGGAAAATATAATTTATTGTTTAAAAAATTAATGACTGCTGAAACATTTTCGCAATCTAACTTCTGAAACCGGGGTATCTGAACAAAAGACCTTAATCTTGGAAAAGTAATAATGAGTGGGGACATTAAAATAACATTAAAAGATAAAATAAAATTTTAAAAATGTACATTTATTAACTAAATGATTATTTTGCATTTAATGAAAAATTTAATATTGAATGTAAAAATCTAACACATTCACAGTTGATAGAAATAACCACAATTCGAATTTTCCAATTTAATATATAAATGGCAAAACTAGTATGTTATATTCACCCACAATCATACAACTTTTTTTCTTCATAACAGCACCATATACCGACCAATGAGCACAAATATATGATAAATATAGATTCTGACAATAAAGATTTTACAAATACATGTCACCGATTTTTACTCCCTTCTATATGTAATATAGAGAAAGTATTGGATTCGTGATAATTTTTGACCTCCGTTTTTTGATGGATTTACCCGTTTTGGGATCTTCTGACCATGAATTGATAGTTTTTAGAAAATGTCTGTCTGTCTGTGTGTATCACGATTTTTGTGGACACTGTATCTCACGAACCAATGAATGAAATTTAACCAAACTTGGTATTTAGTGTGACCCTGACATAAACTGGTGCTGATTAGATTTGGGGATCAATCGCTCAGCAGGTCGCGCTGTGATCGCATTTTTTCTAAACTTTTGACACGGCAGTATAGGACAAAATTTCGTATAAATGTACATAATGAGAGTTATTTTATACTTGTGATTGTAAAACTAATATGAATTATTGATAATAGTAGTAGTTAACTAGGAAAAAATTTTTATGCATCGCTTCTCTCCCTGGGGGAAGTACCCCCCGGCGGAAGTAAATTTTCAAGATGGGTATCTTTTAAAAGGTCTCGTCGATACCTTTAAAACGAATGGTTGAACTATAGATCTGTGATAATTTAAAACAAAGTTATCGATTTTTTTTTTTTACTTTTAACGAAAAAAAAAACAGAATTTTTTTTTTTTTTTTTTTTTTTTAGTATTGAGAATAAAATAGACTTTTTTTTGGATATTTAGTGTTATACTACTTCACTAATTTGGAAATCGTCTGCATTATCATGGAAGATATTTTTTATAATAATAATTTTAATAAATTATTTTTACTAAGTGAATTTGTATAGGAAAATATAGAAGAAAGTCATGTGGTGGCCACAACATACTAGTTTTTCTTTAATTAAAATTACAAAATGTGTATTGTTGAAGTTTCTTGTTGTTTTAAGTTAAATTTTCATTAGAAGTAAAAAAAAATCAGTTTTGTAATGACAACTTGAAATATATTATTAACAAATTAAGAAGATTTTAACAAAATTTTTTTTGTATTTGATGTTGTTAAATTTTTTTTTCTTCAATTTTACTATAATTTTCTGTATATTTGTATTGAAAAAATAATTTTTTGTAAGAAAAATGAAATAATTTCGTTAGAATTTTAACAGAGACTATTTTGTTAATCTAAACAGAATTTCTATTGGAACCTATTTAAACAGGAATTTTGGTTCTGTCAACCAAATTTTTGTTAATTCAACAAAATATATCTCCAAGTATTCAGTGCAATTTTAATCAATAAAGTGTTGAGATACAGCCTTAAAGTATTATAGAGATATTTTACTTACATCATTACACACAATTGAAACGGAAACATTGTAAAATTACCTTTGATTGTGTACAAAATTTGTGTTTTTTCTTTAATATTTGGATAAAAATATTTCTCAAAATGAACTTTTGAGAAATTTTGTGTCTGCATTTTTATCAGTTTCCAGGCTGATATTAGTTTATTTTGAATTCACACTAGTTTTGGGGGACAAGGATGTATCTATTTAAACTCCCTTTTCCCATTTTAAAACTTTCCAATCATTAAATTAGTGTTCGTTTTATAAAAATGGATTTTTTAAATTTTAATTTCAATGCTAAATCTTTCAGTTTAACGGTGCTTATATATAAATATATAATATATATATATATATATATATACATATATATATAATTTTGAAAATATGTAGAAACTTGAAGATAAGTGGGCGTGGTCAACAAGAAGAAAACACGTTAATAAAAACAAAGAAATAACGAATTAAAGTAATGAAGAACAATTGTAAAAACAACACTACATGTGAAAAACACCCTTCCGCTTCCTCTTCAGTGGGTGGGAGCAGCAGAACAGACAATAAAGTAAATTGAAAAAGGCCTAAGGCAGGCCGCACACCAAAGAAACAAGCGCGACTTGGACGACATAAGAGACAATCCCCAGCATTGCCGCTAACTTTCACTTTACTGCATACGCACACCAGAGAGACAAGCGTCATGTCTTATCAGTCGAGCGTGTGTCTCCCGTCTGTCGCTCGAATCGCGCATGCTACAACCTTTCGACATGTCGCTCATGTTGCAACATGGCGGCGATAGAGATTTGACAACTGTGGGTAAATTTAAATAACACTGGGCTCAACGCAGTCGCTTTTTTCAATACTAATAACTTAAATAGAAATATTTAGTAATCCTTTGCAATATTTTTCTTCGATTGCATATTACGAAGATTGCTTTGTATAAATAATAGTATTAAAACAAAAGTGATTACGCTGAGTCCTACAATGACAATACCAAATTCAAGTCCGTGTAATATACAGCAAACAATCAATTTAAGTTCAGATAGAAAGGAAAAACATATTAAAATAAAAAAAATTCGGATGAAAACAAATTATAGAGTAACAATTTTATGCAATAACCCCCGTTATATATTAAAATTTCGCTCTTGAATTTCATCCGTTTGACCGTTTCCGATAAAAGAAACAGAACAAGTTCACTAGCAAGGGATGCGTGGCTTAGGGGTAAAGGGTTGAACTCGTGTCACAATGGTACTCGGTTCGACCCTCGCCGGAGATTTTTTTTTTTTTTTAAGTAGAAAAATAATTTAAGGAAAATGATAATGATTGAATTCTACTATTTTTCTTTTTTTTTTTTTCAAAGATGTATTCTATAGAAAAACAATAAAGAGGAAAAATAGAGAAAAATTATTCATTTAAAGGGAAGATCAAATATAGGAATTTAATACAATGTTAATAACATCTTGGAAATTATTGGGTTTTGCAATTTTTTATTAAAAACTGTTCAGATTTAAAAGCAACGTTTTCAACTGGAAATTATTAATTTAAATTTAACAATAAAGAAAAAAAATATAAGGTGCAATGTAAAATTATTTTTCTTAAATTATTCATTTATTTAAATTATAAAGGAAAAAAAAAAAAAAAAATAGTAATAATTTTGTAGAATATTTCTTTGCATATCAATAATAACTTAATTAAAGCAGACAAGCTTTGTTTTCTGCTAGTAACAGGACATAAAACATTAAATAAAAATTTAAATAAAACATTAACAAAATAAAGGAATAAATAAATGAAATATAAAAATTATTTTCCCCTAAATAATTCATTTATTTAAATGATAAAGTAAAATAATATTTTTTTTAAAGTTAAAATAATAATTCAACAACGAAAAATTAGTTTTTAAATTTAATAATTATTTTCTCTTAAATTATTCTTTTATTTTTATTTTAAAAAATTAATCATTTTTTAAATAAGAAAAATTAACTTTTATTTTACTCATTCATTTAAATGAATATAAATTAAAAAGTATATATAAATAAATAAATAAAAATAAATAAATAAATTGAATAAATAAATAAATAAATAATATATAAATAAAAAGTGCGATATAAAAATTATTTAGATTATTTATTTATTTAATAATAAAGTTTTTTTTTTTTTTTTCCAGGTTGAAATAATTTTTTTTAATAATTTAATAGACTATTTATTTTTACACAACAATAGTAACACAATTAAAGCAAGCAATCAGCTGTTTTTATTAGAAGATGTTTATTAAATGTTAATTATAAATTTAAATAAAACATTAACCCCCCCCCCCCTTTCCCCCACAAAAATATGAAAATTACTTTCCCTTAAATCACAAAGAAAAATTAAGTGTTTTTAGTTAGAATATAATATTTGATTAATTTAACAAAAAAAAAAAAAAAAAAAAAAAAAAAAACTATTTTTAAATTTAATAATTATTTTCTCCTTAATTACTCTTATCTTAATTTTTTTTTCTGTTTTACTTGAAATTATAATAGATTTAGAAATTATAATCTCCTTATATTATAATAAATAAAACCTGAAATCTCAAAAGTCAACAAGCACACGTGATCAAAAACGCTTCCTTCGCAGGATGTCTCTGTCGCTTCGGTGTGAGTGTGAAACTCGAGTCGCTTGCGCCGCGTCTCCAATTCAAGAGACGTATCGCGTATGCCGCTGTCGCTTGCCTCTTTGGTGTGCGGCAGGCCTAACAGGTTTCGGAAACATGGCGAAACTAGCATACTCCCAACAAAAATCTATGAAATTCTAAAACGAGATTAAATTACTGGTAAATTATATATAACATTAGTAATGTAAATTGGATATAAAAATATCAATGCTTCATAAAAGCAACATAACTAAATCAATATAATAGTCCATAACTAAATCAATTTAATAATCCAAAAAATACAAAGCCGATATTTGTGATAAGAATAATTTAATAAAAGAACATGCTAGATCGTCATGTTCTTCCCACCCAGACCTGAATGGCAAAAAGGTATTGTAATGAACAATAATTATATATATATATGCACTAGGGGGGTCCTTAAAAATTAACATTTAAATTTTTGTATGGGACACAGACTTATTTTGTTCTATGTATAAAATAATGACTTCCACAAAACTTTCAAAATTTTAAAACAAGTTTTAATTTTATACATAGAAGAAAATAAGCGTGTGCCCCATACAGAAATTTAAATGTTAATTTCTAAGGACCACCCTAATATGCACATTTTTTCTAATTTTTTAGCTGTAAAATGGAACATAATAATAATAATAATTTTTGGAAAAAGAGTATTAATGTAACGGTTGGGAATTTTACGAATATGTAAATAGAATTAAAATAAAATAATATTATAGTTTTAAAAAATTTAAGAACACGCTTTTATAGAAATGTGAACTAAAAAGCACAAAATGTCTATCTTAGTATTAAAATGCAGGGTAAGAGAAAATCGTGTGAGTGACACACCATAATATTTACATACATTTAAATCTTTAATTAAAATAATTTAGAATTAAACAAATACCATTTTTAAAAAATCTCCCCTGACTGGGCTCGAACGCTAGACCTTTAGGTTCGTTGGAGCTTTACCTCACAGCCACAGCGTTCACGTAGGGAAAGTCTTTTTTTACAATATAGATTTTTTGTTTGCTCCCAGAGCGGTTACAAACATACAAACATACATACATACAAACATACATACAGGTGAAGCTAATAAAAGCGTGTTAAAAAATAAATAATTTAGGTAATAAGTCATTTTTTATATACAAATTTCCCCATCGATTTACATGAGTTTCTGTGACGGGAGACGGGGAAATTATCAAAGGGAGAACCTTAATGGGACGTCTTAAAATAAAGACATTTTGGATATATGTATATGTAAACATAACAACAATATTAAGTGTTTTAAAAAATATTAAGTGTTTTAAAATTTTTCGAATCTCCTTAGATTAAAAAAGAACTTCCAACCCCCGAGGAATGATTTGCCTTTCCCTGCACGTCGATCTGTCCGCCTATTCGCTGCCTTGCCTTTCACTGAATAGGAATAGGAATATTAATAGTACATAAAACAAGACAAAAGCTAGAAAATGTTATAGAAACCCCTCTATTTAATGACAAATTGAAATATATTAATAATATTAACCCGTTAGCGCCCATTGTCTTCATTTGAGGACAGCTAATAAAATGGCACGTATGTTTTTTGTGGTTTCTTGGAATGATTTCTGCTTTTTAGTCACAGTTTATAGCGTCACTGTAAATGATCCGTGAAAGTTTTATGTGCCTACTATTAATTATTATTTCATAATTTGGATAGTCATTTTATGATTTTTCATTCGTTGCACCTATATTTGCTTTTTGCGCAGGTATACTAATTTTAAAAAAGTTGAATAATAATATATATTATAATACTTTACTTTCGAGATCTTTGTCAACATATAATAAGAAATTAATCTGTTATCTCAAAGTTTTTCTATCTCGAAGTTTTTTCTCTAGTCAATGAATGAGGATAGGCTTTAAATTTAAAACTATCAGAAGAATCGTTTAAGTTAGTATATTTTACTGTCAGTTGTCTATATTAATTTAGAAGTAAAATAATCATCTAATAATATTTTGCAAAATCAATTCGGGCGTTAACGGGTTAATAATATAACATACTATTTAATATCTTTTTTTTTTTTTTTTTTTTTTTAATAGAAAGAAATTTGTAATATCTAGACCATTTTGTATTACAGATTTAGTATATGACCCGCTTGGCGACTTTTAAATTTTTGTCACTATTTGGTGATGAATTTTTGGGTATAACTGCTTTTTAATTAAAAAAAGAAAAAAAAGAAAGAAAAAGAAAATAAAAAAATAATATCTATTTTTTTCTAATGCCTTTACTTTTTACTACTGAATTTTTAGTTAATTTAGGGCAGTATAATACTCTCTATGTATTTTTAATGCTAGACAATAATTTTACACGTTCAAAAATATATGAAAAGAAAAAGAAAGTTTTTTATTACTATTTTAACTTGGAAAATTCTCCTGCAGCTTCAGTTAATTATTCTGCCTACCTACCTACTTCTTAAAATAATAAAAGATAAAATCTACTCCATTCTTTATAATAGTTTTAGGTGACAATTTTTTTTTCTTGCCGTAATTAGAAATACGAAATATGTCACAGATATGTATAATTCTGCAATGTTAAAAAATTATCAATGCTAAATTAGAAGTTGCAGTCGTTTAAATAGTTTGAATTTGAATATAAAATATTCTTTTGTGCCAAAATATATATCCAAAGTATTTTAAAATATATTTCAAACTAAAAAAGATGAATACACTTTAAAGACCAATGGAAATGCAGTCAATTAAATAGATATGACATTATTTCATTATTCATACACACACTCACACACACACAGAAAGGAACGTATAAAAAAATATTAAACAACATAAGAAATTGCCAGTAAGAAAATTAATATTCTAAAAGTTAAAAAAAAAAAAAAAAAAAAAAAAAGATATCTGCAGACGACAAATTAAAATCTTAGTTTAATTTTTTTCATTGAAAATATTTAATGCAACGCTTTCTATTATTTATTTCTAGACGAAAAATTTCTTTGTTACCAATAGCAACATTGACATTTATTTTATATATTTTTTTTTACACTGTTGATCATATTTTAATTTTCCTGTGGACAAATGACGTCATACCAGTGAAAGAACAACGATTTCAGAAACTTTTTATAAGATGGCAAATAGAGTACATTTATTCACCGACGTTTTCATTCAATAACTTCGTTAATTAGAATGCTAGAAATTTTTAACTAACTGAAATGTTTTCCTTGGAGTTTTCAGCACTTATTGATATCTCTCAGGATGCGAAGGGCACTGCCCTGAAGTCCAAACTTAGAAATCTAAATGTGTATCATGTAGGGATGCTACACTAAACTTTTCGTATAGATCAAGCAAATGGTTCATGTACAGGGGCACCCAAAAGAATTCAAATACGTTACGTCTATAGAGGAATTTGCAGGTGAGTATCGTTTAGACAGACTGTACTAAGCCAAATGAAACGAATATATATTTTTTGTATCCGTTAAAACGTCTTTCACGTAGAATACGGTATGGAAATAATTCACTGTTCGTTTACAGTGTTACACAAAAGAACTAGATTATAGTGGGACAATACTTGAAAATTGATGGAAGTGTATTTCAAGTAGTGTCATGTGTTATTAATATAGGATTATATTTATGTGCACCATGTGATGTGTACATAACTTTCAGAAGTATACAGGGCTGTCAATATTTAAGCAATAATATTCTTTTTGATTGTTAGTGGAAGTGCTTTACTATAACAGTATTTTACCATGTCCTGGAAAGCTGCTCAGAAATTAAAATTAATTCTCATATCCATATGGTAAATAATGCATTTCTTTAAGCTAAATATTCATAGCTTGTTTTTTTGTATGTTTACACGTTTTGAGGCTTCCTGATTACTAAAGTCAAGTGTTTAAGATTTGATCTTTGTCTCTGTCTGTTAGAGTACACTAAAAACAGATAATTTCAGACGATCTAAATGTCGTATTTTGAAGTTAGTATGTTTGTTACTAGAAAAGTTTTATCAAGACTGATTTGTTTCTAGGAATATTACTTGTGAAAGTTGTGTTAATAACTTTAAATGAACTTTTGAATTTAATAACAGATTTGAATTCTATATAAATGTAGGTGAAATGTGGGGTTGAAAGAAGCGGTATCCCCGCCCTCACATAGAATTATTTGTCAAACAAAGGTGTTTTGAAGCCCAATTTGAATTGTTTTAACATAGGTTTATATAACATTACTCGTTATCTTACCCTTTAATTGTTTATAATATTGAATTTCAGGGTAAGAGAAAGTCGTGTGAGTGTCACACCAGATTATTTTTAATATATATATATATATATATGTATAGATAGATTTTAAAATGCTCCAATCGTGCTTATTTTAAACTTCCCAACCTTGATTTCGTATTTTTGTCGTTCAAATATATATTCAGAGCATTCTTGGATATTACTTTGTGGATACAGCAACAAGTTAATTTATAGCAAATTTTTCTCTATTTAAATTGGGAATTTCATGCGCGATAGTGCAGGTGTTAAGGCCGATTCCTTGGACGTGGGTCCTAGACCTGAGTAGTATGCCCTTCCCTCGAGGGGTCTTTTGACGAGTCCTGTCCCATATTTAAAAATGGTTCTGGGGAAAATCAGGAAAATTTAGAATGTCTAGGTCAACGATTACGATCTAGCATTGACCCTGGCATTTCTCATACACCAGTTTTGAGCGTATAATATCTCGATCATTAGTGGGACGAAAATTTTTAAAACTTAAAATTGTGTTTTAATGTTTAAATTGTTAAAAACTAGTAAAATGGTTACATGTATACATTTAAGGAAGGAATGCCTTCCCCTTTTCGACAACCCCAAAGGTACTGATTTCGGAACATAGAGGATATTGGAGATACGACGAATTTTGCATGCACCAGCCACATTATTCACACATATCAAAATTTTCTTTATTTTAAGACGGTAATGTACAAAGGAACTTTATAAGTCAAAAGTAACAAATGTAAAAAGTCAGTAGTTCGAAAAATATGTTATCAGTACTTACGATGCATTATATATATACAGTCCCTGGCAAAATTATTAGACGCACTGTAAGATTCTATGTAAAATCTTAATTATCAGGTGATACTATACAGCTTTATTGTTTTTACTAGATACAATGTATTTTTTTTTTTTTTATTATCCATCTTATTACCTGTTTTTTAACACAAATAAAATACTATAGTTATAGAAAAAATATGTATTTATTAACTCTTGAAAAATTTTGAAATTAATGCAATTAAATGTTAATATTTTGTTGAGCCACCTTTAGCAGCTATGCGAGCTTCAATTATGCATCTGAGGATGGTGATTCCACACATGAATGACCTTTTCTAAGAGTTGCGTTTTGTTTATGATCACACCTTTAGCCACTTCTCTCGTCATCAGCTCCCTCACGTTTTCAGTAGGTTTCACATCTTGGCTATTACCCGGCCAATCCAACAAGGGATTTTTGGCACTTCCAAACAATCTTTAACAGGCCGTTCTGTGAGGCAGGGAGCTCCATCTTGCATAAAAATGAATGCGGTTATCCATTTGGAAACCATTCTCTGAGCTGCAAAACATGTAATTATTAAAAAACTATAGTGCGTCTAATAATTTGGCCAGGGACTGTATATACTTATAAACATTTAAAGACTAAATTGGAATATTATTATTATTGCATAAATTTTTTTATTTTGCCACCAAAAGATTGCATTTCAGTTGCATCAGTGATATGTACCAATGTGCAAAGAAGTTTGCAAAACAACCCGAACAGCGTCATTAGGTTAATAGGTTACATTTCACACTGTAAACGTAAATGTCTTAAATTCAGTTTAAAAAGTGTCTTAAATGGATGGTCATTTTTTAAGCGAAAAAAAAAGTCTTACTTTTTAAGACACTTTTTGCATCAGAAATTAAGATATTGCAAGTGTCTTAAAACGCCTCCATGTTTTAGGCTTAAAAACACCGCCATGTTAAGCTTAAAAATACTACCGTTTTTAAGGCTTTTTAATAAATATATAAATAAATAAATATGGCGTGCGATAATGTTTTTCTGTTAAAAATATATTTTAGAATTGTTTAGAGCATTAATGAAATATTTATATAAAAAAAGAAAGAAAGAAAAATGTCCCATTTTCCGGCGTTGGGATTCGAACTCACACTGTTTAAGGAAACCGAAACCTCGAGCAAAGCATCTTCGGAGTGGCCAGAGTGAAGCATTTACCAATCACGCTACTGTCAAATACATCAATACGTGTTTTTATGATATAATATACTGCAGTATTAGTGAAACTAATCGCAGTTTTAAGTTTTATTTCTAATTTTTTACCATAAAACTATTGATAGTATGGTATCTTAAACTTAATAAATATTATTATCTTAAATTTCATATTTAGAGGACCAGAATGTTTTAATAATGCATTACAAGTAGGTGAAGGTTTCATCCCTCGATGATAACGATTTCTTTCCTTAAAGTGATATTTAAATTAAAATGTACTGTGATCATGAATACAAGAAAATTTGTAGTTTTACATTTAGATGTAGATGAATTTGTGAAAGAAAAAAGTTTTTAAATAAATAATAAGAAGAAGACAGAAAGAAAAAAAAAAAAATATGCCCAAATTATTCATGATTGTTCACTTATAAATTCGCTTTCTTTACAAATTACTTGCTTTCACACTTTTTCTTTTAATATAAGAAAGCTTTAAAGACAAAGATTTTTTTTTTTTTGAACAAAATAAGCTTTGTGTCTAAATATGTTGTTTATGAATTGTGTTAAAGATAATAGCATGTAAATATCATTCACATTCCTAGAGTATTATTCCATAAAAATATAATTTCATAAATCTACCATAATTTAAGTAGTTTAACTGCTTATTATATAAAATAATATATTTATTGAATGTGGAAAGAAGTAGGATAAGCATATTTTCTTAAAGTAGATTCCATATGAAAAAATTTCTAAGTAATGCAAGTGTCTGAATTTCTCAAGTGTCTGAAAATTCAAACGCGTTTTGCTGTCTGAAAATTGGCGTATTTACGTGTTTCAGACATTTTTGTGTCTGAATTGATATTTCAGCCATATTTCTGTTTTAAATTAAAATATCTATAACGTCTAACGTACATTTTAAGACATTTACGTGTCTTAAATGCCGTTTCAGTTGTTTTTATGTCTTACTTTAAGACCCTTTTATTTGCAGTGCAGTTGCGTCAATGATGTGCATCAAAGAGCGACACAGTTTGCAAAGCAATTACAATACTTTGTAACATGCACTTTATGTAGAAATTTGTAGAAAAAACTGAAATATTATTATTATTGACAAAAGAGTTTATTTTACCAGTGAATTATTGGATTTAAGTTTCGTCACTGATGTCTACCAAAGAGCAACACAGTTTTCAATACTTAAGTTAGTAGGTTAATAAAGTTGCATTTGTGATGCGTCAGTGATAATATGATTATAGATATTTGAAAAAGAAATTGGAAAAAGATTATCATTGACAAAAGATTGAATTTTGCCACTCAAACGTTACATTTTACTTGCGTCAGTGTATTAAAAATCAACACAATTTGGAAAGCAGTTCCAATAACGATAGTCGGTTAATGAGATTAATCGATATGTGTAACGTCTGATTTAAAACAATCTCATAACGAAAAGTTTCACAGTGCCTGGAAGCCAATGATTCACTGATTCACATGATAGGAAATGCCGGCACTTTCTTCGATTCAGATAATAGTTGAGAGCAAAGCCTTACAAATTAAGCTTGTTCACATAATGTTAAAAAATGTCGCAAAGTAAATTCGACGTTAGCGCTTCTCCTCGTGCAATGGCTGCGGTACCCAAATAAAAGCTGCGAAAAACCCGCCCCTATTGTACTTTCTTCAAAAATGCTATCTCTTATGTCTTTATAATGAAAACAAGAATTAATTTTAGCCCTAAATGAACATTATAGATGTGATTATTTATTTGAAATTATTAGCGTACATTTGACTTTAAATACAAAATACGTTAGATGTTAGCTAATAATCTCAAGTAAACAATCACTTTATTATTAGCTAACATCTAGTATTTAAAGTCAAATGTATGCTAATAATTTCAGGTAAATAATCACATCTACAGTCACTTAGACCCAGAATTAATTAGTGTAAAATATAATTTCTTAAATCGACCTTCTAACATTGTAAATTGTATTATAAATAGGAAAAAATTCATGTATTAGTTATTTAAGAAGAAAATGTTAATGTACGCAATTTTCAAAATTAAAATTTTGGTTAATAAAAAAAAAATAATAATAATAAATAAAATAAAATAAATTGGAAAAGGAATCGCTTATAAAAGATGACATTATCATTATTTCTTATATTTAAAAATGCATTATATCAGGTTCCATAAAAACAATCAGACGCAGACGAAACCATTCGCAAAAATTTTATCATCTAAATAAAATATATTTTTAATCGCTTTATAACCAAATCTGTAACTAAAATAACATTTAGGAATGATAAAGTAACATTTAGGAATGATAAAGTAACATTTAGGAATGAACAAATATAATATACACTGACTTGTTTTAACATCATAACAAATCAAACGAATTGAAAATTCCATAGATTTTCTCTTGATCCGTAATGAATAAAAAATTTAAGAGATTCAGATTTCAATAACTATACATATAAATTGTAAGAAGTATTGAAAAAGCACTTTTTAAAAATTATTGTAAAATATATTACTTATCTTAAAATACGGTAAAATATGCGAAATATGAATATTTTAAAAATACATGAATTTTTTCGGTCATATGTGAATTTGTTCAAACAGAATTCTATTTTAATTTTAAATCGAGCATCTTCTGAGTCCGAGTAAACAAATTCTATTCGAGCATGCACAGTTTCAGCCTGAGTAGTTTAGGTACCGCCAGCACGAGATGGCTTTATCATCGATCAGTGGTGTAACCGTGATGTAATCGTGACGTAACTGCTACGAACTACGCTACCCATTGTTCCATTGGCGCGAATACTCTTAATTTGTAAAGCTTTGGTTGAGAGTAGCATCACATCACATTATAATCCTTATGAATGATAACCGTCACAGTGAACGTTTTCAATCCTAACTATTTTAAACCTAATAAAATATCGAAACAATGAAATCGTTTAACGCTAGGGAAAATGTAGATTCTTGTCACTAAACATATCAGCTTTAACCCTAGATAACTAAACATTTGTCTAATAGATTACGGACCCCTGTCAGGTTTGCGAATTCGAGATGTTCCAGTTGCGCTCATACCAACTCACTCAAAGTACCTTCATAACTTGTGAAATGAGTTATCCAAAGTTGATAAACACGGCTGTACACTTGTCACCGTAAACTGGGGTGACTTTGACGCCCATCATGTTTTGTGTTTGCTGTTTGGCATTCCACGTGCAACTCTCATCAACAAGGTCATTAGTGTACACAATAAGACTCCAGGTAGCCAAACTGTTCTAAGAGGAGATGAGGAAAGAATCCTTGCTCAGACTTTAACCACTGTTGCTAAGTGGGGATTCCGTTAACTAAACCTGATGTCCAGGCTGTCGTTAAAAAATATCTGGACGAAAAGGGTATAAACATCAAAATGTTCAAAGACAATCTTCCAGCTTCTGACTTTATTGATGGTTTTATATGAAGAAAAAACTTACTGTGCGTTTAGCTGCTGTGTGAGTGTTCACACATATGTTCTGTAAAAGTTTATTTATTTATTCAAATTTAATAAATAACAAAAAGAGGGATTAATATAGGTAATGAAAAAAATCTTTTTAAATTTATGTAATTCAATTAATTAATTATATAGAATTTCTCGTTTTCTTTTCAAATCAAAAACGTTTCATTTAATAGCATTTCTTTGTCTTTCAATAGTTACAAGCACATTGTTCTCTGAATGAAATAAAGTAATTTTTATATCGGGGTTTTTGAAAAGTAATTTTGTTTATACTTCTTCCCCGAAAAAATTAAATCATTTTAGCTATAATTATTTATTTTGTGAATGTAATTCAAAAGCCGTTACCAGCTTATTTCTTGCATATGTATGTATTAATAAAACAAAAATAGTCATTTCACTTAATATTTATTATGCTTGTGTTTACATTAAAAGCTATTATTACTTTTCGAGCAAATCATTATAGTTCTAAAAATAGATTTCTAATGGATGTTTCCCGTCTGCATAGCGCCTCTGAAAACCGTTTGTTTTGTCCGTTGCTGTGATTGACACCTGGCGCAGCTTTTTAATGCCAAGTCGATCTGATTTTAGTAACGACATTTTATATTCAAAAATTTTGTATTAAAATATATTAAAGACAAAGAAATAGCTTGGCATTCTTTTGGCTGAATTTTAACGATGCCAACTTTTTCGGGTTGCGTTGCACTTTTTTGACTCTGAGACTGGCAGAGCTCCTATAATCTTTGCTTAAAAAGGAAGTAATTTTGACGGCCTCCTCCTCTCCTCCCGTACCATTTACCGTATGGAATTGTGTTCTTTTTCTCAATAATTAACAAGATGTAACTGATTTATTAAAATGTCATTTATTTTCGTTCTATCAATAAAGGACCTGTTCAAGTGATTGATTTTTTTGCTTTACCTGCAATGTGAGTTTCTTTCAGCATTTTTAAGCATTTTATCACGGCTAATCAACTATGGATCTGGGTGTGATTTTTCAATATTATAGCTGCCAATATCAAAACGTCCCGTGCAAGTGTAATCCCAGAAGTTATCAACAACTTCTTCGGTAACATCAAATGTAAATGTTGCACATATAAAGGTTTGTTGATAACATAATTCCAATACTAGCATTTGAAAAACACGGCAATAAATGGGAAAAACTTGTGTCAGGTATAGCAAAGTGCTACAATTAAAAACTCTCACTTTGCGGGTAAAACATGAATGTGCTGTTTTAGGATTCAAGTCGACTAGTAGAGTTAGTTCTCATCCTAAATTGAAATTGTAATTCACGATATGCAAATATTTTGGAAAGTAAGATAGTATAAAAGTAGAAGGAAGATTGTTTCGGGAAGTTAGTTGGTGTTAGTTAGTTGGAGAGAGAGTTGGAAGGAGTGAGCTAGAATGTTAGTTGAGAGGAGGTACTTCGTAGTTGGAGTGTGTTAGTATGAGAGTTGAGGGAGCTAGCTGTTAGCGGCGTAGGATAGAAGAGAGTAAGTCCTGTAGCATTGTAGCGTCAGGGAATCCTCCTACATGCGAAAGATTACTCGGCCTTAGAAGCTAATTTAAATAAAAGTAGTTGAGATCATTTGCGAGTAGTTAAGTAAAGTAAAGTAACGGAGGTTATTTATTGATGTCAAAGCATTTAAGATGGCTACCCCCATTTAAACGTACTAAATCCAATCAAAGTCCAGCGTTCCCCTTCTTATTTAAGCTCAATTAAAGCTCCATTGATTTTACAAATCTGACTCTGTCATTTCTTCATAGACTTAAGTATTTCAGTTTACAGCTTCAAGTCAATCTAAAGATAAATAAGCAAGATTCAAGTTCCATGCTCATAAATTAATTAAGTTAATCTAAGTTCATATTTAAGATCCAGGAGTTAAGATCTAAAATTGAGAATATGGCATCCGCTTATTCTCCACATTGGCGCCCAACTTTGCTCGAATCCCCCCCCCCCCCCGAGCAAGTCTTTTTTGATGGCACCACTAGCGTGCTGCAATTTTTTGAGCAGCTTGAATATTTTTTTCCATTTTAATAAAATCAATGTTAAAAAACAATATTCTTGGTTAGCCTATTCCCTAGAAGGAGAACCGAGACAGTGGCATAGGTTAATCGCCTGCCATTCGCTTGGCCCAAATCCAACCTATGACGAGTTAAAAAGTCGGGTCATCGAACTCTTTGCCACTCGGTATGACAAACTAAGATTGCAACATGACCGTTCCCTCCCCCTCACGAACGTCAGTGGGAAACAATATTAAACCCAGTGGAAAAACCGCAAGAAGTTATCAAGTCGCAAGAAGTAAGCTCAAGTACATTAAGTCGCCCTAAAACTTGTGAGGAAAACTTTATTTCTAAGGGCAAAAGCCAAACGCAGGTGACTGCAAACGAACAAACTTCATTTTCAAACAGCGATACATATGAAACTAAATCTATTATTCAGAATTTTGCTACGGATAATAAATCCGAAAAATTATCTCGTGTTGCGACAGGAATTGTAAAAGAAAATCCTATTAAAATTACTGTGGCTGCGGAAACTGTTAAACTAAGCGAAAATGTAAAATCAGTAAATGATTCGATTAATTCTTGTAACTCAACTTTAACTGTCAATTTTGAATCTATACAGCCGACACAGTCAAATATTTCTAATGCGAACGTGAACTTAAATTGTCAAAATGACCCGCCGATTAAACTAAAAACAAATGAGGTTATTTTAAAGAAGGTAATTTCAACGGTACATTTAACCTCTTGTGAAGTCTCTAGACCATCTAGCAGCCCTGCATTCGACAGTATGGAGCGAAAACAACCTCCTCCGAACAGTGAAAATGTTCTGGGTGTGAAACCCCCTCCTGAGAGTGACCAGGCACCATGTTCGAACCCTCCTCAGAACACCAGCGATCCTGCAAAGTCTCGCCTAAATCTGCAAGCCACCAACGCTGCAACTCTACAGGCCAGTCTGTCCTGCATGTCTTATTTTGCTGCTATAAAGGAATCAATCTGTCAGGTGCTATGGTTTTATATTTTTTCCATTGTAAACTGTAGTTCTATCACAGCAGTTATGAAATTTTCGACATGTAGAACTTTCATTTGGACTTTCAGCCATGATCTCAAAGAAATGAACTTTTTAAAATATCACAAATCTAAATTTAAACTTGCTGCATGAACTTTCAACTACCGAAATTTCATGTACTGTTTACATGTCATAAATTTTTTTCTGTATATAATATATGCATGTATGTACGTTAATGTTTTTTTTATTCCTAGCCAACACCAGCAGTTCTTGGTAAAAAACCTTTTTGAACATTTTATATAAATTTCCCCCCTCTTTAGTTTTGTGAATGATCTATATATCTGTACTTAAATGTTTTCTGTTTAGCCATCACCTGCAGCAATTCGTACGATAAATTTTCTTACCTTTGTATATAAATTTTCTCATGATCAATATGTATATACTCTACTACTTTTCTATTTTCTAGCCAACAACGGAGTCTTGAAAACTTTTTTTGAATAACTCTGCATATATATATCTATTCATTATATATATTTTTCTAAATGTCGTAAATTGTATAAAATAAACTTTTATAAGTGTATAACCATTTTTCTCTATAGTTTGGTAAATGTAATGTAAAGTGTATGTACGTAAATCTTTTTTATTTCTCAGCGATCAACTGCAGTTTTGAAAATTTTGCATCCTTAAATATGTTTTCTAAATGTTGTATAAAGTGTATCAAATGAATTTTCGTGTTGTAAACTTTTGAATTTTTTACTAAAAGTTTTTATGTATGTATATCTATTACTATGGGGTAAAAAGAGAATTTTTTTTAAAAGCTATTTTGCATGTAAATTCGCGTTTAACGACTAACCTTATTAATCCACTAACATTTTGTTTTTCCGTACGCAAATACCTAGTTGAAATATGGCTTATGTATAAAATTATGTCATTTATCTATATACAAGTGTAGTTCACGTCTATTTTTGATGTATACGTTTAAAAAAGTTTTAATTTTAGAAAATCTGAGGTCCAGTTGCTGATCCTGACTCTAAACCCGAAGTAGAGATGTTCAATCTGAAAAGCCAGCTTGATTTCTTCAATTCTTACTTTTGATGCTAAAGACGGTATTTTTGGAACTGTGCCAGTGTTTCTGTTTTCTAAAGTCAAAGGTGCTTTTCGGAACAGTGCCAACAGCAGTGGATTGACCTTTCAAGTTAACTCACAGTGGACAACTGGAAGTCTTTTTTTCTGATGCCCGTTTAAGTATTTTTCCTAGCTGATGATCTGGGTTAAGACTAACCTGCAGATGGATAAAGATATACAAGTTTTTTGTTAATAAAGACTTTTTAATGTCACAATTTAATTTCAATAACGATCGCATTTATTTTTATTAAGCGATCCGTTTTCTACTAAAATTTATTTTAAATTAATGAAAATTTTTTCCTTTCCATTTGTTTTAAGGAAAGATGTACCTGTATTTCCCCGCTGTAATTACGCTGGACTTTAGATAAGTTTAAACTAAATTAGGGCATGGAGTTTCTGCCGTCAAGCACCTCAGATGGAGCTAAACAAGAAAAGTATTTTTATCATCAATCTTTCCTGAGTGGGCAGTTTTAAGCTCGGCCTTACTTTTTCTCACGATTGGATTTTTTTAAAAACAGCTAATAGTTATTTTTGGGCAGTCTAGTTTAAATTTAAGTTTTCCCCCTCTTTTTTTTTCTTTTTCTAAAATATTATATAGTTGAATTTTAAACAGTAAGTCACTGCAGCTAACTTTTCTTTGCATAGTATTGCAATAATTTAAAATTTGCACGGGTAAAAACCCGTTGGGGATTTTTCCCGCGAAATTTTTTTTTGGGGGAGGGACTGTCAGGTATAGCAAAGTGCTACAATTAAAACTCTCACTTTGCGGGTAAAACGTGAATGTGCTGTTTTAGGATTCAAGTCGACTAGTAGAGTTAGTTCTCATCCTAAATTGAAATTGTAATTCACGATATGCAAATATTTTGGAAAGTAAGATAGTATAAAAATAGGAGGAAGATTGTTTCGGGAAGTTAGTTGGTGTTAGTTAGTTGGAGAGAGAGTTGAAAGGAGTGAGCTAGAGTGTTAGTTGAGAGGAGGTACTTCGTAGTTGGAGTGTGTTAGTATGAGAGTTGAGGGAGCTAGCTGTTAGCGGCGTAGGATAGAAGAGAGTAAGTCCTGTAGCATTGTAGCGTCAGGGAATCCTCCTACATGCGAAAGATTACTCGGCCTTAGAAGCTAATTTAAATAAAAGTAGTTGAGATCATTTGCGAGTAGTTATGTAAAGTAAAGTAACGGAGGTTATTTATTGATGTCAAAGCATTTAAGAGGGCTACCCCATTTAAACGTACTAAATCCAATCAAAGTCCAGCGTTCCCCTTCTTATTTAAGCTCAATTAAAGCTCCATTGATTTTACAAATCTGACTCTGTCATTTCTTCATAGACTTAAGTATTTCAGTTTACAGCTTCAAGTCAATCTAAAGTTAAATAAGCAAGATTCAAGTTCCATGCTCATAAATTAATTAAGTTAATCTAAGTTCATATTTAAGATCCAGGAGTTAAGATCTAAAATTGAGAATATGGCATCCGCTTATTCTCCACACTTGTGCATGTTAAAGTCTCCCCAAGTCTAGGGTGACTTTGACACCCCACTTAGTACACCATTCTGACTTTATAACACTGTTATTGAAAAATCTAATGATAATGTGAGGTTGAGGAGTTATCTAATGTTACATTACAATTACACAATTACGGAATACTTGAAGGCACTGTTCATAAATGCGAAATGCAGGTTCAAAAGGTGTCAAAGTCACCCCAGTTTATGGTACCTTTCGAGATTTGCTGCAATCGTCGTCTAACAGTCGAATGTTTAGTGATCATCAAAATAAATATTGAAGATATTTTGAATATTGAAAAGCCTATAGAAGACACGACTAAAAGTGCGGCGAGCAAACGTAGAATTTGTATTTGCTGTCCATCAAAGAAACGCAGAGTGCCAAAGTACGTATGCAACTACTACAACAAAAGCTATTTGTGGAGAGCACACTTTTAACATCTGCCAAGAGTGCAAACGATAATGTATACTACTTTTCTATTTTTTATTTGAAATATTATAATACTTTTTTTTAAAGTTACGCTAATTTGTTTGAAATAAATAACAGAAATATAAAAATATACTTGTTTTTAATTCGTAGTCTGTGAGACGAATGATTAATTACAGAGTAACACTGATTTAAGTTTAGTTATCTAGGGTTAAAGCAATCGAAATCTCTTTCGGTCACTGTATAAAAACTGCAACACACTATCTTAAATGTTTATATGGTTTTAGTTTTTTGTTTTTATCACGTTTAGATCACCTAATACAAAGAAGAGTATTTTTTTTCTTTACTTTACCTAAATTATTTTGATAAAAAATAAAAATTATAGTCTTTACTGAGAAATATTTTTTTAATGAAGTCAGTACATTAAAGAACTAATCCCTATTAATAAGAAATAATAACTATTTAACCCTAAATCTGTATTAAAGATATAAATGAAAAAAATTAAATCTTTTTTTTAAAGTAATATCCATATGCAGAGTTTAATAACTCAGCAACCACATTCAGTCCTGTTTATAATTATGAACTAACTTTTATAACAAGTAAAATCTCACCGGAGATATGCGTATAAAATAGTGCTTTTAACAATCCTTATAGTATTGCAGTATTCAAAGACCATTATGTGATATCACAAGTACACTAGCAATTCAGTTTTTCATTACTAACATAATAACGCGTATAACTTTAGTTCGGTTTAAATTGTTTTTCTAAGATTGTAAAATAATTCTAAATAATCGTGTCCAAAAGAACTTTGATGATTTTTCATGGATTTACTTTCATAACTTTTATTTTTAAATAAGTTTCTAACTAGAAGAAAAATACGCTATTTTTATCTTTATCAATGTCTTATAAATTCACATATTTGGTAAAATCAGATCACTAAATCGATGGATGGCGGAATTTCGCTTTAGAAAGGCCGCGAAACGGAAAACACAGTCTGGTGTCAAGAGTCTCATATATCCAGCTCAAACGACAGACAGAATCCTTATTTAGTATGGAGACCAACAATTTGCGATTTAAAAATTATGAATCCATAACGGATTTAACTTTCAGCCAATGCTTTTATTATTGATACTGTTCTTTAAGAATTCCAAATATTATCCCATCGATTGTGAATCAATACTGTGATAACCTGCTCATCGCAGGCAACTAATCTAACAACTATATCAATATTAACGCAACGTTAATCCTTTGGCCGGAACATGTTTTCGTCATGCTTACCAGGAACATCGGTCTCACAGACCGCTTTTTTAAAAAAGGGTACTGAATGTATTTAGCGAAATTTAGTGGCGATAAATAATGAATTCTTGCAGCCATAAAATTACTTTCTCAATCATGACGTATCATAGAGGCAACAGGGTATATTATATGGTTGATTTTATTTAATGTCGCATTAGTACTACGCAGTGGGTAAAAATGGGTAAAAATGATAGCTACTGATAAAATATACCTTTCAAAGGACAGATAAATCCTCAAGGAAACTTCATGCAATGACTCGCTTGTGAATGAATTGGCTCTGGAAGACTTCCTACAAATAATTCTTCTTTGCTTTGAATAACTTACTACTTAAATATATCTGACGACTGGGAAAAACTTTGAACAAATCATCGTAACAAAACTTTACCTAAAATACTTTCCAATCCAACTCGAACATCAAAAACTCGCCGTAAACCATAATTCCGTTAGAAACTCACAACTTCCCTAAAACTCGTAACTCCATCCGTAACTTTTTTCATAGCACTCTAATTCTAACTAATACCAACAAAACCAATCGAACTTAAACTTTCAGAAAGAATTCTCAATTACTGACATTTGTACGTAATGCGTCTACTGTTAGCGCTCAAAAATTGAGATTCCTAATCTAATAACATTTTACAGGTTTCTTTTCAACACTAAGGGGCTCCGCCCCTTGCTCACTGCCAACCCCCAAGGGTAGCTTTCCTTGTTTGAGCGGGTTTTACGTTGCACTGGTTCTAAGCAGGGAACAACTGGCGACGGTTCGGGACTCACCCCTAAGGGTTGTTCTGAGATATGCCATCATCTACAAGTTGAGTGCATTTTACGTCGCACTAGTGCTTCAGTTATACTCCCTTGGCGTCTTGGACATTTGTCGCCAAACGTGCCGGTATCCTGTTCTAGGAATATGCATCCGCAAGTCCCTACACTAAGCCTAACTACAGCGTCTAGAATAAACAGTGTGAAAAGCGGCGAATAAAATTGTACTAAAAAAATTAAGCCTGTCACCAGATGTCATTGTAATCGAAGCTAGTGTCACGACAACAAAACCGAGACTCCCTATTGGTTAATTATATGCTTTGATCATGTGATTAAACTGACGAAACTGGGAAAAGCCAATCAGGTCTTCGATTTGAGCAATAGCTTCGATCACAGCGACATCTGGGTAAGCTTAATTTTTGTAGCATCATTTTAACATCACGGTTATAGGCGATTGCCACACTGTTTATTCTAGACGCTGTAGCGTAACCTTTAGCGGTCTCGGAGACCGATGTTCCGGTATAAGGGTTAAAAACGCCAATTTAAAAACTGTTAAGTTTCGGTAGCGTAAAGCTTATCGTCATTAATACAGATAACTGCACTGATGACGGTAACCGAAACTGCAGTCTGATCTTAACAATTTTTACACTGGCGTTTTTAACGTTGTGTTGATATTGATATTTCTGTTCTGCGTCAAGTCTAGTTATTTATTCTAATTTAACAACTGACAAATTAAATAAAAAAATTCAATTAATTCATTTTCATATAGCATTAATTTCTTATCAAATATGAAAAATATTCAAAGAAATCAAAACATCTAATACGCGAAGCATTTTTTTTTTTTTTTTTTAATTATTTTTTTAAATTAAATGTAAAACTGAATTTAAGTTTGGAATGCAAACAAAATTAATAAAATAAAATTACTGTTACAGGAATTTTTCTTTTCTTATTTTGCTGCCGAGATATTTAAAATAAATTTCGGTAGAAATTCGTATTATTTTGAAAGAAGAGCATTTTTATTTGTACAAAGAAAACTTTTTTAAGTTAAGCAAAAAATAAAAGAAATATTTCCAGACACGATTTTAAAAAAAAATTACTGCAAAAACAAATCTTACAATTGCAGATAACATTGTTTTTTTTTTTTCTTCCGTGAGATGATAAAGTAACTTTAAAAGGAAAAAAAAAAAGGAAAATTCAGTTTTTTTTTTTCTGAAAGTTCCTTTTTTTCTCGTATACTTGTCTAAAGATTGCAAGAACTTCTCCAAAGAGCTGAACAGTATCGATAATTTCGATAATTCAGGGTTCATTCGCCGGAACTGCACATAGTATTTGCTGCTTTTATATATCCGCCTTATATGATGGATGCACGTGTTATAAGATCCAATAAACTTCCCGCTGTGAACGAGGCTGGACCATTTCACGCCATCCACATGAATATCGATACAGGTGTAATCGTTTATAACCCCCCTCTTTGGCTCCGCAAACGGTAGAATAAGGAACAGGATAAGGGGGGCAAGCAGCCCCATAGGGAGGGAGAGATTAATCATTCTCGTTGCCATAGAAACTATGGCGATCCATAAAGCGGTTCGTATTCGATGAAAGGGACCGACCAAGGCAGAAGGATTCAATCTCGGGAAACAAAATTGGAAAGAGGAATACAATTTGGTCTTGATCTTCCCTTTGCATGCGCTTATCTTGGTTTGTCAGCCTATAGTGGACATGAAAATGATGAAGCGTAATTTGCCTCATAAACGATTTCCTCGTCTAATTTGCACCCTTAATTGAAATAATTACAGTTGCACCTTAAGGAAATAAGATCAGCAGAAAAGGAATGAAACATTACATCAGAGTGTTAACGCCTAATTACTGCAAATCATTTTCACCCTATCTCTTATTATGAAAATGTTTTCCTTAAACTATTTTAAAATTCTGGCTAGAAAATAAATGATTTGGTAAATTTCCAACGCAGGTAACATTTAAAATGTTAATTTGTTTCTTCTAGTGCGATGTTAGAAAATAAACTTATGATAAATTGCATAGTATACCAAATAGTACAATATATCAGGACAGAAATGAACTACCATAAAAAAAAATATTGATTTTTTTTTTTTTTTTGGAACTATGAAATTTATTGAAGAAAATAAATTAGTACAGTTTCTGACATCATACTCTTTACATGCACTAATAGTTGAAAAATTAACAATGTGGTTACAAGTTATCGAGAGCTTTCTTAAAATATAACAAACGAGATGATCCAACAAGTCATATTTTTTTTAGAACAGAGCTTCCTTTTGTTGTGCGTTGTGCCTCACGGAAAAACTAATCTGAAAAGTCCAAATTTTGCTCACCATCTCGTTATCAAAGAGTTTTAACAAGGATGCGTACAATAATCTTTGTATTGTCTGTAAACGATAACACTTGATATAGTTTTCCTCAAAAAGTCCCAAGATTGGAAGAAGATAGTTTCTCTGGACTGAATTGCACAAATTGTTTACAGAAACTGAAAACATTTGAACATTTTTGCAAGGTTGTGATCTTGGGGAATTTATTTACGAGTCACTCTTGAAATACTTTTGAACAGTTCATAACAATGTGGAAAAGGGTATATGGTCTGCATTCATTTATCTGATTGTTCATTTGACTGCCGGTTTGCGTACACAATAACTATCGTAAATATACCGAGGTTGCTACGATACTAATATATGTTTTTGATGTTCGATACAACATTTCTTTCTCAAAAAGGGTATATGTGTCATTAGCACCATTGCATGTCGCTATAGAGCGACATACAAAGTAAGTAGGAAAAGTGTATGCAGGTTGTTACTGTCTGAAATACATTTTAATTGCGTTATATTAAATGAAATACAGGCACTCTTCATTTTATAACAAAGTTTATCTTCTAAGATAGCGTCTTAATCAAATTGGTGGATAAGTGAGGAGCTTACGCCAGGCATATAAACCTGAAAAGCATTATAAAAATAAACTTGAAAGAATAACGTAAGACAAATTGGCATATGGCGTGTGTTAGTTATGCAAGGCAAATGAAGTTAACTGTTGTGTATTCAATATGGCTGCCGAAATAGCAGCCAAAACTACAACGAAAGCCATATTGAGTGTACCAAAATATTAGCTAGTACTGTGTTATTTTATTTAGTTGACAACTTTGAGACCTATAGTTACAATGACTTTCATCTCAAATGATCCATATTACATAATTTCACAATAACAATGCAGGATTTCTTACATAACTGTGCTAGTTATAATGGCTTTTGAGATTAGGATTTTGGCTTGAAGATTTTCCGGACATGTTATCTCCTGTTACACTATTCCTCCAAGAAAAAAACAATGTATTATAGAATAAATATAACAGTGTAAAAGCATATCAAAATTATGAAAATTACACAGCAAACTTCAAATTAATTCGTAAAAAATATACGTATGTGCAGTCGGTAACAAAAGTATCCGAACACTAGCAAAAATTCCTATGTAAAAAAAGTAGAGTTAATACTGTTTTGTTAAATAAATCCTTGTCGAATCATGTTCTTAGACTGACTAAGAACAGGGTTCGACAAGGATTTATTTAATAAAACAGTATTAACTCTACTTTTTTATATAGTAATTTTTGCTAGTGTTCGGACACTTTTGTTACCGACTGTACGTATCCCCATTTCTTTATCAGGGCAATCCCCGAAATTTAACCAATCAAGTCGAAGCTGAATTGGTCGTAAGTGCTAATGGTCACTAAGCAGATAGATCTCAAAGTGAGTAATACCTGAAAACAATATATTATTTTCACTCATTCTAACATGTTCTGTATGTTGATAATGATAGATTTAACTTTAGACTTCTTAGTACAGGGCCAGATTATTCAAGCAAGAGGGATTACAGATTATGTGTGTGTTAACTTCTTAAGTACTATATGCAGCTTAGTAAGCATGCGTATTACCAGATTACCAAAGATTATTACATTCTCCACTTATAAAAGGACGTGTACACGTCCAAGGCTCCACTATTTTAAATGACATAATGTTGTTTACAGATGTGTCGTGGTACTTAGAAAGCTAACGGATTGAGAAAAAAGCTGTGTGCATTTTTATTTTTTTATATTATACAAAATACATATGCAATATTAAGTAATTATATTATTAATATATATGTAATTAAATACTGGTATACGTAAATACTGATTGATATTTCGTGTAGGTTTACAAAAACTTTTTCCTTTGTTCGCTCTCTATTTCCAGCTTAAAGAATCAATGCCTTGCAGTTATACGAATCGTAATTAAAGGGTAATTACCTATGAAGGAAACTCCAATGAATTAATTGAATTTTTCAACATTTATAAGCCTCATTCTGAAAGTTGATTTTCAGTGGCCAGGGAGATCACCACCTTACTTGTCAAATGCATTTGAAACAGGCAGGACAATTTGAATAGACTGAAAAATAATAATCACTTAAATTTGGGCTATACTTGCTTCTATTATACATGAAAATTTTCTTTGTAAATCCTATCTTAGTAAATCAGTATGCACTGAAATATGAAATAATAAAGAATAATTAACGATATATGAGAGATTTCATTCAATAGTTTAATAATTACAATAGCTTAATTTAAATAAATTATACATAAATCGCTTATGGAAATTTGAAAAAAAAAAAAAAATAACTACCACAATCTTCCTGAAGTGTTTCCTCAAACTCTCATATATTATACTATGCATTATAATTAACTTTATAGGCAACTAATGATTAAAGGAATAAAATATTCCCTACTATCACAACGCCACATAATAATTTATTATGAACAATTTTTAATTAAAGAAAATGAATACGAAACAACCAAATGCTTTATATGACCGTTTACAGAATTTATATTACCACTGCATTCGTGGATAAATGTTATATGCAGAGTTTCAGCGTTACGGTTTCTCGGCCCTTCATTTATATTACAAAAGAGTAAAGGGAGTCATTTTATGACTTAATGATGAGTAACTAAAAATCTTTATATCGGTAAGTAGTATTATCTGAAAGCTATAAAAAGGATTATAAATTTGTTTTACGAACTGCTTGTCTCCTTTCTAATGATTGATTTCTTTTGAGAAAGAACTCAGATTTTATTCATAGCTGTAACAAAAGATACCTTAAAACACACAAAATAATAAACATTTTTTTTTTTTCTTTACTGGCATGCTACGCCCGCTTCGCTAGTCACTATATTTAAGTGAATTTTCAAAAGAATTGGATCAGTATTTATTTTTTACATCACATTATAAATAATTAAAAAAAAGCATTAAAATCGTTCTAGACCTCGCTTCGGGTACCCGCTGCCTACGACAGCTCTGTTTTCCGGGTTCCCACTGTCTGCAGAAAGGTCTTTCCCGGGAACTTCAATCAGGGCATTTATCGACGACATGTGGATCTTCTGTTATTTAAAAACTACGACTTTAAAGATGACTGTATCTCAGCATCTATTATATATTTTAGTTTTTGAACCGTGTGTTTTATAGACCCCGTTATTTACACTATATTACGATTTGATTCCGACCAGTATAATAAAATAAAATAAAAAGTAGATTTTCTCTTAAAAGGAATTAAATACATGAAAAACAAATAAATTTTAATCAGTTTAATCCTTTCTACTATATACTACCACCCCCCCCCCCCAATAAATATTATAAATTTAAAAAAAAAGTATTTGTATTTTAAAGTATTTTTATTTTTTTTAATTAATAATGAAAAATAAAAAGTTGTTATACTATAAAAATTATACATATACATAACAATTTATTTCTATTGCATTACCATTTGATTTTCAATAAATGCAATAATAATAATAATAATAATAAAGACTTTGCCATCAAATGAATGTATTAAATAAAAATAAATCGCGTAATAGCCGTTTCCAAGATACGCAGACGATTACAGTAAAAAAATAAAGCTATGAAAAATGAAATATAAAAGCCAATATTTGATTGAAAAAAAAAAAAAAAAACATTAATTAAAATTTCAAATTCGAAATTCGAAAAAATCCCGATGAGATGCATATCTACAGTATCCCAGGTAGCCATCTGCCAACTTTTGTAGCTCTGCGATTAGTAGTGCTGCTAACGTCAGAACGTAGACAAACACACATACACACAAGAGAGAGAGAGAGAGAGAAGTCTCCTTATTTATATAGATTAATTATTGTATTATAATAGAACCTCGATCCATCGTTTTTCATGGGGTGAGGAAAAAAAAAAAAAAAAAAAAGGTGAAACCACCGGGAAAACGATAAATGCGGTTTAAAGTCAAAACACGAAGAAAACAATGTTTATGAATTCATACTCGCAATGTATACAGTACACTACTAATAAATGCAGTATACTACTAATTTATTACTTTCCAAACTGTCGAAAAATACACCGAAATTCTAGAACGTTAAGTGATACTTTTGTTTTAAAAGTTAGTATTTTATGTTGGGTAGTTCATTTTTTAAATTAATCAGGAAATTTTTTGTTTCTTCGACATTACTTTCATTTTTTTTTAATCACATATTTCTTCTATGCTTTAGGATACCGCATATCGCAACACCTTGGTCAGTGCAGATATTATCACTAAATGTCGCACCGCGCAACCACTCTTCATGTGCATTATCAGCATCAGCATCATTTTCTTGCGCTTTTTCTCTTTGGTATTCTTCATCATTTTCTTTTTTTTTTTTTTTTTTTTTTCGCACGTAACAGCATTTTGCAAAAAAACTTTCTGGATTACTGACGAGGTTACTTCCTGCCATGCTTTAATTACAAAATAAATACCCTGCAGATGGTCCGGAGACATGGCATCCCAATTTTGATCCTCCGTGGAATTGGGAAAAAGAGTTATTTTAGGATGAAAGAACCAACTCCAGTCTGTATGCCATATGGAACCATTTGAAATGCAGGAGAAAATTGTCAGGAGAATAATTTTACAACGATGAATGCGGGAAAACGACTTTTTAAAGAACGATACATGCGGGTTTCGTTGACATTATATAAATACAATTTGTGCGGGGACCATTGAAATAAAATGATCACTGCGGGAACGATAGATCGGAGTTTCGCTGTATATCTATAATTATCTGAATATCTAATTTTCAATCTAAAAAATGCGAAAAATGCACTTAATTCATTTTTCTCAAATAAATAAATAAAATACTTCAAAATGAAATATTGAAAGTTTAAAAAATCAGTTTTTCAAAAGTAAAATAAATAAATAAAAACAATAATAATAATAATAATAATAATAATAATAATAATAATAATAATAATGTGAGTTGTGAATTTCCTGAATGTGAAAATGTAATAAAATAAAGCTACATTAGATAGTGAGTAATTCTATAAACAAATTTTCCCATAGAGTAAAGTGGGCTTTGACTGTAGGTGTCGGAGAACATGTGCATTGTAGAATCTTAAATGCTAGTATAATTTTAAACATATTTAGTATAATTTCGAGTATTCGACGTGAAGAAATTGTGACATATGACGTCAAAAATGATAGCAATAACACAGTTTGTAATGAATACGGATATTACTAAACAGTACCAAAAAAATAACACACAATATTTGTTTCGGATTTTAATTAAGTTGTATCCTTTGCCCAAAATGAATAAGTAAATAATAAATAAAATAAACAAATACATAAATAAATAAAAATAGTGAGAGAAAGGCAATGAGACAGTAACACTGCAATGTAGGTTTAAAAGTCCCTAAGCACCGTCCCAGAACATTAAATATAAAAAACATATATATATTGAAGTAGAATACTGAATTTTTAACATTATTTACCAAACAAGCAACAAAAATTTGATTTCGAATATTATATTAAACACACGCGCATTTCGATTTCTAAAGTTCTTTTTCCTTTTCCCAGGATATTTTAACTATCAAAATACAGTACTCGCCGCTTATTAAAATGACATTCGTTCTAAGGCAAAGTGATTTTATTAAGTGACTGATTTTTATATCCGGCGAAGGTTCTTGCACACAAGAAGAAGGTATTACATCCTTGAATTTAATAAGAAATTCTAAAAGTTAACGATTGATGAGAGTAATAAACAGTATTAATTAATTTTCGACCGACAATTAATTGTTCATTGAAAATAATCAAATTAAACACATACTCCATGTAAAATTAATAAACACATAGTGCATACAAAATTAGTCAATATTTATACATTAATTAAATAAGGCATTTTCAAAAGTTCTTTTGCTTCATAGCTATTTGAGAATGAGAACTAAGAATTATCTTTTAATAATTAAAAATGAAAAAAAAAAAAAAAAAAAATCACTAGTGAATCAAAGCAGTAACTTATGTTTTCGACTTTTAGAATACATTCCTGGAATTTATTACTAAGACAAGTGATGAAGAGAGTTTATTTTGTTATTATGCTGCAGGTGTAAAATAAGAGAGATAGCGAGGGAGATTGTTGTGCTTTATTTTATTTTTTATTGGGGAAAAAAAAAAAAAAAAAAAAAAAAAAAAAACAGTAAATATTTTTTTTTAAGTGCATAAATACACATTTTTGCTGATGAAAAGTTTTTTTTTTCTTTTATTTTTTTATTTGAGTTTATTAACCGGCGATGATGATTTTATTAAATGGCAGTTTTAAAAGTAGTTTGCATTGATCTGATTCCGGTCCTGACAATATGATCAGCTTAAGCGGCTGATTTTATTATCCAGTGAATTTATTAAGCGGCGGGAACTGTAGACGTTCTTCAATTTTTTAAAATGTAATAAAAAATTGAAAAATATAAGTAAAATAATAGGTTTATTGAGATATTCTAGGCGACAAATTTATGGTCCTCCATAGCCCATAGGCACAATTTTAGTGACAATTACTTGATGACTTGGCGACAAATGTCGCTATGCTGGCGTCAATCCTACTTATTTGTTTAACTTTACTGAAACATATACATAGGATAGGATGTTTTCAGAAAATTCTAATTTTAACATCTGCGTGAAATGCGATTTAATCTTGATGAAATACAAAGGTGTATGTCTCAAAATCTCATCCTGTTGAAATGAAAAAGCAGCTGGCTCATTAAAATAGTCACTCTTTAATACCGGCGGTGAATCACTTTTACTACCCCTTCGCACGTTTAGACGTATCGGCTGCCATAATCTATAGCAGGAGGTCGGAGAAATTTTGATCTCCACCTCTTTAAACGGCAGAACACCTTTCCTAAACCCTTCATTTCCTATCTCCGGTTGAATTACATCCTCAATACATCACTGAAAATACGTACTTATATCGAAACTCCCGTACCGTATGATGAGATTCACACGGCGATGCTGTAATTCAGCTATAAATATGCACCTTTAGAAAAAGGTAAGAGAAAGTCGAAGGAAATTTTGGTGCATGTTTAACCTTTATTTGTTTTACTATCTTGATTATGTAAGAGGAGTCAAGGTAGAACTTATAGTTGGTTTTGAAAACAAACATTGTATAAAATTTTTTCTTTAGTAGAATACAGCGCCATCTAGTGGAATATTAAGGCAATTAATATAATTTCTTTTTTTCAGTAAAATGTTACTTTGACAAAGTCACTTTCAAGAAAAAAGATACCGAGCATACAATGAGAGATTATTTATATGATTTGCAATCACTTATGAAGATTTAGACTAAATATATATTAGTTTTCCAAAATAGTATGGGTGTGAGCGCTATCTAGTGGAATATTAAGGCAATTAATATAATTTCTTTTTTTCAGTAAAATGTTACTTTGATAAAGTCATATCAATTTCTATAAAAAAAGATACCGAACATACAATGAGAGAATATTTATATAATTTGCAATCACTTATGAAGATTTCGACTAAATATATTATATATAAGTTTTCCAAAATAGTATGGGTGTGGGCGCGTTATCTAGTGGAATATTAAGGCAATTAATATAATTTATTTTTTTTATAAAATGTTACTTTGACAAAATCATATCACTTTCTATAAGAAAGATGCCGAACATACAATGAGAGATTATCTATATAATTTGCAATCATTTATGAAGATTTCGAGTAAATATATATTAGTTTTCCAAAATAGTATAAATAGTATGTATGTGAGCGCCATCTACTGGGATATTAAGGCAATTAATATAATTTATTTTTTCAATAAAATGTTACTTTAACAAAGACATATAACTTTCTATAAAGAAGGTACCGAACATACAATGAGAGATTATATATATAATTTGCAATCACTTATGAAGGTTTCAACTAAATATATATTTGTTTTCCAATACAGTATAGATGTAAGGAGCTTCAATATTTGTTAAAAATTTCGACCACGTTTTTTGACATTTTTCCGTTTTTGAAAGTTTAAGCAGACTTGGTACCTTTAACTCGGCACCACTAAAGGTTTCATGTAAAAGCTTACATTTCAACTTAATATTAATAAATTGAACTATATTATTTTTTTTCAATAAAATACAGATTCAAGAAAGAATTCTTATGGTTTTTGCAATATTTCTGCAGTATTATTTTACATATTTAAATTTTTAAATTACGTTTTCTCAGTTTGCATTTTTCATGAATTCATAATCTTCAAAATGCTAAAATCTCTACAGTATTTAAAAAAAGACTCAGCATTTTTTTAGATGCTTAATAGAACCTACTTAAAATAATTAGGGATGGATTTTGAAATTTATTAATTAATTTTGAGGGGAAAAAAATTAAAAGTCAGGGGCGCGCCGACCCGGTGTGCGAAGTGTGCGTCGCACACAGGCGCCAGCTAAAGAAAGGCGCCAGCCAAGAATAGATTATTTGAAAAAAAAAAGTATGTATGTATATATATATATATTAAATTGGATTTCATAATCCTGGTCTGAAGCCATGTGTGGCCAAATGAGGCGCCTTGGAAACTGTATTGGTAAAACTTGAGCTCGGAAACAGTTTTAGAGATTTATTACAAAAGGGCGCGTTAAAAGTGGATTTACTTGGTGATGATGCGCCTACCCTCAGCAAAATTCTCTTTGTCTTTTTTAACATATCAAAGGATCCCTTTGAAACTTAAAAGTGCACTTTAATCTCTTCCCTCTCCCTCTTTTACGAAAAAAAGGCCACTGGGGAGAGTAAAAAGACAACGTAATTCAATTTCAAAAACGAAAATTTAATAGATCCAGGAATTTTATTTAGATGGTTGGTGGGATGGGTTTAACGTCGCACTACTGTTGCGCAATGGGCAATTGGCAACGGTCTGGGACGCACTCCTAAAGATGGTCGCGAGACATGCCATCACAACTTTGGCTGTTCCCGCTTCAGTGACCCCCAGAGGTATAATTCGGATGGGGACATGGAGGACATTGCGGCCACGACGTATTTTACGTGCAACATCCACCATTAGTGTATACGATGGTGTTTGGCAGGCTCGAGTTCGAACTCCCAATCTTCCAATTTCGAGCTTGATACTCTACCGACTGGACGACCGAGACCCCAGAGGTTTTATTTGGAATAGTTTTTACCTCTTTACAACATCGATGTAACATTAGTTTCTATTCAGGAGAGGTTTTCTTTAGAAAAGTAGTATATTATTATAGTTTTTACTCTCTTCTACACCAGGGGTGGGCAACCCGTGGCCCGCGAGGAGACTAAATATACTTAATGCTTGATAACTTTGGTTAACAGATTAAAAATTAATAAATCCGTTCTCACTTTTCGAAATGTAAATACCTTTCAACGATTATCGTAGTTAAGGAATCACACTGTTGTAATGAAATATTATTAGATTCATTATTCATTATTTTTTATTATAATTATAAATGTAAAAATCATAAATTTTTCAAGATTCTATTGTTAATTTATGAATGAAAATAATTTAAATTAATGCATACTATTCTGAATCTTAACCCTGCCCATGCCGGGAAAAATGTATATACATACACGGTTTACACACTCAGAAACATATATGCACATACACATAATGCATGCGGTGGGGACCGCCCGAATAAAATAGATTTCCAATGCGGCTCATCAAGTGTTTTGGGTTGGACAGGTCTGTTCTACACATTCAATAGGATAAAGCTCTCCAAAAGGTAGATTTACTTTCAACCTCCTCCCAAAAGTGTCAAATTATAACTTTGACCTTTCCCCAGCCATAACAGCCTTCTTAACGGGTCATGGCCCGTTCAGATCACATCTTTACAAGTTTCATTGCTCGCGCACTCCACAATGTGAGTGCGGGGCTGAGGGTAATGCAAATCATTACTTTTTCTCATGCCCACTAACTCATGATTGGCGTATCCTTAACCCACCTAATAAACCTAACGACTGGCTTTTTAATGCCGTTACCCGGCTTCCCCTACGTCAGAAACTAACCAGAATCTATAACTTCTTAATGCATCTTTCCAATCTGACCAACTAATTTTTCAATCTTCCAAGGCAGTTACCAACTTTTCTCTTGGAGGTCCATATAATTTTTCAACACAAGCCTTTCCATGCGAGAGAGCAAGGCTCCGTTCTTCTTTTTATATTCTTGTTACCTTGTCGCCCTCTGTCGTGTGAAAGCTCCGCTTTGGCGACCTCTGTAATTTCTTTTTCTTTTTATGCAATAAACAACGGCGGAGGTTTAATCTTTAGATACGGGCTCTTTTGAATCTCCACAGTGCCATCGGAGCCCCTCTCTAAAGGTTAAAATCGCTCAAAACCACTGCATAGTGGTGAGCGGCCACCTTCCGTCTTAGAATCTTAGAATAGAATAAAGCATTGGATTCTTAAAAAATTCTGACTTCCGGTTTTTGGTAAATTTACACGTTTTTAGAGGTCTTGAACATGATTTCCTCAGTTTTAGAAAATGTCTAAGTGTGTGCGCGTGAGAAAAATTCCGTGTTAGTGCTAGCTCAAGAACTAATGTACAGAATTTCATACAAATTTTTATATAGTTGCACCTTGACATAATAGTGTCTATCAACCCTTGGCGAAAATTGTCCAAAAGCATTTTCATTCTTTTTTGTCATAATTTTTAATATGGCAGTTAGGACAAAATTTCTTATAAATGTGAACAACAAGAATTATTTTTGACAAATCATTCTAAAATTTAAAAGATTTATTGATAATTGTGATAGTATTTTTTTTTTAAATTATTATTATTTTTATTTTTTTAAATTTAATGTAGAACATTACTCTCCCTGGAATAGAAGTATCCAGACCTCTCCCCAGAAAGTGTAAAGTTTCAGTTTGAGTATTTAACAAAAAAAAATAAAGTTCGTCAATACCTTTAAAATGAATGTTTGAACAATAAATATGTGATAATTTAAAACAAAGTTAGCATTTCCTTTCATTTTGATGAAACAAACAAGCGAAAATTCCTGTAAAATTGAATTTTGTAAGATATCTTTAAGGCACAAAATTTATTTTATTTATTTATTTTTTTTAACATTTTGTTTTTTAACACTAAACCTTTCACGACGGGGCAAATGACCTATTTTAAACTTTTTGTCAAAATTTCTTGCAAATAACATTATCACATCGTCCATGTTTCATGTACCAAATTGTGCTAAATAATATATTTTTGCTATACGTACTAATATATATAACATTTTAAAGACTGGTCACTTGACCAGATGAAGTATCGGTAGATTAAATGTTAACTTCACTGAGATGAAAATCGTCTACATTCATCATGAAAAATTATTTTAATAAGCAACTTGTACTGCATGAATTTCTGTAGGAAAATACAGAAAATAGTTTTGTAAATAGCCGCAACATGCTAGTTAACACAATATAAAATAAAAATAAATAAATAAATAATATTTTTAAAAAATGTTTATTCTTTTATTATAAAATTTACAACAAAAATTACCTCACAAGAATCAAATAGACATTGACAGAGACCATTTATGTATAAGGAATATTTATTTGTCAACCATTAATCTTTATAGATAAATTCACATCTAATCAGACAATTCAGAAGTTTAATTTTCTTAACTTAGCTGTATGTGTCCAAACTCTTTAGATTGTTTTGTCATAACCATCAGTAGCATCAGTGGAACAATCTTTTTCTAAACTTAAAATAATCGAAAAATACTTATGTTCCACAATGGCACCATGCATATTTTTAAATATTGCAATTATATCGATAGTATAAGACATTTTTGGTCACACAGATGTGTATTATTCCAGAATTTACAAAAACTCAAGTAAATAAAATACATTTCGCTAAATAATACCGTAATATATGATTTACTACACGAAAAAACACGTACAATTTTAGTGAATTTTACATACAAATTACATGAAATCTTTAGCTAATGAAAATGGGCAAAATCACTTATACTATTTTTTTTTTCCCTGCTAAGTATTTTTTTTTTTTTTTTTTTTTTAATCCATATTTACTAAGTAATGTTTATTATATGTTCTTACTTGTTTTATGTACTTATAAGTTTATTTATTACTTATATAAATGCAATATAAAAAAAAAAAAAACTACATAATGAACTAAGACAAATCTTGTCATTATATCGATAGTTATATACTATAAACTTGATTTTTAAGATTATTCAAAAGTTTTCAACAATCAAAGTGAGAAACATAGAGCTCACCAAGGGATTTTCTTTCTTATGCGTTCTAATTTTATATATTTATAAATTTTATTTATCTGTACAAGTACAAAATATTAAACTCATTTATATGTGCAAATATGCTGCAATAGTACGACTAACTTTAAAATTTTGTCAACTTTCCTAAATCAAAGGTGTTGTTGCAGTAAAAGCAGATTTACAGTTAAAGTGCAAATAAGAGACAGTTCATTCAATTTTAACGGGAGTGGGGTGGGAGCAGGGGTCGCAGCGTTCCTACTTCTTTACAATCGTTTTATTATATTGTCACTATAATTTTCAAAAAGAAAATTTTCTTAATGGTTTTTATGCTATAATAGCACTAAGACTTTCAAGAAAATTTTCTTTATAAAAATTGTGATGAAAGTATAATAAAACGATCTTAAAAATATAGGAACGTAGCGACCCTGGGTGGGAGGTGATAGTCAGCCTTGGAGATAGACTTCATGACATGGCGACCAAACTTGATGAGAAGTAGCAATTTCGTGTTTCCAAAGTTTAGAAGCTCTATCATCAATATGCCGAGTTCTGAAATTTTCTGGATACATCAATTGGTTTCTGGAGCTGAATAACCTCGAAAGTTTGCCAAATCCCGACAGAGATTATAAAAAGGGAAGAGACACTCCCAAGGAGTTCAGTTGTGTTCAGACATCTGTTCTGAATGGGCGTCTCTGAGATATTTTCAGTTTAAACGGTTTATACTTATTCCTAAATAGGTTAAATTCCTGCTCTACGGTGTATTTAACGCTGTTTAATGAGATTTTGTAGTGTGAATATCAGTGCGATGTTTTACTGGGTTGTTTCGAGAATAATCTCCTTGAATAAAGTGCATTAGTCGACAAGAAACTGTCTTTACGAATTTCTTTTTTCACGCAAAAAAATTGACGTTTTGGTAAGAATACAGATAGAGAGACAGATTTTTTGGCTCAATGTGATATGTGTAATATTCGCAAACTTTGTAATGAAGCGAGAGAAAGTTTAGTTTATTAAGAATATTTTTTATGTTTTAAATATTTATTTAACATTACTTAAAAATTAAACCCAGACAAATAGAAACTTTTACACTTACAGCTATCATCTATGCCATCTAATGCCTCAACTCATTTCTATCCCCAAATTAACACTAAATCTGCCTATTTTGGCTTCCTCTATTTGTCTTCATAATTGTACCGCGTTTTTGAGACTCCCTGTAGAAGATTTTTCCCTTTCTACAAGATGCCCTTTTTAGTTGTTTCTCTTAAAATTTCATTTTATTTTATACATTTCTTTTTTTCTTTGCTATTCAATAAACTTATTATTATTAAGGTTCGAGATTCAGTTAACTTTCCAAATGATAACTATTCTTAAAACATTTAAAAAAAAAAGTTAATATAGGGCGCCAAATAAAACTCTGCACACAGGCGTCTGGCAATGCTGGCGCGCCCCTGTTAAAAGTGCACATGTCTATGTAAAAATTTGAAAAAACAAAATTAATTATAATATAGGGGAGAGTGGAGATGAATGGGACGCAGGATGAATGGGACAATAGCAAATTTTTATGTTTTGCAAGCAGTAGAAACTTGACAATTTTTCTGATATATGGCAGTACTGAGGTCATTCATCAAGTGTAGTTTCAGAATTGTGCTGACTATTGAAGGGCAGAAAAAAATTAAAGTGTCTTTTTCTGCTGCCAGAGTAAGTTTTTACTGATTCAATTAGATAGTAGTTAAAAATTAACTATTTGCTTAAAGTTAATATAACTCATATATGCTGAAAATGCATAATCTTTTATTGTGTTTATGATATTCAAGAAGAATATTGACAATTGTTCCTTAGTCTTATTTTATGTTTTATATGATCATGTGGTGGTGGGGATGAATGGGACATTCACCACTATGTGCTAATTTAAAATTGTACACTAGAATTATATTAAAACAAATCGTAAATAGATTTTTAATATTTTTATAACCTGTAGCTCAATAGTTATAACATGGAATTATAAAAGTAGCATGGATTTAGAGAAAAATAGATTGAAATTAATTGTTATGATTTATTTATAATAATTATGACTGAAAAAATATATAAGTTTGCAACTTAAATCAATAATATCAATAATTTAAAAAAAAAAATAATGAACTAATAATAATTGGATTAAAATAACAATTTCAATCAAGCTAATTAAATAAATCATGAAGATTATTAATGTAATACAGAATAGAATGCATATTTTTCCCGATCAGTCGGAAACAAAAATTTATCTGGATAATTTGTACTCTATTATAATGATTTATTTCTTTCTAGTGTCTTATTTATTTATAGATTAGATCTTATTAGATTAAATTACCAAAACATAGAGCACTAGGAACTGTGCGAACCGAAGGACTTTTGCCTTTTGATGTTAATTTGAGTCAATACATCAGTTTATGTTAATTTCAGGAACTTCATAGCGTGTAATAAAATCACATAAACCAACTTTAAAAATTTTTTTACTTTCCATTTTGTTTTCTTTTCTTTGTTAATTCCAGTCCTGTCCCATTCATCCCCAATCATGACCCATTCATCCCCATGGGTGGGGATGGAGGGAACAATGCACTTGCATGTAAAAAAAAATATATATTAATTAAAAATGATAACTTTTTATTAAAGTTAGTATGTGTACATGTAACTGATTACTGAAGTGTACTTATGAGCAATGTTACAAAATTCTGAATTACATATGGTGAACGTTATCTGCAAAAACATGAAAAATGTCCCATTCATCCCCACTCTCCCCTACATATTTTTGCTTTTAATACTTTTTCTTTTAATAAATCCATTCCTAATTCTTTTAAGTAGGTTGAGAGTGAAAATTAATGACAATGTCAAAAAGATTATGTCAATAAGGGGATACAATGAATTTTCATTCCAAGGACACCCCTTCACCGAGTATTTAAATGGGGAAAAACATATATTATGAAATATTTTTTATTAATAAACATCGTTTCAAATATGTATAAGTTAAATTCTAATAAGCATGCTAAATGTTACTAATTAGTTTAATATTGAGATCAAATGCAACGAACAAGCACGCATAGTTTATGACCATCTCTCAATGACAAATATTTAGTTAACCTTTCGGAAATATTTTAGTTTTATAAATTACACATTAAAAACTTATGCATATTATTTTTTAAATATTTTTGATTGTCTGTTTATATAAATAACAACGTGCGTCAATATCTGACCCGCGTATAACGCCGTGAGTGGTATAGAGCCAAATGTTTAAAAATTTTATGTATTATGAGTATTATTTTCATCTGAAAGAAGTTGAACTCTATTTAAAATAACTTGGATAAATAACTTAAATAAATCTCTTAAAATATCGTTTTTTTTTGTTTTTTTTTAATTGCCTTGAAAATTATTTAATTTAAACATTTTATTTTTAAAACGTAAATTATCCGAATATAACTTTAATATGGATAGACGATAAAGATTTTCATAGAATATGGAAATATTTTATGTAAATATGCATTATGGTACAATTATTTGGCAAGAACTCTGAATTATATGAAAATTAAAATACTAAGTTGACAAATAATAATAAAAAGAATATTTTTAATAAATTATAATTTAAATTTATTAAAGGAGGGAAAAGTGGCTACCTAATGGGTGAGGCACTTCAGATTAGCGAACCAGAACATCAACTGAGTTCATTGCTCTTATAGCTAATACAGTATGATTTATATTAGAAAATTGTGAAAACAAATATATGATGAGGAACAGAGCAATTTTATACTACTTTTCCAAATTCATTTTTTTTTTTTTTTTTTTTTAAGCAGTCGAATATTTTACGTAAATATGCATTAGGGTATCACTACTTGGGTAGAATTCGGAATTCTAGGAAAACTAAAATACGAAGCTGACAAATAATAATAATAAGAGGTGTAATAAGGTAAATGTATCAAAGGAGGGCAAAAAGACTACCAAGTGGGTGGGGCATTACAGATTAGCAAGCCTCACCATCAGCAGAGTTCACTGTTCTTATCACGAATATAGTATGACTTATTGCAGAGAAATTTATGAGAACAGATGTGGAACAGAGCAATTTCCTGCTACCTTTCTTTTTTTTTTATTTATCTATTTTGCAAATAACAATCGATGAAATATGCATAGATGAAACAATATAATTTAACTCTCGCGTTTACCAGAATAAAATGAATAATATAACATTTAATAAAATGTTTTGCGCTAAAAAAAAAAAAAGAAAGAAAGAAAGAAAACTGTATTAATAAAAAAAAAAAAAAAACTGTATTAATTAAAAAAAAACTATTGTACCACAGATATAGTAATTCATATAGATTTACAGTCGGCAGCAAAATTATAGAAACACACATCCACACTTTTCATATATATATTTTTTTTAATTTGATCGCCAATTTTTATCATCAACTTACTTTTTTATAAACAGTGTAAGACTAAGATCACGACTCGACAATTATTCATTTAATAAAACAGGATTAGATGTCCATCTTTTAAGTAGGAATTATTGCTAGTGCTTCAATAATTTTGCTGTAGACTATATCATCTCCGTGTTATCTACTAAAGATTTTTGATGTCGAAAAAAAGTTTTGGCATCAGCCATTAGAGGGTACGAAACTCGGCAATAGTAATTGAATAGATCTATTGCGAATCTTGATGAATATTCTGAGTGACGAAATTTGCGTTGCCTTAAATTGTTCGAAAAATATTATTAAAGCAAGTATGATAATTTTCCATACATAAGTTATATTCCACATATCTTTGTGCATTCGGTATATTTCCCTAATTTATTTAAAGTATAATATTTCCAATCAATTACTTTATAATTATTATGATATAAATACTGCTATTATATTTCAGGGAATTTTTTAAAGTTAATTTTTAATAAATAATTAAAATTATTTTAATTAATTAATTAGTAAATTGTAAGTAATTCATAGATGTATAATTCTTTAAATGTTGCTATTTACTCAAAAAAAAAAGAAAAATAAATTTGAAACTGTATCTGGAGTCTTTCATTCACCGTTAGTACATAAATTATTTATACATTTTACAAGCTAAATTATCTGTGTGTATTCCTGTGTGTATTCATTTGAGGAATGACAGCCATTAGAGAGTAAAATGGCCGTATTTCCCCGAATGGAAAGGAATCACATTTTTTCCCGCGATGATCGATCTATGTCTTATTACTATATCTATAATTTATACTTGTGACAAGATAAACAAGATTTGAAACCAAGTTGCCTATGCATAAAAGTGAAAATATACATGGTAAAAATTCTTACATTTACTAAATATAATATGAAGCTGCCGCAGATACCAAATATATTAAGCTTAATATTCCTACATCATTCATTTTTTTGCATTTGCATGGTGTTTTTATATAAGGTGAACCTGATATACATATTTTTAAATGCTTTGTAAATTGCATATTTAAAGCAATTGCATTCCAGTACAAATAAACAAGCAAAATATTCATTAATTTCTTCAAAGATTTTTATTTTCTTCTGTTTTGAGAGTTCATAACAAGTTTGAATTATTTTCTGTAAATCTATTTCTGCCGTTCAGTACAAATTCAGCATCTTCTTCTTCTTCATCATCATCATCATTTTTTTTTTTTTTTTTTTAAATTCTGTAAATGGAAGAAAAAATTAAATCTCCCGAAATAAAAATGTTGATGCCGTTATTGAACTGAAGATTATGCAGCTTTATATTAAAGGATTTTTTTTTTTCTTTTTTTAAGTCAAATTAATTTTCACTTCGCCATATCTGAAAAATTTCTATTTTTTTTTTTTTTTTTTTTTGTGTGTGTGTAATGAAGATTGCATTCTAATTTATGCATTTTTAACAATGCATTTTCCCTTTCAAATTGTTTTGTATGCTATTAAATTTTTATAACTGGATGCATTATTATAAATAACCATATGTACCGGATTAAACAATTCCTACATAAATTAATATTAAAGCGGTAAAGAATTTACTGCAAAAAAATCTAGAATAAAAATGAATTTGCGGTGTCGGATAGTCACTGTTAATGGAGCACAATACGTATTCTCGCCTACATCGAAACCTCATGTTATTCTATGGGGAAATTTGTTATAAAACTATTCATTTCCAGGTCTTAGCAAATTAAAAAAGATTTGGTAATCGGAAAAATTTTCTAGTAGTCATGATAAATTAATCCTCCTCACCATATAACTTAAGTTTTAAAGGTTAATTTTTACAACTTTTCGAGTGCAATTTTCAGTATATAAATTGAGTAAGCGTATTGGCCAATATAATAAAAATAATAAACAACACATCTTTCATTAATTTAAAATTATATTTGTTAATTTATCTTATCATTAAAATTATATTTTATTTATTTTTTAATTTAATATGTATTTATATACAGTCAGTAAGAAAAGTCTCCGAACACTAGCAAAAATTCATGTGTAAAAAAAGTACACTTAATACAGTTTTGTTAAATAAATACTTGTCGAATCCTGTTTTTAGTCAGTCTAAGAACAGGATTCGACAAGGATTTATTTAACAAAAATGTATTAAGTGTACTTTTCTTATACAGGAAATTTTGCTAGTGTTCGGAGAATTTGTTACCGACTGTATGTAAATATTATATAAATTACGTCCTTCAACGAAGGTTACACACACACACACACACACACACACACACACACACACACACACACACATATATATATATATATATATTGTTTATATAAGTACCAAATAAACACGGATCAAGTGTTTCGATACAACTTATTCTAATTAATAAAAAAAAAAAGACAAATATGAAAAGAAAGTCCAAGATGATTTAAAAAACTGATCGCCTGTTAGAAAACTTAGGTCGCTAGTGGAGGCATGGAGCCCGTATTCGTAATTATTAAGCTTTGCTCTTTATCTAATGTAATTTTTAAAATTCGATTTATATAATCAGAAAATTCATAACCATTTTGTTTTATTTTTCTACAACTGATTTTTTCAATCGTTAATATTCCATTTCGCCGGTAAAAATTGCGAAAAATACACTTAGATATTTTTTCAAATTTTAAAACTTAGAAATAAAACACAAAATTGATAAAAGACTAGATTTTAGAAATCGAAAACAAACTTAATGGTTTTCAATTTTCTGAATATAAAAACGGAGTAAAAAAAGCTAAGGCTCCAATATATACGAGCTGGAGCATCCGGCATTTTGTTGCTTTTGGGTTGCCACATGTACTTTTTCCGTAGATGAACAAACGGCAGCCATTATTTGTACCGTTTCGTATTACTTTGGAGTTACTTTTTTAATCATTTTCATAATTTTAACTCGTTTTTATTATCATATGGGAGATTGTTTAGTGATAAATTGCTATAATCACTCAAGAAAAGAACATAAAATGTTCAGATTTCCATAAGATAATTTAGGAAGAATAAAATAATATAACTTTTATTTACTTATATTTTTCTCTGTGCTTTTCACATGTTCAAAAGTAAAAATACAAAGAATGTGCTATTTTAATCGTAATATTTATATTTATAACCATAAATTAATTAAAGAAGGCCTTTTATTACTGTGCGTTTGAGTTTTGGCGACATTTTCTGGGGTCGCCAAAGTTGTTTCGTTTCCGTGTCGTAATTACAATTTATTTTAAATTTCGTTTAAATGAATAGTATATGCTAGAAATAGCAGAAAAAGTAAGTCAATAAATAAATATTTTCCATTTTTAAATAGTAAGTTTTTTTTCAAAAAGTTATGATTTGTATTTAAAACAGACAGAAATAGTCCTAACAACACATCTTATCCCCAGTACATCCACACAATATACTGAGAATGAAAAAATTTACCAGGAATATACTGTGTATAAATGTGTTTTTAGGGATATTACTTGTTGCTTATTGCCCTTGACCGATCGTAGCTTCAGATCAAGATTTCTTAGAATCGCTAGTTAAGCGATAAAGACGCCAAGCGGGAATACTGCCCTCATCCGAGGCAAAAAAATAACGGCGAGGCGTCGGGGCCTATATATTTTATTTAAGGGGCTCTAATGTAAGCGTACTAGAAAACATTCTTAATATTATTAAAAGCTTCATTTTTAACTAACAGCTTCCAAGTTAAGATTTGAACTCCGTATACAAATAATTCTCCAATAATGCCTCATAAATTAAAAAAAAAAAAAAAAGAAAGAAAGAAAGAGGATTTAATTCCAAAATGTACTAAAAACATTAAATTTGGGGGTCCAGTCCCCCTCTCACATATCCGTTACTCCATGAACATCTATTGTCTTCGAGATTATGCATGCATGGAAATTTAAGCTCAATCAAATGATATGAGGTGAATTAAATTTAAAATTAAAATTTCAACAGCAGTTCGGAGAATAGGACACACTTGTCCTTGAGCAAATATTTTATCACTGATCTTATACATGCATGCACAATTTCAGCTCAACTGTGTGATAGGAGATAAGTTAAAATTCCCTTACAAGATTTTAACATTACAGACAGCATACGAAGTTAAATAATAGAATGTAACAATAAAAATAAAGTACAATATTATACTATAGTGTAAATATGGTAGAACACAAAAAGGCAACTCCTGAAAATTTCTACAACAGCCAGAATAGATGTAATATAATTTGCCTTCGTGTATTTACAGAAATCTTTAAATAACAAATCAAGTCCTCCATTGACATATTTTAGAAAGCCTGTTCAGCTTCAATTTGAAATATTCATAGCGAAGCATGAAATGTGCTCGTAAAAAAGAAAAAACAAATAAATCTTTATTAGCTTTTAATTTAGTATTTTAAAGTATTTACATATATAAATATATATGTAGGTTTGTATAAGAATTTAAATTTACGAATTATCTGCTTTTATTTTATTGGTTATCAGAGCTGCCAACCTAATCCGGCAGATTGTTAGTACCGCCCCTTTTTCAACACCACTTAATTTTTAAAGTAATTTTCTTCAAATATATTTGTGAAGAATTAAGAAGAAAAAAACTCTAAGAAATGACTGGTGTAGAAAAAAGGGCGGTACTAACAATTTGCCGGATTAGCTTGGCAGCTCTGGGTTATATTTTTGTGCAATATAAATCTGTACCCACCGGAGGTAAAGAACACTTTTTTTTTTTTTTTTTTTTTCAGAAAGAGTTAGCACCAAAGTGTATTATTAAAACACTGTTTTCATTTAGTACACTATGTCATTAATACTTTGTTAAAGTATCATAAAGCGATTACTGATATTTCCGAAGGAACATGCAGAAAAAGTCGTAAAAAATAAAGTGGAAAGAAAAAAATAATAAAAATGTTGTTCTGCTGAAAAATTAAATTTTTGGACATGGTATCCTTTACGTCAGGGTATACAGAGATCTATAATCACTTTGATTGGTACGACCGGATATGTTCGTTCACTGAAATGTTCTTTCAGTAATGTATTTTTAATTTAAAATTTAATAATTCATAATATTTAATTTTTTTTGTAGGTGCGAAAGAAATATATGATAGTCATATTTCTTTTCTTCCTTCTTACATAATTAAATACTTATTCTCACTTTAAAACAAATTTTATTTTGCTACATTGAAACTATACAATGAAAACAATATAACAATTGGGTTCTTTTCTAAAGGAATTGGAGGAATCAGTTTATTACATAAATCCTATTTTCTGCCATCTTAAATTAATTCACATTCTATGAAAATACATTTTCAGCTACATTTAACAAAATAAATGTTAAATGACTTTTTTTTTTTTTTTTTTTTTTTTTTCACGTTTGCTAGTTCTGACGACGCACGGTGGAAAATAGGTATAAGTTTATAGGTAGTATAATAGGTATCTCAGACACCTGAATATTTTGAAGGATTAATTTAAATTACTTCATTTAGATTGTTCAAAAGATAAGACTTTTTTTAATTTGGTCATTGTCTTGTATAAAATTTAACCAAGTTTTTTTTCAGAAAGCGAAATTCTGTTTACAAGACACTTTGTATTACAATATAAAAGTATTAATATATATATATATATATATTACTTTTACATGTTTGCTTAGTGAAAATAATTTGATTTGGCTTTCATACAACTTTGTCATACCCTGCATTTAAATATTACAAAGACACATTTCAGGTTACTGGTTAAGGTAACAAGTACTGTATATAGTACCTACGTTGAAAAGAAGGTTGAGGAACAGTTTTATTTGAGAAATTATTCTGTGTGAGGTGGATACCGGCCCCCACAACCCTAGTTTGAATATTCATTTATATACATCTTAAAGCCGTAATTAAATTTAAATGTTTATACTAAATTATTCAGACAACTTTAACCTACACCATTCCTAAAAACTTATCAATATTGCTTAATCAAACTGTTAAAGTAGAAACCTCATATGAACTTCAAAAATTTGAATTGTCGGCAGTTATTTGATTTTCAGGTACACTGATATTTCGCGTACACAAAGATCAACGTGTACACAGGGAACCTCAAAACGTGTAACTATACAAAATACAAGAACTGAAAATTTAATTGAAAATAATAATTTATTTACCATGTAGGTGCAAGCGAATTAATTTTCATTTATGAGTAGTTTCTTGCACTGAGAAAAAATTCTGTAACTGACATCTAGAATCTAAATTGTGGCTCTAGAAAAAATAGTTCCATGCCATCCTTATAAATTCTAGTCCCCTTTGAAAGCGAGTTCTAGAAACTCCTATTAGAATTCTAGAGAGTTTGTCTATATTATCGAGGTCAAAACATCTCCAAATAAATGCGAACACAACAGGCGGGTTTCAGCAGCTATAATCTTGGTTTATGACCCAATTCTAGATAATGAAAGATTCAGAATATTCAGAATATTGTTTCACCATCTAGAAATGTGCAGACTAGAAATTCTCAATCATTTCGTCTATTCCGTTTATTGGCGTGCCTTATGTGCATAGCTCAGAAATCTATATTTCTAGTTAAGGGATTTAGAAAATGGTCACGTATTCATTCAAGATGAAGGCGGTATATCTGTTTTTCTCAATGTGACTGGTAAAACACAATAAAGCACTACCACCAATTACATTCCATCAAAAAGAAAGTTTTCATTTAATATATCCTGAGGATGTCCATGGGATGTAATTTTATCCTCAGGATATCCTGAGTAAGTCCTGTGGAAAAGATGTGCTGTTAGGGTTATTGATAGTGTTGTATATCTTCTATAAATTATGTACACGCCACTTTATGTAGTACTTAAATATTATCCTATATTAATAACACACAGTACACTCTGGAAGTGCATTTCTAGAAAATTTCAAGTGTAGTCTCACTATATTACAGTTCTTTTGAAATTTGTAAACGAGCGGAGAGGGATTTGCATATCATATTCTAGAAAAAGCACATGCTTTTATGCATATGAAAGTACGACTATGAAGATTTAAGGTAGTGGTTATTTATCACTGATTTCACTTTATAAAGTTTAGAAGGTTTTAGAAAACAGATCTAAAAAAATATTTATATTTTTTCATGCTTCTTGTTTTAAATTTTTGCGTAGATATTATGTAAACCTGCGGAAAACAGATTATACCATAGATTACTGAAAAGAAGTATTTATCATACAGTCGGTAACAAAGGTGTTCGAACACTAGCAAAGATTCCTATGTAAAAAAAGTACACTTCATACAGTTTTGTTAAATAAATCTATGTCGAATCCTGTTCTTAGTCAGTCTAAGAACCAGATTCGATAAGGATTTATTTAACAAAACCGTATGAAGTGTACTTTTTTTACATAGGAATTTTTGCTAGTGTTCGGACACTTTTATTACCGACTGTACGTCAAAATTCGTACTAAAAAGAAAGAAAGAAAAAAAAACACACTCGCATGCAAAATTTTTGGAATTGCTGCATTAAGCACGCATATATGTATATAGGTATTTATCTACATATTCCATATAATAAATAGTAAAAATATATTTACACGTATGAACATTAGATTCAAATTCAAATACCCTATATCTTTTGAATCCATTCTATCTGTAAAGATGGATCTTTCCTACAGAAGATCTAGAAATAAAAAACGTAATTTACAAATTTAAATATTCTTAATTTTACATTAAATAAGTTTTCAATAAAGTTTGTTATGAAATTTTAAATGCCTTTTCGAAAGATTTTTACTACATATGAATCATAAACTGCCAAAATTTATTTTGCAATTTTATTTTGGCAACAGACATCAATTCACAGAACGATGAACTAATTAAAACAAAGAGTCTTATTCATACATTTTATTTTAATTGAAGAAGCCAGCCCGAATTCAACCCTTATTCACGAATTCTTTTATTTCTCGCGTATTCACCCACTGCATTCTCCAATCCAAGAACAAATTCTAATTAAAAATGTAATTAAAATTTGGACAAATTCTTTTTAATGGAACATTTTCCTGCATCTGTTGTTCCCGCCTTTATAACGTAAATTTTAATAAATGAGGTTTGATTAAAATACATAAACAGAATAAGGAAATCGAATTGCGGTCGTAGATAATAAAAAGAAGGAAAAACCACACGAAAATTTATTTGAATAATTTGCTCGGGGGAAAAGTTACAATGTTCATTATAAAAATGTACTTTTGAATAGTAAGCGAGAACTATACTACATTGTACAATATAAAACATCATTTGCATACTACAAAAAACTATTTTTAGTGTTCATTGTTACGCATTAAACACACAGATTACGAAATCTTTCATTTTTTGCTCACTGAGTAGATGAATGAGCCAGTATTGCCAGGCCCACCTTATCCATAGGGCTAATTGGGCTGCAGCCCAAGGGCGCCAGATGTAAAAGGGCGCCTTTCACAATTGTTTTTTTTCCTCCTATGCAAGCATAAAAATGATTTTTTCTGATCTAACTCAAAGTTAATAGATCAACTTTATTTTGATTTTCTATATTATTACTACTTTAAATATATTATATTCAAATTACCTTTATTTATTTTTTTCAAACCTGCAGGCTATAAACCTATTCTCACATACAAGATTCGATTTTGGAGATGGGTCGGTTTTCTAATCTCCTTTCCCCCCCCCCCCAAAAAAAAAAAAAAAAAAAAAAAATTGAATATGTGATGTTTTAAAGGCTGATTGTTGACGCTGAGACCTTGTCCTGAATAGGAAATGCTCTTCCTCAGATTTTTTTATGGGATCCTAGTTTGTATTCACGCGAGTTTAAGAAAAATCTATAAAGAATTCCAAATGGTTTCTGCCGACGAACGAAACCTGATAATTTTTATTTATGCTATAAATCACTGACACACAATCTGTATAGTTTTTGATGAGTGTAGGATTATGATTATTGTATTCGGATACGAAGAAAAAATTTATAATCTTTTACCTATGGATGGACTCTAAGTATTTGAAGTGCAATAACGTTTAAACACCTCATTCGATTGAGATGAAAGTTGGTAGATATATTATGGATTATTGTCGCATAATATGTATAGATTTTGATAGGTGTAGAATTTATAGTTCTTTTACAGGGACTAAAATTTTGGGCTTATATAGTTCCTTTACAGGGATATTTTTATGAACATTTTAGTCCATAAGCCATAATGAAAAATTGTTTTTCGTTGCGCTTATAGACTCTTTAACTATTTAGTGCCACAGCGTCTAATTACCATATTCGAATAAGCTAAAAATCGGTAGGTATGTTATAAGTCACTGTCGTAGGACCTGTATATATTTTGATCAGTGTATGACTTTACAGGAACACAATGGAAAATTATATATCATTATAATGTATCTGTATGGACTCGTAATATTTGAAGTATGCTATCATATAAACTCTACATTCTATTAAGATAAAATTAGGTAGATTATCCTCGCAAGAATTATATAAACTTTTATAAGTGTAGAATTTAGAATTTTTTCCGAAATACGAAATAGAATTCTTGTATTTTGCGGTCTACGGACTCAAATTTATTGAATTTCATATTAAAAATGTTAAATTGTTTAAAGTGTCATATATATATATATATATATATATATATATGAAAAGTAGACTTTGCGTTAGATAAACAAACAGGAAAAGTCTTCAACATATAGAATGCTGAAAGTAATAATGAGTGAAAAATGCTGACAGGCGTTTTGGTAGCATCGGACGTACTGTTATTAGTGCACCTATGACTGTATACTCATTCATACACTGATGACGATATGCTCAATGCTACCGAAACAACCATCTACATTTTTCGGTCATTATCACTTTTGACACTCTATATGTCAAAGACTTTTCCTAAGTTTGCTTATTTTACATTGCTTTGCTAATAAATGATCATTATGGCAAATGATATGTGCGTTAGTTATAGGTCTTTTACATTAAAATGCGAAATACTTTACACATTTAACGACATATGGAGGTTAATTATATGAAAAATTCTTTAGAAGAGAATAAAAATTATCTATACTTTAGAATTTTGTTACAGAATACTCGTTAATGAAAATTGCTTGCTTAAAATTCATACACCTGATAAAAAGACGCACAAAAAAATCGAATACATTATCGTTGATTGTACAAATATTTTAATTTAGAGAAAAGAAATATTGAAACATCGTATTTAATTTTTCACTTTTCAATACTTATTGAATTCTTTGATAATTAAAATTTTTTTTCTAATGCCTAATAACTACTAAATAATCAGAAAGTCGAGTGCAGCAACTTTACTTTTTTATTTTATTTTATTATTTTAATTGTACAATTAAAAATAGTTTAAAGACTTTTTTAATTTTTTCCCTAATTATTTTGCAACAGAATGGATGTACTAGAATTATCATCTTAATTTATAAAAATAAACTATAATTATAAAAATAAATTTGTGAAAAAAAGAAAAAAAAATGTATATCTTAACTTTTCTGAACACACACTCTGACACTCGGTCATGGATCCACTGCTATTTTTACCTGGTTCTCCAAAATTGGTTTCCATTCTTCATAGAGCTCCGAAATTTCGAGAACCCTAAACTACTATTTTTTGATAAATTTGGTTACCAAGACTCCGAATCCGTCATTAAGACTCCAAGTTTTCATGAAGGGCAACCTTATTGAAAGCGAATGGACTACCCCTTTATTTTCACTTTGACTGTAAATATACTTTCATTGAAATAGCACAATTGATGCAGGGAAAAAGATTTAATCTGTTACAAGATATATATTTGACATTTGTATAATTTTTCAATTTTAGAATTTTGTAAAATATGTTGAAAACAATTATTCTCCGCTCTTCATATAAACACAAAGCAACATAAATTGAGTAATTTAAACATTCAGATATTACTTAACTGGTTTAAATTTTATATTGAATGAATTTTCTGAAAATGCAGGAAAAGAATGCCATTAACAATATGATAGATATATTTTTGTTATTGATTATATTTTCATTTTTGATTCTCCGTTCAGACAGTGCAAATTAAATTACATCAATATTTTAGTAATAAAAAGAGACATATAACACTGAATATGAATAAATTTTATACTTAAAAAATTTGTAAAAAACAAAAAGTTTATATATTATATCAATTCTTTAACCACAAAATTATATAATCAGGGTGGTTCAAAATGTCATGTCCAAATAGCACGCGTGGGTGTGTTAGGTCATGAAGAGTAAGAATTTCACAGTACCTGGGGCTTGGGGGTCAGAAAGTGATTGTCACAGTGCAATTGCATTGTGACTGTTACGCAAAAAAAAAGTAACAAACAGTGTAAAAGAGATCTTTATTTTACATAAAACATAATCAAAGTACAAAATACAAATAAAAAATGTTACAGATCTTAAGAAGTGTTCAAAATGTGCCTCATTAGCCGCGATTTACACCTTCACATTCACATCGTCTTTTTGTGTGCTTAGTTGGTCCTTTTTCTTGTGCCCTTCAACCGGTTATAATCGCTTTTCCAACCTGTGATCTTTTGAACCACCCTGTATATATCTGATTACAAAAAAATAACTTTGTCCTGAATTTCGATAGAGTAAATTTAATACTTTAAGCATTCTGGCAGGCAAGTTAAAATTAATTGATGAAATGTTGCAATTAATAAATTTGTAAATAATTATACAAGAAAGTTATTTTGTTCATTAAAAATACTTTAATATACTGAACTACTGAATAACAGTTTTATAAATTAATTTTCTAAAATTTCTAATTCATTATTTCGGATGTAAAAATTTATTTTTTAAAATAAAAATCGATATTTAAATTGAAATTGGAATTTTAAAGACTATTTAAATTTGTATTAAATTATTTATTTAAATTAAAATAAATTAAAAATTAAATTACATTTAAATTTTAAGTTACATTCTGCTAAATCCTTTTCTAGTTTTCTTTTCAAAGGAAAGGGCGCCTGAACTTGTCAGCCCAGGGAGCTTAAATGTGTTAAGACGGCCCTGAGTATTGCCAGATTCTGGAACCTATTTATTCGATATCCACGATTAAATTTTAATTGTAACGGTTGCTTAATCACTTCGAATACACTGCTCGGCATGAAAATTGCTCCCAACACCATTTTGTCAAATTCTTATGTAAAATGACCTCCTGAATACGAATATGACGTACATTTTGCCCTATTACCCACCCTTTTTAAGGGACGGTCCCCTGTTTTTATCGCTTTAATTCTGGTAAGTTTATGGCTATAAATTTGGTTTTTAGAGAGGGGTGGGGGAGGATTATTTTAACTGTTAAATATCTTCTGATGTTCTACAGAGTTGGAAAATTCTAAAACATGATTATTTGTGGCATGGGAAAAAATCGGGAATTGGGGAGGGAGGATTTGCTACTAAAATTATGTGTTACATTTCTTGTATATATATTTTTTAATCTATTATTAATGTTATTTATTAAACATTATATATTTTTTCTTGTTTTTAGGTGTTAAATAATTCTTTTCATTCACCAAATAAAATTCATAGTCATAAAATTACAGAACGGTGATAAAAATTGAGGGAGGGGATGGCGTCCCTAAAAAGTGGTGGGTGACTGGGCAAAGTGACAGTCATATTCGGATTCAGGAGGTCATTTTATTGGCGTCTATTGAATAAAAAGTCTCCAAGTCTGGTTACACAAGTTTGAAACCCTGATAATTAATCTCCACAGTATGAACGTAATTCCAAAGTTTAAATCTTCTATAAGATTTTAATAATCTTTTTTGTTTTAGTATAATCATGATGGAAATTTTGAATTCTGTATGTAATTTCACTCTATTTAATAATGAAAATTTTCTTGCTTAAACACGTTATTGTTAAATACAATGCCATATTTCAAATTATCATACATGACATTTTTCTAGAGATAATGCTTTGGTAAGTTTGATGGTAAGTTTTCATATTTTTTGGAAAATTATTACTTATCAATTTTTTCATATCTTTTTTAAAGATATCAGGAGTTATTTAATTTAGTTATTTATTTCTTCATTTTAGTTATTGAGGATTTTGGTGGCCTTTTATTATCTGTTTTCCTAAATTCTACTACTAATTGTTCCCTCCTATATATACTGTTAGATTTCTGCTTTTGGATAGCAGTCGCATGATAATATGTCTGAAATGGAAAAATGCCTTTAAAATTTGTGAATAGAAATTTTTAAACAATATCTTAAAAGGAGTGGTAAATGTTATATATAGTTTTTTGTAAACCCATGTCTTAGAGTTATAAAAATTTGCGTATACATGCACTGAAATATGATGAGTTTAAGCATATTTAAATTATTCAAAAACTCTCTATACTTAAAAAAAAAAAAAAAAAAAAAAGTACAAATCAAACTGCTTAAATTATTATTTTTTTTTTTTTTTTTTTTTTTCAATTTTCTCGTTTTACACACCGTTTCATAATTTAACATTGTTATCGTTGAGCAATATATTCTAAACACATTTGGATGTTACTTTACGGACTCAGTTTGAATAGATATTTAAAATATGTATATACATCAGCATATATAGTTACGCTCATCACTGACTGACTGACTCTGTCCCGCTTAAAAAAGGCTAAAAGATTTCCTTGAACTCTGTGTATGTGTGAACGCAAGTTGACACCTAATTTTCATTCTTTAGTTAATTTTAAACAATCTAATTGTCCGATCGATAAGCTGTTTAATCCTGCGGATTCAGAAAAAAATCGCTCCTTTTATTTGGTATCTTATTTGTAACGAATTTTTGATTAGATTTTTAAAATTAATTAAAATATGAAAATAGACATAGTTTTAAAATAGACATTTAAATTTTTAATTGTTGTCTTTTTTTTTTTTTTTCCAGCATAAAATGAAATATGCTTTCAAGTGAAAAAAAAAAAAAATAAATAAATAAATAAATAAATTTGCGTCCACATGATGGTCGTGATGATCTAAAAAAAATGACGTCTATAAAATAATAATAATAATTTTAAATTTAAAATGTGACGAAGAGATAAATAAAGTGCGAAAATTCTGTACAAACTTGCTAGCAAATGAATTATTTGAAGTGAGAAATAAATGAAATAAAATGATCATTTTCAACGGGTGCCTTAGTCACCCTACAACTAATTACTAGTATATATATATATATATATTATATTTGAATAACAAAACTTTTGCGCACATTTCAACATTTAACCATAAAAAATCTTGTTAAAAAAGTTGAATGACGAATGCTTTCAAAAAAATAATCCGCAAATATGTTTAGACATATTATTAAATTTAATAATCTAAAATTGAGTGAAAAAAAATTAAAACTTATTTATTAATGAACATTTCAAAAATTGTTTTGACAATTTACGACTTTGAATTTTAATATATTTAATAGATTTCGAAAAAATGTAATATTTAATATTATCATGTATTGTTTGCGAAATCTGTATTTCTGAGACAGTAATTCACAAATTTTTACAGCGCCCATTATTCTCTTAAAAAACCAAATCCATGGCTGCACTCTGGTGCAGCTTTGATACTATTACTTACTTATAAAAAGTTTTCTTTATTTAAAAGCTGGAATTTGCTTGTATTATTATAAAACGTTGCTATATAAAAATTGTGATGGGAAAGCATCGACAGAGTGTGACCTCTCAAAATTCACAAAATTCCATGTGATAAAAAGCTGTAAATTTAAATGTATTCGTCAAATAAAATGCATTTTATTTCCAGTTGGAGTTCTTACTTCTTTAGAAATTCTGCAGTTGACTTCACAACATGCCCGGATGTTTTGACAATTTTAAATTACTGTATTTAAATGGCCAAATTTTACCTACTCTGAGTTTTTTTTCGTATTAATTCGGAATTTCTTTAAAGAAATTGGGTTTTTAATTATTCTGTTCACAGGAGCCTAAATTTACTTTAATTTTATCTAATATTCTTTTAAATTTATATTGCTATCGTAATATGAGCAATTTTATAAAAAAATATATTTATAGTCATGCACCAAATGTATTTTGTTCCACAAATAAATAATATATTATTACTATTATTATTATTATTATTATTGTTGTTGTTATTATTATTCAGTCATTTAAATTATATTACAATACCATGTTACAATAAATTTCCGTTTGTCATACTATTGTAAATGTATCTTCTTGTAATATGTTTCACAATGAATTTTATTTTTAATAAATATTTCTGAGAAAATGTAATATGAATTTTTTGATGAAACATTTTTTATATTTCAAATTGTTATGTATATATTTTAATTTACATTATTCATTTTTTTTTTTTTTTTTTTTAATAAAGCCATTTTACTGCAATGCTCTTGTGAGTGGGTGGATGTTTGGGCCATGTTCTGTTTCATCATTGAAATAGTATTAGAATGAGAATTGAGAGGCTTTCTTCTGCTTACGTATTTAACCAAATAATATTTATTATTGGAATTTTGTAAAAAATTACTTTAAAAAAATTTTCTGGACTATAAAGTTAAACCAGCTTTATTACTCATTTAGTCTGTTAGGAAAGTTTTATAACAAAAATTGCTTAAAATAATGTGTTATTATTATTATTATTGTTATTATTATTTGGAGAAAAAAATAAGAGTTTTTATTTTTCAGTCAAAGAGAAAAAAATTCTTATAACCACCTTTTTTTTTTTTTTTAATCATGCTTATTACATAGCTGCCAATTTTTTTTAATTTATTCCGGAATCTTGTTAGTCCCGCCCCTTTTTCACACTGTAATATTTTTAGAGTAATTGTCTTCATATTTAATCGTAATTATACATTGAATAAAATTTTTCTACAAAGATTACAGTGTGATAATTGGCCGAGGCTAACAATATTCCAGATTAAATTAAAAAACTTGGCAGCTATGTTATTAGAAATCAAATTGCTGTATTATTGTGTAAAAAAATAAATAAGAAAATGTTCAATATTACTTAATATTTTATTATTCAAAGCCAAATTAAAGTGTTATGAAAGATTATTAAACATTAATCTTTTACAAATTTCTGATTATAACTCAATCATTTCTTTGACTTGATATGTGCTAGAATAACGCATCATAAGGACGAATGAAGACACATAATGAAAATTGCCAATGTCGAAAAAGTAATTATGAAGAAGCTGTTGTTGATTTTGTTTTTATAGTGTTAAATAAATATGATATAATAGTTAATATTTTAAAATTATTTAATATAAAAAATAGATAAATAAAAGAAAAAAAAATAATTACAGTAAATTGAAAAGCCTTTAATTAACACTTAAATGCCTCATTATTTTTTAATCAATTTAAAAATATGCTTTATTCTTTCCTCTATCCGCGATTGTAATGAAATGCTCGCCCTCTGGTGGGCTAAGGGGAAATTACAATAAACATGCTTTAATTCGAATTCCACCAAGCCGCCATTGCTAGCCGATGTTTAGTTTCACATATATTTATTGAATAAATATGAATAAATTCGGTAAAAAAGATAACACATACTGTTGTGTGCTACAGTGTAACTCCAAAGGATCAAGAAATCCAGAATTAAGCTTCCATTTATTTCCAAATGACAAATTTAAAATTTCAGTTGCTTCGGCTAATGGAAGTAAAGAATTAATCAGATGATTTGAAACTAATATTTGTTCAGCTTCAGTTAAATATCTACTTTCGATCGAACTTTGAATAAACTGAAATATTTTTTCCAAAAGCAATCAATTTTCCATGATGTAATGGCGGAGAAATTATAGTACGAATATTAAGTAGAATAACAAAAAGAACAAAAATAGATACACGTGGCTGTAATATTTACTAACAACAAGAGCTGAAAAAGCGCCATCTATCGATCATTACAAACGCGGATTAAATAAATTGCGGAAAAAATATTTTAAAAAGTCATACTTTATTTTAACTATGGTTTATAGCTAAAAAGTTATTTGTTATTAGAGCCTCAATATTATTCTAATAATACTTTAGAAAGCAAAACTGGGTATTAATTACAAAACTTTGAATAAACACCGCAAAATGCAATAAGCTCTCAACAACTATTTCCGGTCCAACACACGACCCTTCGTCAGGCGAATAAAGTAGGCACGAGTGCTGCAGTCAAAGCGGTACTCGTGCGTGTCCGCTTTGACTGCAGCACTCGTGCCTACTTTGTTCACCTGACGAAGGGTCGTGTGTTCTTTGGACCCGAAACAATTGTTGAGATTTTATTGGATTTTATGGTGTTTTTTCAAAGTTTTGTAATTATTACTTTAAAACGCCAGTTCTGTGGTGCTTTCTTATTATTAAAATTGGGTATGTTGCCGAATGGCAACACTCGTCATTTTAGAATTAACTAAGCCACAATCATATTAACGAAAAATGTTAGATAAATACTTTCGTGTTTCGAAGAAAAAAATTTGAATTATAAAATTTCATGGATTTACTTTAATTAATAAATCTTTATTTTCCAAAGTATTATTCAACTCACAAAAAGTATAAAAACTATTAATCTCTTTGATATACAGTAGGTAACAAAAGTCTCCGAACACTAGAAAAAATTCCTTTATAAAAAAAAGAACACTTAATACAATTTTGTTAAATAAATCCTTGTCGAATCCTGTTTTTAGACTGACTAAGAACAGGATTCGACAAGGATTTATTTAACAAAACTGTATTAAGTGTACTTTTTTTATATAGAAATTTTTGCTAGTGTTCAGAGACTTTTGTTACCGACTGTACAAAAGAAGGAAAATTCGTATATATTTCATTGAATTCAAACTAAAATCTATACTTAGAAATATGTCATAAATATGTCATTAACGTACAGCACTACTAAAAAATTTAAAAACTAAGCACAAAAATTAACAAACGCATAACAAAAATTAATTTATATATATATATGTTTTGTAGGAGATTGGTGTGTGTTAATTGATATATGATAACCTTCAGTTATTTTTCATATTTTTTAATCGACGACACAGTACAAAACAACACACACTACACATATTTGACGTAAAGGATAGAAGGGGACAAAGCCCGCAGTTATAATGTGGGGATAAACCTGCTTATACATACTTTTGGGGATAAAACCCGCGGTTACAAAATGGGGATACACCCGCTAGGCAATCCGACTTCTATATCAGTCGAAAGCCAAACAACAACTAACTGAATTCTTGATATGGTCACATGACCATGAAAGCCCGCGGTGCTCGTTCGACATGCGCAGATGTCCGAACATGCCGTCCCGCGTTGCAATGTGCGCAGCACATTCAAAGTTCGGTTAGAGATTAAGCAATATAATAATAAATGTTACGCAATGCAATATAATAATAAACGAAAATTGAAATACAAAAATACAATTAATCACAAGAACATTATAAAGGCACATCATACAGTAATACTAAATGTAATATAATAAGGTACACACAAGAAATTTTTTTTTTTTTTTTTTTTTTTTTTAATCATTAATTGGCAAAATAGCTAATTTTGAAATAGCTCTTTTCAGTATTCCATTTTTTGTTCTAATATCTACCACTCTAACAATATTATCCCTTCCAATATAGGTTTTAGTAATGCGCCCTAGTAACCATTTTAGAGGGGGCAAATTATTCTCTTTTATGACGACCATATCGCCTACCTTTACGTTTTGTTTTTCAAAGTACCACTTAGTCCTTTGCTGTAGATTATTTAAGTAATTGTTAGACCAAAATTTCCAAAATGTTTGAGTTAATTTACAAGTTTGTTGCCACAAATTTAATTTATTGGTTTCAATGTTGGTCAGTGAGGGTTCGGGGATGGCCGTTAACGATCGACCGATAAGAAAATGACCAGGGGTCAAAATTTCCAAATCCTCTATGTCGGCCGAAAGAGGTGTTAATGGACGAGAATTCAACATGGATTCAATTTGAATCATGATGGTTTGAAAGGCTTCGTACGTCAGTTTAGCATCACCTATAATACGCTTGTAATAATACTTAAAAGATTTAATCCCGGCTTCCCATAAGCCACCAAAATTTGGTGCTCTGGGAGGAATAAATTTCCATTCTATTTTCTCATTTGAGGAGAAATTAGCCAAATTTTTATCTTGTTGGGTAACTAATTAAAAAAATTCCTTTAAGTCTTTATTAGCTCGAACAAGATTACTCCCATTGTCCGAAAAGATTTTAGCACACTTACCTCGTCTGCCGATAAAACGTTTCAAGGCAGCAATTAGTGACTCTGAAGTTAAGTCAGAGACGATTTCTAGGTGTATTGCCTTAGTCGTAAGGCAAACGAAAAGAGCAACATAAATTTTAATGGGGGCCCCTTTTCTTTGATGCTTATTTTTTATAAAAAAGGGGCCACAAAGATCTATGCCTGTACTATTGAATGTGAAGACAGGATTTATCCTCTCTTTAGGCAGATCACCCATTTTTGAGAGCATAACTTAGGGTTAGCTCTAAAACATTTGACACAATTATGGATAATTTTACGACATGCATTTCGACCATTTAAGGGCCAATATTCTTGCCTAATGTTATAAAGTAATGTCTGAGGACCTGAATGGTGAAATTTCTCATGAAAATGTTTAATAACTATCTCACTGAACTTACCCTTTGGCAATATTATAGGATGTTTTTCCTTATAATTCAAATCTGAATTATGTAACCTACCTCCAATTCTTAATAAACCATCTGAGTCTATAATCGGTGCCAGGGGGCGAAGCCTGCTGCTAGGAGAAATACAGTTATTAAATTTTATACCTGTTATCTCATTCCCAAATTCTCCCTCCTGTATTTTCTTTAGTATAAAATTTAGTGCAGCCCTCTTTTCTTCTGGACCTAGGTATCCAGTTTTTCTTTCCCCTGGATGTCTTATATTGTTGATAAACCTGAAAATAAACGCTAAAACATGCACAATTTTAGTAAAACTATTACTAATGGTTAAAATGTCCTCAACAAAATTGAAAGGTTGGGCAGTTACATAAAGGGAAAAATTAAGTTCAGGGTCATTAAGACCTTTTTTTGCTTCAGAAAAATAGTCACTTTCTGTCACACTTATAAGGTCCTCGTCTGAGGGTTGAAAGTCCGGATCAGTCAAGAAAGGTGGGCCGTGCCACCACATGGAACTGTTTAAAAGTGAATCTGCACTAGTACCTCGGGTTAACAAATCTGCAGGATTGTTCTTTTCGGAGCAATGGTGCAGGAATTCGGATTACTTAAAGTTTGTATTTCTGTTACACGATTTGCCACAAATTGTTTCCAACGTTTGGCCGAGCCCTTTATCCAGTACAATGTTATCTTGGAGTCGGACCAGTAGTAAACTGTAGACACTGTTTTTTGATCGATGATAGGTTTTATCTTGTGGGTCAGTCTTGCACTTAATAGGGCACCAAGCAACTCTAATCTAGGTAAGGAAATTTCTTTTAAGGGAGCAACACGACTCTTAGATGTTATGAGGTTAACTTCTATATTATTTTCTGTCTGTATACGCAGATAAATAGCAGTGCCATACGCTGCCTTACTGGCATAGGAAAATGCGTGTATTTCCACTGCAAGTACTTGGTTCGAGCAACTTAGGATTTTTCTAGGAATTTTTACTTCAGACAATCTAGGTAGCTCTTCACACCATTTTTCTCATTTTCATTGGACATCGGCTGGCAACTCTCCGTCCCAGGGTATTTTCTTCATCCATAATTCTTGAAACAGGCACTTGACTCTAATGGTGAAAGGCGTGAGCAGACCCAGAGGGTCAAATATCTTCCCAACTGCTTGCAAAAGGAGACGTTTTGAACTTTTCTTAGAGGACAAAAATTCTAATAAACTCTTTACTTCTAAAGTTAGACAATCCTCTTCTGTCTTCCAGGCCATGCCTAAGACCTTTGCTAGATTACTTCCTAAGCTGATTGTAGAGTGCTCTAATTGCGTATTTAAGCCTTTTTTATGCCAGAATTTCATTAACGCATCATCGTTTGTAATCCATTTTCTTAAACTCATTCCTGCCTGAGACATAATTTCTTTAGCCTCAAGAGAAATTTCAAGAGCCTTTTCCACAGTATCTTCGCCAGAGATAAAATCGTCGACATAAATATAATTGTCGAGAAGATGGACAGTTTTTGGATATCGATCACTAAATTGAGATATATGGTTTTTAATAGTAGCTGACAAGAGAAATGGGGATGCATTAACACCAAAAGGAACACGTTTAAATCTTAATGTTTTCAAATTTTCAAGAGATCTAAAATCCTTTTCAAACCATAAAAACCGCACAACATCACGATCCTTCTCTGCAAGGGATATCTGTAGAAATGCTTTTTCGATATCGGCAGAGAAGGCTATTTCATTAAGTCGGAAATGAATTAAAATATCGAATAGAAGTGGGTTTAAATTGTTACCAGGCCACAAACAGTCATTTAAAGAAAGTTGATTGTTATCATGGGAGCTTGCATCAAAAACTATGCGAACCTTCGTAGTAAGTTTGTCTTCCTTACAGACAGCATGATGGGGTAAGTAATAAATTCCCTTATCTGATATTGGCTCACTACTTTCAACTTGCTCAATGATACCTTCATTTAAATATTCATTTATAATTTTTGAATAATTTTGAAAGAGTTCAGGATCCCGATAAAATTTCCTTTGTAAAAATTCTAGTCGTTTTTTCGCTACAGTAAAGTTATTGTGCAGCTGTTTCGGATCCGTTTTCCAAGGCAACTGCACTTCATACCTATCGTTCACAAACCTGGCAGTTTTGTCAAAAATTTGTTGGGCTTGATCTTTCTCTGCTGGTTTTAAATCATCGGGCTGAATTCCAATGGATTCCAATTGCCAGAATCGACTTAAGTTATCATTGATTTCCTCAAACTTTGTTAAAAAATAACATTGATTCTCATTACTATTTAATGGAACCGTTTCTTCTAAAGCTCCAGTAGGAATCCAGCCAAAAACAGAATCTTGTAAAAATAACTTATCACTAATTTGAACTGAATTAGGTTTTAAAATTCTATAAAACAGTTCACTACCTATAATGCCGTGTATTTTTCCAGGTTGGAAAAACATGGGAGTAGCAAAATCTACTAAATTTGGTAAATTAATTTTTGATATATCTAATTTATTTGTTGGGATATAATCTGTGATTTTGGGAACAATTAAAAAGTCTATGTTTTTCTTAAAACTTTCATCTACGTTGGAAATAATACTACTAATTTTTCTCTTAACGTTATGAGAAGAGTTATTTAATCCTGTAATCGGAGTGTTTATAACCTTTGATTTCAATCCTAATATATTAGCGCAATCGGCAATTAATATATTCGCATTACAGGCAGAGTCTTAAAGAAAACGCATCTTCACTCTCTTTTCATATTTATCTTTAACAAAAACAAAACACGTACTCAGGAATACAGATTTTTTCTCTCTTTCCCAATTGGAAAATAGACGAAGAGGTTCATTTCCGGACACCTGTGTTAGGTGGGTATCAACCGCATCTGAGCGGGGGGTAGAATTATTCTCACTCTTTTGGTCTTGATCACTACTATTTTCTTTTTGTTTATGCAATAAAGAATGATGATTCATTCCACATCTGCTACATTTAAACTTCGATAAACAAGAGGATGATAAATGAAATTTATTAAAGCAGTTGATGCAAAGTTTGTTACGTTTTACGAAATCGAATCTTTCAGATATATTCATTTTTAGAAACTCGGGACATTTGTTTAAATTATGCAAATTTTTACACAGAATGCAATTTTTTACCTTTGAATTACATGCAGAATTAAGCATAAAGGTTTTCGTTTTGGGATGAAAACTGTTCTTATTTACGATTTTTTCCGCGGAATTTCTAGATACGCTCTCTAGAGTGGCACTTCGACTTTCCAAAAATGACATTAATTCCTCAAATTTTGGATATTCTGTTTTTTTGACTGAATATTCAAACAATTTCCTTGTTTATTTGTCTACCTTTAATAATATAATATTAATGAGCATTGCATCCGATAAATTATTTCTCATATAATCTAAAACATTTAGTGCTCTCATATTTTTATTTATACAATCAATAAGGGATCTCAGTTCGTTAAAGGATTCCCGATGGATTTTTTCATAATGCATTATTGCTGATAGATGAGTGTCAATTAAAATTCGGTGGTTTTCGAATCTTTCTGTAAGGGCATTAAATAGTGAGGTAAATGTATCATCAGGACTTTCTAGTTTTTTCGCATCACCAGTTAAGGATGCACGAAGATAAAACAGTTTCTGAGCATCATTTAATTTAGTATTATTGGAAATTAAGTTATTAAATTGTAATTTAAATAGGGAAAAGTCTTCAATTTTACCATTAAAAATAGGTAAAGGGATGTCCGGCAGCCGGACATTAACTTCATCAGAACTTTTAAATTCTAAACTTTCATTTTTACTGGAATTGTTCTCAGAAAGTTTAACAGATTTAAGAAGTAAATTGAGTCTTACCCCAATTCTTTCAAGGCGATCTTCAAGTTCATCTATTTCATTTTCGATTGCAGGTAAGTCCTTTATGTCCGGAATATCATAATATTGGATCCGGATATCACTCAGTTTGCCTTGCAACTCAGATAACTTTCTAAGTTTTATTTCAAGTTCAGTTGTGGAACAAGAAATATTTTCAGAGTTCAAATCAACGAATGATTCAATTTTTGTTATGGCACCTTTTACGGCGCTTTTCATTCGTTTCAGCTTTTCCATATTTATTTATTTGCTGGATATCTGCGACAATGACGGACCACTAATGTAGAAGATTGGTGTGTGTTAATTGATATATGATAACCTTCAGTTATTTTTCATATTTTTTAATCGACGACACAGTACAAAACAACACACACTACACATATTTGACGTAAAAGATAGAAGGGGACAAAGCCCGCAGTTATAATGTGGGGATAAACCCGCTTATACATACTTTTGGGGACAAAACCCGCGGTTACAAAATGGGGATACACCCGCTAGGCAATCCGACTTCTATATCAGTCGAAAGCCAAACAACAACTGAATTCTTGATATGGTCACATGACCATGAAAACCCGCGGTGCTCGTTCGACATGCGCAGATGTCCGAACATATATATATATATATAAAATGGTCCCATAAGAAAAATACTGAATCAAATGTAAATGCTCCAACAAGAAAATACTAATTAATTTGAACTCAAATATTATAAATAATATAAATACATAAAAATGCTACTCTCAGTAAAAAAAAAAAAAAAAAAAAAAAACTAATAGTAAGTAAGCTTAAGCATGTCATGTAAAAGGATACTTTCTTGAACTATTCCGTCTTATATTCAAAAAATGGAATGATGAATTGTCCCTCGCCGACACTGACTCTATTTTCCTATAATAATGTGAAACAGGACACTCCAGGGTAGTCTAGGACGGATATAATATCTGAAATCGCTGCTTCATAAACTTAACGCTTTCAGTGTCCTGTGCATCAAAAATACATCCATACGCCTTAATTTATTTTTCAAAAAATATAATTTATGATCAAATAAAACATTTTTTTATGAAATGTAAGTAAATAATATTATTAAAATAACAACTGGTCTCCTTTTTTCCCAACAAATTTTATCGCCTTAAATAATTTGAATGTTATGCTTTGTTTTATTAAAACAATGTGATATTGAAATACAAAATATTGTTCATATTTAAGATAATTAGTGGATATCAATCTTTTATGTTTATGTAATTTGCATTAAATTAATTAAAGTATCAAAATAAAATCAATTATAATAAACATTGTTGTACGCATAAGATCTCATTTATTTTATTCTTATTCTTATTTTTATTTATTTTTTATTTTTGCTTATTTTTTACAGGATTTTGATATAATCTTCGAAGGAATTTAATTATTTTCAATATATATATATATATATATATGTGTGTGTGTGTGTGTGTGTGTGTGTGATATATGTATATATATATATATATATATATATGTGTGTGTGTGTGTGATATATATATATATATATATATAAATCAGTATTACAAAAATTAAAACTAGGAAAAAACCTTGAATTAGCAAGGTATCAATAAAGTTTTATATATGGGGAGAAAACATTAAACACAGTAAGAATAAATGAAAAATTTTTATCAAGGGTAATTATAGCAGGGTTGTTTTTGAATTAGTGATATATACGATCACAAAAATCACTATCATTATCCAACAACTCTTAGATATCAACAATAAATTAATATGCAAGTAAGAAATGAAAAATAAAACTAAAGATTTTTAAAAAAAATAGCAAATAACAAAAAAAAAAAAAAAAAAAAATTATCAAAAAGCACCAATTTCCACGTTAATACAAACACTGTATACCAATAAGTATTTTGACACTTTTGAATTGAGACGTTTTGTCAAATATCTAGAAAAATTTTACAAGAAATCATCTTGAAACTTTGGCAGTGTAAAGAACTTGTTATACCTCATATTTTTAAGCAAAAGTTGTGTCCTGAAGAGGAAAAGGGAACTAGTAAAAAATTAAACAAAAGTCAAAATGTTTTTGGATCACCCTGTAAAAATTAATTTTTTGATGTAGTATATAGTTATGAGAATCTTTCTAATTATCTGTAAAAATAAATTATGAGGTTACCACATATACTCATGGAGATATTTTTTAAAAATTGAAAAAAGAATTCCACTTTTTTAATTATAATACGTAGTATATTAGATCTAGTGTAAGGACTTTTTTAGAAAACTTGGCATACAACATTAAACACAGCATGCTGCAATTAGAAGGCAAAAATGATAAATATCATACGAAATATTAGCATTTTTACTAAATAATTTTTAACTACGCATGCGCTACCTTTAAAAAAAAATCATTTGCATAATTTAATAACCAAAAGTATTGATCAACTTATATGAAAACTCCAAACAAATATAATGTAAATTCTAAAAGTTTTGAGAAATAGAATAAACAGAATTTCAGTTCCTCTCAAAATAGAAGTTAATTTATAAGGGGCTTTACTCAAATTTTTATTCTGATTCAATCAATGTCCAATGGTAATACAGTGTTCACCAATTAAAAATAAATATTGATAAAACCCCCTATCATCTTTCTTTTCTTTGAGAAGAACTGATGTTCTGTTCATTCTATCTCTTATAACTTTTGTAATCTGCACGATATTTGATTGGAGTTTTCGTCTAAGTTGCTTAATACGTTTGGCTATTGAATTATGCAAACGAAATTTTTTAAAAGTGAGCGCATGCGTAGCTAAAAAGTACTTAGTAAAAATGCTCATATTTCGCAAGATATTTAACATTTTTGCATTTTGATTGCAGTATACCGTGTTTAATGTAGCGTGCCGAATTTTCAAGAAATAGCTACGCACTGAGTCTAATACCCTACGTATTATAATTTAAAAAGTAGATTTATTTTCTATTTTAAAAAAAAAGAAAAAAAAAAAAAAAAAAAAAAAAAAAAAAAAACGAACTTTCATGAATATATTTGGTAGCCTTTTAAAAATATATACACATAATGAGGAAAATCCTCATAATTACATTAAATGCCAAAACGCATCTAATGCGCTGCTTTTTACTGGGTGATCCAAAACATTTTGATTTTTGTTTAGTTTTCTACTGGTCCCCTTTTCCTCTTCAGGACACAACTTTTGCTGAAATATATGAGGTATGTCATGTTCATTACACTGCAAAAATTTCCAGATGATTCCTCAAGAACGTTTGTAGATATTTGAAAAAACGTCAAAATTCAAAATTGTTTAGATACGTATTGATAGATAGAGTATACAGTCGGTAACAAAAGTATCCGAACACTAGCAAAAATTCCTATGTAAAAAAAGTACACTTCATACGGTTTTCTTAAATAAATCCTTATCGAGTCAAGTTCTTACACTGACTAGGAACATGATTCGATAAGGATTTATTTAACAAAACCGTATGAAGTGTACTTTTTTGACATAGGAATTTTTGCTATTGTTTGGACAATTTTGTTACCGACTGCACATACATATTTGCTTGTAAAAAAAAAATCTCATTTGCGTGAATTTTTCTTTCTTACATTGCATTTCCAATATCTGATTCATAGGATCTTTATGTTATATATTTATTCTCATGTTTTAAAGCTATTTTTCTCTCCTTCATTTTTTTTTTTTTTTTTTTTTTTTAATCAGTTCTTCGTTTGCAATGTTTGAAAAGGATTATATAATAATTTTAATTATTAATTATTACGCTGCTATAGCGCGGATTATTTGGAATAACTTACCATATTTCTCCTTTTTAAATGTACTATTTTGCATTCAGTATTATTTTTAGATGTCCTTATTTGGCTGTTTCTTAAGTTATTAAAACTAAGTTTACAAATACATGCTTATCCATTTAAAGTTCACTACTTAATTTATATTAAAAATTACTAAACTAATTTCAAAAATATTTTTTAGACACATAGCTGATCATAAATGTTTAAAAAATAAAAAAATAGCACTGTCCCTTTTCGAGAAATTTTTGGTTTGAAGCATCTATAAGTTAACCTTATTAAATTCAAACAATATTTAATTTAATAAATAAAACAGTTTTTAAGTAAACATTATTGACTACAAAAACCCGTAAAAGTTGTTTCAGGTGAAAATAATAGTCCAGCTCTTCATTAAATGAAAAAAACTAGACATGAGTGCATCATCAAACTTATGCATTTAGCTTCCTTTGAAGCATTATTTGTTAAATATTGGAATAGTGCTTCTATCTACCGAACAGAAAAGGAACAAAAGTTTAAAACTGATTAAAACAAGTGGGAAATGTTAAAAAACTGCTACATAAAAAATTGTTAAATGATGTCAAATATTTGGTTCCGCTGCGAAACCAATGAACGTTAAAGGGTTAATTTGATGCTATCGCGCAACAGCCTTAAATTTTTGCTTGTAAAAGTAATTTTTTCATTTGTTGGTATACCCCCCCCCCTTTTTTTTTTCCCTTTGCTAACAGCATGGTCTTTTCTTAGTTTTATTAAGCTAGAGCGAGAGTACATATGGTAAAGCTGGCTAAATCGCACAATGTTATCTCAAGTTAACATGGCTTTCTAATTCTTGAAAACTAAGAATTCATTCATCTTTTTTTAACGGCAACATAAATTCGTTATGATAATTTATGATTAAATTTATGATTTAGTATTTATGCCAATATAATACGTTTGTATATACATAAGTATGAAAACATTTAGAAAATTACCAAAATATCAAAAAATGCAGAAAAGACTAAAAAGAAAGACAAAATTAATGAGATAGTTGAAAAATAAAAAATAAAAATTTGACTAAATTAAAGGAATAGAAGCATGCCGGATTCGTAACGTAATCAGGCTTTATATGAATTGTGCATTCAAAGTGTAGTTTTCTGTAAAGTAATTGCCAATTGTTAATGGTTCTTATCTTTCAATACCCCATAGTAATATTAAAAAATAAATAAATAAATAAATAAATAAAATAAACACGAAAGGGGAAAAAAATTCAAAATGACATTTACGTTTAAATTAAATGCATGGAACAGATGAATACAGTTAAAAACTAATAAAGTTTAGAGTTATACATAATAATTCCTTAAATTTAATTTTCATATTTTCAATGCACTTTTATTTAAAGAGTCATACTAAGTTTAAAAAGAAAAATGAAACATTGATTTCTTTGATTCTCGCATCTCATATTTAAAAAGCTGAATAAAGAATTGTGTTTTGCTCGCGGTGATTCTTTATTTTACTATAATGATTCGAAACGGCATACTCCAGGGTAATCTAGGACGGATGCATCTACATAAATCTCGGCTTCATAAACTTAACTCATCTACTTCGTGTCTATAATAAGTATCGCAATGCTCTTTTATTTATTTTTTCAAAAAATGTAATTTGCTCTTGAAATAACACATTGAACAGCGCCAAGAAATTCATTCATGGTAAATATTATAGGTATTTTAAATTCGACACAGCATCAAGGTTTTATTGGTTTATTTATTTTTATTTATTTATTTATTTTAGTTTTATTTATTTATTTTTATTTTTATTTATTTATTTTATTTTTTTTTTTTCAAGATATTTTTTCTACTTGAAAATTCCTGGGTATTAATTTTGTGTTTAATCAACATACTGTTAATAATGGTTACGTATATGAAATATTTTTATATTGAACAGAATTAATCTATTACCATCTCTTAATATCTATAGAATTTCTGGTAACGTATTAAAGCGAATTTAATTAAAAATAAATACATAAATAAAACGTAAATAAAAAACATTTACATTTTTAAACGTATAAATACTTGCTTATTGTACCACTATAAAATTAAAAATTAATTAGTTTTTGTTAATAAGTAAAAGAAATTATTCATTATGGAAATTTATGGTATTATTTAGAATTCACTGCTAATATTTTATACAAAGCTATTATTTGACTCAAAAATAAATAAATAAATAAAAACGCATTTTTAACTTAAATGGAATGAAAATTAAGTAAAAAGTCATCTTTGAGAAAGTGAAATTTATTTTAAACGAGTTTAAAAATCAAAAGTCTGTAAAGATTTTTTTTTTTTTTTTTATCTCTATAAAAGTTTTTGGCAAAATTTTTGTTTTTGAGTAATATGAATACAAAAAAGGCCTCAAGTTCTTTCCATCACGTGCGACAATTTTTTCTTTATTTACAAAATAATAGAAATTTATAATAAACATCTATCACCAATAATCATTATCACTAATTTTATTAAATTGAATTAAACATATTCATAATATGTTTAATTCAACATATTCATATTAAACATATCTCATAATTTAACAAATAATTCCTTTATGATAAATTTAACTTTGACTGTGAAAACTTTTTCTCTTTTTTCTTTCCCAAATTCTTATGTACTTACTGTCATTCACTACGGTATGTTTGTGAATCTCAACCAAATAAAAAATGCGCCTCTATTTTAAGGTAAATACAAGCAATTTCACTTGTCTCTCCGTGGTTCAGTTGGTAAGAGCGCCGTGTTAATAATCTGGTGGTCCTGCGTTCGATACCCTGAAGGTCCGGAGTGTTAATTTTTGCAGACAATTAGTAGGAAAGATGTTAATTGATAAAAGAAAATTTATCGTTAACTACACAGCATTCTAAGAATTCTTGAAGAGTTTTTTTAAGAAGCCTTTTTCTTACATCTCTTTTTAGAAGCAAAAAAGAGTTTTTGTGGACTACAAGCGCCCCCTAATGGGCGGAATATTCACTAAAATGTCAATGAAACAATTAACAATACAAAATAAAAATGATTCGTAAAAACACATAAACATTAACCAAATCAGTAAAATGTTAAGTTATAATAAAAAAATAATAATAATAAACTAAAATTATAATAAAAAGGTGCCTAAAACGAATAATTAAATTGCAGATATTGGCCCTTAATCAGAAAATGGAATCACAAAACCTGTAGGCAATCGTGTGGTGCTGCCATCTGTTGTGAATTTTAAGAAATAATTTCTTTTTTCTTAACACAGTTCACACTTCCCTAATTTTGGTTAATAAACAAAAAAGTTACATTTTTTTTGCAAATTAAATTTTATTCTAACTTCGAAAAGATTTATATGGTACGCTATAATAAGAATTTGGGTTTTAAAAGTTTTTTTTTAAATAGATTATTTTATGTCTTCACCCCGTCTCTCACAAATACGTTTTAGCTTTCACCCCTTCCACTAGATCCACTGTATTCCCCTCCCATTTTTCCATTTTGTATTATTCTTTAGATTCTTTCTTATAAATATTTCTTATAAATATTAAACTTTTAATTCATTGTTGAAATCTCTGAGCTGTTAGACAATGATTGGGATCTTATATGAGCTCACATATCTTTGTCGCATTAATAAAACACATCTCTTATTACGCTGCTGTTATAATTGAACTTGATAAAAATATAACTGTTGTTTAAGAAATTTCAAAGTTATTTTACTACGTTTATTAATCTTTTCATTATATTTTAGCTTCTTTTTTACATGCAATTGTTTATTGATTTATTCATGTCTCTTTTTATGCATATATTAGACGAAAATGCACAACCCATAACTATAAAACATTTGTCTATTGGTTATTTAAAACATTTGTGTGTTCATTTGTATTAGGATAGTTCTTATAATTCATGGAGATAAATAGTATATTTGTTTTTTTTACAGTAACTAAACATAGTTACTAAAATATTTCCCTAGTGTGTAAGAATCTCTCCAATTTAAGTAATTGAGTCAGATTTAATTTTTAATCGAATAAGTTGTAAAATTTTAGTTGATGTTGATATGAGATATTTTATAAACCTATAAAAAAAAATTTTAGTGAATACTCTGTCAGAACAAATTATTTTCAAATATTTTCTTCCTTAAATCTATGCAAAACTTAAAAAAAAATATTTCTGAAGATTGTCAAATCGAAAAAAATAAGCACTGAATACTTTATCAGAATATTCTACGTCAGAATTTATAGATATTGACAAAATTCTTATTATTGTTATTTTTAAGATGTTTTCATATGTACATTGAAAAAAATATATATAGTCTTTATCTACCACGAATAAATAGTCACCTTTTGAATCTCTAAACTAGGAATATTATACTTCCGAGTAAAGCGAATAAGGTAAACAAATGGACTGAATAGACAAAATGATCGAGAATTTCTAGTCTATATCTTCTAGGATGGTGAAATGATACATCATATTATGAATCTCTTGAATTGCAAAAAATTCTCCTTTGATTTCTAGAATTGATAAACTAGAATTAGAGTTACTAAAACTCGCTTCTTGAATGCGTATTTAATTGCAAAGATTTTTAAAGAAATTTGGCCCCAATAATATAGGAAAATGCTCTAGAATTTTATACAAGATTCTATAACTCTCTATAAAAAGGAACTAGAAGTTATAAGGGTGACATGGAACTATTGTTTTCTATGACCTCTGTTTATTTCCCAGATATCAGCGACAAAATTGTTTTCTTCAGTGTAGAATATTTGATAACATTCTTCACGAGTAACAGTAAATTACAATATCATGTCGTAACATACAGATTATATATTATTTATGTCTATATAAAGAATAATATTATAGTTTTAAAAAAATAAAGAACACGCTTTTATAGAAATGTGAACTAAAAAGCACAAAATATCTATCTTAGTATTAAAATGCAGGGTAAGAGAAAATCGTGTGAGTGACACACCATAATATTTACATACATTTAAATCTTTAATTAAAATAATTTAGAATTAAACAAAAACCATTTTTAAAAAATCTCCCCTGACTGGGCTCGAACGCTAGACCTTTAGGCTCGTAGTACGGAGCTATACCTCAACGCCACGGCGTTCACGTAGGGAGAGTCTTTTTTTACAATATAGATTTTTTGTTTGCTCCCAGAGCGGTTAAAAACATACAAACATACATACAAACATACATACATACATACATACAGGTGAAGCTAATAAAAGCGTGTTAAAAAAAAATTACTTTTTAAAATCCAAACCGAATCAGCAGACCTCAAAAACTAAAATTTATAAAAGTGTTTCACAATATCTTTAAAATTCTTGACTGCCTTTCTTCAAAATCAATTTAGTAAAGCCTGTTTTTCATATAGACTTCATTTTCCACGAAACTATATATTCAAAGAGCCCTTTTCCTCAGAAACCTTTATTTTATAAACCCTTAAACCGCAGAAAAGTCTTCTGTGTGCACAAACATCGATTTTTCAATCAGGGCTTGTTCGTCACAATTGTCTCCAACTTGCCTATCCCCTTATTCTTTCCGATAACCCCTTTTCTCAAGAGATGTTCTTTCTAGTACTTTTTATTCTTGTAGAGGGTGAGGCAAAGATGATTTTGAAGTGACAGCAAGCGAGAAAACAGAAACAGTGAAAAGCCGGAGGATAGAGAGCAAAGTGGTATTTTATGGAAAAAGCGAGAAATATTCTGACGCCATCAAAACTGAATAATAGTAATATATTCAGAGTAGAAGAGAATATATATTCGGAGAATGATGTAATAAGACATTTGTTATTTTTACATGAATTTACTTATGCAGTCGTAGTCTATAAAAAAGTCATTGTTTTTGGAATAATTCGTTTCGTTTTCGATATTAGTGAATGTTTAAAAAGAATAAAGCTGGGGGAAAAAAAAGGGGGGGGGTAATCTTAAAGTAAGTGTTTAAGACTAGACAAAAAAAAAAAAAAAAAAAAAAAAAAAAAATCTGGTGTGAAACTACCACACGACTTCCACTACCCATTATTACACGTATTATATGCATTTTTGAGAGATAGTGTGATCATAAAACATAACAGTGACCTAAAGAGAAAATCGTTAAAGCCGTTTTTGAGATACCAACTTTTACAAAAATCAATTATTGACCGGAAAACAATAATTCAATACAAAAGGATATTTAAAAGTGAGTTAATATGGAGAGTTTGAAAAAAAAAAAAAAAAAAAAAAAAAAAAAAAAAAATCCGTACAGCCGTTTTTAAAGGAACGCGCTTGCAAGACCTGAATTTGAGCTATTTATACAGGACGCCTATCATTTTTCTGAACTAACCAACTATATCATTCGAAAGGACATCGAATAGAGTGTTTATATAGCAAATTTGAAGAAAATCATTAGAGCCGTTTTTGAGATACGTACTTACGGTCACACTTCCTGTCTCCGATGTCCTACTTCCGGTTTTTTCATCTGCACACCAGACCTGTCTTAATTTAGAAGTTTTGTAGTTCTATCTTTATTATTTTTGGAGATATGATAGCTAGAAGATTCCACAAATACATACACACATACACACACACACACTGACCAATTGCCAAAAACCACTTTTTTGGACTCAGGGGACCTTAAAACGTGTAAATCAGGTGGAATCTCTATATCGAATTTTTTGGACCGAATACAATACTTCCACTACCCACGGTAGTGGGGTAATGGAAGTAATGGCAGTTGCATAAAATAAAATTTATTTTCTTTCTTTGTTTTCTTTTTTATAAACCAATTCTAAGTTTAATTTATCTCCTGCGATTATTACATGATATTATAACCTGCTAAAGAAAATTAGTATATTTATGATGGAATAATAATATTTGAGACATATATGTATTTGAAGAAAAAAACTATGTATGCTACGACGAAAAGACAACGGAAACAGCTACTTTATATCATTGAAACATTATTTAATTATTTCCTTTAAAGTGCATCTTATGTAATATTGCAAATCTAGAAAAATGGGACCAATTCTTACTTTTTGATTGTTGTTGTTAACTCAATATTTTGAAATTAAAATAAATAAATAAATACACATTTTTAAATAAATTCTAATAGAAAACTTTCATTATTAATTTTAGAATATTTTGTCTAAAAATAATGACATTTTTCAAAACAATCGTTGATTAAATGCAATTACGTAGTGATTTGACAAAATTTGACATCTTCACTTTCTAAGAGATAGCGAAAATGAACTTTTAACTTTAAAATATCCATAATTATTCAAGAGAACATACGCCATTTTCAATAATTAATATATATATAAAACAACAGAAATATATTCATACTGATATTCTTAATGCAAAATTAAATGCTAAATAAGATAAGAATTTTCAACATGAGTCTTCCAAAGCTTGTGGTCTTTGCATTACACGGTTGAGTATAATTCATCTTACAAGGTAATCCAAATATACGATGCAGGATTTTTTTTTTAAGAATATTAAATCGAAAATGCTGCCATATAAATCAAGGATCTTTGCAATTTTAAAATACGCCAATGAAAATACAAGGACGGTTTTGACGAAAGTCAAATGTTAGAATCAAATGATATAGATAAGACCTACAAACAACTGTGGCGTTGATGAATGTTTATAATAGAAATTATGCAAGACAATAGTGTTCCTTCTATGTATAATATAAAGTCATTTTTCTTTTCTTTTTCTTTCTTTCCTTCTTTTTTAATATTCTTCTCCTTGTTATTATACTATTTTTTGTTTCAGTTAGTATACTCTAAACTATTTAAACAATATTTTCATCAGTTTGTCATCATTGAATAAATAAATTAATACATGTAACTTTTGAGAGAAAGATTCCGCTTTGGATAATTATGAATGACACCACATTATAAAGTGCGACCATGGCAAATGAATGCTATAGCAATACACAAGGTCGTTCTCATTTTATAGAAACAGTTTTATATTCAAGGTTTTAGAGTATTTCCTCATTATGACAGTCCAAGTTATCACCGAAACCATGTTTATTAAGTTTCCATAAACGAGACTGCTTTCAAGGAAATTTAATTATTGCAATTTATTGTTATCATTATTAATATTATAATATTATTTATTTAAATATATCATTTAAATTTTTTTAAAGTTGCGTTTAATTTGTCTAAAATTTTACACATAATTTCACGGTTTATTGGTGAGGGAAGGGGCATTAGAATAAAAAAAAAAAAAAAAAAAAGAAAGAAAGAAACGGTTTTCGCCATAATTTTCAGATAACGGCTTGAAAAATAATAAACGCTGACAAAATTAAAGAAAATCTTTATAAAAAATATCCCTTTTATATATCTATTATATCCGTCTATATATAATATGCAATGTGGTAATTATTCTACAATTCAATAAAAAGTTAAACAAATGCCAAATATATCCCCAGCACCAGAAATAGAGATGTTTATTAATAAATTTGTTTAGAGTATGGCATAAATACATCAACTGATAATGAACTAAAATATACTGAATGCCCACTTGGTAAGCAACTGATTAAAAAACAAATTAAAAAGCTATAAATAAACAAAAAGAATGAATAATTATTATCCACATGAGATTATTTAATTCACGAGTAGGAATAATGAGACCATTATTTAAAAAATGAAAACCGCTTTAAAACTAAAAAAAAAAAAATTCTCTTCGTGGAAGTTTAATTTTTCAAAAGGCAGAAAAATGCAAGATTTCGAACCGTAACAGCTATATAAGCCATAAAACTATACGTCCTATATTATGTTGAAATTGAAAAGAAATTTGAAAAATAAAATTAATAATTAAATACATTAATCAATAAAAAATGAGGAATTATCTCACAGAAATAATAACAAGAATAAGACACATGCATAGCTGCCAACATGCTAAATTAATATTCCATAGCATTGTTAGTATCTGCCCATTTTTCTATATTTTTAGAGTAATTTTCTTCAAATATAATTGTGATTAAATAAGAATAAAAATACTTTTAAAAAAATTACTGATGAGAAAAAAAAAAAAAAAAAAAGCGAATACTAGTAATACTAGGAAATATTAATTTGGATGTTGGCAGCTATGCACATGGAACTCCGACAGTCAGTATTTCGTAATAATTTAGTTGTATCTGAATAATTTACAAAGTTGTGGACTATTGAAATCATAAGTATTGTTGCGTACTTGGGGGTTCGTGAATTGTCCGAGAATGAAAGGCCAAATTTACAAAAATGCAGTAATTTATTCACAGAAAGTTCCAGAAAAATACAGGTCTATAAACCAAGTATCAGCTTCAATTCAAACAGTAAACACAGCTTAAACAACAGCTGTCAATAGCAAATCCACAGTACAAACCGTATAGCAATAACACATAAAGCAAGTCTCTTCCAAAGAGGCTCAAGAGCAATGCAAGCACTAGCGAAGCTGGCTGAAAACTGAACTGAACTAACTGTCTTGGCGAGGAAGCGCTCCTTATATACTGTTCCATGGAACCCAGATTTTTCGAGAAAACTCTAGAAAGTGGTCAACCAATCAACTTACAGCATCCATATTTGGTATATCCCATATAAGGATTTTCTCGCCAAGGTCGACAAAAAAAATCGCCAAGGTGGGAAAAAGTCGCCAAATTTGGCGCCAAATCCATTACCTGCCTTATTGGGGCTTTTTAATGCGTTTTTAAGGGAAAATAAGGCTATTTCAACGCTAAAACGACTAGAAATGCACAAAAATAGCACTTTATCAATTTACTAAGCCTCTTTGAAAGAATTTATACAAAAATAAACACAATTATTTACAATTTTGTAACAGTATTCAAAATCATCCACGTAAAATATAAACAATCTTATAGAAAATGATTCGCAACCGGTGTGACAAATTTACAGGGAGACGTATATGACACAAATACGATTCAGAATGACATAGCAATGCAGTGTCGAAAATGCAATCCTAACGAGATAAGGGGAATTTCAGTCCTTTTATATAATTGTTCAAAGACACACCCAAATGGTTCCAAATGTTGTTAAATTTAAGACAGCTGTGTTAAAATAAAAGGATATAAATGATAGGCATTTTTTTTTTTTTCAGCTGATACGTTTTAATATTTTTTAAATGGTATGATGCTGATTTGATGCTTTTTAGTTCACTAAAATATCAAGAAAACCACAAACAGGAGGCGTGGTCCAATCCCGTGGATTTTATGTACACGATATTTAAAAGCTTAAAGTCTATCACGCGAAAACTGTCAACAGCCACACGCAGATATGTTAAGAAGAAAACTATGAATATTATACTTGGTGATTGAGAAATGACATTTAAACGCCAAAAGCTTAAAATAAGTTACGAATTTCCTAATAACACTGCTCGGCATGAAACTGCCCCCAACTCCATTTTTGCAAATTCTTATGTAAAATGACCTCCTGAATCCGAATAGGACTCCCATTTTCCCTATCACCCACCGTTTTTTAGGGACAGCCCCCTATTTTTAACACTTTTTGGTTCTTTTCTGGTTATAAATTTGAATTTTAGGGGGGGGGGATTATTTTAACTGTTAAATATCTTCAGAGGGGCTACAGAGTTGGAAAATTCTTAAACACGAACATTTGCGGCAAGGGGGAAATTTAGGGGGAATTTGCCACTGAAATTATGTATTACATTTCTTATATTTTTTAAATCTATTATTGATGTTATTTATTAAACATAATATATATATTATATATTAATATATTATATATTAATATATATATATATAAAGTGTTAAACTAATTCTTTTTCATTCTCCAAATCAAATTCATAACCGTAAAATTCCTGAACAGTGATAAAAATTGGAGGAGGGGATGGTGTCCCGAGAAAAGAGTGGGTGACTGGCCAAAATGGTTGTCATATTCGGTTTCAGGAGGTCATTTGACAGAAGAATCAGCAAACATGGTATCAGAGCTCGATTTTTTTTTTTTTTCTGTACCGTGCAGTGCATTTTTACCGCCTAACAAGCCCTTGTATCTCATTAGGTTTTCATTTCAGACCCTGCATTGCTATGTGATTCTGAATCGTCTTTGTGCTCCTTACAACTCATGTAAGCTTGTCGCATCTCTAGCAAATCACCCTGTATAACTGCTGTCTCAAAAAAGATAAAACGGCTTGGGATATTCGAATATTTATTGTTTCATTCATGCAAAAATGATATTTGTAGCATTAAAAAATCTTCTCCGAACATGAATCGTCTACTTATATTCTGGAAAGAAGGAAAACTCAAATACAATCAGTTTTTTCTACCTAAAACTATAAATGCTGCCAAAAAAAAAAAAAAAAAAAAAAAAAAAAATTCGAGCTCTGATACCATTCTTGCTGATTCTTATGTAAAATGACCTCCTGAATCCGAATATGACTCCCATTTTGCCCTGTCACCCACCGTTTTCTAGGGACACCAGTCCCTCCCTCAATTTTTATCACTGTACGGTAATTTTATGACCATGAATTTGATTTGGAGAATGAAAAATATTTAATTTAACACCTAAAAACGAAAAATATATAATAAATAACATTAATAACAAATAAAAAAAATATTAGAAATAAAATACATAATTTCAGTGGCAAATCCCCCCCCCAAAATGTTCACGTTTTAGAATTTTCCAATTTTGTAGCTTCTCAGAAGATATTTAACAACTAAAATAATCCTCTTCCCCCGTAAAAATAAAATTTAGAGCCATAATATCCCCGAAAAGTGATAGAAATTGGAGACCATCTCTAAAAAACTGTGAGTGATAGGGCAAAATGGGCGTCCTATTCAGAATCCGGAGGTCATTTTACATAAGAATTTACAAAAATGGTGTAAAGGGCAATTTTTATGCACAGCAGTGTAATTGACCGTGACTGAGATTATATAAAATGTAAAACTTTCATTTAATTTTGTGTCATAGTAATATGTAATATACATATAACTTCCATTATAGGATTATAGGACTGTGTGTATTACCTAAATTTGCATTCATGAATTATGCAGGTAAAATTGTTGTAATGGCCGATGAATCCAATAACCGATGTTCCTGTCTTCATCGGATTCAATTGTCCATATTCCAGATTTCTCAAGATGAGCTATTTGTATTCTGAACTAATATGGAGTCATTGATCCATGACTTGAAATTTTGGATATTAAAGTAAATGAAGTCAGAATGCTACATTTTGTTTACTCTCTAAAAACTACTGCACAAACGTTGCCTATCATGATAAAGTGCTTCCATGGATAGATAAGTTAAGCTAAAGAAAATAGTTAAAATGACATCTATAAATTGCAATTGTGTACTTCAAGAGTTGTATATGATACTCAAACGATAAGGATGATATGTGAATGATAATGATATGGATGAAAATGATTTATGGTAATGAAACGATAATGATGGCATGCCAAAATGTAAAACATATATTTTTGATGTAGAAAAACTAAACTTTCATCTTGTTATCATAAAAAAAAAAAAAAAAAAAAAAAAAAGTTAACATACATTCAATTTTGTAATTTGAAGACAACAAAAGAAAGTTACCATCATTGTTAAAAAAAAAAAAAAAAAAAAAGAGAGAGATTTTTTCAAATATTTTTATATTCACAAATGTGTTACGAGATTAGCGTTTACACAAATTTCACCGACTTATATCTTTAACATAATATTTTCCTTTCCGTAGTCTTATTTACTATCTTTTGTAACACTACAAGGAGAAACTATACTGTAAAAAGTTTCACAAAAAAAAAAAAAAAAAAAAAAGTACTGGAAGTTATTTATTTTTAGTCTTATACAAAATTAGTTAGAAAAGCGAACGGACGTGGAGGGAAAAAAAATCTGTTTTATGTATGTATTTTAATGGCTAATATTGTTTTAATTAATTATTAGTGGGGATGTATTAGTGATTCATAATATTATTTTTTTTATACAGAAATCATAGTGATATTTAATAATTATTTAGAAATAAAATAATAAATAAAAATATAGAATAAACATTGATAATCTATATTATATATTTTTGACTGAAAACTATTATGCATTTACAAGGGACTCTGAATAAGCATTACAATAAATTTACAGAATTTTTATACTGTGTAGTAAACTTTAACAAAAGGAACTGTATCGTGATTTGCATAGGTACTTTTCTTTGCTTACTGATTGTATTTCACGTTGGACATTTTTCCATGGGGTGAATTTCAGAGCAAACTTCTTTTTTTCGCATTCTTTGACTTCTCTGAATCTAAAAATTTTCTCCAATCACATTCATTAGATCTGTATTCAGAATTTGTTAAACATATATAATCACATTATTTAAGATTCACCTATATTTTTAAATTTGTCTTGGTCATTTTTATTTATTTAGCTATTTAGCTGTAAGTTTACATAAAAAAAAAATTATAAGAAGCGTGTTTTGTTTGGGTAATTGTTTAAATTTTTACGTCAGCTATTTCTGTTTTATTATTATTATTATTATTATTATTATTATTATTATTATTATTATTATTATTTATCCTTAGAAAGAGTGCAACATCCTACGAAATTAGGTTGGTTGTGTATATCCATGAATGTTTTATGCATTTGCATTTAGAATGGTAGATTTTTTTATATAAAATTCAGGGATTTTCAAAAGAATAAATCATCATAAATGATATTCACTTTGTGTTAAAAAATATTAACCAGAAAACTGCAAAGTAATTGATGATAGAGATTTTACAAGAAAAAATATTTACTACTAGCAAACCCGTGCGAAATTTTCACACTTTATTCATTTTCTTATTTACCCTTAAAATTTGAAACTCATAAATATTATACCAATTTCATCACCTAATTAAAATTTTAATTTACCGGAAGCGAAATTGTTATTATAACCAAATTAATATTGTGTAATAGTGAAACCAGTATCATTTAAAGAAATCTTTCAAAATAAAATTCATGGTTGACGACCGAGTTTTCCTACTTAAACATGCAGTGCAGTTTTAGTAAAGAACCCCCATGACTCCTTTTAAATTTTTATAGTCAAGAGTGCGATGACATTTTATTTATTTTGGCATAATTTTTGTTAAAAGAAAAAAAATATATATTTTAATTATACTTTTTATGATTGCGTTTATTAGTCAATTTATGATAATGATTCATATTCTGTATATATTTTTAAAATAATACTAGGTTAAAAGTGACGCTTGCAAAGGTTCTGAAGAAGCAACTTTTAAAAATACATTTTTCCATAAAATAATGTCATCAAACAAATGTCGTCATTTTTTTTCTTATTAGTTCATTGAGCTAAGATCGCGTGCTTTTGTTAATTTTTAAATATTATTATTATTTTTTTTTTATCCTTGCATATTTTATTAATTTCACCACTATCGTATCGTTTCTACAAAAAATAATTGTAACTGGTCCACGTTAGAGAAATATTATATAGATTTTGAATGCTGCTTTAATCGACTCGTACCATCTAATAAGAAACTCTATTATATAGATATGCTTGTGTGTCTACTTCATAACTTATTATGAAATGTCCGTTTATAATGAATCAGTATCACAGCCTATGCAACAACTCCATTAAAGAATTTTGTAATGGAAATCGATTCTAAAAATATTCCAAAAATGTTTTTTGATTAAGCCATTTGCTAATTGCATTTAAAACTAAAATAAATTTAAAATGAAAAACAGAATAATATTCTTGCATTATATTGGGATTTAAATTGTATTTCTTACCCCCAAAAAGTTTTAATGCTAATTTTATTAAAAACAAAAACCGTTTCTTCGTTTCTTTTACTTAAAAATAAATTCTGAATACCATTTTTGCTCTTAAAAAAATCAGTAAGGTATAGAAATATTTAATCAATCTTATGTATCGAACAGTTTAAAAATACGAGCATTTCGTAAAATAAAAATTTAAGTAAAAGTACATTTTTTAACAGTAGAAGCTTTTTTATTGTGGAGCTCTAAAAATCACAAAATAAAAAAATTTTCTTTCAACGATATGCTATAAAGAAATGAAAGTTTCAGCACTAAGAGAATCCTACAAAAAAAAAAAAATATAGATATTTCTCTTTTACGAAAAATGAAATTTTTTAAATATTCAAAATATTGTAAAAAGCATTCGAGACTAATATTCTTAGTTATTAGTTTTTGTATAAATATTCGTTAAGCCACAAATTTCAAAGGTCTCGAAAGCTTTTTAAAATATTTTGAATATTTAAAATTTTCATTTCTTGTAAAAGAGAAACATCTGTATTTTTCTACAGAATTATCTCATTGCTAAACTTTCATTTCTTTATAGCATATCTTTGCAAAAAAAAAAAAAAAAAAATATGATTTTTAGAGCTCCACAATGAAAAGCTTGTACTGTTAAAAAATGTATTTTTGCTTAACTTTTTATTTTGTGCGTTTTAGTTACAAATAAGTAATATAAAAGAAAAAAATTTAAAGTCAATTCCTACTTACAAACACTATCGAAAAAGTTTTTTTTTTTAATAATTTTGAATTAGGAAATAAAAAGCGCACGTGCAAAATGAAATAAAAATAATTATAAGATAAAAAAAACTTTTTATATACCATGTTTTAAATTTTCTGATGAATCGTATAGCTCTTATCAATGTGCATAAAATTTTAAAGTGATAATGACGTCAATTTTTGTGAGATGCATAATGTAACTTTTTTTTATTTTTTAATGTTCACGTTTAATTAAATGTATTTACTTTTATGTCAAAAGAAAATGAACTCGTAATTTTTTTTTTTTTTTTTTTTTTTTGGCAACAATTAAATTATAGCTAATATTTTAATGGCTATTTTAACGCTATTAGGATGTTATTATTTTCATATTTTAATTAATTATAAGAAAACTAATAAAAAAAATTCGAAAATCGGACTTCAAAGTATTTTGGTGTCACCGTGTTCTCAGCAATCTTGAAAGTTTCGAATTTCTAGCTAGTCGGAAAGTTAGTTAAGAATATTTGCAAGATTTGTACAAGATATATATAGGGAGAGTGTGAACTAATAGTAGGAATTGAAAAAAGAAAGCTTCTAAGAAAAGTAATCGGAAATTCTTAGGACACTGTGTAGACATTAAAAGATTTTCTTTCATCAATTTACACCTTTTCAATTAATTATCTGAAAAAATTAACTCATAGGATCGAACTCACAACCATACAGTTTTCAGCACGACGCTCAAACCAAAAGTAAAAGAACAGTGAAGAAAAATCATAGAACATGCAAGAAAAATCCAAAAGATATATATATACATATACAGTCGGTAACAAAAGTGTCCGAACACTAGCAAAAATTCCTATATAAAAAAAGTACACTTCATACTGCTTTGTTAAATAAATCCTTGTCGAATCCTGTTCTTAGTCAGTGTAAGAACATGGTTCGACAAGGATTTATTTAACAAAACCGTATGAAGTGTACTTTTTTTACATAGGAATTTTTGCTAGCGTTCGGACACTTTTGTTACCGACTGTATATTGTTCTCAAATGCTTTTTAAAATACTATGCATATTTAAAAATTTTCATTTCTTTCAAAAGTATAGGGTAAATGCTCCAGTGATTGACACTTTTAGATCAATTTCTGATGTTTTGAATGTTTTAGTCATCAGAAACAATTTTTTGGAAATCTTAAGTTAATAATATATGGCATGAAAGACTTTCAGAACTACAAATATGTTAAAATATATACATTTGATAATTATTAGTACGTATTTTTTAATGAATTTTTATTTTATATGCTTTAGATCTTTCTTTGAAAGTTTTAGATCTTTTTTGAATATCCTTGCAATGTGAGAAAACAAAAATGATTTTTCTTAATTTTCTTTCTGAACATTATTTATTATCAACATTTTAAAAGTAAACAGAGAACTTTGTGTATGATCTCATTTAAATTAAAGGATAAAATTGATTACTTAAGTGTTGTTCAGTGTTTTTTTTTTTTTTTTTTTTTTTTTTTTTGTTAAATATTTTGAAACAAAATGATTATTTATGAGTTCGTCATCACTTACGTAATGTCAAAATTACTTTGAAATGCTTTTGTCATAAAATATTTCGAACAATTATACAATTTTCTCCTAAATTTGAAAATGAAACGTCCTCGTTGGCCAATTACTTCGAATACCAGTTAAGCGCTAAAATTTCAATTGAACTACTTAACCATTAATTTGATTGGACGCCAGCCAGATTACGTCGTCAGGTAACTGGTAAATATCATTTTAGCGTTGAATCAATGTTTCTGGGTTTAATCGACGACCAAGATAATAGTGAATAGCTCTGTGCTCTGGTTAGAATCATATTTGGTAGAATGAAGTGCTTCTATGATTTTGTAAAATACATTATTGATTTATCTTATCAGGAAATTCAAGTACTAAATCTCAATTTTCATGAAAAAAAATGACTAGCACAAGATTTAAATAAGAAGAGTATTTTTTTTATAAATAATAGGTGCTGAGTCGCAGTAAGTGCTATAAAAAATATTAAAATGAGTTCATATTTTCATTATCTCCTTTGCCTTGCAATTTTCAACTACGTTGCTATGGAGTTTAAATATTCCCATTTAGATTTATTTGTTTCAATATAAATTTCAATGAACTTTATCCCTGTTACGTCATAAAACCCTTCCTCAAGACCACTGAATTGAAAATTGAAACATTATAAAGTTTATATTTATATTACATGGGTAAATGTTTGCATTTTATAGGGGAATGTTTTATCATATGGAGAAATTTACAGGAAATATCGGATCAGAAATCGTACACACTAACGTCAGAATCGTAATGCTGACGCAAATAATAGATAATTCAGCCTTAAATGGCAAAAATGGATAAAGTCCATTAATCATGTAACTTAATATGATTTCATATTATTTTTATCGTCTGCAGACTAATATAAATGTACACGTCGAGTAAATTTATCATAATTTAAATTTAATGCAAAATAAATCTAAAATTTAGTATTTGCAATATTTTAAATAGATGCGACAATAAAATTGCAAAAGTAATTCTAAATTTTAGTATAATATAGAGATTTGTCATCACAATTTAAATTTAAAGATTTTCGATGTGTGTAAGTTCCTTGACATCAATAGAACGAGGGATATTGTAAATTGGTTATGATCTTTTCGTATTTGTCGTTTAAAACTTTTCTTTTTTAAATGTGTGTATATGTATGTACGTGTGGGTGATTTTTCTGTTATGTCACAGCAGCTAAGATATTATCAGTCAGTTAAGTACAATGTAAATTAATTTCTGTATATTTTTTTAAACTAAACATCAAAATGTTTCCTGATTAAAACATTTGTAATTTTTCTCAATAATAGTAATTACATAGGACATATAACTTCCAATAAAATTTACTTGAAACTAAAACTTTGCAATTTAAATAAATTTGTTCTTCTATTTAATTATTTTACTTTAAACGAAAATTTCGATTCTTGTTAACTAATTTTTCTGGGGTGTAACTAATAGTTGTAAAATATTGTAGAACTAGCCGGCTACGCCCGCTGGTCTCTATATTTAAACGAATTTCTAAAAAAAAATTGAATTACTATTTATTTTCTATATCACATTATAATAAATAAATAAATAAATAAAAATAAATAAATAAACAAATGCATTGAAATCGCTCTAAACCTTGCTTCGGGTACCCGCTGGTTACGGTAGCTCCCTTTCCACCGGTACTGCAACGGGTTTAGGTTCCCACTTGCTGCAGAAAGGTCTTTACCGGGCACTTCAATCTGGGTATTTATCGACGACAGGTGGAGCTGTTATTTTCAAGTATAGTCACCCCCCTCCCCCCATATATTCAAATACTTTGGGTAGTCCTGTAAATGGATTACAAACGATTTCCATACCACAATATACACAAGACATTGTTTTATGTATATAAAAAAATATGTTCATTCCATTTTGATTATGACAGCTTATAGATGTTACACTATTCCTACCAGAAATTCCCTCCATACACGTAATGTAATTGAATTCTCCTGGATGTTCCTGTACCTGTATACGAAACATTTGCTTAATCTCAAAGGAAAGTTTAATGTAGCATAACTTTATAATACAATGTTTTGAATTCCTACTACTATTTGTGTTTGAGATATGCTGATAACAGACACACTCACAAACACAAAGGCAGACATACACAGGTCAACCAGTTAGAATAACTTCCACATTGTACGCTTTTTTTCCCCCGAAATTCTATTAATAGATATTTTTGTTAATTTCTTAGCAGTTTTCTCCCATTGAATGAGATGAAAAGAAACAGTGTTTTTCAAAACAGAACAAGTTGCAATCTATGTTCAGAATTTTGAATATTTTTAAGATTGTAAAACACATGCAGACATGCAGAGAACCCCCCTCCCCCTGCAGTTCCATTAAAAAAGAAAAAAAAAAAAAAAAAAAAAAACAGAGTTGTCATAAAGCAATAAAAGTTTCGGTGTTATGGAGAAACATATTTAAAAAAAAAAAAAAAAAAATTCTAAATTATCTTTTTCTTTTTAATTCAAGCCTAAATATTATAATAAAATAAAAACAGAAGAAGTTAAATTCAAAAAATAAAGTCCATATGTAAGCAAAACTGCATGTATTACCCTGCATAAAAATATTTTATTGCTTTCGGCGTAAATAGCTTTACAAAAATTTCAAGCTCTTCTAATTTTTTGACAAACTGCAATTTTTCTGAAATACTATAATATCTTAATTATACTGTATTATTTTCCTTTCAGATAAAAACAAAATACTTAGTTAAATAATAATAAAAAAAAAGAAAAAAAAAAAAAAAAAAAAACCTTCTATAAACAGCACTAAAGTAAGAATTCCATTTATGTTTCATCTCCATCTTAATACAGCAAAGAAAAAAAGAAATCAGAATAAAATAAATGAATGTCTTTCATCCTCTTTTTTTTTTTTTTTTTTTTTCTTTGTGGAATAAGAAGAAAAAAAAAATCAAATTATTATTCTCTCCTCTGTTTTTACGACTCCATCCAATATCAGAATCATCTTAGGCACGCTTTTATATCTTGAATCTCGTAGACGATTGAAATGGCGATACTTGCGGGTACGGTTACGATTCGCGCTTCATATCCTCGTCTCACGGAACGAGCGAAATTTTCCCCTCCGATGGATGGTCGTAAATTTTAGAGATTTCGTCAAACAGAAGGAGGAAAAAACTCGGAAGATGATCTCACATTTGTTTATAAAAACTTCTCTGCTGATGTCTATATTTCTCCTTTAATTCAAGCGTAAAAAATTTTTACTTCAATGTATAATAGTAGAAAGTTTTCTTGAGATATAAATATTTTTTAAGGCATAGTATTAGTCAAGTTTAATTTTTCTGTTTCGAAATAAACTAGTATGCATGAAATAATTTTGCATTTGATTTTTTTTTTTTTTTTTTTTTTTTTTTTTTTTGTAATGAATGAATGACTTCAACTTATATTTTGTGAAACGTGCGTGTACTATGTCATCGACATAATGTTATAAGGTAAATTAATTATTTTTGAAAGTTGTTTGTTATGTTTAAAGATTTATATTACAACTGGCATTTAAAGGATAAGTATGACGAGGAAGAAAACTTGAACAATAACGACTACACTGTTAAAAATTTCAAAAGAAAACTCTGTGTAATCTATTATCTTAAGTTTTACGTAAAATTACAGAGAAAAATAAACGGAGATGCTAAAGAACTTATTTTATACTTTCATTTTAATAATATTAATTTAATTAATTATTGTTGAGAATATATTTCGGACCTGGAATGCTTTTCTAAAGCAGAAACAGTCATTTTTAATTTAATTAAAAAAATTAAAAAAATAAATAATAAAATTACGTAAAAATACAAAATAAAGATTTTAACTAAGAATTACTGTAAATTTACAGAAACTCTGGATAAATATTTACATTAAATTTACAGAAATTTTTAACAGTGTACTACAGGTGTTTCTGAGAAATAGGAAATACTTAAATATATTTTTAAGTAAACTTTAATGTTATTTAGTATTCAACTTATTATATAATTGTTTTAATTACAATTTTTTTTATATTTTTTCTTATAAATATGGTAGATTTGGGTAAATGGAGAATTAAGAGAAATACAGTCCGCAGCAAAATTATTGAAGCACGAGCAATAATTCTTACTTTAAAGATAGGCACCTAATGCTGTTTTTTTTTAGTAAATATTTGTCGAGTGATGATCTTGGTCTTATATTGTTTATAAAAAGTAAGTTGATGATAAAAATTAACGATTAAACTAAGATATATATATATATATATATATATATATATATATATATATATGAAAAGTGCTTATGTGTGCTTCAATAATTTGCTGCTGACTGTAAAATAAATAAAAATTGTGAAAGAAAAAAATCAGTACAAAAAAAAAAAAAAAAAAAAAAAAAAAAAAGAAAAAAAAAAGAAAGAAACCCATATGAGGCCAGAATTGCGTACATTTAAGCAAATGTAAACATTTTATTCTTTAGAGTATACATAAAACATTAGAATTTTCAAACCTACATAAGTTTCTTAAAATATTGACATTTTCATTAAAATATTAATATCTCTAAATTATACCACAATTTTTCTACCAGAAAAAAAAATATATATCTATAAATAGAATGTATATATATATGGAAATTGAAATGCTATATGCAATGGGAATGCAATGCTAATGCAATGGGAATTGAAATGCTATTCTGAAAATGCTATTAACATAAAAAAAAAAATTTAGGTTTCATCCCCATCTTAGCACAGCAAAAAACAAACAGAATAAACAAATAAATAAATAAAGATATCAGAATAAAATAAATAGGTGTATTTCACTCTTTTTTTTTTTTTTTTTTTTTTAATATATATATATATATATATATATATATATATATATCTTTTTTTCTTTTTTTTTTCTTTTTATGGAATACGAAAGAAAAAAAAAAAGTGAATCAAATTATTATTCTCTCCTCTGTTTTTACAACTCCATCTAATATCAGAATCATCTTAGGCATGATTTTATATCCTGAATCTCGTAGATAATAGAAATGGCGATACTTGCTGGTACAGTTATGATTCACGCTTCCTATCCTCCTCTGACGGAAAGAGTGAATTTTCCTCCTCCCATGGATGTTCGTAAATTTTAGACATTCCTCCAAAAATAAGAAGAATAAACTCAAAAGACAAGTTTGCATGTCTTTATTTAAAATAAATCAGTTGATTTCGAGTTTTATTAATATTATCATCTATATAAATAAAGAGAAGTGTCTGTGTGTCTGTGTGTCTGTGTGTGTATCTGCGCTCTGGTGCTCACACTACTAATCGCAGAGCCTCCAAATTTGGCATATGGGTACCTGGGACCATGCATGTGTGCACCTCATCGAGATTTTTTCGAATTTCGAATTTGAATTTTTTAAATTAATGTTTTTTCGATTTTAAATATTGCCTTTAATGCTTCATTTTTCAGAATTTTTTTTCGTTTCAAAAGTCTGCGTATCTTAGCAACGGCTATTAAACAATTATTTATTTAAATTCATTTGAGGAAGAAATATTTTTTATTATATTTATTGAAATTAAATAGTTATCCACATACAGTAGAAAAAATTAAACATATTAAATTTTTAGATTTTGCCATATAGGTACCTGGAACCCTGCAGGTGGGCACCTCATCGAGATTTTTTCGAATTTCAAATTTGATTTTTTTAAATTAATGTTTTTCCGATTTTAAATATTGGCTTCTTTTTTTTCATTTTTCATAGATTTATTCTTTTGCTTCAATCGTCTGCGTATCTTAGCAACGGCTATTACGCAACATATTTTTATTTAATATATTCATTTGAAGGCGATTTTTTTTTTTTTTTTTTTTTTTTTTTTTTTTGTTATATTTATTGAAAATAAAATCGTAACGCAGTAGAAAAAATTAAGTATAATTAGTTTTAAATTTAAAAACGTATTTATAACAGTTATGTTTATTTTTTTATAGTGGAGCAACTTCTTATTTTTCATTTTTTAGTTAATTCCTTTAAAAGAAAAAACATTTATTCATTAATTTTTACTTTCCCAACACTATAGTGAGGAAAGTATTGTAATCATCTCAAAAATCCGAATTTGAGATTTTGATGTTTCGAACAGTTTCGAGGTCTCCTGAATCCGTTTTCACTATTTTTGCGATGATGTATGTATGTATGTGTGTATGTCTGTGAGTGAACACGCTGGCGTCTAAACGCTTTGTTCAATCAAGCTGAAAGTTGGTACGTATATTGTAAGTCAACATTGTACGAGCCCTATTGATTTTGGTGAATCTAGCACTTATAGTTTTTTTACAGGGACACAAAGAAAAATTCTTTATCTTTATGGCCTTTGGGACCAAAATCTTAAAAGTGCGATAGCATCTAAACACCTTATTCAATTGAGCAAAAAATTTGTACACATGTTATAGGTCACAGTTGCACCAACTGTATACATTTTGGTGAATCTAGCATTTACAGTTTTTTTACCGGGACACAAAGAATAATTCTTTATCATTATGATCTATGGGATCAAAGTTCAGTAATGTTAAATAAAACATCGTGTAATACATGGAGAAAAATACTGAAACACTCTATTATGGTTTTCTCTCTTTTGTTTGTTTAACAACTCCTCTTTCTTTACTTTATCTACAAAATTGTTAATTACCCAATGTTCGGAAAGTCGAGTGGAGTCACACCAGATTTTTTTTATTTTTTATTTACAGTATCTATCGGGGAAAATGGTAGTATATGCATAGTAAAAAGGATTAAAATGATTAAAATTTATTTGTTTATATATATATGAATCTACTTTTTATTTTATTTTATTTAATTACATTGGTCGGAATCAAATCGTAACATAGTGTAAATAGCATGGGCTATAAAATACATGGTTCAAAACTAAAATATTTAATAGATGCTGAGATACAGTCATATTTAAAATCGTAGTTCTTAAGTAGTAGCAGACCCCCCCCCCCCCCCTGTCGTCGATAAATATCCAGATTGAAGTGCCCGAAAAAGATCTTTCTGCAGGCATGGGAAACCTAGACCTGATGCAGTGCGGGAGGGAAAAGAGCTGCCGTAGACAGCGGGTACCCGAAGCAAGGTTTCGAGCAATTTCAGTTTCTTTTTTTTTCTTTCCTTTTTTTTTTTTTTTTTTCTATAGTTTTTGTCTATAATGTGGTGTAAAAGAATAAATATTAATTCAATTCTTTCGAAAATTCATTTAAATATAGTGACCAGCGAAGCGGGCGTAGCCTGCTAGTTTTTAATATTCAAGCGTAGAAAATATTTACCTTGATGCATGATAGTACAAGTTTATTTTCATATAAATAGTTTTAAGATACACTATAAGACTAGATTTTTTTTCTTTTACGAAATAAATTGATATGTGTAAAATCATTTTGCATTTGATTGCAATCTTTTATTTTTATTTTTATTTTTGTTTCTGATTGGAACGAATGTTATGAAACTTTCGTGAAACAAGTCTTTAACATTATATAATAATTTAATTATTATTAAAGTTTATTTGATATGCTTTAGCATCTAATTTGCCGTCGACGCGACGCTTAAATAAAAGCTAGAAGGGGAGAAAAAATATATATATAATAATGGTTTCAGCTGTTTTTGGAAAAAAGAGGAAACATCTAAGTTGTTGTTTTTTTAAAGAAAATGTAAAGTTATTTAGTAATTAGCTCATTAAGCTAGTTGCTTTAACAGTAAATTTTTGCAACCTTCTCTTATAAATGCAGTAGATTCAAGTTATTGACGAAAAAAGAAAAATAAATGAAAGAACATTTTGACGCACAAATACTTTAATTCATAAAAAACATAATCCATATGCAACCAGGAATGCAAACAAAACAGCATATTTAAACGTTTAATGCTTGCTGTACATGTAAATACTACATGAATTTAAAATTCTTCATCTTATCAGATATATTTTTTATCATTAATTTTTTTCCCTAAAGTATTAATATGCTTTACTAATAGAATATCTTTCCTTTAGAGAAAAGTTGTCGGAAAAATAAAAGAATTCTGCAAATACCTAAAACGTAAAAATCTCATTTATGTTTCATCCCCATCTTAATACAGCTAAAAATAAATAAATAAATAAATAAAGATATCAGAATAAAATAAATGAATGTCTTTCACCCTCTTTTTTTGTCGAACAAGAAAAAAAAAAAAAAAAAAAAAAAAGAAATTATTATTCTCTCCTCTGTTTTTACGACTCCATCCAATATCAGAATCATCTTAGGCACGCTTTTATAGCCTGAATCTCGTAGACGATTGAAATGGCGATACTTGCGGTTACGGTTACGATTCGCGCTTCATATCCTTCTCTCACGGAACGAGTGAAGTTTTTTCCTCCGATGGATTCTCGTAAATTTCAGAGATTTCATCCAAAAAGAAGGAAGAAAAAGCTCAAAAGAAGATCACACATTTGTTTATCAAATCTGTCTGCTGATGTCGATTTATTCTAGCGTAAGAAAATATTTATCACAATGCCTAATTATTAAGGACCATTCTTAAACTATGTTTTAACACATTACTAAATTTTGTTGTTTTACGATATAGATAAGTGTATGTAAGAATGCTTTGCATTCAGTTGCAAGCTTATCATCGTTGTTTGACTGATTAAGCGGTTTTTGTTTTCTTTTTAACTTGCGTAAACCATACCATTAGCATTATCGAATTAGTTTAATTAACTTAATTATTTAAAAATATTATTAAATATTCTTCATTATTTCGTTAATACTTGACGATTATAAAAATTAAAAAAAATGGCCACTACTTTTCATCAATATGCACGCATGAATTCCTTAGTGATTAGATATTGTCGAGAATTTCTAAATCTAATTAATTCTCAAATTTTTCATATTACTTTTAAGGCTCTCTTTATTTATATTTTTAATTCAAATCACTCTAATTTTTATTGATAAGGAATATGTGTAAAGAGGCCTACCTGGGTTCTTCATCTGGGACGGATGAGCTTCGATGTTCGACTTCTCTTTCTATTATGTATCCTATGTCTGCTCTGCAGTTAAAGTGAAGTGAAACACCACACGTAGAAATAATGAACAACCGTGGGATGTCTTTTCTAATTTTAATTAAAAGCTTAAATCACAATTCAAAATTATATTTCGGAGCGGACGCTATAACAGACGTCCACACCGTCTTAAAACTAGTTTTCTTCTACCACTACATAGCAACAGAAGTATCTACAAAAAATAAAAAGAAAGTTATAAGTCATCTAAAACGCAAGAGTTCACACAAGTCTCTATGAATCAGATATCTGGTTTACATCAGAGAGGAGCATCTGTTCACGACACTCCCACCTTGAGTTCAGAGGGAACCAGAACTCAACTCAAGGCACTACACCACCCCGAGTCGGTCTGGCTGTTTGACGCTTCTCTTACCCTATCAACAGGTAATACACTTTCCGCAACTTCTGGCGGTTTTGAAGTAAATTTTCTGCATACTACACATTTGTTTATGACCCTTTTTACAGTTTTCCGACATTTCAAAATCCAGTAGTTCTCTCGGAGTTCTGACATTAAAAGTTGTACACCACAATGACCCAATTCACGATGTTTCGAAATTATCAGCTGTTCTACTACATGATGGTTTGACGGTAAGACCACTGGTAAGCGAAAATTATGAGTGTCGTCTCTCATAAAGATCTTAGTTTTTATCCGTAGTAGACCGTTCGAGTCTGTGATAGTGCGTAGATGTCGTAATTTATAATCTGAAGAATTCGTAAAATGTTCTTGTTGTACTAATTTTATAAGCGCAATTTCTGCTTTTCTTAATTCTTCACTGTTTAGCAGACCGCTTGTTCGATCGGTTCTAACAATTTTTGAATTGGTACAGAAGCGAAAAATCCACCCTATTATACGTACAATTTTTGTGTAAGAAGAGTACCGGAGGTAAAATTTATCTTCATTATTTTCTAAATTCGTAGCAGTAACGATAGTTTTTCTCTTCTCTTTATTGATTATATCTATATTCGGAACTATATTATTCTTAGGCCACTTTTCTTCTGCAGTTAATAACCAGGATGGACCCAGCCACCACTCAGATTTAGCTAGTGTTTTCACTGAACACCCACGAGAGGGCAAATCGGCCGGATTCAAATGACCAGGGACAAAATTCCAGGAATCAGGAGAAGAAAGTTTACGTATTTCTCTTACTCTGTTTTCTACAAATGTTCCCCAAGGGCCTTCTCCTTTTATCCAGTATAATACATCCATCGAGTCAGACCAATAAACTATGTCAACGTTTAATTTTAGATCTTGGATAACCGTATCCGCTAATCTGGCACCTATACAGCAAGCTAGTAATTCGAGACGGGGGGTGGATATTTCTTTCAGCGGCGCAACTCTGGATCGTGCCTGTAATAGTTGACAACTAACTTGATCGTGAATCTCGTTTCTTAAAAAAACACAAGCAGCATAAGAAACTTTACTGGCATCACAAAAAACGTGTAAAGACAATCTTCCTGTAAATAGATTTAACTCGGAAATTCTTCTGGGTATGGAGATATTTTTTAACTCCAAAATTTGATTTTTCCATTTTCCAAATTCCTTAACTATCTCATCGGGCAATTTGGAGTCCCAAGAAGCCCTAATTTTCCAACATTTTTGCAATAGTAATTTTGGAATCAAGGTCACTGGACACGTAAAACCTATCGGATCGAATATCTTATGCGTTAGAGACAGAATATTTCTCTTCGTTATGGAACCCTCTTCTAATTTAAAATTCCTATAATCACACGCTAAAGTATCTTTCTCCATATCCCACATTAACCCGAGCACCGGCGTCTTTTTATCAATTTCCAAATCAATCATTTCTCCGTCCGCGCGATAATTATAACACCAGCCGCGAAGGTCGAATTTAGCTGAAGCTAAGATTTTTTGCGCTTCAGTACGAAAATAATCTAATTCATCTAAGGAATCCACACTAGTCACGCAGTTATCTACATACAATGATTCCTTAAGTTTTAACGCTACGTCTTTTACGTCGTCTGGTGCCTGATCAAGGTGATGCGCAAGTGTTGCTGCGAGGAGAAACGGACTACTGCAAAGTCCGAAAACTACCCTACAATGTTTATAAGTGATCAGATTTTCGGGATTCCCATCCCCCCACCAAAGAAAACGTAAATAATCTCTATCTCCTTCGTTCAAAGATATCTGTAAAAAAGCTCTCCGGATGTCCGCTACGACGCCTATTTTTCCCCATCTGAAACGATTCAAGACTGAAGGAATTAATTCAATCAAATTAGGCCCCTTCTCTATACATTCATTTATAGAAACGGAACCCCTAACATGGGCCGAACCATCGAAAACAGGTCTGATTTTCGTCGTTGAGTTCGGTTTTATTACCGCCCTGTGAGGTAAATAGTGAACATTAGTAATCTGAGGTGAATCTTCCTTAGTTTTCACTTCCTCTATAACTCCCTCGGATTCCCATTCATTAAAAACTTGTTCATATTCTCCTACTAATCCGGCTGCTTTAAGAGAATTTACATTATTTTTTAATCTCTTTTCCGCTAATTCTCTATTATCCAAAATCTCTGGATGTCCATCTATCCATGGAAGACACACTTTATATCTCCCATCATTTTCCCGACATACCGTTTCTTTAAAATGTTTCAAAACTAATTCCTGAATTTCTTGTTTGGATTGTTTTTCTGCCGGATCAGTTATACCCAATAAATCCAAATTCCATAAGTCCGTGATTTTAGCCTCATTTACATACAATGAAAGAGCCGTTAGAGAGCTATCTTTATCTCTACTTTCAATTTTTCCCATTACCGTCCATCCGAGAATCGTTTGCATAGCTACCAACCCACAGGACAGATTCTTTATTTTCCCAGTAAACAATTTCCCCACGACATCTGCCCCTAGCAAAACATGTATTTCATTTTCATCGTTTTCATATAAACAGTTTCTACTTCTAGGACAAATGTCGCTCAAAAAAATATTTTTCTCTTTTAATTCTCTAATGCAATTAATACTGCTAATCCTGGGAACTGTTGTACAAATCTTTTCTTGTTCCATGACCTCGATTACAACATTTTTGTTGTCCTTTAACCCCTTTAAGTTAATAGAATATCGATCATGTAATACTGTTTCCTCGGTACCTCCAAACAGCCCATGAGTAATTTTCACTCTTCCTATACTTGCTAAGTTTAATTTATTTGCTACAAAGCTAGATACGTAAGACTTTGAAGATGCCGTATCAAAAATTACTCTCACTAAATGCTTGTTTTCGTTATTTTCTATACGAGCAACCAACGTTTGCAGGTACACTCTATTTTCCGAGTGTTCATTAATCAAAAGTGTGCTGTCTTCTTCATCCTTTGCAAGCGCTTTCTCTTTTTCCTGTTGGTAGTGTTTAAAACACATTAACGAAGCGTGTTTTCCCTGGCAATATTGACAACTAATATTTTTTTTGCAAAATTTAGCGATATGACCTTTCACTTCTAAGCATTTAAAACAACCGCCTTTTTTAACCAGTAAAGATTTCCTTTCTTCAATTGATAATCTCTTAAATTCGTCGCAGTTCACCATACCCCTATGTGTCAATGACCCACAAAGGGAACATTTTCCCCTTATCTCCTGACCTTCGTTTAATAGATCTTTCGCTGCATAGAAACTCGTTGTTTTGTCTCTATTTTGCGGTCTGTTTTGGGGTGTGCTTTTCCTAACTGTACTTCCGTTCGAAAAACCGGATACCAACATAGCTTTTTCCCTGGATTTCAGAGATATAGATAAGAAATCCAATAAACATGTGACGTCATAATAACCCTTTTGGTATTCTGGTTTATTTAAATCGATTAATAGATCTTGTGGTAGGGCCTTCAAAATTGTGGTACAAAGAATCGCTGATAAATTATTATTATCTGAGCCTAAGGCTTCAATGCTTCTTAAATCAGTCAAAATTTTGTCATAAAATTTTCTGAATTCTGCTACATCGTTAGAATTTCTAAGTGGTTTGATGTTGAGGATATTACAAGTATGATTATGTATTAATAAATTGCGGTCGCCGAATCTTTCTTTTAATAAATTTACAGCCGAATCATAAGCACTTTCAGACATAGGAAGCCCATCTATTGTACATAAAGCGCTACCTCCCAAGTACGCTTTCAGATAGTTAAATTTATCTATTTTCGTTAATTCGTTATTATTATGTATAGAGGATTCGAAAGTATTCCAAAAGGTGAGCCAGTTATTTATATCTCCAAAAAATCTTTCGATTCGAATCCGCGGCAAATTTACATTTGTACTAGGTACTTTATAGACTTCTACTTTTTGACTAAGTGGTTCGCGGTTCGAATTCGGGATATCGGTCAATTTTCCCTTTAATTCCCCAAGTTTTTTATTACACCTGAATTTCCATAATTGAATTTTTTCAGCGTATTCTTCGGTTTTTAGGAATTCATTTTCAAATTCCTCCACTTTAATGTGTGGTTCTAATTCCCTGTCCGTATTTTTTAAAGTTTCAAATTTCATTAGTAAAAGTTCCAATGTTTCTTCCAGTTCTGTGATATTTATAGTTTCATCTTGTTTTTGTAATTCCTTCTCTATTTTATTAATGCAATTTGTTACAGCTGTGCGTAACACGGTTCTTTTTTTCCTTAAAATTTCAGGCTCTGCCATTTTTTCTTACAAAATCAAATACTACAAAATAATAATTTATCCAGTTTTTTTTTTCTTTATCTAGACCAGTTAGTTTTACTCATCCGATCCCACGACAGGGATGCCATGTCGAGAATTTCTAAATCTAATTAATTCTCAAATTTTTCATATTACTTTTAAGGCTCTCTTTATTTATATTTTTAATTCAAATCACTCTAATTTTTATTGATAAGGAATATGTGTAAAGAGGCCTACCTGGGTTCTTCATCTGGGACGGATGAGCTTCGATGTTCGACTTCTCTTTCTATTATGTATCCTATGTCTGCTCTGCAGTTAAAGTGAAGTGAAACACCACACGTAGAAATAATGAACAACCGTGGGATGTCTTTTCTAATTTTAATTAAAAGCTTAAATCACAATTCAAAATTATATTTCGGAGCGGACGCTATAACAGACGTCCACACCGTCTTAAAACTAGTTTTCTTCTACCACTACATAGCAACAGAAGTATCTACAAAAAATAAAAAGAAAGTTATTAGTCATCTAAAACGCAAGAGTTCACACAAGTCTCTATGAATCAGATATCTGGTTTACATCAGAGAGGAGCATCTGTTCACGACAGATATATTTACCACAAGGCATAAAATGTGACAAAATACTGACATGGAATTATCAAGAAGAAAATTTTGTAAATGAATGTCGGAAATGGCAAATAGTAAGTATTCTGTCCCTATTTTTAATAAATAATCGTTAGCATATTTTGAAATAATCAAGGAAAAATATTCAATGGCAAAATTCTGTTGTGAAGCAAATGCACGACTTCCATTATGCATTGCAATAAATGTGTTAAACTCTCTTTTTAAAGATATTATAGCTGAACTGTTAAAATTGATTTAACTAATAAGGTTGCTTATTAATTTTTCTATAGTAATAAAGCAATACGTACAAAGGAATATCTGAAAGGGGATATGTATGCAAATTAGAAAATGTTTAGTGCAGTTTCTGAGATACCAGCAAGCTCATCGGTACATCAGACCTACGTTCATGCTGCGTTTTTTATACTTTAGAATTTCTCTTTCAACAACAAAATATCATGTGATATTCAATGGGAATTTTTTTAATAGAATTTTTTATTATCTAATTTCTTTTTTCTTTTTCTTTCTTTGACATTCACAAGGAGAGGTCACGATATGGAAAATTCTGATCGGGACGAAACTCCGCAGGATTGTAGTATACTATGAGGGTAACAACATATTAAAGCAGTAGGACCCACTATCCACAAAATTTCCAGAAAAAAGCATTTAAAATTTCAGTCATCTTTAAATACAAGTTATTTCGCAAGCTAGCAAGCGCACCAGTGGTGTAATCCTAAAGCGCGAGTCTGCTAGCCAGACGACTTGGGTTCAAGGCTACCTCGAGACAATTTTTTTTTTTTTTTCTTCTTTAACTTTTTATGCAATGTAAACTTTTTATTTATTTTTACTTTATTTTATAATTCAATTCAAAATTTGAAAATTTTAATAAAATATTATTTAATTACAAAATAAATAAATTTTTCTATTTTTAATATTTATAACTTAAAAATACGATAAATTTCTATAACTTAAAAAATAAATTTTAGTTTTATTTTAACTGTAAAATAAGGTAAAACTAAAAAAAACTGTTTTTGATTATTTATCGAAATATATTTTATTTTATTTTAGGTATGCTTGAAACAATAGTTCATTTCGTTTTTTAAATAAATAAATAATAAAAAAAATAATAATAATAATACAGAGAAATGATCATTTTAATTGCATATATAATTACTATCCAAATTAAATAATTACTTCTCCAATCAATACAGTTTCTTGAAAAATTATAGTATAGTATTACGATGCTATTAAATTATTACAAGTAAAGAAATGTTTATCTTTAAATGTAGATTTTAAATGCTAATGAACATCGTTTCTTTTTCGATAACGACTTCCTTTTTTTTTATCCTTCTGTGCACAAAATAAAATTCCACCTGCCCTTTATTATTAACAAGCTAGAAGCGTTTACGTAATTTATACACAAACAAAATCAGGAAGCTCGGAACCAAGATTTAAGTAACGCCTGCTAACTATTTTACACTTTGTTTACAACTTGCTTATTTTTTAATTATTTAAATATTTGTCTGTTTTTCTTTATGTTTCTTATTTAGGGTTTTGTAAAACTAAACTTTATTTTTTAAGTCATAGAAATTTATTGTATTTGTAAGTTATAAATATTAAAAATAGAAAAAGTTATTTTATACTCAAAAAAATTAAATAATTTATTAAAATTTTCAAATTTTGAATTGAATTGTAAAATAAAGTAAAAATAAATAAAAAGTTTAGATTACATAAAAAATTTAAGAAAAAGAAAAAAAAAAAAAGTTGTCTCGAGGTAGCCTCGAACCCATGTCGTCTGGCTAGCAGACTCGCGCTTTAAGATCACACAACTGGGGCGCTTGCTCGTTTACGAAATAACTTGTATTTAAAGATTACTGAAACTTTAAATGCTCTTTTCTCAAAATTTTGTGGATAGTGGGTCCTACTGCTTTAATATGTTGTTACCCTCATAGTATACTACAATCCTGCGCAATTTCGTCCCGATTTGAATTTTCCATGTCGTGACCTCTCCTTGTCAGAAACTTTGCAACACTTAAATTAGTCCTGCGGTTTTTCAAATCTGTAATAATATGCCTGTGTGTCTGTCTGCCTGAGCATCTATACATTAAACACCTACTTAACGTAGAAGTACAAAAGTTGACAAACGGATACTCAGGAGCCTTCGCAAGGGGATAGTGAAAACAGGATTTAAAAATTTTAATTAGTTGCGGAGATATTAATTAAAATGTCAACATATGTCAATTAATAAATGAGTCAATTCAGATCTTAAGCAGAATTAAATGACCAAATAAATTAGAAATATTATCGGTGAAATCTTTAAAAAAATTTCTGAATCCAGTGGTGCAAACAGCATTTCAACACGACAATTAGTTTTTATAAAATTAACTAAAGTGTGAAAATTAGCTGGCAACACTTCATAATTTCATTTATCAATTCTTCATCGTCAGACATATTGGCTGATTATTCTTCCGGGTGGGAGTAATTGTTTTTCGACCACGTGATAAGGTACTGGAAATTAAAAAAAAAAGCAGGTTTTAAATTTTTTCAATTTTAAATCGATTTAAGCAGAAATTTGAAATCGCCCGTCATTACGGCTCAACTGTCCGCAGTTAAAAATCCTAAAGTATAGATTTAAAATTTAAAAAAAAAATTAGACATATTATATTTATTTAAATTCTTTTTTATTTCATCTGATAATGTAAAAAGTCAAAAGTTACTTTTAACAGAATAATAATGCTTTTTTTTTTTTCTTCCATTCTTTCTTTTTTTCTTTTCTGAACTCGGCTGTAAAAAAGCAGTTTTGAAATTTCTTAATTTTAGACGGATTTCAACAAACTCGCTAATCGCCCTTGATAGATCAGCCATTTTGAGTCCAAAATATATCAAAGATATTTATCAATAATATATGTAGTATAATACTTCATTCGAAAGATATTTTAAAGTACATTTATTGCGGACTATTAAAGTGATATAAGCCGTTCAAATTCTGCACGAAACTTTCGGAGAAAACTTCGGAAAACCCAGAATGTTTTTATTCTTTTATATTTTACAGAGTTTCGAATTCCGATTTCCGCTCACATTTCGTACTAAGGATTTTTAACGGTATATAGCCCAAAATTACGCAAGTTTTGAAGAAAAGCACTGATAAGTCAAATACAAATCTTTTTATAAAAAATGTGTATATTACTTTTGTATCTCAGCTTTTAAATTAACATAATTTCATGAGTAATATATCATTTTAAAACTTATTTGAATTTGAATTAAAGAGTCACGATCGCAAACCTCTGCCGCCAGATGGCACTTTAACATTTTAAGATTTCAACATCTCCAATTCTAATTATGATTAAATTACTTTTAATACATCATTTGAAATATATTTTATTGGGGGCTTTTAAACTGATATAAGCCGTTAAATTCCATGCGGAGGTTTCAGCGAAAACCATTGAAAACCAAGAACAAAATTATTTCAAGAGAAAATTGTTTCGGAGAAAACTATGGAAAAATCAGACGGAAATATTTTTATAACAATATTTATATTACTTTTGTATCTCAGTTTCTAATTAGCCTGATTTCATAAGTAATATATCATTTTAAAATTTATTTGAATTGGAATTGAAGAGTACAAGTTGCAAATCTGTGCCGCCAGATGCCATTTTGATATATTAATAATTCAATATCTCCGATTACGATTAAATTATTTCGGAGTAAATTAGGAGAACGTAAGCCCCACCAGGTTAGGGATTTGCTACGATCAGAATTTTCAATGTTCTTTTACACGGTGAGCGAACAGGCTGTTTCAAATCATGAAACGTAAAGGGGAACCGTAGTCGCCACAGAGCAAAAATTTGCTAAAGTTATATTATTCTTAGCTGTTTGCACTATGAGCGAGCAAGCTGATGTAAATTCTAAAACGGGGGTAAGGCGCCACCAAGCGGGACTGTGTTACGGTTAGAATTTCAAAAGGTCATAACATGGTGAGCAAACAGGCAATTTCAGATACCAAAACGGGAAGAGGGCGCTGCAGGCGCTACCGAGCGGGAATTTACTACAGTTAAAATTTTCGATAAAGGTATTTGCACTATATGTCAATGTTGTAGGTCCTGAAACGGGGAAAAGGCGCCGCAGGCGCCACCGAACGGGAACTTTGTTCGATCGGATTTTTCAAGGATCGCGAACCAGCTGGTCACCGAAGGCAGCTAGTAAATAAATAAATTTTAATATTTTCTTTTCGAGTTATAAAGTACAAATTTGCATTTAGTTCATTTTTCGCATTTTTCGTTCACAAAATAAAATTAATTAACGTTTAAAATATCATTTTTTTAAAAACAAAGACTAATTTAAAGATTTTTAATTTCTGAATGGAAAAACATATTGAATAAGAAATGGGTGTGTATTTCTATAAAAATAATTTCTGATAGAATAAAATTGGCTTTGGCTAACGGCTACGAAAAGTAGAGTCCCCTTAATTGTAGATTTTTGTGATTCGTTCTTTCGTTCTTCCTTTCTTGTGTTTTTTTTTTTTTTTTTTCTTTATATATAATAATCAAAAAATTACATTCACACATACACGTGCACAGGTACTGATCAGTTTTCAACAAAAAAACCTTCTTTGAATTCAGGATATCTTAAAACATGCAAAATCATCTGCAAACTTGATGTTTAAATTTTCGACCGAATACAACACTTTTATCATCTGCGGTAGTCAGTAATACAAGTGATCACACAGAAATCTCTTCACAAGTGAGATCTACTTTCTGAGAAAGGTCTAATAGTGTCACTATCTCACTGTAATCTTAACCATTCTCGATAATTTTTCTCCTTTATCGTGTCCTATAATCTAGACATCAGGATTTTAACGTAGAAATATTGCGCATTCTTAATTGTTAAATAGCGAAGATCAGTTAGAGAATATTTCGAGCTTAACTGAATCCAAAATTTAGAAAATTATATATTACTATCTCATTGTTATCTTTAACATTATTCTTACTCTATACAATATAGCACTAACATAAAAAATCTGGAGTGACTCCACTCGAATTTCCGAACATTGAGTAATTAACAGTTTTGTAGATAAAGTAAAGAAAGAGAGTTATTAAACAAACAAAAGAGAGAAAACCATAATAGAGTGTTTGAGTATTTTTCTTCATATATTACACGATGTTTTATTTAACGCGACTGAACTTTGAGTCCATAGATCATAATGAAAAATAATTTTTCGTTGCGTCCCTGTAAAAACCTATAAATGCTAGATTCACCAAAATGCTTATAGTTAGTACAATAGTGATTTATAATATTCATATAAATTTTCAGCTCAATTGAATAAGGCGTTTAGATGCTATCTCACTTTTAAAAATTTGGTACCATAAGCCATAATGATAAAGAATTTTTCTTTGTGTCCCTGTAAAAACACTGTAAGTGCTAGATTCATCAAAATCAATAGGGTTCGTGCTACGGTGACTTGCAATATGCGTACCAACTTACAGCTCATTCTAACAAAGCGTTTAGACGCTAGCATGTTCACTCACACACATACACACACACATACATACACACATACATACACACATGCATACACACACACACATACATACGTCATCGTAAAAATAGTGAAAACGGACTCAGGGGACCTTGAAACGTATAGTAACATCAAAATCTCAAATTCGGATTTTTGACATGATTACAATACTTTCCTCACTATAGTGTTCGGAAAGTAATAAATTGTAAGAATGAATATATATTTTACTTTAAAGAAAAATTTTGGCGTCACTGCGCTCTTAATCTCACTCAACCAACTAACCAACCAAAGAAAAATTTTCAGGAAAAATTTTATTCCAATATCACTTGCTTTAAAAATGTTCATTCTTTTATGTTTCATCACCGCCCAAATACCGCAAAAACCGAAAATACATCAAAATAAAACGAAAGTGGAATGCCATTCATGATTTTGATTCATAAAAATACATTTTTTATTCTAACTTTTATTTTTACGTTTTCATCTGGTATCAGAATCATGGTAGTAACACTTTGCTGAATGAATATAGCAAAAGATTGAAATGGCTATATTTGCGAGCGCGGTTACGATTTCTGTTTTATATCCTGCTCTCACGAAATAGACGTATATGTCTTTATTTCGATGACTGCTCGCAAATTTTAGAGATTTCGGTGAAATATATATAAAGCTAACATACATGCACAAATATTCAGAAAAACTGAGCGTGACAAAAAATTCGAGCGCGACTAGTGTCAAAAAATTTGTCATCTAAAATTTTGTATTTTTGTTGTATAACATTTACCTTTTATCTGTTTTAGTTTTACAGTTTTAATTAAAAATAACATTTCTTCAAAAGTCTGCAATCATATAATTATTTTAAATTTCTTTTTAAATATGTAAACATTTTATTTGGTATTTCACACTGAGAAAAAATTCTGTAACTGATATCTAGAATCTAAATTGTGGCTCTAGAAAAAATAGTTCCATGCCATCCTTATAAATTCTAGTCTCCCTGGAAAGCGAATTCTAGAAACCCCTATTAGAATTCTAGAACGTTTGTCTATATTCTCGAAGGCAAAGTTATTTAAAAATCTCTTCAAATAAATAAAACTACGACAGGTGGATTTCTGCAACTATAATCTTGGTTTATGACCCAATTCTAGAAAATCAAGCAAGAATTTCTCGCAATATCAATGATTCAGACTATTTAGAGTATTCAGAATAATGTTTCACCATCTACAAATGTGTACACTGGAAATCCTCGATAATTTCGTCTATTCAGTTTATTGGCGTGCCTTATGAGCATAGCTCGAAAATCTATATTTCTAGTTAAGGGATTTAGAAAATGGATACTTATTCATTCTAGAGAAAAGCGTTATATATTTTTTCTCAATGCATTTGAAATTGTTACTCAAAGTAAACAATGAATTACACATTTTCAGTAAGAAGGACCGGTTTTTCACGAAAAGATACCAAGTAGTGATTGGACATAGGTCTTTAATATATGTACCAAGGTTTTACTATTTAAACTACCAAATTGACATTTAACCGACAGGTATTCGATCGCTTGAAAAGGGAAAATATATTTAACACTATCAGTTCTACTCGGTTCTTCGAACGTGAAAATAAAATAAAATAAAATAAAAAATCTATATAAATAAAGAGAAGTGTCTGTGTGTCTGTCTGCGCTCTGGTGCTCACACTACTGATCGCAGAGCTTCCAAATTTGGCATGTAGGTACCTGGGACCCTGCAGGTGTGCACCTCATCGAGATTTTTGTCGAATTTCGAATTTGAATTTTTTAAATTAATGTTTTTTCAATTTTAAACAATGGCTTTAATGTTTCATTTTTCACGAATTTATTCTTCGATTGTAATCGTCTGCGTAACTTAGCAACGACTATTATGCAATTCATTTTTTATTTAATACATTCATTTGAAGGCGATTTTCTTTTTTTCTTTTTTTTCTTTTTATTATTACTATTAGTATTGTTATTATATATATTGAAAATTAAATGGTAATGCAATAGAAATAAATTGTTACGTTTATGTATAAATTTTATAGTATAGCAAATTTTTATTTTTTCATTTTTTTTTTAAATTAATTCCTTTAAAAGAAAAATCTTTTTTTTTTTTTTCTTATTTATAATATTTCTTGGATGAAAAAAAATGGCAGTTTATCGTAGAAAGGATTAAACTGATTAAAATTCGTTTGTTTTTCATGTATTTAATTCCTTTTAAAAGAAAATCTACTTTTTTATTTCATTTTATTGCACTGGTCGGAATCAAATCGTAATATAATGTAAATAACGGGGGCTTGAAACACATGGTTCAAAAACTAAAATATATAATAGATGCTGAGATACAGTCATCTTTAAAATCGTAGTTCTTATAAAATAGTAAATCCACAAGTCGTCGATAAATACCCAGATTGAAGTGCCCGGGAAAGGACTTTCTGTAGACAGTGGGAAACTGGACCCGATACAGTACGGGCAGAAAAGAGCTGCCTTAAGCAACGGGAAGAAGAGAGATCTAAAGCGATTTCAGTGTTTTTTAAGTTTTTATTTGTAATGTGATGTAAAAAATAAATACTGATCCAATTCTTTTGAAAATTCATTTAAATATAGTGACCAGCGAAGCGGGCGTAGCCTGCTAGTAAATAAATAAAGCAAAGCCAACTAATTTACCCTTTTGGCAAAAGTTTATTTATTTTGAGTTATGATAAAGACCAAACTTGGTTAAAAAGTTTTCAAAAATAAGGTTTTGAACAAAAACACCCAAATATATTCATTTCACATGTTTAGGAAATGTATTTTGGAGAATTTGGAGAATCCTTTTATTTTAATTAGGACCTAAGAGGATTAATTTTGTCAAATCTTAAGCTTCTACACAAAACCACTGCAGGTATACGGTAATCCTCGAAATAATTAACACAGTATTTGAAAAAATTAAGGCTGTGATGACCTTTCTGATAAAGCTAGTCCGTCTTCTCTCGCCTAGAGGTCAATATTTCCAAATGAGTCCATTTTCAGATTTGTCACATTTGCCAAAACAGATACAGTTGCCAAATGTTGCGATAAATAGCCAATAATGAAAAAATGATTATTTACAATTTATCTGTTTATTATTATTATTATTATTATTATTATTATTAAAATAATGGAATTCGAGTAGAGAAATGTAATTTCGATTTAATTTTTCATGAAAATTAACTTCAGTGCAAACTGATCAAAACCTCCGCTTCCTTATTTGTCGAAATGATAATATTTAAAAACCCCAAATACTTTTTTTTTTAACCTGAATTTGATCCCAATGACAGAAAAATATCATATTTCGTTCGAATTGAACTTATTATCATTCATATATTTATTATTATTATTATTATTTATTATAATTTTTTAACGTTTTTGTTTTGTTTTGTTTACGTTTTCCTTTAATTTAGCTAAATGTTTTCACCACAATTTCACAATTTATAGCGGTGGCCGAGAAAGAAAAATGCCATATAACCAATTGGGTGTCCTTACATAAATTAACTTCTAACCTTTTAAAATATCTCTTAGATTTATTTTATTTGTTTCATATCACGGGTATATATATATATATTTTTTTTTCTCAGTGCATGTTGCATTTTTTTTTTCTTCCCAAATCTTATTTCCTCTAATATTTTATTCATTCCTCCAAACAAAGGATAAATGTTACTATTATTATTATTATTATTTTTCAATATATTCTTGTATCTATGATGTCATTTTCAGCGTTATCTCTGGGAAACTTTTGTTTTTATTGCTAAGAAGATGTCTTTTTATGTGATATCCCCACTTGATTTTACGAGATTTACGGAATGAATATTGTATATAACCTATACTTTTAAGCATTAGCGCTGAAACTTTAACTGTACCGGTGAGGAGAAACATTTTTGATAATTACGAGTACCCAGAATGGCAGGGTACCTGTAATTATTGACAATCTGATGAGATCGATTGGTAAATTTATAATAAAAGTGTTGTTTGTCTCACACAAAAAATAATTCTGCGACTGACACCTAGAACTAAATTCTAGATTTAGTTAAAATACTTTCATGTCAGCTCTATAAATTTTAGTTCCCTTTTTTAGTGAGTTCTAAAAACCCCCATTAGAATTCTAGAGCGTTTTCTTATATTATCGTAGTCAATCTTATTTAAAAAACTCAGTAAATAAGTGCGAATGCAAGAGGTGAGTTTTAGTAACTGTAATATTGGTTTACACTGAGAAAAAAATGGATAACTGGCATCTAGAATCTAGATTGTGGCTCTAGTAAAAATAGTTCCATGTCATCCTTATAATTTCTAGTCCCCTTGGAAAGCGATTTCTAGAAACTCCTATTAGAATTCTAGAGGGTTTGTCTGTATTGTCGATGTCAAACTTATTTAAAAATCTCTGCAAATAAATGCGAACACAAGAGGCGGGTTTCAGCAACTATAATCTTGGTTTATGACCTAATTCTAGAAAATCAAGCGAGATTTTTTGGCAATGCAAAGAATACAGAATATTCAGAATACTCAGAATATTGTTTCATCGGCTAGAAATGTATAGACTAGAAATTCTCGATCATTTCGTCTATTCAGTTTATTGTAGTGCCTTATACGCAGAGCTTGGCAATCTATAATTCTAGTTTAGGGATTTAAAAAATGACCACTTATTCATTCTAGATGAAAGAAGTATACATTTTTTTTCTGAGTGTATGAACCAATTCTAAGATATCAAACAAGACTATCTCGCAATACAATAGGTTTATAATATTTATAATATTGTTTCACAATCTAGAAAAAATAGACTAGAAATTATCCATCATTTCATCTATCCAAGTTATTTGTTTACCTTTCACGCATAGCTCAGTATTTCTAGTTTAAGGGTTCAGAAAAAGACAACGTATTCATTGTAGTTGAAGGTGGTATATATATATATTCCCTCAGTGCACATTATGAAAATAGGTATGATAAATAATGGATAAGAAAACTAACTTCTGTCCAGTATGGACTATATAGAAATCATACACATACCATCTTCCATTACGGTAGATGTTTAAATTTGTTTGTTGACTACTAATACATGTATGTTATTTTATGTTGTTATATTAAACGTTATGTCGCTAATAAATGAAACTTTTATCCATACTTTTTTTTTTTTTCTTTAACATATTTTTTTTTTTTTTAATCATTTTGCGAATATCTTTGCGATCTCTAATTCTAACTGAATCTAGCATGCCTAAAAAACCCAGAACATTGGATTGTGAAAACAGTATACTTAATAAAAATTAAAGATATTTCTTTCTGCAGTTGCATATTTCTGTCTTGAACGCAAGTGGCTACACTGAGAAAAAATTCTGTAACTGACATCTAGAATCTAAATTGTGGCTCTAGAAAAGATAGTTCCATGTAATCCTTATAAATTCTAGTCCCCTTCGAAAGCAAGTTCTAGAAACTTTTATTTGAATTCTAGAGCGTTTGCCTATATTCTCGAGGGCAAAGTTATTTAAAAATCTCTGCAAATAAATGCGAATACAAGAGGCGGGTTTCAGCAAATATAATCTTGCTTTATAACCCAATTCTAGAAAATCAAACGAGAATTTTTCGCAATACAAAAGATTCAGAATATTGTTTCACCATCTAGAAATGTGCAAACTAGAAATTCTCGATCATTTCGTCTATTCAGTTTATTGGCGTGCTTATGCTCATAACTCGGAAATTTATATTTCTAGTTAAGGGATTTAGAAAAATGACCACTTATTCTTTCTAGATGAAGGCGGTATATATATATATACATTTTTTTTTTTTTTTTTTTTTCTCAGTGTATGAATGGCATTTAGGTTGTGTTCATGCAGGTTATTTTATTACTTCTTTAAGGGGGTCTGGGACACCAAATTTTTGTTTTTATTATTTATTGATGAATTGCTGTAATTATTTTGTCTGAAATTGGAGCTTTTTTGACGATGAAGTTGAGCAAGAAAGAATCTTAAAAAAATTTTAATAATATTTTAAAAATTTAAATAAAATTTTTAAAATTAAAAATTTTTGATAAATTAAAAATTTGTTATAGCTCATGAACTAATGGTTCAATTTACAAACTCTTTTCACACTTATATACAAAAAAGATTTACCTTAAATTTGTCTTCGGGATTTTTAATTAGGAGCAAAACTTTTTTGGTAATCCAAAAGTTATGCATGCAATAAGTACTTTTTTCAAATTAAAATTAATATTTAAAAAATTTATTATTATAATCAGAAATCCTGAAAACAAATTGAAGATTAATCCTTTTTGTATATAAAGGTGAAAAAAGTTTGTAAATTGAACCATTAGTTCATGAGATATAACAAATTTTATATTTATCAAAAATTTTAAATTTAAAATTTTTAAATTTTTATTTAAATTTAAATTTTTTTTTTTTTTTTTTTTTTTTTTAAAGATTCTTTCTTGTTCAACTTCATCGTCAAAAAAGCTTCAATTTTAGAAAAAATAATTACAGCAATTCATCAATAAATAATAAAAACAAAAATTTGGTGTCCCCGACCTCTTAAATAGAAATTTTATTAATCCCATTAGCTCTTTAAATCTCTTCTTCCTTAAGTACCTTCTTGATGTAAGGGAATTGACTAGGTATCACCAGCATGCAACGCCTTCGAAATGCATCTCACAGCTTGCAATTGATCTTTAGCTACATACTGAAGTTAAAAATTTTTATATTTCACCTGAATCTATGTAAAAGGCCTAATCTCTGCAATTGTGGAAGCATCCGTTTGGTGGATTCTTTCAATGGCAAAATTTAATACTTAATTCGAGATATAATTGTTGTCTTCTATTTTTATTGAATTCCAAACTGCTGCAGATACAGCGCATCCACATATCCTAAAACTAGCAATGAAGACGCGTCCAAAATGTTGGAGGCATGCCAGCTTGACCAATAGTTTGAAATTTGGAAAACATCCAGTAATTCCGCGCTCAGTGTTATTGCTCATTTTCTCTGCGTCAGATGACTTTCACCCCTGTTTTAGCATTGGACCCGTTGAGTTAGCACTTGTGCAGGTGCTTCTATGGTTTCATGATAGGTGGTCGAAAAATACATGCGCTTTTCAATATATATTTTGTTAACTTTCGGCATAATTTTAATCGCATATTGTAAATATTCTAAGGAAATTTTACATTGACATTAAATGTTTCATAATACCAATTTTAACACGAAGAAATTTTAAAAAGCAAAAATTAGATGTGTAATTTAAAAATATTTATATATCGAAAAGAATTGATTGGAACTAAATGCGAAATTGATTAGGAGACATTGTTGAGAATTAATATATATATGTATATATTTCTTTGCTGTGCTTAAGTATTTTTACTGATATTGATATATTTCAATTTTTTTTTAAAATATAGATACGTTTTTTTTATAAAAACAAAGCAAATAATTTTAGAATTTGTGCAATATTTTGTCTCATTAGTTTTAAACTAATTTTTTTTTTTTTTACTATATATCTAAATCTCATATCGTTCCCTTTCACATTTTCCTTATAAAGCATAATCAAATTTAATAATTTTTTAATGCACACACACAGATATATATATAATTAAAATATTGCTATTAAACATTTTTACTTTCTCTTACCCATAGGGTCGAGAAAGTATTGCTTTAGGGGAAAATTTTCGAACGTGAGTTTTGTTATATTTACATGTTCTGAGGTCCCCTGAATACGAAAATCATGCTTTTTAGCGAATGGTCTGTGTGTTTGTCTGTGTGTCTGTTATCAGCATATCTCAAGTACAAATAGTAGCAGAGATCGCAAACTCGGTATTCTAAATGTGCATCATATAGGAATGCTACAGTAAGCTATTCGTTGAGATGAAGCAAATGGTTCGTGTACAGGGACACAAAAGTATTCAAATACATTACGTCTATGGGGGAATTGCAGGTAAGTAGAGTTTAACGTCTATACACTGCACTAAACAAAATGAAACGAATATTTTTTTTTTGTAATAGAGATAGTCAACTGGGAAAACAATTTTGTGTATGTAGGAGCCTCGCCTCCCCCCTGGGGGAAAAGTCCCCCCTCGAGGGGAGTAAATTTTCATGATGGGTAACTTTCAAAAAAGCTCGCCAATACCTTTAAAACAAATGGTTGAACCATCGATCTGCGATAATTTAAAATAAAGTTATCGATTTTTATCATTTTTTATGTATGTGCATTAATAAAACGGGGGGTTGAGGGGGGCGGTAGCCCCTCCTCACACAGAACTAATTATCATATAAAACTCTTCCGAAGCCTAATTTGAACTGTTTAACATCGGTTTACATAACAGTACTCGTTATCTTACCTCTTTATCTCCAACCTATATTCATAATATTAAATTTCAGGGTAAGAGAAAGTTGTGTGAGTGACACACCAGATTATTTTATTCCTTATTGCTGTCATTTTATTTATTTTATTTTTTTAATTTCTCAGTTCTAAAAGTAAGAATATTCTGGGCTGGCAGGGATTTTTTTGCATGCATTTACAAATATTTTATTATATTGTTAGCACAATCTTCGAGAAGAAATTTTTGTTTAGTAGTACAGTGATATAATTAAAGAAAAGAGAGATGCTTCTAAAACACAGTAGTGACAGTATAACAAAATGAGCATAAAATTGTAGGAATACTGCTTACCTTACATATTTTACACAGCTAAAGCATTTAAAATAGCATACAAATTGAGCTATAAGGGCTTAATTATTACAAATTTATTTCTATTTAAACCTTCTCTCAATATAGATTTTATCGATCTTTTATAATAGGATAAACTATGTATTTAATAATACGTTTTTCGATTTCTTTTGTTTAATCTTCGCCTGCTTTCAAGGAGAACCTTCTTGGGAATATCAATATTTATTTATATTCAAGATAAAAATAACTAATAATTTAAACTAAGCTTCGGAAAGATGTAGAAAATACTCAAGCTCCTTCAGACGTAGATTTTACGAAAATCTTGTTCAAACATTATCGAAATTCAAACATAATAAATCGCTTCAATCGTTACCCCGATATAAATATTGGATAATTCAGCAACTAAGAATAGAAAAAGAAGATGATTTGGGTTTTCAAATAGTATAGAATATCCTATACGAGTAAAATTTCTATTTTTTTCCCTCCAATATATTATTTTTAACTTCTGGTAAATTTATAGTACAGATATGTAAAGATTTCAGAAATATTCCAAAATTCTATTGAATATTCTCAGATAATATTTGGTTAATGTATATATTATATTCTTCCTTCAATAAATACTATTCTAAAAATTCTTTGTCATAATGCCAACTAATTTGCATTTGTTTTCTGTCTCTGATATGAATCCACTTTTTATAACAAATATCAGTTAACTAAGAAATTTAACAATAAATAAATAAACATAAAACCTAAATTCCTATTATTAGGTTTTTTTTTTTTTTTTTTTTTTTTCCTCGAAAATAACCGAACTGCGCACAGAAGGATGCCAAATTTTTATGACATTTTAAAATAATTTGAGTTTAAAAAAATAAATAAATAAATAAAATTATTAACCTATTAATCTCCTTCTCGGTCAGTCGGTTGGTGTATACATAAATGCACACAACTGTGATCTCGCTATGCCGATTTATGCGCTCACATTCTATTCTCTATACTGTTTCTGGGGCTTTTTAAATTGTCTTCAGCTTCTTTTAATAACATATGAATTATTTGCATTGTCACTAATTTTTAGAGATGGCACTCGTATATGTGTCCATACATGTGTAAAAGTAATGATGTGTATCATTCATATATACATATACATATATATCCACAAACAAATTAGAAAAACAGACTTGTAACTACATATACATGAACATAATGCTCTTGAAACATTTTACTCTTCTTTTTCTTCTATTCCTTTTTTCTTTCTTTCTTCCTTTCTTTTATATATATATATATATATTGTTGCGTACTTGGGGGGTTCGTGAGTTGTCCGAGAATGAAAGGCAAAACTTACAAAAATTCAGTAATTTATTCACAGAAAGTTCTAGAGAAATACAGGTCTATAACCCAAGTATCAGCTTCAATTCAACCAGTAAACACAGCTTAAACAACAGCTGTCAATAGCAAATCCACAGTACAAACTGTATAGCAATAACACTTGAAGCAAGTCTCTTTCAAAGAAGCTCCAAAACAATGCAAGCATTAGCGAAGCTGGCGGAGAACTGAACTGACTCTGACTGCTTTGGCGGGAAAGCGACCTTCATATACCTCTGTAGAAAAGTGTGGAACGTTCCAGAAATCTCATATCTCATCAGCCAATGGGATTAGAGCTTCCATATTTGGTATAGCCCTAATAAGGATTTTCTCGCCAAGGTGGGAAAAAGTCGCCAAATTTGGCGCCAAATCCATTACCTGCCTTATTGGGGCTTTTTAATGCAGTTTTAAGGGAAAATAGGGCTATTTCAACGCTGAAACGACTAGAAATGCACAAACTTAGCACTTTATCAACTTACTAAGCCTCTTTAAAAGAATTTATTGTTTCTGGGGCTTTTTAAATTGTCTTCAGCTTCTTTTAATAACATATGAATTATTTACATTGTCACTAATTTTTAGAGATGGCACTCGTATATGTGTCCATACATGTGTAAAAGTAATGATGTGTATCATTCAAATATACATATACATATATATCCACAAACAAATTACAAAAACAGACTTGTAATTACATATACATGAACATAATGCTCTTGAAACATTTTACTCTTCTTTTTCTTTCTTTCTTTTCTTTTTAGTGCTAGAAGCCTATTTCAGTCGGTACAGTTGTCGAATTTTTATAGGTCACTCTTAATTAGTGCTAGAGGCCTATTTCAGTCGGTTTATTGAATGGGGATTTATTGAATGAAGTCCCCCCAAGGCACAACTTTGACATGAGTCCCCCCCAAGGTACCCCTATTTCAGTCGGTACAGCGTTGTCGAATTTTTATAATACACTCTTAATAGTGCTAAGGGCCTATTTCAGTCGGTTTATTGAATGGGGATTTATTGAATGAAGTCCCCCCAAGGCACAACTTTGACATGAGTCCCCCCCAGGCCCAACTTTGACATGAGTCCCCCCCAAGGTACCACTATTTCAGTCGGTACAGCGTTGTCGAATTTTTATAGGTCACTCTTAATAGTGCTAAGGGCCTATTTCAGTCGGTTTATTGAATGGGGATTTATTGAATGAAGTCCCCCCAAGGCGCAACTTTGACATGAGTCCCCCCCCCAGGCACAACTTTGACATGAGTCCCCCCCCCAAGGTACAACTTTGACATGAGTCCCCCCCAGGCCCAACTTTGACATGAGTCCCCCCCAAGGTACAACTTTGACATGAGTCCCCCCAAGGCCCAACTTTGACATGAGTCCCCCCCAGGCCCAACTTTGACACGAGTCCCCCCAAGGCCCAACTTTGACATGAGTCCCCCCCCAAGGTACAACTTTGACATGAGTCCCCCCCCAAGGCACACCTTTGACATGAGTCCCCCCCAAGGCACACCTCCCCCTCATTGGGAAAAAGAGAAAAAACGTTGTTTTGCGGCTATAAGACAGTTTGGACTTCCAACGTTATTTGTTACAGTATCTGCAGCTGAAACACATTGGTTTGATTTAATGAAAACTTTATCATGGAATTTAGATCGTCACGAATTAACTAAAGAAGAATTTGTCGATATTAACAAGTTTAGCAGTAGGCCTCTGGCACTAAATTAAAATCTGTCAATGTCAGATTTTCATGTTTTAAATAATGAAATAATGTCGTGTCTGTATATATATATATATTTTATTATTTTTTCTTTTCATTTTTTAAAATAATATTATATATATACATATACATATATAAGAAAAGTTATTGGTTCAAGCAAGAATAATTCACTTTCATATTTTATTCTTTTCATTTTACGAGTACCTTTTCCAAAATGAGGAAGAAAGGGAGCGAAAGAAATTTTAACTTCTCCTCCATACGATTCAGAAGAAATGAAACGGGAGAAAAAGATGCATCATTATCTTCTTTTTCTGTTTCTTATATCTTCATTTAATGTCAGTAACATCCAAAAGAATATTTTTATGTGGCAAATCTGGTTGAAGATTGTAATGGCGGTAGTTTTCGGCTCGGTTACGATCTGCGCATCATATGGTTTTTTGATGGAAAGAGCGAAACATTTTCTTTCAATGGTTAGGGAAAGACTTGGATTTGTTAGAATGTATATTTGTAAGAATTTTATATTAGTTTTGGATTACAAATAGTTATTTTTAACATAAGTACCGCGAAAAAGATATCCCGAGGATAAATAATCATAACTGCATAGTTGAAATGAAATATTTCACAACTGATATAGGGTAGGTGCTCCAGTGGTTGACATGCTCTAGTAATTGACATCTATCCCGAAATAATTAATAGATAAGAAAAATAATAAAATCATATATTTTACATATAAGAATTTTAACATTTTATGTCAAACACTGGATCATAGGGGGCTAATAACTGGTAAAAGGAATAACTAGCAGTGTCAAACACTAAAACATCAGTGGCTAATTACTGATAAAATGAAAAACTGGCAGTGTCAATTGCTGGAACATTGAATGGGTGTCAAATAAAAATTTATAAAAAAAATAATTGTTATCAAATGTATATATTTTAACATATATGTGGTTCTGAATGTCTTTCATACCATATGTACTAACTTAAGATATCTAAAAATATTTTTTGATGACTAGAACATTAAAAACATCAGAGATTGCTCTTAAAGTGTCAATCACTGGTGCACTTACTCTACTTGGTAACATTTATTATTATTTTCATTTATTATCAAGGAAAAGAAATAGGGAATTTCTACACTAATATACAGAAAACTCGAGATATGTATTTTAAAGTAGATATGATGTCTGGTGATGATTTATTATTATTTTAACTTATTATTATTTTCATTTATTATTATTAAAATAATTATATTTAAACAAAAATAACAAGGAAAACAAATGGTAGTGCTCTGAACTCATAACAGGAATAGATCAAATGTTGTAGCTGGGGATTATTTGTTTTTAAAGTATTTTGGTTTATTATTATAATTAAAATAAATATATTTAAAAATAGATAGCATGGAAAAGAAACATGGATGAATTTTACCCTCGTAACCAGAAAACTCAAATGACACTATTTAGAGAAAATATCTGAGCTGATGATGATTTGATAATAAAGTATTATAATTTATTAATAAGAAAGTAATTATATTTAAATGTAAATATCAAGAAAAAAAAATTAAGATGCCTTACACTCCTAAATAATAAAATAAAAAGACTAAAGTGATATTTTAATATAGCAAAAGAAATTGGAATGATCTGTATTCATAACCGAAAAACTCAAATAAAACACATTACAGGAAATATATATGTAAAGAGTATTTTAATGATAAATTTTATGCAAAATCATTGGTACACACGTAAAATTAGAAGATGAATCAAAGAAAGAAGAATATCTGTATTAAAACTTCATGCCGAGTGTTCAATTTATAACATTTAGGTAAAAATGTTCAAAAATTTAAGAAATTAGATAATTTAAGAAATTTTCAGCAACTCACACGCTAATAACAAAGATTATAACAGTCAATTTTATAATTAGTTGAACTTTTATTATCGTACTGTACAAAAAATATTGCTGTGTTATATAAAATCGTGATATGAATTTTCTAATGGTCTGACTCATAGTTAATTCGGGGTTATAATCTAGAAAGCGCTGTATTGAATAAGAATGCGTTGTATGAATTACTATTAAACCGTTATATCTGCTATTTAGCATTCTTATTACACTTCAAGAAACGTTCGCGTTGATCAAGTGTGAAATAACGATAACTCTCTCTAGCTGATTAACGAAATTCAGCAAAGTAATGGTTATCCAATAACTTTCGAGAAAAATGGTAAAATGAGTAAAATTTTAATCAGTGTGAATTATTTTATTGAAGGATTTTTTATAGTGTATCAGAGATGAAATAGTTCCGTTTTTTCAATGAGAAAAAAAATATACCGCCTTTCTCTAGAATGAATAAGTAGCCATTTTCTAAATCCCTTAACTAGAAATATAGATTTCCGAGCTATGCGCATAAGGCACGCCAATAATCTGACTAGACGAAATGATCGAGAATTTCTAGTCAACACATTTCTAGATGGTGAAACAATATTCTGAATATTCTGAATGAATCGTTTGTATGGTGAGAAATTCTTGCTTGATTATCTAGAATTGGATCATAAACCAAGATTATAGTTGCTGAAACCCGCCTTTTGTGTTCTCATTTATTTGGAGATATTTTTAAATAGGTATGACCTCAATAATATATACAAACTCTCTAGAATTCTAATAGGAGTGTCTAGAACTCGCTTTCTAAGGGGACTAGAATTTAGAATTTATAAGGATAACATGGAACTATTTTTCTAGAGACACAATTTAGATGTCAGGTACAGAATTTTTTCTCAGTGTTCTGTCCCCAGTACTTCTACAGTCGAACCTCGTTAACGTGAACACTAGTAACGTGAATTACTTTTAACATGAACTGTTTCCACAATCCTCATAAAAATAAAGATTAGTTTAGTTATATGAAGATTAGTTACTTATAGCGTGAACTATTGATAACATGAACAAATTTTTTATCCCCCTTGAGATTCACGTTAACGAGGTTCGACTGTATACAGAAATTTTTATCATATATTTTCAGTTATTTTCGTGATTTGATAGGTTAGAACTTTTTGTAGGAAAGTACAAGTGGCAAAAAAAGCCGAACTCTTTCATTCTTGGTGTATTTTGCAAAATAAATTAATTCCACTTCTCATTTAAACGTCACTAATCATCAGTGGTTTTATAGTTTTGGATTACAATGGTATCGTTCATGTATATCAGAGGTAGTCAAACGTTTTATATCTACCATCCACTTCTGTATGATTGTTAGCACTAAAATTTTCAAACTGCTTACCGTTTCCACAAAACGGTGACTTATAAAATAGAGAAGTAACTTTATAAAATTTATAAAACTGATTTATGTCAAGTAAAACCTTATAATAATAAAGTCTTTTCCTATTTCAATGTTTTTAAAAAAATCAATAAAATAAAATAATAAATAAATAAAATGTCTTAGTATCGGACAAAATATATAACACCAACCTTAATAGCTGAAACGCCCAGTAGTAAGCGGTAGGGACCAATTTGACTACCACTGATCTGTATGACCAGTATTTCATTTAAGTATAATCACAAAATTTCCTTTTAAATCCCTTGAAGGGCGGTCGGATATAATTTAAACCACCCAATTTTAATTCCAAATAAAAAAATCCGTCAAGAAAATTTTCAAAAAACGTTTTATTAATTACTTTTTTTCTTAACTTAATTCGTAAATTCTGGTGGCTTTCCATATTTCATGAGCGTAATAACATTGCCTTCAAAGTGTTAATGATTAAAAATGTGATATTTTTCATCGAGAAATTAAATCACTGCATACATTAATAATAAAAAAATATATATAATAATAATTAAAAAAAAAGAACTGTAGTGATTCCATTCGATTTTCCAAATATTAAGTAATTAACGGTATTTTAAATTAATTAAAGTAAGAAAAATCATTAACTAAACAAACGAGAAAATTATAATAGGATTTTTCAGTATTTTTCCCCTTATAGTATGTTTTTTAACTTTATACTATGGCACTTTAAATAATTTGAGACCATTGGTCAAAATGATAAAGAATTTTTCGTTATCTTCCTGTAAAAATTTATAAGTGCGTGACTCAACATAACCTATAGTGTTCGTGGGACATTAACCTATAACATGATATAAATTTTCTGCTCAATCGAATAAGGCGTTTAGACGCAGTTTAAAAATTTTGTGCCCGTAGGCCATAATGATTAAAAAAAAAAAAAATTCTTTGTGCCCCTTTAGAAAGAGTATAAGTACTCGATTCACTAAAATCAGTAGGTTTTGTGCTATGGTGACCTATAACATACGTATCCACTTTCAGCTTATTTAAACAAAGCGTTTAGACACTATCGTGTTCAATCATATACATACACACACACATGCATCGCCGTAAAAATAGCAAAAATGAAACCAAGGAACTTTGAAACGTAGAGATACACTAAAATCTGAAAGTTGAATTTTTATTATGATTACAATCCTTACATACATATGTTTTAAAAATAAAAATAACAAGAAACTCTTCTGAATATTAAAATGCATACCTTTTTGACAAGATCTTCATCTATTTAAAATAATACACAAGTGTGTCATTTTCAACATGTTGAAAACCAGAAATCAACCCTTTACAAAAGTTTTGTATATGAAAAAGATTGTATTTATATTCTTGTAATCTTATATATTTTTTATTTTATTAGATATTTAAATGATATTATAGACTAATTTCTTGCACCTTAGAAATTTTGTTGTTCATCAGTCCCTACCTTCGAAAAACGAATGGCAAACGTAAGCAATTTGGATTCAAAACTAGTTTTTTTTTTTTTTTTAATGCTTCAATTCTTTAAATATTATGTATATCACTATATCATAGCTATCAACCTTTCTAATTTTTTCATGAGATTTATCATCACTATTTTTAAAAATGAATCTGTTACATACGTTTTCGACAGTTAAATAAACTGAAAGTATTTATAAAAAATTTCTAGCATGAAGTCTCCTTTGAAAAACGGGAGACTTGGCACCTAATCACTTTATGAATGTAAAAAGAATTTTAGTATGTTGTGGGCAACACAAAACGATAAAACTTCGTTCTATATTTTCTTATAGAAAAACTTACAACAATGTAAATTATTTATTAAAAAGGTTATTTATCAAAATTGTTTTCAAAGGTGAATGCAGACGATTTTTTGATTTTTACCTTCAGAAAGATATAATGTTAAACTAGCAGACCCGGCCACGCGTTGCTGTGGCTAAGTTATATGTTTAATTATATTGTAATAAACTATTCAATACAGTCAAATTGTTATTTACGAATAAAGACGAAAACATTATAGCCGATGTAAAAACCCACGGGATTGAGATTTGAACCTTAGGTCGAAATTTGGAAGCGATTGATAAAAATTTTCATAGAGTTGATATTAAGCACAAAAAACATAAAATTTTAAATTTTATGTTTTATTCATCTCATATATTCAAGGATAGTTTGTAATAAATGTGTAATTTACAAAGTTCTTACTTGATAACATATAACAATTAATTTATACATGAGGTAGGTAGCGTAGATTATTCATTATTTATAATAATTATATTCATCATTTTGAATCATAAAAAATTTCAATTTTAATTTAATTCAGCGCTAATCGGTGCACAATATTCTTGGTTAACATGTCTCTTACTAACACAAATAGATTCGATGGTTTTCCACACGTGAACCTGCAACATATAATTGTCTATGGGAAAAGCATGGATTTTCCAAGTCTAAGCCCCAAATGGACATAGTTCGGCCTTGAGACTTATTTATGGTCATAAGCTATTTTGGATTAAAATGCTAAAATGACTGATATGTAATTTAATTTTTATTAAAATTCTATTAAAATAAAAGTATAAAAGAATCAAACGATTTTAAAATCAATTTTTATGGAGGGGTGAAATATAATGCTATTATAGATAATTTTATTATAAAATGATCTCATCATTTTAAATATTTTAAAGATGGCAACAGCTATAGTTATAAAAAGGAAAACAATATGGCTAAGTCAGAAAAATAAGTAAATTTGATAAATATTTTAACACTTTAATATAGGATATCTTATGAAATATTGGGCATTAAAGTAAATAAAGGTATCATTTTAAATACAAAAGGATTTTCAAAAATATAAATATATTTTAACGAAGTGATGAGAAGATTTTGAGTGTTAAAATTTAATAGTAAATTCAAGTTAATCAAGATGGGAAACATTGAGGATTAAAGTAAGAAAATAGCAAGATTTTAAGATCATTTTTTAGCAAGAAATATGAGTGAAAATTTAAAGTTAAATACATGACAAATCACAAACTTAATAAGGAACAGTAAATAGATAAGTTATTAAAGAAAACTGAAAGAAGATTAAGAGAAATAATTATTTAAAGTTTCGAACATCGATCATATAGATTAGCATTACAAAACAAATAAACAGACTTAAAATCTTTCAGACTTTTAAATAAGTTTTTAATTAAGTTTTAAAATTTAATGTTAAATAAAACAGACTTTTAAATAAGTTTTAAAATATTGAAATTGTTTGGTTACTTTTTATTTAGAACATTATATGTATAGATCACGAATTTCTTAAAGTAAACGAAGTGATACAGATTACAATAATGCAACAAAAATTGAAAAAGCAAGGTTATGTCGTAAGTAAATTTTTAACAAACGTGTCACGTGAAATAAATTGTAGCATATTCATAATGTATCTGATATAAGATATTAACATGTTGCAGCGGAATTAATTTCATATCTGTCATCCTTGGCGGAAAAAAAATATCGCCAAATTATCTGGCGAACATATTTAATTCCTTTCAAAAATCATGGTTAGTTTAACAACTTATATTAAGAGAGTAATGAATAATATGAAACAATATTTCCCACAATATATATTACGAAAATATACATCTGGCTTGTATATTTTCGTGTTACGTTTTTGATCGCCAAATAAAAAAAAAAATTCCAAGGATGACAAAGTTTTAAAATTAAATTTTTGTCAATTTTACAGCAAAATAACTCAATCTAACGTATGCACATGATAACTAATACATATCTATTCAAAAATATGGGGATTAAAATCGGAAAATAATTTTCCTCGATTTTTAATAATTTTTTACAAAAAATCCAATGGGCGATTAACATAAGAAATCTTTTGCTTGATTTCACAGACGGTCAGTGACGTCACACTTCGCTTATGTATAACTACATTACCACTTTATCAATGTGTATAAAATATTTAAAGTGATTATGACGTCAATTTTCGTGAAATGCGTATTTTAACTTTTTATAATTTTTCAATGTTCACTTTTGATTAAATGTATTTATTTTTATGTCAAAAGAAAATTAACTCTTTTTTTTTTTTTTGGTAACAATTAAATTTATGGAACTCGAAGATATTTTGGAGCAACTATAACAAAGAGCTATAATTAACAAATAATTTGCAATAAAAAATATTGTGACTTTAAATTGAGATAAAACTATCCTATCACTCCAGTTGGACCAAACTGCACACAGTGTGCAAAATTTTGTTAAAATTGAATCTATATTGAATTTCATGAAATGAAATGTGTAAAAATTTTTTTATATGCACTCACAAACAGACATACAGAAAGATAGACATCTCCTAAAAATGGTGAAATCGTATTCAGGACACCTGAAAATATGTAATTCCTTTGAAAACAGAAATTAAAAAATTTTCACGAATCTAATAATTTTTTTTACGGAATGTCTTCATTCACGGGACCGTGGACATAATAATGCATACACGAGACCGTGGATTTAAAAAATAAAAAGAATACAGATAGATTTACGGGAGGTTGCTGATGACATCATAAAATTCTATTCAATCAATGTTTTCCCAGGTATCTACAAAATTCTCTCTGTCAGTGCTAATCTACGGTCCCGTCGATGTAGTCGCCGCCAACGGAGTGTCTACATCCACGGGACCGTGGACATAATAATGCATACACGGGACCGTGGATTAAAAAAGTAAAAAGAATACAGATAGATTTACGGGAGGTTGCTGATGACATCATAAAATTCTATTCAATCAATGTTTTCCCATGTATCTACAAAATTCTCTCTGTTTGTGCTAATCTACGGTCCCGTCGATGTAGTCGCCGCCAACGGAGTGTCTACATCCACGGGACCGTGGACATAATAATGCATACACGGGACCGTGGATTTAAAAAGTAAAAAGAATACAGATAGACTCACAGGAGGTTGCTAATGACATCATCAAATTCAATCCAATTAATGCTTTCCCGTGTAGCTAGCAAAATTCTCCCTGTCAATGCTAAATATACGGTCCCGTAGATGTTGTCGCAGACTTTTTTTTTTTTTTTTTTTTTTGTATGTACTTAAAGGAAGTTAAAATATAATGCAACAATGATAACAATGGTCTGGTCAACCCTGATAACAATGCTCTCAAGACTGATAACAATGCTCAATCTAAAATCTGAGTTTTAAGAACAATCTTGCTTTAATTCAACAATAGCGCTTTTAGAAATATTTCAAGAATATTTAATGCTAACCAGTGCTGTCATCCGTCTACCATTTTTTCATTGTATTGAAAAGATCGCCTACAGTGTGTTTCGAATTCTCAAATATCATACAAAACGCCAACAAATATACGCCTTTATTTGATTCTTTTTTATTTAAAAATAAGTAAGAGTGATTTCATCGTCGGTTATCTTGTCAACGAAAATGACTCTGATGAAAAACATAGCGTTAAAGAAGGCTTTGGTGACATTTTCACAGCTACAAGTCCCGATATAACAACATAGCCGTCAAAGATATTTCGCGTAAAAAATATTGGGAACTGGAGGGTAATGTGTGGCCTAAGTTGGACTACCCGAGTATATTGCCCATCATCGATATCCTGAGACCAAAACATCTCGGATGCTTGATGTACGTTACAGGCATCCTCTTATCTTGTCTCAAGTACTCCAGTGCAAACATGACATAAAATGCAATGAACAGAATTAAAAAAGGTTTTCGCGAAGTATTGCTTGTGTTAGATTAAATCCATGCTGTAGGTCACTATCACTTAGATAAGAAATCAGACAAAGTTTTAATATTGCATGAGGATTCTATACTGTCTTGCCTTATTTTTCAGGTCTGAATAAAACAAATTAAACCTCAGAATAATGTGCGGACCTTTAGCCTATAGAGGACCAGAATTCTTTGCAGGAAATCATGAAACGATGATCGAAGATGTTCTACACGACATGTGGCAGTATGTATTGTTATGCCTCGATGCACTGACAGAAAATGACTTCACTTGCACACTTAACTTCATATGTTGGACACACAGTCAAGTCATGAGAATGAGAAAAATTCTGCCGAACGTATGCGTAAAAGTTATTCTAGCCGATTCTTTGGAAGAAAGGTATTTCAGTGATAGACTGGATGCGGCATTTACACACGTCTGGGTATCCGAAAAGGATGGCCCCTTTGCCCCTGATGTCATTAAATTCTTTCTGAAAATGGATCCTCAAGAGCGACCAACTGCTGCACAGGCGTTACAATATCCGTTCTTGAACAAGAAGGAACTTGAAAAATACATTGAAGGTTTATTGCGAAGTGTATCATTTTCAGATTTGGAACAACTTCGATATGCACCCACAACGATATTTGGCGATTTTTTGTTGGCGATTATGGCTAAATCATAAATCTAAAAATCATAAATGATAAAGGATAAAATCCTAATCTAAGTCATAAATCATATAACATAAAATCACAAATCTAAAATAAGCAACATATAGGCTACCATATTATATTGCAAACAGTCCAGAACGACATCGTTATCGTTCAAAACGGCGCCAAAGAAAAATCGCCAAATATCGTTGTGGGTGTATATCGAAGTTGTACCTCAGATTTATTTAGAGAGGAAGACAATGATAACGAGGAGTTTGTAAGCGTAGAGAATCAAATGTGGAATTTGATTCTGTCGTTCATGACATTCGTATTTCAGCAGAAAATAAAAAAAAAATTATTCTCTTCCTGGACCGTGAGATTCCGACAAAACAAAATTTTCTTCCTTGTGCAGCAGACACTGAGGCAGATATTTTGCCTCCTCCCCTTAAACATTTATCCTGAAGATCATTTGAATATAAAGAATTCAATTCCGTTTGTCAGTTGGCGTATGGAATGTCATATTTAATAGAATATGAAATCCCAACGACTGATTTCGGACACTCAAATGATTTTCTGGATTCCGGGGAGTCTCTTATATCCTGAAACAATTTTTATTTCTAAGATTTTATAGAATGCCAAAGTATAAATCAATAAATAAAGTTATTCTAATTTTAAGATATAAACTGTCATCTATTTCAGTGATATCATATATATTTTCCAGATGTGATAATCTTTGTAAATGGAAAAAAGGGGAAAAATTGGGGGGGGGGGAGAAATTGTGGGAAAAAGGGGAAAATTTGTGGTGTGAAAAGGGAAAAATTAAAAAGGGAAAAATTGTGGTGTGAAGCATTATCATGCGAATTAAGATGAAAAATTACTCCTTGTCTTCCAACGAAAATGCTTTTAGAGTAAATTAATACTCCAAACTTTAACTAAAATAAATTTTAGACTTGTATAATGCTAAACTTTAAATTAATAAATAAAGATTACTCAAATTTTAAGTAATAATGTGCCATCTATTTCAAAGATATCATATATATTTCCTAGATATAATATTACTTGTAAATGGAAGAATACAAATTCTAGTATATCATATTGCCCACGTAAGAATTAAGATGAAAAATTGCTTCTTGTCTCCTAGTGAAAACGCTTTTAGAGTTAAAATATTACCCTAAACCTTAACTAAAACAATATTTATTTATTTTTTATATTTTATATAATGTCAAACAATAAATCAATAAATAAAAAACTATCTAAATTTTGAGAGAAAGACTATCACCTATTTCAATGTCACTATATTACATCCTTGTAAATAACAAAATAAAATATATTTCACAAACACTCCGTTTTTTTAAAGGAAAAAAAATATATATATTGTGGTATAAAACATTCACCATACGAATTAAGATGAAAAACTGCTCCTTGCCTCCCAGAGAAAATGCTCTTAGAGTTATATATATGGCCAAGACTTCATCCCATCTTCTGAACCCATCCGAGACGTCCAAAACGCATTGTTTATCTCATGTCCTCGGTTTATGGCACCTGAGGGTACGGTTACGAGTAACGGCTCATTACTCACCCCCTCCTCCTTTTCCTCCGTTCCTTTTTTTTTCACTCCAGTTTCAAATGAAGAAGAAATAGTCAGTGTTTTCTTTTTTTTTATATATATATATATATACTATTCTTATTCCGACAATGTCTAAAATAAATAACAGGAGTAATGGTTTGAAGAAATTGTGGATTTGAACCAATAAAAAAAGAAAAAGTAATAGATGTGGTTGTAAAATTCTTGTTTAAGTTACCAGAAAATGTTTATTTTTGGAATAACATTTATGTATTATGCTGTGCAGTTATTTTATTTTATGCAAGTAAAAAAAAAAAAATCTATTCTTGTAATTTGTGAAAATATAGTCATGAAATCGTTTAACAATAAGATAACAGATAACTAACATTAGCAAAAGATATATAAATATATTATTTATTTGATGTGAAAAATATAAAATCCAATTGCTACAAAATATTAAATTTACAATCAACACGGTTAAGAAATAAATTTATCACAAAAGGATTTTTTTCTACAGTACTCAAATAAATAATTAAAAAAAAAAAAAAAAAAAAAAATCGCAACTTTCTAACTGTACGTACACGCTGCTCCGTTTAACCTTCAATGTACTTTGTCTAAGTAATAACATAGAAGACAGATGGACAGGAAAACAGACAGATAGAATAACTGAATTTATAATCACTCGTAAACATGTGAATCTTAATGCTAAACATATCATATTCTATACGTACGTAATGCTAATCGTACACTGAGATAAAATTCTGTAACTGACATATAGAATCTAAATCGTGGTTCTAGAAAAAAATAGTTCCATGTCATCCTTATAAATTCTAGTCCCATTTGAAAGCGAGTTCTAGAAACTCCTATTAGAATTCTAGAGCGTTTGCCTATATTGTCGAGGGAAAAATTATTTAAAAATCTCTGCAAATAAGTGCGAATACAAGAGGCGGGTTCAGCGACTATAATCTTGGTTTATCACCCAATTCTAGAAAATCAAGCCAGAATTTCTCGCATTACAAAAGATTCAGAATATTCAGAATATTTTTTGACCATCTAGAAATGTGTAGACTAGAAATTCTCGATCATTTCGTCTATTCAGTTTATTGACGTGCCTTATGCTCATAGCTCGGAAACCTATATTTCTAGTTTAGGGATTTAAGAAATGACCATTTATTCATTCTAGATGAAGGCAGTATATATATATATATAGATATATTCTGAGTGTACCATATTCTAAATGTACCGATTCACCTGTGAATAATGTTGAAAAATCCTAATAACGTTGAAAATTGCTTCAATATTGAAATTAAGAGACTGATTAACACAGTTATGAAAGGTCTTTTGTTGGTTATATTTGAATAATTAGACGTAATTCTTTAATTAGTTTCATGATAAACATGAAAATAAAAATTGAATTTTGAGTTTATCACTTAAAAAGACTTGGTACCAACTGAAGGCTTCATATAAATCTTATTTTTCCATTTAATATTTATGAATTGAACTATATTATGTTATTCAAATAAAATATATATTCAGGCAATATAATTATTATGTTTTTTTTTTTTTTTTTTTTTTTTTTTTTGATAGATTTGAAATTTTCAAATTGCTTTTTCTCTCAGTTAGCAATTTTCATGAATTCCCGATCTTCTACAGATATTTACAAAAATCTGAAGTGAGTCCACTCGACTTTCCGAACATTGAGTAATTAACAGTTTTGTAGATAAAGTAAAGAAAGAGGAGTTGTTAAAAAACAAAAGTGATAAAACCATAATAAAGTGTTTGAGTATTTTTCTCCATATATTACACGATGTTTTATTTAACGCTACTGAACTTTGAGCCCATAGATCATAATGATAAAGAATTTTCGTTGTGTCCCTGTAAAAAACCTATAAATGCTAGATTCACCAAAATTCTTATACTTAGTGCAACAGTGATTTATAATATTCATATAAATTTCTTGCTCAATTGAATAAGGCGTTTAGATGCTATCGCACTTTTAACTAGTATGTTGTGGCCACCACATGACTTTCTTCTATATTTTCCTATACAAATTCACTCAGCAAAAATAATTTATTAAAATTATTTAAAAAAATTATCTTCCATGATAATGCAGATGATTTCCATATTAGAGAAGTAGTACAACACTAAATAACCAAGAAAAGTCAATTTTATTGTCAATATTACATTAAAAAAAATCGATAACTTCATTTTAAATTATCGCAGATCTATGGTTCAACATTCGTTTTAAAGGTACTGGCGAGCTCTTTTGAAAGATACCCATCATGAAAATTTACTACCCTCGAGGGGGGAATTCCCCCCCAGTTGTCGGGGGAGGCGAGGCTCCTACACATACAAAAAAAATTTTCCCAATTGACTATCTCTATTATAAATAATTCTGGTAAATTTGATAATGATTATTAAAAAATAATTTTCTTTATGCACATTTATACAGAATTTTGTACTATACCACCATGTTAAAAATTTAGAAAAAGCGGGATGGCAATGCAACCTGTAAGATAATTTTTACCAAAAGTTGATAGGCACTAATTTATGTCAAGGTGCAACTACATACCAATTTGTATGAAATTCTGTGAAGTAGTTCCTGAGATACAGTTGCCACAAAAGTTTGTCACACCCACGCAGAGACTGACAGACAAACAGACAGACATTCTCTAAAAATGGTCAAATCGTGTTCTACAACTCTCAAAACGTGCAAATTCATCAAAAACCCGAGGTCGAAAATTTTTACGAATCCAATACTTTCTTCTATTGAATATAGAAGAAAGTAAAAATTTGGTCCCACAGGCCATAATGATAAAGAATTTTTCTTTGTGTCCCTGTAAAAAAACTGTAAGTGCTAAATTCACCAAAATCTATACAGTTCGTGCAACTGTGACCTATAACATGTGTACAAATTTTTTGTTCAGATTAAATAAGCGTTTAGACGCTATCGCGCTTTTAAAAATTTGGCCCCATAGGCCGTAATGATAAAGAATTTTTCTTTGTGCCCCTGTAAAAAAACTATAAGTGCCAGATTCTCCAAACTCTATACAGATTGAGTAACTGTGACCTATAATATGTGTATAAATTTTTTGCTCAATTGAAGAAGGCGTTTAGATGCTATCGCACTTTTCAGATTTTGGTCCCATAGACCATAATAATAATAATGAATTTTTCTTTGTATCCCTGTAAAAAAACTATAAGCGCTAGATTCACCAAAATCTATAGGGTTCGTACTATGGTGACTTACAATATACGCACCAACTAGTAGCTTATTCGAACAAAGCGTTTAGACGCTAGCGTGTTCACTCACAGACATACACACATACATACACACATACATACATACATACACACATATACGCACACACATACATACATCATCGTAAAGATAGTGAAAACGGACTCAGGAGACCTCGAAACGTATAGAAACATCAAAATCTCGAATTCGGATTTTTGACATGATTACAATACTTTCCTCACTATAGTGTTCGGAAAGTAAAAAGACTTATTTATTTATTTATTTATTTATTTATTATTATTATTTAATGTTTAATAGAACCTACTTAAAGAACTGGGGATGGATTTTGCAATATTTTTAAAATAAAAAACATAAAAAATAAATTAAAAATTAAAAATTAAAAAAATTAAAGTAAAAAAATATTTTTTTTCAACTTTTAACATTTAACTTTTAACTTTCAACTTTTAAATTTCAGACATGCATTTTTTAATTTTTTTTTTCACTAAAACTAATTAATAAATTTCAAAATCTCTCCCTAATTCTTTTGTTAGGTTCTTTTAAACATCCCTTCCCTCCTCCCTTAAAAAAAAAAAAAAAAAAAAAAAGTTTCTTAAATATTTGTAGAAGTTATGGCATTTTAAAGGTCGTGAAATTATGAAAAAATACAAACTGCGAAAACAAAATTTAAAGTCTTCATATCAGTAAAATATGTAACAAAAATCATAAGAATTGTTGTCTGAATAACATATTTTGTTGGACAAACCCAATACAGTAAAGCACCGTTTATATGTCTCTGGTTTATACGTCTTTTGCATTTATACGTCCTTATAGTAAAGTCCCGATTTATTCCTATTCATTTTAATGCAAAAATTGTTCGTTTATACGCCGCTAATATCGGTTATACGTGTTTTCCACTTTACTAAAATTCGCAAAATTTCTCGACCTGTCATTATTTTCCCTTCTAAATAAGACGGATTTTTCCTAGAAAGCATCTCAAATGGGGGAACACAGGAAAGATCGAAGAATACTGATCGAAGAATCTATTGTTATCACAGTAGTATATTTAATACTTATAAACGAGGAGCAAGTCAGACGAATATTAAAGATTTTTAATGCTATTAAATATCTATCTGTATGGGCATAAATCGTATGCTTATTATTAAAGATACGTAATATATATAATAAATATTCGAAATGTGTTCACATAGGTCTTAAGAAATGCAACATAATACTCAATATATGATATATGTAATTAGTACCCAGTCATCCCTTAATAGTATGATTCTTTTCACTTTTTATAATAAATCTTTTATTTATTTATTTATTTATTAATTCTTGTCTATAAAAAGTGTAATATACATTTACTCACTTAAGAAACTTTAGTAATTAGTATTTTCATATAAATTTTGCTTAAGTGTCATTAAATTTGTAATAATCAAAGTGTTATTATTAAAATTTCGATTATACGTCTTTTCATTTATACGTCCTTTTACGCGAGTCCCTTGATAGTCATATAAACGGTGCTTTACTGTATATTTTAATTTATAATTATTAAATGGAAATATAAGATTTTATATGAAACGTTCAGTAGTGCCAAGTCAAAAGGTACCAAATCTCTTTGAGATGGCATAATATAAATTCTAATTAAAGAAAAATCTATTTTATTATTATTATTATTATTATTTTATTTTTACTTTTATTTTTTTAATTTATTTATTTATTATATTTATTTACACTTTTTTTTTTTTTTTTTTTTTTAAGTAGCAAAAAAATTACGATTTCGTATTTTATTTTACTTTATTTTTATTTTTTGTCAAAAGTGTTTTAATAGTATAAGTACGCAACTCTTTTCAAAAATAAATAAATAAATAATATTCTTTTTCCAAGAGTATGAGTTGTAAATTTTTGGTTTAAAAACATTGATGTTCATAAAATATTTATACAGATTTACTAAATTAAATATAACAAATTGAAAATTTTTATTAAAGTTGTTTTTGTAAAATCATACTGAAAATTTTTTTGAAAGCAAAAAATTACGATTTGGTATTTTATTTTACTTTATTTTTGTGTTTTGTCAAAAATATTTTAATAGTATAAGTACCCAACTCTTAAAATAATAATAATAATAATAAAATAATAATATTCTTTTTCCAAGAATATGAGTTTTAAATATTTGGTTTAAAAATATTGATGTTCATAAAATATTTTTACAGATTTACTAAATTAAATATAATAAACAGAAAATTTTGATTAAAGATGTTTTTTGTAAATTCATACTGAAATTAATTAAACAATAGACTAAAGAAATAATAATTTTTTTATCGATAATATCACATAAAACCATTCTAGCTTGAAGAAGAGTGTAATTTTCTTTGACTGTCAGCTGATTAAGCTTTTTGTTGATCATCTTAATTGATCTTTTAATCATTGTATTACAGAGGAATCCTTATAATGTATATTTTTTTACCAGACAACATAAAGGAATTAACAGTTTGGTAAATTACTACTATAAAAATAGCTATATGTCTTGGATTAACATTATTTTACAGGATTCTATGTCAGGTACAAGAAAGGTCATGTCATTAGGTCATGGTTTTGATTTAGTCTTTTCTCTGATTTATATAGAGTAAGCGCTCCAGAGATTGACACTTTTAGAGCATTTTCTGATGTTTTTAATATTTTTGTCATCAAAAACTATTTTTAGAAATCTTAACGGCCCTCTTCACTTACTGTCGCCGGAAGCCCGAGCCAATGTTATTCTATGGGGAAATTTTCTTTACAAATAACTTATTAACTAATACATATTTTTAAATTCTGTTTTGAAATTTCAAAATGAAAACATTTTACATATTGAAAATTCGTATTTTGCAGCTTCAAAATAAAATATAAAAAATTAAAAAAATATTTTTTTAAAAAAGGTCTGTGAATTTAACAGCCGGGAATTGTCAGAGTGTGAAAACAGAATTTAAAAATATGTATTAGTTAATAAGTTATTTGTAAAGAAAAATTTCCCATAGAATAACATAAGCTTCGTCTTCCGGCGGCGGTGAGTGAAGCGGGCCCTTAAGTTAATATACATGGCATGAAAAACTTTCAGAGCCACATATATGTTAAAATATATGCATTTGATAATAATAATTATTATTTATTTATTATGAATTTTTATTTTATACCCACTTAATGTTCCAGTAATTTACACTGCCGGTTTTTCATTTTACCAGTTATTGAAACCCCATGCTCCAGTGTTTGACACACAATGTTAAAATTCTTATATGTAAAACATGTTTTTTTTTTTAATTATTATTATTATTTCGGGAAAGATGTCAATTACTGGAGCATGTCAAGCACCTATCCTATATATAACGTATCTTGTCTTTGTTTAAAAATTACAATCACATTTCCAATGAGCTCTGTTTTAGTCTTATAAATCTAATGCTTGAATTCCTTCGTCTCAGGTCCATTTACACATACTGTTACCTATATGCGTTATACACAAATAAAACATACGCATTTTTTATATTAAATCTTTTGATCAATAACCGAACAAATATCTTAAATGGAATTAATCGTAGCCCTTAATAACAACATCAGTGAAAGTCGTAATTTAATTTTATTATTGCAGTTAATTCAAATGTTTATTCAGTTTCTATATTGAACATTTTCATTTACTGTATAAAATTTTATATTTTAAATATGCTTTAATTGTTATTTAAACAATCTTCTGAATCTTAATAGGATTTTATTATAATACACTTGTGTACACAATGTCTCCCAAAAGAGATTCAACCACGGCTTATTTTCTCATTAATTGGAGATAAGAAAGCAATGTAAGTTGAAAATTTTGTTCAAAATAAGGTTGGAAAGAATCATACATTAAGAAAAATTTCCACCCATTAATTATCAAAGACCACTTTTTTAATTTTTATACTGCACCTGTAGACAAATTTGGTTAATTAGAAAGTTTTCCTTTTTCATTTATTTATTTATTTATTTATTATTTTTTTATCGACCAAGACCATTAGAAAAAAAACACATATCAGTATCTTTAAAGCAAACTGAATTATGATTCAGAGAAAAAGTTGATTTATGCTACTTTTCCGTATCACTTAAAAAACTGTTTCTACAATAAAAATGGGGACCATGTACAAATTGATAACTAAAATTTTTGGAAAAAAGTTACTTTAACATGCGTCAAAGAAATCATAAATGTACTGAAATAAAATCTTAATAGAGATAAAGGGTGGTCGTTCTATGAGAGCCGTTAGAGGCATTCCGCTCTTTTGCAATCGGGACGCATGATAAAATTAGTATGTTCTTGAGACCACATGACTTCTCTTCTATATTTTCCTATATAAATTCAACCAGTACAAATAATTTATTAAAATCCTGTTTCACAATTAATACAGACGATTTTAATTATAGAAGAGTATAACACTAAATATCCAAATAAAGTAAATTTTGTATATCAGTGGTCGCCAACCAGTAGTCTGTGGACCACTAGTGGTCTGCGACAAAATTTTGGTAGTCCGAAGAATATTCTTCACATAGTTTGCATTTTTTGATGTTTTGTTAGTAATGATAGTGATGTTAATTTTAATTTCCGAATTTACTGAATCATTCGTATTCAAAATATTAGATTTCAGATATTTGTGGATGAGAGAGAATAAATGAAATAATATTTTATCACAAAAATCTGAATTGTAAGTTTCAGGCATAGTTATCGCTTTATATTTCTGATACTTAGCTATAAATTGCTCTAAATTTATTAGAATATTTAAATTTTTCTAAGGTCTACATAAAAAATATAATTTTCCATCGGATTTTAATAATCTAATTAATAATATACGTATTACTAGTTTGAGTAAATACAGTTTTACATATGGAAATAATATTATCTGTAGTTAAATCTTTCGTCTTAGATTCTTATAATATGGAAGCAATAAAAAAGCGTTCATGTTCTCCCCCCACTTTTTTTTTTTTTTTTTTCAAACAAACAACTTTTAGGAATCGTTCTTATAATTAAATAAATGATTACTTTTTTTTTTAATAAGCAGATAAACATTTATATTATTTATTTCATACTTATAAAATGGAGATTTTCAGAATACGATTCCTGAAAAATTTTTACAATTCTTAATGAATGATATTAGTGGTCCGTGGGATTTTAAATTATGACTATAGTGGTCCATGGGATTTAAATTTAGGATTTGGTGGTCCTTGTTGTCAAAAAGGTTGACGACCACTGCTCTATATGACATCTTAAAAAACGCTCTTTTATTTTCTACTTTTATTTATTTATTTTTTTTGTTAAAAAAATTTGATAATTTTATTTTAAATTATCGCAGATCGATGGTTCAACCATTCGTTTTAAGGGTATTAGAGAACTCTTTCGAAAGATACACATAATAAAAATTTGCTCCCCTCTGTGGCAAAGAAGCACTGCTTCTACTTGTACAAAATATTTTTCCCAGTTGATATTATAAATAATTCTTTTTAATTTCATTATGATTCTTTAAAATAATTCTCTATATGTTCATTTATACGAAATTTTGACCTACAACGCCATGTTAAAAATTTCTGAAAAGTGTTATGGCAGTGCCACGATTTTCACCAAAAGTTTATAGGTACTCATTTATGTCAAGGTGCATATACATATCAATACAGTTGCCACAAAATTTTGTCACACACACAAACAGACAGACATTTTCTAAAAGAACAGTTATTAAAAATTATTTTAACATAAATATTTGAAAACGGATAAATTATAGTTAAATGAAAGAAAAAAAAATCATTTGTTTAAACATCATTTTAAAAAAGGATGATAAAGTTGAAAAAAAATTACATACTTGCATATATTCATTAGTTTATAATTTCACAAATAAAAGTGTCAATTTTAGTATAAAATATGCTTCAGAATACATAATATGGATCGCGAATTTATCCTAAATATACAAAACATTTTTTTTTTAATTTTAGTATTATCATGAATATTATCTTTTTATAATGTGCTACAAATTTACATTTTGATTTTGGTATGGGAATCCTTATGTTTAGCGTTCAAATTTCAAGTACAACGCATTCAGTTTCAAAGATAGTGGCGTATGTCTAGAATGTTCATTTAGATATTTTAAAAATGTAATTTTTTTAAAAATTAACAGAAATATATATATGTATAATATATATACACTCGAACTTCGTTAACGTGAACACTGTTAACGTGAATTACTTTTAACATGAACTGTTGCCACAATCACCGTCAAAATGAAGATTAGTTTAGTTGCATGAAGATTAGTTACTGATAGCATAAACTACTGATAACATGAACAAAATTTTTATTCCCCTTGAGATTCACGTCAACGAGGTTCGACGTATATATTAGCGCAATCTTATGTATTTCTACTTTATTTTTAACAACTTTATAATTACACATCTTATTTATCTCCAATGGATAAATAATTAAACCACATTTCAATCTTTTTGGGAAAATCTGTTCAAATGCATAATATTCTTAATGATCTTACAAACTTGTTACATCATCTTCTTTTAACAGTGGTACTTTCAAAATATTTTATGTAAACAGATTGATTTAAGATAGCAATTGTAGGTTTAAAATTCTAATTATTACTCTAAACTTTTACCTGCATGAGTGCTTAAGCCATCTCTATCAAAAAGATGAAATTCCTACTTAACAAGTATTCAATACTTTTGGTGAAAACTGAAAGTTGTTTTACTCAAGTTATAACAGTTAATTACTTCATAATTTCTTTATTCAGTTCGTAATTAGCTCATTTTACCATGTTTTTATTAACTCTGATGCTGTGTTCATTTTGAATGGACAAAATGAACAGTCATTTTTGAATGTACCAAATAGAATCCAAACAGATCCAATGTTTTTAATTTCGATACATAACCATACTTTCATTTTCTATTTTTGAACTAAATTTATGTAGCAATTCATATTGTTTTTTATGGAGAGCATTCTACATAAAATACAAATTTTCATACATTTGATTTTGGGTCAAAATGGACCCGAACATAGCAGCAGGGTAATATTCGATTCTTGTTTGTTTGTTTGCCCGGTACAAATATTGCAATCGATTTTTAACTAACTTCCCTACTAGCTAGACATTTGAAACTTTCAGTACAGCTTAGAACCCGATGACAACACAATACTTTGAAGCCCGATTTTCGAATTTTTTATTAGTTTTCTTTTAATTAATTAAAATGGGAAACATATGACATTTTCTCGTTATTTAATTAATTTTTCATTTCTACATTTATATATAAAATTTCCCAGCTCCAAAGTCTTAAATTTCCAACGATGGTTGGGTATACGTTGGCGAGTAGGAATTAAAAACATGTCGGGGCAAAATCGATATGGGCATACGGTAAATTACTTGTGATTTCCAATCGTTCTTAGAGATTTTGTTCATTTCCATTACTGACGAAGCGACAGTGCAGGATGGATGAATATACAAATGTAAAGTTAGCGAATATACATCCGACTTAAATTGCAATATCCCGATATTGCAATTCACAGTAGAACCTACTGTGAACTGCAATATCAAAACGCATGGCGCTTGAAAAGAAAACAATAAATAAAAATTACTTAATTACCGGAATTGTCTAACGATTCTAACGCTGATATTCCGATGTAAAGTATAAAGTGGTACCGGCACGTTGTAAGGCTCCGTTCATTTTAATTTTGACGTCAGCAAACAGTCGATCGGCGTGCTGATTTGTTGGCGTTACAAGCATTAACAACTAATTTTAATAAATGAAAAAACTGTCAGTAAACACCATTAATTGTAAAAATTAGTAGTAGTTGCTATTAATTTTTGCAGTTAATGGTATTTGCATACAAAATTGTTATTTATTAATTTATATCACCAGATTTTTGGTGCATTATACTACTATTTATTTCGGTGTTATACGAAATTTTTGGTTTAAAAATTCTTATTGATAGTACCGAAGACCGTGTTGCACGCATAAAATTGGCTACTTTGAAAATATGAGTTATGGCTGAAATTTTTTAGAATGTTTAGTAATGCACGTGTCAAAGATTTGAAAGCCGTAGTAGAACTCGTGTAAAATAATTTCGATACTTACTATGATTTTAGAGTATCACCACTTCCTTTCATTATGTATATTTTATTGATATAAATTAAACTTCTAATTTACTTCGATTGTGCTTTCCGTGTATACTCTGCATATCCTGGTAATTTACGTGATACATTGCCTATGTGATTTCAATTCGCTTAGGTTTATCATACCACCTTTAGAAATTCAGGAACCTTAGACTTCGGGTGTGTGTGTATATATATATATATATATATATATATATATATACAAACACACGTGCACATTTTCTTTTACATTTTGTTTTATTTTTATTTTATTTTTACTATTTGGAACTTTTAAAGTCATTTTGTGTTTTTTAGTTTACTGTTATACAATTATTGTTTTATTATTGTTTTATCTTTTTTTCTCTCCCTTTTCGTTAACGTCACTTATAATTTCACTGATCTTAGATTTACTTCCATAATTAATATCTCTTTTTGATTTTCGACAATACGTATTAGCCTATCAATTTTTTGACATGACAATGACGACGGCTACTTTCAAACTATTTTTATCCGAAGCTTTTAGCTATGTTTATTTATTGCTTTATTACACTAAGTCGGAAATCTGTTCCCAACTTTATCTATTTAACAGAAGATTTTTGATGCTTTTATTGTGTACTCAAAATACAGTCATAGTGTTTAAAAAAAAAAAAAAAAAGTGGTTTATTAAATTATTTAATTTATTTGTAAAGAGAAATGCATTTTGGTGATTCAGACTGTTTCTACAATACATAATGCTTTTCAACTGAAAAATGCATTTTAATTAAAATTTTGTCAAATTCAAAATTAGTGAAAAAATTTCGTCAAAAACAATTTTATATGTAGATAGAGATGTATTTATTTACTTATTTATTTATTTTATTTTTTACGTTAAAATCTGGTATTCAATTCAACTTTATACGGAAGGACCATAATATTTTAAGATCATGTTACACTCGTGCCTACATTTTTTTTCTCCTGTTGAAAAATTGTATTTAATTATTTTGATTCGTAACAAATGGCGTGTGTTTTTGAAATTTATGGTGTTGCCTATAACGTTTTCATTTTTCACTATAACCAAAATTGTTTTCTCTGTCATTTAGAAAAATCTTTTGGAAATATAATAGATTATTTTCAATCTCTCAGCCGATTTTAAAAAATCCTTAATGCACTCTTAATAATTCTAAACATAAGTGCACAAAAAATAATCATATTTAATGTATGATAATAATAAAAAATGGAATAATTTATTTTCAATTTGATGCAACGGTTAGAGTTGGCATCATTTTCTGAAAAACAACTTAATACGAAACGTGCCAATTTCTTTAAAATATTCTATACGAATTTCGTATCTTGAATTCAAATAAAAAAGTACTTTTTCCGCATTACATTTTAAATGTCAAATTCTGATGTGATTATAAACATGATAAGGGAATAAAAAAAAATGTTTCGTCGTTAAAAGAACACTTGAAAAAATTCCTTATGGATGCGTAAAACTGTAAATAAAGATTCAAAAGAAAAAAAAAATAATAACTTTTTACATATTTTCAGCCTTTTTATTTATTTATTTATTTTTTTTTCATAATACGCCAAAACAAAAAAATATCCTTACTTACAAAACGCCTTTGAATAAAAACAAGAACTTATTTCTTTTTTTGTCCAGAGCCAAAAATTTTTCATATTTTATTCAACTCAGCTGTTTAAAGTAGAATCTCTAGTTTCCGTATTTCTTACTTACAGTGCAAATCCAGTGTTGTCGAGCCATGAATAAATATGAGAATGTATCACACATATTTTTTGTGGTATCTTTTTGTATTGAACAATAAATTTTAACTGTATTTGCTGTCTATTTTTCATTCAGATTATTTGTTAAAGCTTTCCGGGATAAAAAATAGATTCATAAATTTGTGATTTTTCTCTTTGGTTTTGATTTCAAGTTGTAAATTTCTTATTCTAAAATTCTGATTTTCTTTTTTCTTTTATGAATTGATAAGATATTAGATTTGTGTATTTAAATAAAAAGTATTCATTAAATTTAGCTTCCTTTGAAAAATTGAAGGGAGGAATTAGTGTTTCTTTTTCAATAGAATATAAAATCAGTTTTGTATGAAATATTTTGATATTTCTATATTATGTGTCTGGATTATACAAAAAACAAAAAGTTTTTTTCTTTCGTCTTTTGTGTTCGTTGTTAGAAACCACTTTTTTTTTTTTTTTTTTTTTTTTTAATCACTACTTATTATTTGGGGGTTTAAGATCTAGATATTATGTAACAATTTAAAAATTTAAACTGGTTCATCTATCAATACTTGTTTCATTTTCCAAAATCTTTAACCATTATATCACCAAGTGAGCAAAAATATATACGTATCATAACAGTTAGACCGAGTGTGATTATCTGAATGATTAAATAGTCAGATCTCAGAATTAATTGCTGATCTAACATCTGACTAATGTGCGGAATATTTAAAATATAAATAAATTCATATGAAAATATTTCTGTAAATTATTAGCAGAGCTGCCAAGCTAATCCGGCAAATTGTTAGTACCGCCCCTTTTTCTACACCACTTAATTTTTAGAGCAATTCCCTTATATGTATCTACGATGAATTAAGAAGAAAAATACTCTAAAAATTAAGTGGTGTAGAAAAATGGGCGGTACTAACAATTTGCTGGATTAGGTCGGTAGCTCTGTATTAGACTGAGTCTAATTGTCTGAATGACTGAAAAATCAGATCTTAGACATAATTATGAGTCTAAAAAGTATATATTGTCTAAAGCTCGAAAATATAAACTACTTTTCATGAAAATATTTCTTTGGTTCTTAACAGAGCTGAACTGCTCCCATCATCACATGAAGCAAAATACGTATGATCCCTAATACTTCGATTGAGCATCTGATTGATTGAATATTCATATATTAGACTTAATTATTGGTCTAAGATCTAAATATATACAAATTTGAAAATACATTCCAGTTCATATAAAAGTACTTTAGTCTTAAAAAAAAAAAAAAATAAATAAAAATCTTCGACTACTCTTATGATCTGATGAAGCAGAATATATATGCATCTTAATACTTTGATTAAGTGTCTGATTGATTGAATAGTCATCATTAGACTCAATTGCGGGTCTAAAGCCTAAATGAGTGAAGAATTGAAAATATATATTGGTAGAGTCGGGGAAAAAAAAAGAAACGCAACACCCGCTGTAATTTCGTTATTAATTGACGCAGGAACATCTAATAGACAGCATTCAACAGGATATTAAAAACACTTTCTGAATATGTCGTCAAATTTTCAATTAGGGGTCATCTACATATTGAAATGAGTGCTAACTTTGATTTTTTCAATAGCAACACCCAATTTTGACTTCATTTTCGAATTTCTGAGAGTCTGGCAGTGCGAAAAAGTATACTATTTGTATACTTTATCTTTAGTATTTATAGACTTATAATCACAAATGTGTTAGGGGTTATCTATAAATATAGAAAAATAAAATTCAGATCCTATAAGAAATAGAGAAAATTTTAATGTTTCACACCGGAAATCTTTCAGGAAGAAAAGAGTTATAATAATTAATAAAAACATTGATTCTTTTCCAATTCCTTAATTATCCAGAATTCAGTTTCTTAGTTTGTATATACTTTAGTACTTTTTTTAGATACTTTTAGGTCTATTTAAGTACATTACACTTGCGATTTGTCCAGGCTGTACTCTTTGAAAAAAGTGCAATATTTTTCATGTAAAAGTGTCTATTATGGCTGTGCTGATCACGAATAAAGCTTAAATTTTCTTTCATAGGTGTAACATAATATACGAAATGAAATAATATATATATATATATATATATATATACAACAACGCATAAACTAAATCTTTTCGGATTAATTATTGTATGGTTTCATGAAGTAAATATTAAACAATTTTAATCGTACTTACCAGTTTTGGGTCAGTTGAACTCTTTGGATCTGTACGATTCGTTTTATAATTTCTATGAAAATATAATTTCTTAATTAACCCTTTCGGGACTGCTTACGTGGGTTTACGCCATTTGAAAATCTGTAACTCTGTCAGTGGGCGTTTCTTTCGTAATTTCTGTGTTACATATTTCTTAAGTGTGTACCCAGTGTTCATATTTTTGCAATAAAATATACTATGGATAGAAATATATTGATTAGCAAGAATATAATTATAATGTATATCCATTTGTAATATAATTGTGAATACAGAAAATTTGCTCTGAAATATTTTATTTTGAGAGTATAACGCCCGTAGGCGTGTCTTACTGTCAAAAAGACAAAATCCTGCAGTCGCAAAAAGTGTTAACATATATTTATAAAAATTAAAGTATGTTTTTAAAAATGTATAAAGTTAAAATATATTAATAAAATTTTAAAGACTAAAGTGTCCTTAAAATAATAATCGTCCGCTACAAAATAAATAAATAAAATAAAATAAAGCAACATATGAAGCAAATGATTAAGCATTTTTAACTATGACGGTAGTTAAGAAACGATTTTACAAGTCTGTCTTGCATTCCAATTCCATTCGTTTTTTATATTTGACAATTTCACATTAAACCTATTTTTCTATTCGAAACAGTATACCCCGCCTATTTAGTTATTTTTTTTTTCTTCTAGCGTTTGTTTAAAAGATTCAAAATTTATCACCAATTAATCGATGAAGTAAATGCCACTTGGTCATATTTTTGTCAACATAAAATAAGGGTTTTAACACGAATACTCAATGTCATATTTACTTTTCTTTCTGTATTGTTTTGTTTTGAAGAACGATGAAGGCGGGGCTTGTCTTCTTTAGAAAACAGGAATTCTTGATGCTAACACTAATGTCTAAAAATCATCATTTTTGTTTCATTTCTTTGCGTTTGACGTTGTTGTTATATAATTTGACCCGTAAATAAAAAATAAAAATATTTTGTTTAATTTTCTTTGTTATTTTTTAAGCTTTGATTCGTCATCTCATGCAAAACTTTATAAGAGACGGCCCCCTAAACCACTCCAAAAGAAAGATTTACTTATATCTCGAAAACTAATAACTGGAATGAGCTGCAAATTTGCACACCCATATTTTTCAGCATTAGGATTCATTTTATGTAAAAATTAATATAGGCCATAATTCATAATTTTTATGAATATGAATTTATTAATATTTTTCAGAATTAAAAATATTTTTCAGAATCAAACTTAATGATGGATTATGTTTGGGTCTCTTCACTGTATCTTCTAAAAAAAAATGATATCGATCCAGTTATTTTTTGTGAAGATATTTATAAAAGTTTGAAATATGAATTTAACATTAGCACCTTCAAACTTTGAACGCTTATAACTCTGTGAAAAAATAAGTAAAATATACAACTAATATACTTTTTCGCGTTGTCGCGATCCCAGGAATTCAAATATAAAATAAAAATAGGGTGTTACCATTGAAAAAATCAAAGTTGGTGCGCGTTTTAATATGTAGACGACCCCTAATTTAAAATTTCAGTTCATTTTCTGAAACTACTCACAATTCCCCGTCGAATGATACCTATTACATTTTTCTACATTGATTAGCAACGAAGTTACGTTGAGTGTTGCGTTTTTTTCCCCCGACTGTACATATAAAAATACTTTAGTTCAAAAAAAGAAAAAAAAAAAAAAGAAAAAAGATCTGATGAAGCAATATGTATATGCATCGTAGTACTTTGTGTGAGTGGCTGATTGATTAAATAGTATTCATTAAACTTAACTGTGAGTCTATGGTCTAAATGAGTGAACATTCGAAAATATATATTAGTACATATGAAAGTACTTTAGTTCCAAATAAATAAATAAATAAAAAATTATCGGCTGCTCCCATCATAACATGAAGTAGAATATAGATGATTCATAATACTTTGATTGAGTGTCTGACTAGTTAAATAACCATACATTAGGCTTAATTGTAGATCTAAAGCCTAAACGTGTCAAATTTCGAAAATACATATTTGTTCATATAAAAAAAAAGTACTTCAGTTTTCAAAAATAATCACCGACTGATCACATCATCACATGAAGCAAAATGCATATGCATCATAATAGAGTGTCTAATTGATTAAATAGTCATATGTTAGTCTTTACTGTAGACCTAAGGTTTAAATGTGTGAAAATTCGAAAATACGTATTAGTTCATATAAAAATACGTTAGTTTTAAAAAAAAAAATCATCGTCTGACCTCATCGTCACATGAAGCAGAATACATATGCATCATAATAGAGTGTATAACTGATTAAATAGTAATATGTTAGTCTTAATTGAGATCTACAGTTTAAATGTATGAAAATTTGAAAATACATATTAGTTCATATAAAAGTACTATAAATAATTCTTATGTTCTGATGAAGCAGAGTAATACATATGCATCATAATACTTTGATTGAGTGTCAGATTGATTGTATAATCATAGATTAGACATAATTACGGATTCCATTGACTAGTCATACATTAGAAATATTTACAGGTCTAAAGTCTAAATGTATGAAAAATTTTAAATACATACTAGCTCATATGAAAGTGCTTTCGTTTCTAAAATGTTATTGATTACTTCCATGATCTGATGAATCACAATACATATGAGGCTAAACGCTTGTATATCAGACTGACTTAATCTTCAAGATTTTGATATAACTGCTAGTTAGTGATTGCAAAAATGTGAAAATGTGAAAATTATTAACTACATTGGTGCGCAAAATTAAAGCAACAACTTGTTTGCCTTCCTTGTGCATATTTTTTTAAACAAATGAACATAATATTTGGATGCACTGAGAAAAAGAAAATGTAACGCCTTCATCTAGAATGAATTTGTGACCATTTTCTAAATCCCTTAACTAGAAATATAGATTTCCGACCTATGCGCATAGGACACGCCAATAAACTGAAAAGGCGAAATGATCGAGAATTTCTAGTCTACACATTTCTAAATAGTGAAACAATATTCTGAATATTCTTAATCTTTTGTATGGCGAGAAATTCTTGCTTGATTATCTAGAATCGCTCGTCATAAACCAAGGTTATAGTTGCTGAAACCCGCCTCTTGTGTTCGCATTTATTTGGAGATATTTTCAAATAGGTTTGACCTCGATAATATAGGCAAACTCTCTTGAATTCTAATAGGGGTTTCTAGAACTCGCTTTCAAAGGGGAGTAGAATTTATAAGCAGGACATGGAACTATTTTTTCTAGAGCCACAATTTAGATTCTAGGTGTCAGTTACAGAATTTTTTCTCAATGTGGCATGTTTGTTACCAAATCATTGATTAAAGTTTAGAAAAAATTATGTTAATTTATGTTAAATTTTATACAAATCCATACTTGCCAACATCCTAATTAATATTCCGTAGTGTTGTTAGTCCCGCCCTTTTTTTTTTCACACCAGTAAATTTTTAGAGTAATATTCTCCAAATACAATTGCGATTAAATAAGAAGGAAAATACTCTAAAAAGATACTGGTGTAAAAAAGAAGGCGGGGCTAACAATACTACGGTATATTAATTAGTATGTTGGCAAGTATGCTAATCTAACATAAGCAATAATATTTAAATAGATATTAAAATTCGTTTTTTCTCATAAATAGGCTTTTTGAAGAAATGATTCGTTAGTTTGTTGGTCAACTGCTTTTAGATTCTGTGATCTGTTTTCAGTACAGATCCAGTGATCAATTTTCAATTTAAAGACGAGATACTGCTCACAAATATGAAAGCCTTAATCGCGATTTAAATGCAATACACAGTTAAAAAATACAACTTTGCTGACAGAAATTCTCTGTAATTTGAGAAAAAAAGTCGTAAATTACGGAAAAATTACATTGGCAAAACGTATTTTTCTGTAATTACAGAGAATTTCTGGCAGCAAAGTTGCATTTTTTTTTTTTTTTTTTTTTTTACAGTGTAGGTGAATCCAAAAGTGTTTCATTTAGAAAAATATCTATTTGGCATTACTTCAGTTCCCTATAATGAGTTTATTAATATAAATTTCTGCTTTATATTGTATCATAATCATATCAAAAGAAATTAACTTGGCCAAGTATTTTGCATGGTCATAAAATAAAATGCCCCAACCATTAAGCTACCCTGTCTTCGTTTTATTTATCTTATCCTTATCTGATTATAAATTTCATTAGAATTAATTTCGTGTTTTAGTTTACATACTATTCTAACGCCAATAATGTAAACGAATGCGAAATATGTTTTATTCTGACATTTTATGAAAATCTTTTATTTCGAATAACTTGAGAAGGTTTTAAAGTAGAATGTTTATATTCAATAATATTCATAAATATTATTTTAAAACTAGTTCAGTATCTTTACGATGAAATTAATCGTCATAATGCATTTTTATGTGGAGTTTTTTTTTCCTGTCCTTCCATCATAAAGAAATCTCAAGTCTTCAAGAACTTAAGGAACCTTCAACTTTATAAAAATTAAATTAATTTGGTTCTTTCCAATATCATAAATATTATTTTAAAATTCATCCTAACTAGAGACCTTTACAATCAATTGTTCTTGAGGTAATATCTAAACAAGGTAATAAACTAACATTGCGTACACACGGACGACATATCTATTTTGATATTTTTGAATTCTGACCACAAAAACATAAAAAACAGAGGTCAGAAAATTTCACGATTCTCTTATCTCCTCTATAACCATAGTATAATGGGGATCAATATATTATACAAATAAATGTAAATATAGTAAGCTTAAGTACTAGGCTTCTTATGGGTGTTATGAAAGAAAGGCACATATATTCGTTGATGAATAAAAACTTGATGATGTAAACAAAGAGAATAAATTGCAAAAACACTGAAGAATTCTCAATAAATAATAAATAACAATCGTCAAACAAATAATCACGATCTTCATCAGATGAAATTTGAACTGTAGGTATTTTTGTGGTTACATTTTTTTCACATGTTGAAAGACGATACCTACATTTTTTTATCCCAAACATGAACTGCATGCTTTTGAATATTATAGTGTTTTTTTTTTTTTTTTTAACTTTTATTCAGCACTCATCACCAGTAATTCTGTGTATTTTATTTTAATCATATATTAGTTTCTAGATTTTTTTGCTTTCTATACTGAGTCCTTATTATTTTTATTTCTCCTTGGCTATTATACATCTCTTTGTAATCGGCTTTAGATTAAAGACGTTTGGGCGCCATTTTAATATTTCGATTCTAACCATGAATCGAACCACATGCTTTAAACTCTCAAGGAAACTTCTCTAATGAATTAGCTAATGCAGCAGTAAACTGCAGCTTTACTTTTCTGTCCGATATTGTGAGAAATGGTACTTATAAAAAACAAAACGGAAAATAAGAATTGCAGCCCAGTATCTTGATTTACTCTTCGATTCTTTTAATTAATTTTCTTTAATTTACTTTCTCCGTGTTGTTTGTATTATTTAGATAAAAGGAAGGAATAATTAATTGACTGCCACAAATAAAACCGGTAAAGAGACACAATTTCCTACATTGTGGTGAGAAATCAACATCGCTAGATTTAATTACATCTATACATTTCAGTAACTAGACTTGAAACAAAAGATGCCATTTGCAGTTTTATCGAAATCTTTATTTACCGTTACAGAAAGATATAAATACAAGTTAAACTGTCAGTCTTCTACATAAAAGAATTGCAAACGAGAAACTCTTGGTTTTCTTCCAATTACTTCTCATTTACAATTACAACAGATATGCGGGTCTCATATCTTTACTAGAACAAAAGGAAAACTGAGAAAACAACTTAATTTTAGCGACAGCAACTTACACACGGAAAACAATTGTTTCGAGACATTTTCACAGAACAAATACTACTTTTAGACCGTGTGTGAAAGAGAAGGGGGGGGGTGCTACCGCTATTCGATATAATTAAGGCTAGAAACAAAAGGCGGTACTTTCCGATCAATCTCTTGGAGCTCGAAGAAAGAGGGTGGAACAAGGGGGCCCCCGAACGAATTTCAGCCTGTGTTTCGGGCTCTTCTTTCCCAGAGAGACGACAATGTGTGGAATGGGGAACCCTTGATTGAAAAATCAATAGAAGAACAAAGTTCGGGCAAGTATTTGCTTGGTACGGTGTTTGATCCGTTACAGATTATGACCAGGAAAAAACGGGATATCGATATTATAGAAAAATCAAGTTGATGAAAGAGAAAAAAAAAAATTGTATCATTTGGTTTAAAGGTCTATTTTTGTATATTAAAGTATTCCTTTCTTTTTACATAAAATTTTCAAAGCTTCAGCCATTTAATTAATATTGCGTAAAAAAGAAATTCAATACAGTAACCACAGCTTAATAAATTCACTGGTTAGTAAAATCAGCCGCTTAATCTGATCAAATTGCCAGTATCGGAATCAAATCAATACAAACTACTTTTAAAGCCGCCGCTTAATAAAATCCGCATCGCCGTTAAATAAACTCAAAAATATCTCTTCAGCAGCCAAAAATATCATTTATGCACACTAATTTTTTTTTTTTTTTTTTTTTTTATTTACATTGTGATTTTTTTTTTCCTTTTTTGAAATAGAAAAAGAAATTAAAACACAATAAACCCTCCGTTATCGCTCATTGTCGAAGTTTTTACACTTGCAGCACAGTTGCAAATTAAACACGTTTCATAACTAACCTCTGTAACAATTTCAAGGAACGTATTCTTCAAAGCGCATTGATAAGTTACAAATTTGATTTGAAATGATATATTTTTTTCTAATTTTTAAGTATTAAAAGGCAATTTCTAGTTCTTTTTTTTTTAAATTACTATAATCCATGCGGTTTAAACGGAAAAATTTTAAATTTATAAGAACAGCGGGAACTTTTGGTAAAATAAATGATGATTTTCCTCAAAGGAAAACGCATGGGAACTTGAAATGCGTTTAATTTACTTATATCGAAGGAAAATTTAATTAATTATCTAGGAAAAATTAAATAATATTGTTTACTAATTCCATTATCCGTTACCTTTTGAAGTTTCTTTCCAAATTCAGGGAAGTGATATTTCTTCCTTATAAGTGCAGGAACATTCGCCGGATATACAAATCAGCCGATTAATACAATCACTTTGGCTCAGAACGAATGTGATTTTAATAAGCGGCAGGAACTGTAATAGTAATACATAAAAGAAATCGAATAAGATCGTTCAGCAAAGCCATGTTTCTGAATCATTTGCTGGATATGCTACATTACACCCGCCTCAAAACATAACTGATATGCATCATTTGGTTCAAAGAGGTCTATTTTTGTATAATAAAGTATTCCTTTCTTTTTAATAAAGTTTTAAAGCTTTAGCAATTTAATTAAAATTGCATAAAAAAGAAATACAATGATAGTAATACATAAAAGAAATCAAATAAGATCGTTCAGCAAAGCCATGTTTCTGAATTATTTGCTTGAAATGCTACATTACGTCCAGTTCAAAACGCAACTGGTATGTATCATTTCGTTTCAAGAGATCTATTTTTGTATAATAAAGCATTCTTTTCTTTTTATATAAAATTTCAAAGCTTTAGCAATTTAATTAAAATTGCGTAGAAAAGAAATACAATAATTGTATAAAAAATCGAATAAGATCGTTCAGCAAAGCCATATTTCTGAATTATTTGCTTGAAATGCTACACTGAGAAAAAAAATATATACCGGCTTCATCTAGAATGAATAAGTGGTCATTTTCTAAATCCCTAAACTAGAAATATAGATTTCCGAGCTATGCGCATGAGGCATGCCAATAAACTGAATAGACGAAATGATCGAGAATTTCTAATCTACACATTTCTAGATAGTGAAACGATATTCTGAATATTTTGTATTGCGAGAAACTCTTGCTTGATATTCTAGAATCGGGTAATAAACCAAGATTATAGTTCCTGAAACCCGCCTCTTGTATTCTCATTTATTTGCAGAGATTTTTATATAACTTTGCCCTCGATAATATAGGCAAACGCTATAGAATTCTAATAGTTGTTTCTAGAACTTGCTTTCAATGAGGACTAGAATTTATAAGGATGACATGGAACTATTTTTTCTAGAGCCACAATTTAGATTCTATATGTCAGTTACAGAATTTTTTCTCTGTGTAGATTACATCCGCTACAAAACACAACTGATACTAGCGGGATATTAATATCACAAAAATTACATGCAGGCAAATGAAAATAAATTATAATTTATTACAAATTAACGTAAATAAAAACCTCTTTTAAAAATTTAGTAGCATATACTACTTTAATGGATATTTTTTTATTTTTTCATGGATTTTACAAATTTTGTACCCTTGTCAATGAAAAGTTCGTAAATTGATTATACTTTCAAAGAAATAGTATGCTTTGTATAATTATTCAACTATATCTTCATGTTAATATAAAGTTTTACAAAATCTACTTATTTTGAAAAAAAAAATAAAACTATTAATCAATTTATTAACACTTAAAACATTTCAATTAAAAATATTCATTTAACTTATCTAACTGTTCAATTTTATGCAGTTCGTCTAAAAATACTGTTTTCTCCAAATGTAAGAAACTCATACTAAAATATCCAATTTTAAATAAATTTTTTGTCAAAACAGAGAATATTTCAGTGCATCGTATGCAAGAATGACACATTTAAAATAGTAAAACAAAACTTTTATGAACTTTTACTTTGGTAGAATTTCGCTTAATCGAGAGACGAAAAATTCAGTACTATTTTTCTACAAGCTGCGTATGCTAAAAGCGTTGTAGCCAGTGTTGTGCACGAACGCGTTCATTTGAACGCGTTCATGAGCGTAGCTCAAAAATTTTGAGTTTTGAGTTGAACTTCGCTCGTTTTTTAAATTATGAACTTGAGTTGAGCGAAACTCGTTTTTTTCACGAACTTGAGCATGAAAAAGCAATTCAAACTCAAACTCATATTAAATATTTCTGTCTGAAATATAAAAAAGGAAAGTAGAAGAAGAAAAGGACAGAAAAGAGAACAATTGTGCAAAATGGATCCCGGAAAAAAGGGCACTTGGAAAAAAAGGCACTCATAAAAAGGGCACCTGGAAAAAAAGGGCACAGGGAAAAAGGGCATTTTTGCAATTTGCAAATCGCAAAAATAATAAACATCAAAGAATAAATTTAAAGAATTATTTCATAATACATTTTTAGAAATTTCAATCAATTAAATTGTTACCATTTTCACTTAGTATATGCCTGGGAAAAGGGAGCGGGTGTCTAGGAGCAGATTGAAAGAGAATAATTAACTTTATATCACCTTGTTACTTATTTTAATGAAAAAGTGCATCTGCATATAAATTTATATGGAAATTCGTGCAGTAGTTCCTGAGATTTAGTGTTCCCTGAAATTAAAGAAATCGCGGTACAGCAGTGCCACCTGTTAAGTAATGAACACCAAAAGTTAACAGACACTAATCTGGATCAAAATGCATCCGCATATAAGTTTATATGCAATTTCGTGCAGCAATTCCTGAGATATAGCCTTCCATGAAAATGTGGGAATCGCGGTCTAGTTGAGCCACCTGTTGAGAAATTGGTACCAAAATTTGGTAGGCTCTAATTTTGGTCAAGGTACATCTGCATATAAATTTACATGCAATTCTGTGCTGTAGTTCCTGAGATACAGCCCCCAAAATTTTTTGTCTCACACACACATAAACAGACATTTTCTAAAAATTGTCAAATCGTGTTCTGGATCTCTCAAAGCGTGTAAATCCATCGAAAACGGCAAGTCAAAAATTTTTACGAATCCAATACTTTCTTTTATTGAATATAGAAGAAAGTAAAAAAAGGGGAGGGGGAAAGAAATACAAAATTAGAATTTGTAAATTCATTATGGATTTTGACGGAAAAGTGTTTAAGAAGTTTGCCAAAGGTTTGAAATTTACCAAATCTACCAGTTTGTTTTAACATTGTGTGTGTAGGGTTTGCGGGGGGGGGGGGGGGGGGGTGAGTGTTCCCTCTTACCTCCCGTTTGCAAGCGTTCATAAAAAACGATGTGTTCGCCTTTATCAGCATTTTCCAAAAATTCAAAGAAATCGCCTTAAACCAATAAACATGAAATAATGTCTTCTTTCAAAAAATGAGCGATCTTTTTGTATAAGTTTCGTCTAGAATATACTACACATTAAAAATAGTATTAGTCTCTCTCTCTCTCTCTCACTTTTTTAATAGTTTTTAAGAATTATTCAATTTCTTCAGAAACATTAGCGAGAAAAAATGTGTAGTTTTGTAAACTTCTCAACTCTTCGTGGAATTACTTGGTATCAAAATTTGAACATATTTATATGAAATTAATTTAAAAGGAGTTTAGAGAACTATCTAATAGTTTCGAATGCACGATTTTCTCACTCATGAACTTAATCTCTGCTATTGTAAATAGCATGTATACTTAAATTTTACTATAGCTTGAAAAATATTTTAGAGGATTAATTTAATTTGTTTCAAAATTATATAAACAAAACTTCTTAGTTCAAACCATTTTTAATTTTAGAATGTATATTCAAGAAATATCTATTGGAAATGATCTAAAAGAGTTATATCTTGAACCTCAAATTAACAGCAATTTTACAATCAATTTTGAACAATAAAAAAATACAATTAAAATTTTAGGGCTTTTTTTTTCTTCAACCCAAATATTAAATTATAGGGATGTGACTGACAAGTAAACAAACAAATAAATAAATATATGTTAAAACTTTATGTGTGTGTGTGTGGGGGGGGGGGGGGGGAGTCAAAATAAAATACCAGAATTTGGATGGCGAAAGTATCATTGCAGAAATTATTTTATCTTTAAGAAATTTTATCTTATTTTTAATCAATTAAGAAAAAAAAATCACTAACTTGACCATTTATAAGCTTTAATTATGTAAACAGTATATACATAATAAAATTCGGTCTTTGATTTATAAAGCTGAAACTTTATTAAATGTAGGGGAGCACGGGGCACAGTGGACCACCCCTATTTAAATCTATTAATATTCAACTCTTTTACTTCATATGGATACTCATGTATGGCAGCATGGTACTAGTAACTAGTTGTATCAATGCAGCCAAAAAAACCACATAGGAAATAGTAAGGTAACCATTTTGAGCATATTTTTTGTTTTGAACTGTTCAAAGTAATTTTTCCACATTGAAGGATTTTAAAATTTCATAAAGATTGAACTAGCAACTATAAATACTATATAGCTGTTAAAGGCAAGATATTGCTGTTTTTAAATTTCTAAAAATTATTAGCATATTTGTAGTCTGTATATTATTTTATTATTATTACAATCTGTCTTACTCTGGCACGGGGCACAGCGGACCACCTTCCAATGTGCATAAAAATATAAATTAGTTTATTACTTATATTGGTTTTAGTTAAATTTATAGATGCAAATATAATGTAAAGTATTAATATCTCAAAATAATAATATCTTAATGTTATGATAAAATAAATAAAAAAAAATTATAAATTTCTGAAAAGAATAAATATTTGAATAGTAATATAATAATTATTGATATCTAAATTTAATAACTATTTGAATTATATACCATTAATAAAAGGAAAAATATCTAATTTAATAAATAGTAGAAAAATTTATTATTATTGTTAGTTTTAGAGATCATATGTGAAAAGCAAAATAAGTAGCATAATACATTTTAGTTGAATTTATTCTACAAATATAATGTAAATTAATTATACCTCAAAATAATAATTAAAAATAATAATAATAATAATAAATATTTGAATAGTAGTATAATATCTTTTAATATTTGAATTAAAAAAAATATATCTGATTTATAAAATATTAATAAAAGAATAAAAAAAAAAAACAATTATCTATTTCAACTTAATAAATTTTCTTAGTGGGATTTGATTTCTCATTCGTTTATTTTAATTTTTTTTTTTTTTTTTTTTTCATGAAAATGCCTGAATTATATTTTTTAGACTAGAATAGTATGAGAAATTAATTTTAGAGAAAAAAAGAAAGTAATTTATAATAATTTAATATAAGCAAAGGAGGCTGGTCCACTGTACCGCGGTCATGGGGCACAGTGGTCCACTTTGTAAGTGCTCACAATTTTTTTTTTTTTTCATTCATAATTTATTGGAGATATTATTATAAAAAAAATTAAGAAAGGTCAAGAAGAGCTTAGAGATTGTTTGCTGTTTTTTTTTTTTTTTTTTTTTTTTTTTTTTACAAGTACATTGCTCTTCTGTTTTTTGTGGAAAAAAAAAAATTGTAAAAGTGGTTCACTGTGTCCCGGTCTCCCCTATATTACAGAACTTAAAATAAATATTAATAAAGCTTAAATCAGTTAAAAATAAATAAATAATAATAATAATAAATAAATAAATAAATAAATAAAAACTCATCATTTTTCATAGTAATATATAATTGATAAATCTGAGACATGTTTATAAAATTTCTTGGAAACATTGTGAATAAATACATTTTATTTTAAATAGCAGTTCAGTGGTAAGTTTCCTTTTCAGTAACTCTGTTGAACATTTTTGAAGAGAGGGATTTCTTTCGTGTTTTCTAAAAATATTTAGTAAGAGGAGTGCAAATATTCTTTGAGAAGTCTTTCGTCTCCGACAAAACATGTACGCGGCGACATTGTATTAGATTCAAAAGAAAAAAGCGTGAGAATCTACTATAAAATACTATTAGGACATTACATAGCTTTGCGCGGGTGCAAGACAGCAAGACCACCCAGACAGAGCCACAGGAGATGTACTACACCCCACAGCCCTGAGGCAGTGTGGCCGCCCACTCATAAAAGTACCAGACATTTCCTTTCGCTGATAAAGACCGATACTAATCAGAGTCAGAGAAAGGATCTGCTTTCACAGGACTATTGCCTAGTCACATGTCCATAGAGTCCCTTTTTTTCTTTAAAAATAATGAGATTCCTGTTATTTGCGAAAGTAATTCTTTAATTGATGAAAATAATCTTTATTTTATAACTTTTGCATTGAAAGATAGCATCTTTAAAAATTAAAACCTTTAGACGATGATTACAGGTTTAACACATATTACACATAGATTAAATAGCATAATAGTATAGTTTTAAATGTCTATTTATATTTTTAATACTAAAAATGAAAATGCATTCAAATTATTGAAATAATTTCATGTCGGAGATGTAGATTTTATATCAATGGTTATTTTATTTTCAACACTTTCTGGAAAATGCAAATAATAATAATTAAAAAAAAAAAAAAAAACTAGTTGGCATAGGTGGGCTCTGCTCAGTTCCCCATCATATTTATGTTCTCATAAATTTCTAGTGCGAGACATATTATAATCATGTTAAAAGAAATGAATTTGACCAAAGCTTGATTCAGTAACATAATGAAATCCCCGCCTAATAGGCTATCCACCGTTCACTTCGATATATTTATCTTATTCTAATCTATTAATTTATTTAATGAGGGTCAGTTCCATTGTTTAGTTTTCACGCTACTATTTCCAATGCAATAATCCTCAAAATTCATATTTATATGAAAAATTTACAATTTCGCTATATTGATAAAATCGTAAATTACGAATAATTTACGAAATTTTCTTATTAGAATATTTGTATTCATACATGTTCAAACAAATATCATAAATGTAATTTTGAAGTTGTCTAATGTATTTATGATCCTCAAAATGGAAGTTTATGTTCAATTTTTCCTTATTCTGACATGTTAAGTAAATCGTAAATTCCAAATAACTTACGAATTTTTTAAATTGTAAAAACCATAGTCTATGATATTCATGCCAGTATCCTAAATAATATTTAGAAAGTGGTTTGACATCTTTACGATGAAAATATCCCTCAAGATTGACGTTTATGTGAAATTTTGCTCTATTTTGCCATGTTAAGAAATTCGTAAATTTTCAATAACTTACGATTTTTTTTAAATTGGAAAAGCCATAGTCTATGATATTCATGCCAGTATCCTAAATAATATTTGGAAAGTAGTTTGACATCTTTACGATGAAAATATCTCTCAAAATTGACGTTTATGTGAAATTTTGCCCTATACTGCCATGTTAAGAAATTCGTAAACTTCTAATAACTTGCAAAATTTTCAAAGTAGCATATTTATAGTTACTAATGTTCATTCCGGCATCAAAACTGATATTTTAAAACTGGTCTGACATTTTTACAGTAAAAAGTTTCCATTTAATGCACGTTTAAGTGAATTTTTGTCCTATTCTCCTCCCATGTTAAGAAAATCGTAAATTTCTAATAACTTACGAAGTTTTTTAATTCGAATGTTGCAAATGAATAGGGTTCTTACCAGTGTCGGAAGTAATATTTTAAAACTGATTTGACCTCTGTGCGACAATTTGTTCTTGAGATAGCGTGTACACAGACAAACAAACTAAAGGACTAACACACTAACACACACCCTACAGACAGACACCATACAAATTTTGTCATTTTCGGATTCCTCATACCTGAAAACGTGTAAAAAAGTAAAAAAACCTAGGTCGAAAATTTTCACGATTACCTAAGTTCCCCATACCTATAGTATGATGTGGAACTAAAAATAAATAAATAAATAAATAAATAAATAAATAAATGAAATAAAAAATAAGAAAAAAATAAATGAAAATAAAAAAAAATAATACTCCTTGTTACAATAAGTTATTTATATTCTAATTTAAATTGTCTTAATGTTTCTTTTTTCTTTTTTTTTTCTTCTAAAATGAATATATATATCCACGAATACATCCACAAAAATTCAAATATACGTGTACTAAATTAAAGATTATTTTTCTTTTTTTAAATGTACAGCTAGTTTTAAAATACCATTTATGATAATGGCAAACAGGATTTAATATTATACTTTTAAATTTTTATATTTTTATTTATAATTAAAGGTTTTCTTAAAACTTTTCTTAAATCACTCTTAGAATTTCCATATTTTTTTATAATACAAGGAATTTCGCATAATTTTCTGTTATTGAAATAGCATGGATTTGATTGCAAAAAAACTGAAATGCAAAATTGACAACAGTATAATATCGTGGAAAACTGGGGCACAAAAAAATTTCTGTAGCAAGGAAAAGGGTAGCCTACTGGATAGGGCATTTAAGTCTTCAATAGTACCAGGTGACCAGCGGAATTTATATTTCTTCTTATGAAAGGACTGGCTTAGAGTCCTGCGTGGTTCGAGTAAACTTGACTCGCAGCCGACCCGACCTGCAAAATGACTTTTGACCTTCAACCCGAAATGAATCTGCAGCTTCTGACCCGCCATATTGTTAAAATTGTGTTAGATAATAAGCTAAATAAAAGTGATTTTACACAAACTACAATTATATTATTGAAGAAATCTTTCAGAAAATTCAATATCGCATAAAAATATTACAACAATGTATTAAAATTTATATTTAAAAAATCCACTGTTCCAAGTATTTTGACAGTAAAATAAGGAAGCAAATATAGGTTGAAAAAAAAAAAAGTTTTCCATATTTTAAACGTTAAGTATTAATATTTAGGTAAATGTAGTTAAATTCGAGTTATCAGTCATGTCTTTAAATTACTAGGAAGGAAGGCAATGTCATCCAATCTCTTCATTTAAAAGTTTAGATTCATAAGTGAAGCATAAAACAATCTTCGAAGAAAACATTTTGAGAATAAATATTATTGCAAATTTTACCTGCACCTGACCAGCAAAGCAGGTAATAAGCGATTATACCCGACCCGATGCGTTTCTCTCTTGTGAGAAATGCGTTCTTTCTTGTGATTAAAAGGGTAGAAAGTATTGCTACCAAGAATATAAAAAAATTTCACAGAGGAATAAAATCCATATGAGTTTGAGTTGCTTTTCCCGCTGAAATTCATGAGAAAATGAACTTTGACTAGCTCAAATTTACAATCTAAAAAACGAGCGAAATTCAGCTCAAAACTGAAAAAGTTTTAATTAAACTCATGAACGCGGTCCTGCACAATACTGATTTAAAACAACGGAACCTCTAAATGATAGAATTTGTCTCCTATTAATAAGTTCTCATGCGCATAAACTAACGTATTGAAAATTTGAGAATAAAAAACCATGCAAAAACAGTGGGAACACTATTCAGAAGTGTTTGCTAAATAAATTTTTACTACAATTAAATTAATAAGTTATAATTAAGAATTGTCAGTTAATAAGTTTAATTAAGCATAAAATTAAAAATAATTTTCATGGTAATTGGTAATTTTAGAAAAAAAAAAGGGAAATTACCTATGAAAGTGTTCAAAGAAGATAAGATCTATTAAAAAAAAAAAAAAAAAAAAATGTACATAAAAATGAACTTTTAGTGAACTTCGCTCGTTTTCAAAAATGAACTTGAACTGAACGCGTTCATTTCTTTCAGACATGAGTTTGAGCGCGAACTAACTCGTTTTTTACACGATGAACTTGAGTTTGAACTAGTTCGTTTTTTTCGTGAACTTGCACAACACTGGTTGTAGCAGCATTCGGATATTTCAAATGAAACAAAGACAGGAAAAATATAGCTGATACCAATGCAGAATCTGAAAAGAATGATTTTACGTTCCAAAATTAGACCTCTTTTCATGAGGATTATATATGCATACTGGGTGTCACATAAGTCTGTAGACATTTTAAAAGTTCATAAAATTTGAAGGAACTGGTAGAATTGAATTCGGTTTGAAAAAAAAAAAAAAAAAAAAAAAATATTCTCGTGAAAAGGTGTTTTTTTTTTTTTTTTTTTTTTTTTTTTTAATAAAGAAAAATAAAATAGTTAAATTTTTCATCGATAGAGGGCGCTGTATTGAGGAATAACGATAAATATGTAAATCAGAGTCCGATAAATACGATTAACAGTATTATTAAACTGTTATGAAATACTTAACTTACCGCAAAGAAAAAATAAATAGTGTGGTGGAAATTTAATGTATACAGCTCTCTTATTAATATTTCAGCATAAATCCCCCCCGCCCCCCCCCCCCCCAAAAAAAATGTGTTGATTAATGGAGAACTTAATAATATAAACACGTTAAAATTGAGGGGAGGAGAAAATATGCAATCAAAATGTCAAGATAAGCATGAATAGGTGTGAGAATAATCCAAAACAAAATCATCCAAATATAGCTTAATATGGAGCGTTAAGACATGTTTAAGTTCATCTATAAAAAAATTTAATCTGAAAATATTATAATAAACTATGTGCGTGACGCAACTAACAAGAAAAATGGAGCTTACATTTTACATTACATTAAATAAAGGGAAAATGTATTCTTCAATAGTAAATAGAAAAAAAAAGAAAAGAAATTTCATTTAGTATAACTCGAAAAATTAATACTTATAGCGCAACACTATACATGTATAACATATACATGCATATAACGGGTGTCACATAAGTCTGTAGACAGTTTAAAAATTTATAAAAACTGACATAATTGATAGAATTGAACGCGGTTTGCAAAAAAGCTATTCTCTTGAAGAAGGTTTTTATTTATTTATTTTTATTTATTTAAATTTTTGGTCAACAGACGGCGCTGCACGGGTGCGTAATGAGAAATATGCAAATTAGAGCCCCATAATTTGCACAGTTTTGCGAGAGCGTATTTGGTCAAAAGTTTTCCCTGATCTAAGAATTGCCGACTGAAGCTGTAATCAGCGGTATTGTAACTCGTTTATAAACTGTAATTTGAGGTAAAATACATAGAATAGAATTTATATGCCTGTAAAGATTTGCATGAAAATAAATATAGTTTTTTATGGTAATTTGTGATTTGCACAAGTATAAGCACAGAATTTTTCGTTAATTTAACTGGTTTTTTTTTCTCTGTATATCAAAAAAAAGTTACTGTTGCCGGCGTCAATTTAATTTTTTATTTATTTATTTATTTTTATATTACTTTCTTCTATATTCAATAGAAAAAAGTATTGGATTCGGAAAAAAGTTCGACATCGGGTTTTTGATGGATTTACACGTTTTGAAAGCTCTAGAACACGATTTGGCCATTTTTAGAAAATGTCTGTCTCTCCGTCTGTCTGTCTGTCTGTCTGTGTCTGTGTGTGTGTGTGTGTGACAAAATTTTGTGGCAACTGTATCTCGGGAATTACTGCACAGAATTTCATACAAATTGGTATATAGTTGCACCTTGACATAAATTAGTGCCTATCAACTTTTGGTAAAAATTGTCTTACAGGTTGCGTTGTCATTCCGCTTTTTCTAAATAATTAACATGGTGATATAGGACAAAATTTTGTATAAATATGCATAAAGAGAATTATTTTTTACTAATCATTATGAAATTTACAAGAATTATTTATAATAGAGATAGTCAACTGGGAAAATTTTTTTGTATGTGTAGGAGCCTCGCCACCCCCCCCCCCTGGGGGGGAAGTCCCCCCTCGAGGGGAGTAAATTTTCAAGATGGGTATCTTTCGAAAGGTCTCGTCAATACCTTTAAAACGAATGGTTGAACTATAAATCTGTGATAATTTAAAACAAAGTTATCGTTTTTTTTTTACTTTTAACGAAAAAAAACTGAAACAAATCGTATATACATGTTTTTTATTTTTTTAACGAAATTTAACCAAGCTTTGTATTTAGTTGGCCCCTGACATAAACTGGTGCTGATTAGATATGGGGATCAATCGCTCAGTAGGTGGCGCTGTGATCGCATTTTTTCTAAATTTTTAACATGGCAGTATAGGACAAAATTTCGTATAAATGTACATAATGAGTTATTCTTAACCTGTGATTGTAAAATTAATATGAATTATTGACAATAGTAGTAGTTAATTATGAAAACAATTTTGTGCCTGGGGTGGGGGGGCGGGGGGGGGGGGAATACCCCCTTGGGGGGCGGTGTAAATTTTCAAGATGGGTATCTTTCGAAAGGTCTCGTCAATACCTTTAAAACAAATGGTTGAACTATAAATCTGTAATAATTTAACACAAAGTTATCGATTTTTTTTTTACTTTTAACAAAAAAAAAAAAAAAAAAAAAAAAACGGGCTTTTTTTTTTTTTTTTTTTTTTTTTAACGAAATTTAACCAAGCTTGGTATTTAGTTGGCCCCTGACATAAACTGGTGCTGATTAGATATGGGGATCAATCGCTCAATAGGTGGCGCTGTGATCGCATTTTTTCTAAATTTTTAACATGGCAGTATAGGACAAAATTTCGTATAATTGTGCATAATGAGTTATTCCTAACCTGTGATTGTAAAATTAATATGAATTATTGACAATAGTAGTAGTTAATTATGAAAACAATTTTGTGCCTGGGGGGGGGGGGGGTAAATTTTCAAGATGGGTATCTTTCGAAAGGTCTCGCCAATACATTTAAAACAAATGGTTGAACTATAAATATGTGATAATTTAAAACAAAGTTACCGATTTTTTTTCTTTTAACAAAAAAAAAACAAAAAAAAAAAAAAAACTTAGAAAAACAATCTTTTTTTTTTTTGTTTTTTTTAAATATTGTTACTGAGTGAATTTGTATAGGAAAATATAGAAGAAAGTCTTGTGGTGGCCACAACATACCAGTTTATTTTTGTCTGCGTCCGCATTTTCTTGAGGAGGGCAGGGTCCTTCGCGTCATAAGATGTATCAATTTGTTCCGAATACTCCAAGGGAGACATTTCAGCCGCTTAGAAATTCCCATTACTTTAATTAACGAAGTTACTAACTAAAAACGGCGGTCTTATACAGGTACTTTATTTGCCACTTTGAAAATAGCTTCTCTTATGACGCTGTTCTTCAGCCATAAAATTATTTTATACGAGAAAATTAAAATATGATCATTGGTGACGGTCTGGGGCAAACCTCTACAGATGGTCCGGAGACATGCCATCACAATTTTAAACCTCTACGGAGGGAATGGTTCCCCCTCTTTTGTGACCCCCAACGGTATACTTTTGATGAAAACATGGAAGACATGACGGATTTTACGTGCGCCAGCCATCATTCGTGTATGTCTTTCTTTGCTCGGCTCGAGTATCGAACCCGTAATCTTCCAGTTAAGATCTCGACGCTCTACCTACTGCTGTACAGCGGCCCAGATCCATGGTTGTAAAAAAGAAATAAAATAAATGTCAATGTTGCTACTAGAAACATTTTTTTTTTTTTTTTTTTTTTTTTAGTTTTAGAAAATTAATTTTCTTACTGGCAATCTTTTATGTTGTTTATAATTTTTTTTTTAGTTCTTTTTTCTTTTCCTTTCTTTCTTTCTTTTCTTTCTTTTTTCTTTTCTTTTCTTTTCTTTTCTTTCTTTTTTTCTTTTCTTTTCTTTTCTTTCTTTCTTTTTTTTTTTTTTAATAATGAAATAATGTTGTGTCTGTATGATTGACTGCATTTATTTTTGTCTTTAAAGTGTTTTTATCTTTCTTTTTTTCTATATCTCTATTACAGCACCTAGAATACATAGCGTAGAAAGCGACCAGCAAATCAGTGCCTTAAAAATCGAGCCCCTCACCAGAGGTCAGTGCGATCGAGTTTATTGCTTGAAAAAGTCTCTATTGGTTATTCATGTGCTTAGATCAGGTGACTGAGCAGACGAAATTTTGAAAAGCTAATATTCTCTTACGATTTCAGCTAAAAGCTCCATCGCAGCGCCATCTCTGGAAGCTTTTTTTTTTTTTCTTTTCTTTCTTTTTTTTTTTTTTTTAGCAGTATTTTAAGCATTCGATCACAAGCGTTTGCCACATGTATATTCTAGGTGCTGTAGTCTTTATATATTTAAAAAAAGTTACTGTCACTGGCATCAATTTTTTTTTTTTTTTTTTTTTTTTTTTTTTTTTGCTGCAACTGTAGCTTCTCGCGGTGGGGAGAGTCCTTCGCGTCATGAGAGGTATCAGTGTGTTGGCAAGGAAAAATAAAACTTGAAATACATGGGTAAAAATGGAGCACTAGGAGGGTGCAGACTGGTTAGTTTTTAAAATAATTAAATACAAACAAATCTTATGATTTACGTCATAATGGTTGCTGTAATTAAATTTTCGAAATGAAATGAAGAAAAAATAATAGATCAAATACTAGACTTGTTTACAAGATAGCTTTTTTATAGACTAAATCGCAATGCTTAAAAAAAAAAAAAAAAAAAAAAAAAACTTTGGTGATTAATGACATAGAAGTTCGAAATTGACTTTTTCAGTAGTTGGAAATAGAAGATATATTGATTTTGCATTACGAAACAATTTGTGAAATGCAAAAGGGAAAAAAAAAAGTTAGTTTATTTATTCATTTATTTAAAAATTATTTTATGTCAATAATCATATAAAAAAAATTCTTTAATGTGTTTTCTACATTTATAAATTAATGATTATGATAAGATTAATGACTTCTTGGTTAGAATTTTTTTTGTGTCAGATAAATATATGCTTTATGAAATGTCATTTTTTTTTTGCATTACAAAAGCAAAATAGCAAATGAAAATATTAAAATAACAATTTCAACAAATTCCCTCTTTGTCAAAAACTTTATACCTAATGAAAATTATGGAACTGGATATAAAATTTAACTTAATATACTTACAGAAGATTAAACCATAAAAACGGTTTAATATGTTTAAATATTTAAAACAAAGAAGTTGAAGCCTATTTTTGTTTTCTAAGTAATAGATATAAAGTTAAAACTGAATTTGATTTAGGACAACAGGACTTTTCTTTCTTTCTTTCCTTCTTTTTTTTTTTTTAATCTGTTCTTTCATACAAAACCGTGTGGTAACTGTGTTGCATTTCTTAGCAATGGTTATTATATAGATTTCCGAAAATTTCTTTCTCACGCTTTTTCTTAATTTTTTCAATTAATTAAACAGGGGAGAAAAAAAGGGGGGGGGGGATATTGGTTTAAATATCTAAAAAAAGGGGATTTTTTTTTTTCTTTTTCTTTTTTTTTTCAATAAATTATGAAATTGTGTCCCTTATTAACGGTTACTATATTAATTTCTTAAAATTTACTTATAAAATTTTCCCTCAAATTTATCTTTATTTCTTTTTTTCTTTCTGCGACAAGTAAAGGAGATTTTTTTTTCTTTATTTAAAAATTCTTACTTTATTCTTTCCCTTATTCAATTCTTCATTTCCTAAAGTTTCTTTTTTTTTTTTTTTTTTTTTTTTTTTTTACATATTATCTCATTTTCTTTTTTTTTTTTTATAAATTATTTAATTCTTTTTTCTTTTTATAACTTTGTTGAAAAAAAAGAAAGAAAATAAATAAAACATTTCCAAATGATTTTTTCTTTTTTTATTTTGCCTCAAAGTAAATAGAAAAAAAGTTATAAATAAGAATAATTGCATTTTTACCCGTTTGTAAATGATTATAATAATAATAATAATTGCTTCTTTCAAAATTTCTTGCTTCGTCAGATAGATACTATTTTGAATAAAAAAACAAAAACAAAAATAAATTAGTAACTAAAACAATGAATACCTTAAATTACCCAACAGTAAAAAATATTACATTAAATGCAGCTAGGAAATTACAAAGAAAACCTAATTCCGACGATGGAAAAAAAGAAAATATACGAAAATAATTACAAGATAAAAAGATCTTTTTATATACCATGTTTTTAAATTTTCTGTTCAAATATATATAAACGCTAACGAAGGCAGCGGGAACCCGGAGCAATTGGATAAATTTTTAAAAAAATTCATTGCTCTCGTGTTTTGAACTATTATAAAAGTTTCAAATGTCTAGCTAGTCGGGAAGTTAGTGAAAAATTGATTGCAAGCTTTGTACTGGTAACGCTGACGAAGGCAGCAGGAACCCGAAACATTTGGTTAAAAATATTTTAAAAATGCATTTTCACCGTATTCTGAACTATTCTGAAAGTTTCAAATGTCTAGCTAGTCAGGAAGTTAGTTAAATAAATTTTCTGTTGAATCATATAAACGCTGCTGAAGGCAGTAGGGACCTGAAACAGTTGACTAAAAGTATAAAAAAAATGTATTGTCACTGTATTCTGAGCTATCCTGAGAGTTTCAAATGCCTAGCTAGTCGAGAAGTTAGGGAAAAATCGATTGCAATCTTTGTACTGATAACGCTGCCGAAGGCAGCAGGAACCCGAAACATTTGGCTAAAGGTATTAAAAAATGCATTTTAACCGTATTCTGAACTATTCTGAAAGTTTCAAATGTCTAGCTAGTCGGGAAGTTTGTTAAATAAATTTTCGTTCGAATCATTTAAACGCTGCCGAAGGCAGTAGGGTCCTGAAACTGTTGACTAAAAGTATAAAAAAAATGTATTGTCACTGTATTCTGAGCTATCCTGAAAGTTTCAAATGTCTAGCTAGTCGAGAAGTTAGTGAAAAATCGATTACAAGCTTTGTACTGGTAACGCTGCCGAAGGCAGCAGGAACCCGGAGTAGTTGGTTAAAAATATTTAAAAAATGCATTTTCACCGTGTTCTGAACTATTCCGAAAGTTTCCAATGTCTAGCTAGTCGGGAAGTTAGTTAAATAAATTTTCTGTTGAATCATATAAACGCTGCCGAAGGCAGTGGGGACCTGAAACAGTTGACTAAAAGTATTAAAAAAATGTATTGTCACCGTGTTTTGAGCTATCCTGAAAGTTTCAAATGTCTAGCTAGTCGGAAAGTTAGGAAAAAATCGATTGCAATCTTTGTACTGATAACGCTGCCGAAAGCAGCGGGAACCCGAAACAGTTGGCTAAAGGTATTAAAAATATGCATTTTAACCGTATTCTGAACTATTCTGAACGTTTCAAATGTCTAGCTAGTCGGGAAGTTAGTTAAATAAATTTTCTGCCGAATCATATAAACGCTGCCGAAGGCAGCGGAACCTGAAGCAGTTGACTAAAATTATTAGAAAAATGTATTGTCATCGTGTTGTGAGCTGTCCTGAAAATTTCAAATATCTAGCTAGTCGGGAAGTTAGTTAAAAATCGATTGCAAGATTTGTCCCTGACAAACACACAAACACACAAGAATCGAAGTTAATAAAAACATGGTAAAATGGATAATTTGTTGGTATGTTTTTGATGATTAAAAGCAAAATTGCAAGTAGAATAGTAAATTAATACTTCAACAAAATATCTTCTAGTCAAAAACTTTACACTAAATGAAGTTTGAAAAAATAATAATAATAATAATAATAATAATAATAATAACAATTGAATAAACATAAAATAAAATATTATCTAATTTACGTGCTGAAAAGGAAATAAAAAACTATGGGGGAAAAATGTCAGTACAAAAATCTTCAATCTATTTTATACGTTTATAAATTAATGATTATTAAAATTCCTTCTTTCAAAACTTATTGTTCCGTCAGATACTCCTTAATAAGTGCTGAAATGTTCTGAAAGACAAAAGCAAAATAGTAACTAAAACAGCTAACACCTGAACAAATTATCCATTTGTCAAAAACTTGACACTAAATAAAGTTATGAACTGTAAAAAAAAAAAAAAACTGTAATATAATTTACATGAAAAAAAAAAAAAAAAGGCTAGTATGTATATACATAAGCAGAGAGAGAGACACCCATTATCTAAAAATTGACTAAATCTTTTCAGGACATCCCAAAGCATTTAAGGGTCGCGGTAGCCCAGTCGGTAGAGCGCCGGCCTCGTAATTGGAAGATTGCGGGTTCGGTACTTGAGCCGGCCAAAGACCGTCGTGTACACTAATGGTGGCTGGTGCACGTAAAATCTGTCGTAGCCACAATGTCCTCCATGTTCCCATCAAAAATTATACCTCTGGGGGGTCACCGAAGCGGAAGAGCCATCCCTTCCTTGGAGGATCAGAATTGTGATGACATGTCTTCGGACCACCTCTAGGGGTGTGTCCCAGACCGTCGCCAATTGCCCATCTGTGCAGCACTAGTGCGCCATAAAACCCAACCATCCATCCATCCCAAAGCGTTTAAATCATTGATAACAGAAGGTAGAAATTTTTTTCGAATTCAATACTTTTTTCTTATTTATATAGAAGAAATAAATAATAAAAAAAAAAAATCTATGGAGGAAAAAAATAAATTTGAATGTAGCTGTAGTATGAAAGGCGAATGGCCTGTGACTATAAAGTCATTAATATATGTCCTTAAAAACGCTCTGCTTTTATTGTACCATGTAAACGACGTTTTTTCTTCCTTTTGTTGGCTCGTTTTTTAATTTTTTAACGTGTCTCATTAGCGCAGAATCGTTAGTCGGTAATGAATCGTATCACGCCAATGGACAGGCCATGAACCACACGCGATATGGGAGTTGGGTTATCGCTATGTGGTATCTCGGTTACGTTTTTCTTTTTGGGTCTTTAGGTTTTTACATGTTCTAAACCGGAACGAGTTTTTACGAAAATAAAAAATATACTAGCTTGACATTGAGTAATGAAAGGTATTATATATCTCTAATTCAGTCTATTTTCAAAGAATGTGAAATCATCAGAAGTCTCACGCGCGGTTTTCAGTTAACAGCACTTTTTTATTATTTACGAAGAAAATTTAATTAAATTTAATCACTTATTATTATTATTATTATTACTATTATCTATATATTAATAGGCAAGCATAAAATTTGTTGTCCCTTTTTAACATATTAATTATGGGAGTAGAGGGTTGAAAATGGTATCATTCGAAAGGTATGGTTAGCCGGAAGGTGCGAATACAAATATTATTTTCTTACGATGTCAAGAAGGTACTTAAAAATACATTTATTTTTTATGCATTTTCCCCCATTTTTCCCTTTTATACACGTATTCCTTCACATCAAAAAATACCTAAAAGTAGAAAGTTGTTAAATCTGGCAATTTCATAAAGCTCAAATAAAACCATAGACACAGTAATTTGTATAATGTAGCATCACTATACGCAAGCGAAGTGATGACGTCACTGTCTGTCCATGGAGCCATGAAAAGGATTTTCTATGTTAATTGTCCATTGGATTTTTTGTAAAAAATGATTAAAAAATAACGGAAATTATCTGCCGATTTTAATTCCGATATTTGGGTATAGTTATATATAAGTTACTGTCTACATGTGTTTGATTGAGTTATTTTTTCTGTAAAATTGATAAAATTTTAATTTAAAATCACAAAACTCCAGAAAAAAAAATGGCAAACTTCCAGTTGCGAATGTAAACATAAACATTTCATTTCAAAGGGAGATATTTAAACAATAAATATTCAACTAATATACTAAATAAAAGGAAAATGGATTTGTTACTAACTGCTGCATGTATAAGTAGACGATACGGAAAAAATTCCGATTTCCGTTTTTTGCTGAATTTACATGTTTTGAGCTTTCTTTACGTTTCAATTAACTGAAATTGGCTACTTATTTTTTAAAAAAGTGTCTTTATTGCTAGGTTTTGTGGGTAGAAGAAGCAAGTAGAAGATACATAAAAACTTTTGATTTCCGGTTTTCGAATTTTCGATGAATTTACACGTTTTGAGATTTCCTTGCATTTTAATTAAGTGAAATTGACTACTTATTTTTATTTTTTAAAAAGTGGATTTATTATTCTTTCCTCTGCATATATAACTAGAAGATATAAGATTCAGAAAAGTTTTGGATTTTCGGTTTTCGATAAAGTTACACGTTTTGAAATTTCCCGAACTCAATTCTACCATTTTTGAAAAATATCTTTTTTTTTTTTTTTTTGTTCAAACACTGTACTTTATGAACCAATCGAATTAATTTAACAGAATTTGATACTTGGTTGGGCCTTGGTTTGACATGGTACCTATTAGCTTCTGGGTTGTATCACACAACAAGGGGCGTTTTCACGTTGCGATTTTCTCTCATTTCAGGAAAGGCTAACATCTACAGAGAGAAATAGTTATATTAAGTAAAACTCAGCTGATTCAGTTAGAGTGAATATCGGCAAACAATTGCCGCAGCTATGTTGCAATTGCATTCCGTTTAGGACAAGGCAATAACTTTGCTTTGTCTCGCTTTGCAAAAAAAATGGTCGAGTTTCGACCACTGGGCGATACTAGTAAATATTAAATTGTAAGTGTTGATTTTCCTTTCAAAGAGTTTTGGTAGGGTAGATTGGGAGAAGACTTCGTAGTTTTTATTTAAAATTTTTGCAAAATCACCTGTTGGTTGTATTTGTTATTTATTAATGTCTTCTGAAATTTTATACTTTTGAGTACACGTACACATTAGAAATGTATTTAACTTTAAAAATATTATAAAAACTTTGAAATTAAACTTGACAATTTCGTTTTGACATCATACCCCAATCTTGGGATAAGTTGGCCGACTGTTTAGGAGTAAGATGGTTTATGAGTTTCCAGTTAAGATAAATTTTTAAACTACTTTTTAACGTTAAATATCTTAAAATATTACCTTATTAATATTATACATTACCTGGTATGATATTTGTCTACAATTTATGCACTAGTGCAGTGGTTCTCAACCACTGTGCCGCCAAATTTTAGAAATGTATATAGTAAAAATTATAATGCTTTTTTTTTTTATTACGAGTAAAGTTTGTTTAAATTAAAGAAAAGTGCACTGGAAAAGAAAAATGTTGTTTTTACAGTTAAATACCATATTTTTAACTGTTTTTATCTTCGATAACTGAGACCTTTCATAAAGTGAAATATTTGCCCCAAGTGAAATGTGTGCCGTCAAATTTTGAAATCGTTAAAAGTGTGCCGCAAAAAAAAAAAAAAAAAGTTTGAGAATCACTGCACTAGTGTAACAATAAAGAAAACAACCAGATATCATTTCTCAATGTAAAACAATCGGCATCATACCTCAAAAAAATTGTACTACACAAGAGTGTAAAATAAAATAAAAATAATAATCTAATAATTTGCTCATCCACTATAGTACATAATTTTTATGATTAAGCATAATAGATTATTTACTAATATTCATTTAAATTATACGTATTCCTCATTCATTAGTTATAATCGGTTATTATTTATACAAATGAATACACGAAAAATTTTAAATGAATACACGATTAAGCTTATTTACACTCTCATTTTTGATTATCTACACTGGCCGGATCGTCAATATCAATATCATACATTTTTGGTAAAAATTTGTATGCATGATATCTTTCTTTTTATTTATTTATATCGATTTATTTATTGTAACTATCATGAAAAATAAGTCTTATATAAATGAAATAGCTTGTAACAATATGAGTTACATAACTATTATAAGTTAAATCATTACAAGATAATTTATTATAAGTTACATAATAGTACATTATTTTCTAATGTCCATTCAAGTTATATTTATTATTCTTTATAATTTAAATATACCATATTATATTTTTTAAAGCAAATTATTTAAAATGAATTTACCATTCTATTTACACTCTCATTTTTGTTTTTCCACAGTAGCCTGCCAAGCAATACAAACATCGTCCTTTTCAGACAAAGAAATTGATTTCTGCTCCGCTGTGCTGAAAACACAAAAGAGAGATGATGAGGTGTGTTTTGGTGAGTGACTGCCTGCTTAATGGGGCATCTGACTCTAAACGTACCCACAGGTATCGTAAGCGCTGTGAACGTTGGCCTCCTTGAATTCACGCCACACCGAAAAATGTCTCCAGAGAAACAGATGGAGTGGGTAGAAGCCATAAAACTTTGGAACACTCATTCACGACGCAATTTCAACTTTTCTTTGCCATTAGTGTGAATTTTATGAAGTATATATTTCACGTCACCTCTGGAATACAACAAGAATGACGCGAGTTGATTATTTTTCAGAAATTATTTTGAACTCTGTGATATGGAATTTAATAGCCATACCCCCAAGAGAAAATATATTTATTTCGTGCTAAAATGTTATTCTTTGAAATGTGTAAGTTATACTTAGATATAATGCTGTTTTAACTTGAACGCGTCATATCTCGAAAATTAACAATTTACAGAATATAGAATGGTATATTTTAAGATATTTACGTTTTTTATGCATTAAAGGCTCTCTTCACTCACCGCCGCCGGAAGCCGAAGCTAATATTATTCTATGGGAGTTTTTTCTTTACAAATAACTTATTAACTAATACATATTTTTAAATTCTGTTTTCCCATTCAGAAAATTGCAAGCTGTTAAATGGACGGACCTTTTTTTTAAAAAATATTTTATTTTATTTTATTTTATTTTATTTTATTTTATTTTATTTATTTATTTATTTATTTTATTTATTTATTTATTTATTTATTTTTTTTTTTGAAGCTGCAAAATACGAATTTTCAATATGTAAATTTTTTTTCATTTTGCAATTTCAAAATAAAATATTAAAAATAAAAAAAAAATACATTTTTGAAAAAGGTTCGTCAATTTAACAGTTGGGAAATTTCTGAATGTGAAAACAGAATTTAAAAATATGTATTAGTTAATAAGTTATTTGTAAAGAAAACTTCCCCATAGAATAACATTGGCTCGGGTTTCCGGCGACGGTAAGTGAAGAGGGCCGTTAAGCACAATATCTTATAAACAGTATTACCGGGGGGCCATATTTGCAAGATGCACAGATTTCAGCTCAAAAATTTCTGAAGTTCAGTGCTAATTTTTATTAGAAATACCGTAATGTAAGCTTTGCATAATAAGGGTGCAATTTTTTTCTGTACCTTGAAGGTACAGAACACCATGTTCATTTTGTGAAAACAGTTAAAGCATGTTTTTTATGTATTTTTTTTTCCTTTATATACAGTCATTAAGCACTAATGTCTAGTTACTATAAAGGAGATAAGATAATGGAAAATGAAACCATGTCCATTTTCTTCATTCATAACAAATGTATTTCATTCTAGTGATAGCTTCATTTTCATAAACAAGGAAAATGCAACTTGTTATTACTAGGAATTCAATTTTTGTCGGATAAATTTCAATGATTAAATCAACTTCTACAGCTTTAAATATAACATGTTTAAATGCATAAAGTCGATAATTCGATTTCATGCTTTTAAACATGTATCAATTTTTAGAATTTTTTATTTCTTTTTTATGTTAACTTATTAACAAATTCATAAATATATTTATAATATGTTGTTAAAAATAACAATGTAAAATTAAAATAAGAATAAGAATAATAATAAATAAATAAATAAATAAATAAATAAATATATAAATTTTATTTCGTATGGAGCATTAAACAAATTAATAAAATATATAAAAATAATAATAATAAATAATAATAATAATAAATTAATAATAAATAAATAAATAAATAAATAAAATTTATTTCATATGGAGCATTAAACAAACTAATAAAATAAAATAAAATAAATATTGCTTTTGTTTTATTTTTACCCTTAAATGCTGATTATTTTTTAAATCACATTAAAAAATGTTTTATTCTTTCCTCTTTTAAATAAATCACGAAAAAGTATTTTAAAAAATCATGTTTTATTTTAATTATGGTTTACAGCTCAAAAGCAATCTGTTGCCAATCGGTAAACATGAGGCATCAGAGCTTCAATATTATTCTAATAACAACTTTAGAAGACAAAATCTGGTATGTCGGAATTTAAGGGTTAAATGGTTTTATAATGTCAACACTCGGAATTTAAGGTTTAAATGGTTTTCGAGAAATAAAAAAATATTTAATATTGTAATATTTTAATACATATATCGGTAAATTTTTATAACACTAATGTAGTAATTTACAAAATAATAATAATAATAATAATAATAATAATAATAAATAAAAAAAATAAATCCCTGATTCGACTGCGTCATTTATTAAAATATCATAGTAATAATATGCAATAGATAAAAATTAAATTGAACTGTCTTTTTTGAAAGAACATACCTACCTACCAAGATATACATAAGAAAGATAATATTCCAAGAAGTAACCAAAAAATTAAGGGGGAAAAAAACTGACAAATTTCCTTGTGTAGCGTATCAATTTGAATAAGATATGAAAATAAATTATGCATATACATCAAAGAAAAACATGTAACAATTCATAATCTTTCTACACTCCTTATCATTATACGTAACAAAAATCTGAACACGATTTTAAGAAATATTAGATAACAGAGAAAAAAAATAGTATATTCTGATTTAAAATTCAATGTAATTCTGAACACTGTCATGCAAAGAACAAGTCGTTTTTGTAACTGTGATAAAAGGGGAAAAAATATATTTAATGATATATTTTTATTCTAACATTTTATATCTGCAACGTAAAAGAAGTTTTTACTTTCATATTCATAGATTGTATCTATGATAAGTTAATGTGTTTTGAATTATATAAAAGATGGGTAAAATATTGAATTAACAGCAAATGAATAATTTTTAAATTCAACTGCCTATTACAAAAACATTATAAATTATGACATTACTATAAAGGGTGTGGAGTTTGCGTTCCTGCAAACTCCATCTTAACTTAACTACTTAGATTACTAAGAGAACACAAGACTTTAAATAACAATAACTAAAGTTTATTTGAGCAGATTAATGGGAGGGCGGCCTGGTAAATTAATATAGCTCAGCCAGCGTTTTACTTAATCAAAATATATGAATCAACAATTTAAGTAGATAATCTTAAATATCTCACCACAGCAGATAGTCGAAAGTGTAGAGACGGTCGCACTCTTACTCCAATACTACGGCTTCACTATGGGACAGAGGATTCCCTTCTATCTCAGCTGGAACTTCCGAAAACTAGTAGACACTCACCAACCCTCAACACTACTTAACTTCACACAACTAAATCTCCTCTACTCTACTTTCGATATTCACCAAACTAAGAATCATCACATTCGCTATAAGATCCTCCAACATCCACACTATCTACTAAAACCATCTTTATTTTTATACTTCTTCCTACACCCTCGTTTCACTACATTTCAATCCGTACTTTTAAAAATCACTTCTAATTTAACTAATATTTAAAATCTAAGTCTTTTAATGCAGCACCCTGCCGACACAAAACTAGCTCGACCTCAACCGTCACCGAGTCACTGGCGACGGAGTGATTATAACCGTCCCCACTTCCTACTTTGCTGGATCCAGCTTAATTGAAACAACTGTGGTGACGTTCTAACGTCTCAACCTCACAAGGGGATGAAGTTAAAATTTATATACAAGTAAAACAACAATTTAAAAAAAAGTTATTTATTTTACGTTTGAAGATTTTTGAAATCTAAAATTCTGTCTATTGGGTTGTTCGGAAAGTAATTTCGTTTTTCTCAGCAGAGGACTTAATTGTATTTTTTTTTTCGCACCATCTTCACAATTAAGCTGCATTACCATTATATATTCTGACAGCTGATATAGCAAAGCTTGCTTGTGAAAAAGTACGTTTTATTCTGCTCGATAGGTTTTGATGGGTACCCTTTCAAATAAAGAAAATCGGAAGCGACATTTTCGGCACATTCTGTTTTTACTATCAAAAAGGCGAAAATCCTGTTCAAACAAGTATAAAGGTATACGATGTGCATACAGAAAATTTATTTAAAGAACGTCAGTATCAAAACTGGTTTACCAAATTTTGTTCCGGCAATTTTGATTTTGAAGATGCATTACGTTCTGGAAAACCAGTTTATGCTAATGAAGACAAAATGAAGTATTTATTTATGAAAACTACCAAATAACAACTCGATCAAAGTGGGTAATATATAATTCAATAAAATATTTATACAATATAAGAAAATCGTCCTTTTATTTTCAAAGGAAAAAAAGAAATTATTTTCCGAACTACCCAATACTTAAAAATTAGTACTTAATATACCATTCTAATGTGTTTTAGGAATTAAAACATTAAAGGCCCTCTTCATTCACTGCCGCCGGAAACCGAAGCTAATGTTATTCTATGGGAAATTTTTCTTTACAAATAACTTATTAACAAATACATATTTTTAAATTTTGTCTTCCCATTCTGAATATTCCCAGCTGTTAAATTGACGGACCTTTTTAAAAAAATATTATTTTTATTAGTGCTAGAGGCCTATTTCAGTCGGTACAGCGTTGTCGAATTTTTATACGTCACTCTTAATAGTGCTAAGGGCCTATTTCAGTCGGTTTATTGAATGGGGATTTATTGAATGAAGTCCCTCCAAAGCACAACTTTAACATGAGTCCCCCCCAGGCCCAACTTTGACATGAGTCCCCCCCCAGGCCCAACTTTGACATGAGTCCCTCCCCCAGGCCCAACTTTGACATGAGTCCCCCCCAAGGTACCCCTATTTCAGTCGGTACAGCGTTGTCGAATTTTTATACGTCACTCTTAATAGTGCTAAGGGCCTATTTCAGTCGGTTTATTGAATGGGGATTTATTGAATGAAGTCCCCCCAAGGCACAACTTTGACATGAGTCCCCCCCAGGCCCAACTTTGACATGAGTTCCCCCCAAGGTACAACTTTGACATGAGTCCCCCCAAGGCCCAACTTTGACATGAGTCCTCCCCCCAGGCCCAACTTTGACATGAGTCCCCCCAAGGCCCAACTTTGACATGAGTCCCCCCCAAGGTACAACTTTGACATGAGTCCCCCCCCAAGGCACACCTTTGACATGAGTCCCCCCCAAGGCACACCTCCCTTTCATTGGGTAAAAGAGAAAAAACGTTGTTTTGCGGCTATAAGACAGTTTGGACTTCCAACGTTATTTGTTACAGTATCTGCAGCTGAAACACATTGGTTTGATTTAATGAAAACTTTATCATGGAATTTAGATCGTCACGAATTAACTAAAGAAGAATTTGTCGATATTAACAAGTTTAACAGTAGGCCTCTGGCACTAAATTAAAATCTGTCAATGTCAGATTTTCATGTTTTAAATAATGAAATAATGTCGTGTCTGTATAATTTTATTTATTTTTTTATATTTTATTTTGAAGCTGCAAAATACGAATTTTCAATATGTGAAATTTTTCCATTTTACAATTTCAAAATAAAATATTAAAAATTAAAAAAATACATTTTTAAAAAAGGTCCGTCAATTTCACAGTTGGGAATTTTCTGAATGTGATAACATAATTTAAAAATATGTATTAGTTAATAAGTTACCTGTAAAGAAAATTTCCCCACAGAATAACATTGGCTCGGGCTTCCGGCGACGGTAAGTAAAGAGAGCCGTTAAGCTATTACTTTATTCTCTCTTTTTTTTTTTTTTTTTTTTTCCAATCATGTAACGTAAAAATACTGTACTTTATAAAATACTAAGGATCAAAATAGCACAAGTACCGTACAATTTACGGTTTTTATGATATTATTTTCATTTTTCATTTTTCAGTGTGAGTTTTAACTGATAAATGGTGAGATGCGAACACATTGACAATTACAGAAAATAAGTATTAGCAGCGCAACCTGTCGATCCACAGGCACCCAAATTGATTTAGCATTCTTTTTCATAATATCCATCTCACGGAAAAAGTTTAGTTGTTGTTGCTGTTGTTTTTAATAGTAGCAGAAGCTGAGAAGCAGTATTCCAAGACATGTGGAAAATTTCTGGCGACACCTGTCGAGCGATATATGAAAATGGAACAAAATATAATTTTTTATGAAATTTTGTGTATCAGTTCTTGATCCAGAATTGCCACAAAAGTTTCGTCTCTCTCACACACATAGTAGAGGGACCATTTAAAAAAAACGGTCAAATTCTATTCAGAACACTTCAAACTGTGTAAATCCGTCAAAAACTGGTAATCAAAAAAAATTTACTAATCCAATATTTCCTTCTATGAATAGAAAATAAAAAGGGAGAGAGAGATAAGGTAAGCAACAATACGTAGAAACATTATATATATATATATATACCAGGTGTATAAGCTTAAATCCGCTGTTTTTTAGTAATAAAAACACATTTATTTTTTATATAAAGCAAAACAAAATTTTATTCAAAATAGTTTCCCTCGCTAACTATACATTTTCCCCATCTTTCGGGCAATTGGTGAATTCCACGCCAAAAGAATTCCTTATCTTTTGAGGCAAACCATTCGTCCAGCCATTTTCGAACGTCTTCGTAAGAAACGAAGTGCTGTTCGGCGAGTGCATGGCCCATTGATGAAAACAGGTGATAATCAGAAGGAACCAGGTCTGGTGAATTAAGCGGGATGGGGTAACACCTCCCAGTTAAGTGTTTTGAGATAATTTTGGACCAATTTTGACGTGTGTGCTGGCGCGTTATCATGAAGAAAAATCAGTTTGTCATGTCTTTGTTGATAATAAGGCCTTTCCCATGGCATGTAGACGGATAGAAATGGCTGGTTGAGTGACACCTAACTTCTCGGCAAGCATTTTTTGCGACTGGGTATCATCTTCGTCCAAAAGAGCCTGTAATTCATGGTCGTCAAACTTTCGGGGCCGATTTTCACGCTCTTTGTCATTTCAGTCAAAATAGCCATTTTTGAACCGACGAAACCAGTCTCTGCAAGTTGTTTCTGACAAAGCACTGTCACCATAAGCTTCCACAAGCATTCTATGCGATTCGGCAGCTGATTTCTTCAAATTGAAGCAGAAAAGCAGAGCTTCCCGCATATGCTCTTTTTTTGGTACAAAACGAGACATGTTTACACGAAGAAAAATTAATGTTTTTATATGAAATCACTAACGATTTGCACTGATTTATGTGAACAGACGTCAAACTAATACAAAAACAATAAGACATTTAAATGTCTGCTGTACACTCACTAGCGCCATCTATACGCAAACAGCGGATTTAAGTTTATACACCTGGTATATATATTCTTTTTTTTTTTTTTTTTCTACACGTGTGTTTTTTCTTTTCTTTTCTCTTTTTACTTTCCGAACACTATAGTGAGGAAAATATTGTAATCATGATCCGAGTAATCATGATTATTGTATCATGATTTGAGATTTTGATGTTTCTATACGTTTCGAGGTCCCTTTAATCCGTTTTTGCTGTTTTTACGAGGATGTATGTATGTGTGTGTGTATGTATGTATGTGTGTATGTACAGTCGGTAAAAATAGTCTCCGAACACTAGCGAAAATTCCTATATAAAAAAGGTACACTTAATACAGTTTTGTTAAATAAATCCTTGTCGAATCCTGTTCTTAGTCAGTCGAAAAACAAGATTCAACAAGGATTTATTTAACAAAACTGTATTAAGTGTACATTTTTTACATAGGAATTTTCGCTAGTGTTCGGAGACTTTTGTTACCGACTGTGTGTGTGTATGTGTGTGAGTGAACACGCTGGCGTCTAAGCGCTTTGCTCGAATGAGCTGTAAGTTGATAAGCATGTTGCAAGTCACCGTAGCACAAACCCTATTGATTTTGGTGAATCTAGTACTTACAGTTTTTTTACAGGGACACAAAGAAAAATTCTTTATCATTATGGCCTATGGGACCAAATTTTTAAAAGTATGATAGCGTCTAAACGCCTTATTAATCTGAGCAAAAAATTGTACACATGTTGCAGGTCACAGTTGCACCAACTGTATAGATTTTGGTGAATTCAGCACTTACAGCTTTTTTATAGGGACACAAAGAAAAATACTTTATCATTATGATCTATGAGCTCAAAGTTCAGTAGCGTTAAATAAAACATCGTGTAATATATGGAGAAAAATACTCAAACACTCTATTATGGTTTTCTCTCATTTGTTTGTTTAACAACTCCTCTTTTTTTACTTTATCTACAAAACTGTTAATTACTCAATGTTCGGAAAGTCGAGTGGAGTCACTCCAGATTTTTTTAAGCTAAATTAATAATAAAATTAAAATAATAATAATAATAATAATAATAAAGAGCTTCTAAATATCTACTACTTAATTTCTTTTAGTCTTTTCCAATTGCTAAATGGTTTTATAAGAAAACAATGCATGTGTTTTTCAGCGATTGAACAAAGTTAAAGTTTATGTACTCACTCACCTTTAAAGAAGATAAACTGCTTTCTTCAATACTTCTGAACTAGAATTCGCGTTGCATTATTCTGTAATGACACTTATAAAAGAAAGAATTAAAAAGAAAAAAAATAAATTACAAAATTACAAAGCTTACAGAAAAAAATATTATATGTATATCTATCTATCTATACACACACACACATATATATATATACTATATATATATATATATATATATATATAGGTGTATTCTAATATGTGTATTCTAATATTTAAATATCCTTTAAACATGTATATAAATGGAGAATTTTTAAGTTTAGTACTCAACGAATGGTGTCAGTAGGGGGAGAAGGAGAGTTCTGAAACACCGGTGCAAGAATGGTGCAAGGGTGCAAGAATGGTGCAAGGGTGCACTGGCAAGTCGTGCGGGTGTCACACTACCCCCTGAGGGTGTAGATGACTTGGTATCGTCCTTGAGACATTCTCTGACTTAATCGTGAAAGATGACGAGGGTGTTAATGAGGAAATTTAATTAAAAAAAAATTAATGAGTGATTTTTTGTAAAAGGTGACGATGGTTTTAAAGCGATGTTTTCGGAAGAATGAAAAAAGCAGGATATTGTTTGTGAGTTATTAGAAAATTAATTAGAGAGTTAATTAAGAAACTAATTAAGAAATTAATTATAAAATTTAAAAAATGAGAAATAAAAAAGGAATGAATAAAATATACGAATGTGTATGTGTATATACTATGAAAGAAATAGAGTGGTCTGACTGGGGTTCGAACCCGGTACCTTGCAGTAAAAATATTTCAGTATTCACGTGTGTGTGAGTGATTTTTATAGTATATGTCTGCACTGTTCTTTTAAAACTATGAATGCTAGTGTCCGAAAAGAATTCAATCGTTTTAATGATATTAATTAGAGAATAATAATTAAGAAAAATATTAATTAAGGATCTTCTTGTAAAAAATCGTCAATTATTTTCCGAAAAAAAAGGCAATGAAAGCAAAAATTAAGTATAAAGAACGAAAGAAAGTTTAGAAACATAGATTTTGACTGAGATTCGAACCCGGTACCTTGCAGTAAAAATATTTCAGTAGTTTTCGCGTGTGTGTGAGTGATAATTATAGTATATGTCTGCACTGTTCTTTTTAAACTATGAATGCTAGTGTCCGAAAAGAATTCAATCGTTTTAATGATATTAATTAGAGAATAATAATTAAGAAAAATATTAATTAAGGATCTTCTTGTAAAAAATCGTCAATTATTTTCCGAAAAAAAGGCAATGAAAGCAAAAATTAAGTATAAAGAACGAAAGAAAGTTTAGAAACATAGATTTTGACTGAGATTCGAACGATTCAACCATTTAAATTATATAAATTTACAGAATAATAATTAATAAAGTATTAATTAAGCATTTCCTTCTAAAAGATTACGAATGTTTTATGAAAAATGACATTGAGAGTTAAAATTAAGTATAAATAATGAAAGAAAGTGTAGGAATAGAGACACCTGACTGAGATTCGAACCCGGCGCCTGTTTGAAGTGAGGAAACAGTAGTTTACAAGTACTTTAACCACTGTTCTTTAGAAATATACCTACACAGATCTTTTTAAACCTAAGAATACAAATGTTTGAGAACGACTCAACCATTTAAATAATCTTAATTACAGAATAATTAAAAAATAATAATTGAAGATCTTGCAAAATTCGCTAATATTCTATGAAAAAAGATGATGTATGTGAAAATTAAGTTAAAAGATGTTTAAAATCTCAAATGTATAAGTGAAATTAAATTAGAATGAAAGACGAGAATTGTTTTTTGAAAGATAACTAAAAAGAGTGATTAAAATTTCTTATTAATTACTTAATTGAAGAAAGTTCGTTAAAAAAATACTTTTCATCATAAAGATTTTTTTAATTGTGAATACTAACTAGCATCCATTTTAAACTGTATATATATTTTTACTAAATAGAATAATATCTTAACGCAAAATATAGACTTCATTCGCCAATGGTGACGTCACAATGTTTTTAGGGAAGAAGGTGACCATCCCTTTAAGCATTTTCTTAGAATCGGGGGAGATGCTATTGTACATTCAATACAAGAAAGAGGAGGAAAAATACCAGTTTTGTCGCTACCTTTAACCGTGTTTAAATTTGATTATTGTTAGACGTTTTAAAAATATAAATTCGTTTCTTTCTATCTTTAGAAGAATCTTATTGATTATTTGATATACAATATGGGAATATAATAACTTTTAATAATAGACATTTTCAGTAGATTTTTACAAATCGCTACAAAAAATTCATTACAACTTCAGAAAATCAATTTTAGATATAATTTGTAACTTTTTCGAATAATCCTTCACATATTAGACTACACCCTTACATTTCTTTAGTGTAAACCCGTGAAATTTTACCAATAAAATCAGAAATAGGGTCGTAAAAATAAGAATTTGGCATGATTTTAAATAAATTTTAGGATATATCTACAAAAATTTTAGAGTATTTGGCGATAATTCGGATTTGGTGAGAAACACCTAGTATTAATTTCGAGTGGAGTAAAATTTTGTCACATGCTAACTTATTTTTGCGTGAGTGAAGACATCTGTTTTTTAACCTGAATTCAGTACTACATAAAAATTATTTTTTCAAGATGGATGTCAGAACAGATATTATTTTGTTAAATACATTTACTCATATATTCAATAGATCACATCTACGCAAATCAGAACTAGGGATTATAAATCAGCTTAAATTTCGAATGAATGAATTTATCAATTCAGAAATTAGCAATCAACTTTATGAAAATGTTGATATGTTATCTGATGAAAATTTTTATACCTGTTTAGATATTGTCTTAAAAGAAATGATAAAAAATGAAATTAATTGGGATAAAGTTGTAATTTACTTAGTATTTTCAAGTGAACTTATGGCAAAGCGCTTTAAGAGATCTGGAGAGTTTATCATACTTTGGATAAAATTTTTTAATATCTTCCAGAAGTATTTAGGTAGTTGGATTATTGATAATCGAGAATGTATAAAAGTCAAAGAAGTGAAAAAATCATTTTTTCAAAGAATGTGGAGTTTTATCACTCGATCATAATATGAAAATTGTAAAAATATTGTCTGCTATGTTGAATTATGTTCAGTTCAATCTGTAAAAGAACAATGTTCAAGAAAAATGTATGTATATAATGTGAAATTCAAAGTAAATAAAGAACTTTAAATGGAAATTCTGTTTAATAAAAAATTATTTGAAGTAAAATTCATCTTTAAAAAATAAATAAATAAAAATAAAAATAAGTTGATCAATGTAAAAAACTGAAAAATTCACTAAAAATATAAGAAACGCATTTTCACAATAATAAGATTGTAAATGTAAGATAAAATCACGAAATTACCAGCGTAAGAGACTGTAGGTATTCGAAAAAAAATTATGAAGTCAACAATTTTGGTGTTAAACAGCACATCTTATTTTACAAAGTACTAAGTTTTTTAAAATCATTTAGTTTGAACTTTTTCAAACTTATACTTATAAACTGAAATTTTTGTGAATGTAAAATTTTTTACACAAAGTATTTTAGAAAAAATATCATCTCAGAAATTAACTAACTTATTTTTAGAATAAAAATATAAGAAACTTATTTTTACTAATGATAAGAATGAAAATGTAAGGTAAAATCTCATTCTTACCAATTTAAGAGACCGCAAGTATTTGAAAAATCATGAAGTATGGAATTTTAATGTTTCACACGCGTTAATAACGCGTCTTATTTTACAAAGTACTAAGTTTTTTTTTTTTTTTTTTAAAGTCATTTAGTTTGAAGTTTTTCAAACTTATACTTATAAACTGAAATTTTTGTGAATGTAAAATTTTTTACACAAAGTATTTTAGAAAAAATATCATCTCAGAAATTAACTAACTTATTTTTAGAATAAAAATATAAGAAACTTATTTTTACTAAAATATTTTTGTACAAAGTATTTTAGAAATTTAGATAACTTGTTCTTGAATAAAAATATAAGAAACTTATTTTCACAATAATAAGATTATAAATGTAAGATAAAATCACAAAATTACCAGCTTAAGAGGTTGTAGGTATTCGAAAAAATCACGAAGTCAACAATTTTGGTGTTAACAACACATCTTATTTTACAAAGTGCTAAGTTTTTTAGTCATTTAGTTTGAAGTTTTTCAGACATATGCTTATAAACTGAAATTTTTTGTAAATGAAAAATTTTTTACACAAAGTATTTCAGAAAAAAATATCATCTCAGAAATTAATTAACTTATTTTTAGAATAAAAATATATGAAACTTATTTTTTCTAATGATAAGAATGAAAATGTGAGATAAAAACTCATTCTTACCAATTTAAGAGACTGTAAGTATTTTAAAAATTATGAAGTATGCAATTTTAATGTTTCACATGTGTTAATAACGCATCTCATTTTACAAAGCACTAAGTTTTTAAAAGTCATTTGGTTTGAAGTTTTTCACTCATATGCTTATAAATGAAATTTTCGTAAATGAAAAATTTTTACACAAATTATTTTAATACAAATTCTATCTCAGAAAAATTAACTTTTTCTTTTTAGGTTGAAAATGTAAGATAAAAATCTAACACTTATCGAATTTAGAAGCTGCAGATGTATGATGAAATCATGAACTTGAAACTTTAAGTATTAACAACCTACCTTCTTTGAAAATACTAAACCACAAGTTTCGACAAATCTATAATCAACTGTTAAAAAACATAGAATATTTTTTTTCCCTAAAATGTTTAACGTAGATGCTACATCCATAAAAATACAGAGTGAAAGTGTACAAATTATCTGTTTAGACATGTTGATAAACTAGAATTTTCCACAATATTCGAGTATTATAGCAAGGTATGGGATAATATTTGGCTAAATTTCCACTAATATTGGCAATAGTTATAAAAATTTGGCATGAAACAAGAGAATTTGCCGTAAATTCTTAAGTAAAACTGATGAACGAAGAAAAAATTTGAATTAGTTACATTCTTTTCTCGCTGTAGAGTTGTCTAAGTTCTCATACTTAGTAGTTTTTAAAGTCTTACTTTTAGAGTGATTTTTTACACTTCGCTAAACTGAAGTACAAAATGAATAATACTTTAACGTCCGAGGAGACACACGTTTCCGTTCAACAAACCCCTTCATCAAGTTTTGAGGATGAGAAGTTATCTAAACTTTTTATTTGTCCAACTTGTAAGAAGCCATTTTTTAAAAAATCCTATCTTACTAGACATGTCAAGATTCACAATGATATTAAACCTAATATTTGTTACGTGTGTGAGAAAGGATTTGTTACTTTACATCGTTTAAAAAGACATATGGAAACCCATAGAAAAATTTCCATAAGATACAAATGTGAATATTGTATTGAAAATTTCAATCGCAAGTATGATTTATTTAAACATAAGAGATTATTTCATCAAAAAGTCTTACCTGAACATCTATGTATTATTTGTAAAGATGCTTTTAAACACAAGTATGAATTGGAAAAACACAAGAGGGTGCATTATCGTAAACCTGAGTATCTATGTGAGGAATGTTCTATAACCTTTACAACAAAACATGCTTTTTCAAACCATAAGCGAAAAAGTCATAAAAAGACTTTACATACATACTGTTGTGACGAATGTACTGATACTTTTTCAAACAGACGACATTTTTTAAAACATAAAAGAAATATGCATAAAAAATCTTTAATGCAAACTAGATGTGATGAATGCAGTGAAACTTTTCAGTGTAAGTATGAATTATTGCAACATAAGAGAAAGAATCATCTTAAAGACTTTAACATACGTAGAAATTGTAATGATCGAAGCACTAACAATGAATTATCAACAGTTAATAATGACAGTGAGAATCTGGACTTGTTAAATTTTTTGGATAATTTTCACATTGAATGTGCGAATGGTGTTTTTGACTTACATTCCAACAACTTTCAGAATGAAAATATAGACTTAGACTTAAAAATTTTTTTGAACAATTCGAATGTGGAATATACAAGTGGAAATAATATTGATGATTTATCTGCCAAAGATGAAAATAAGGACTTAAATAATTTTAACCTGATACAAACTGATTTACCTCTAGTAAACTATGACAATGAAAGTCTGAACTTGTTAAATTTTTCGTATAACTTTAATCCCAAGTGCTTGAATATTTTTTCTGCTAACGATGAAAATATGAATTCGAATAATTTTAGTGCGAAGGAAAATGAGTTGGTGACAGATAACTTTAACAATGAAAATCTAGACTTGCTAAATTTTTTGAATAACTTTAATACTGAATGTATGAACGATATCCCAACAATATAGATTTGCTGTCTTGTATTATTGTGAATGAATTTCAAATAAAAAGATTTCAATGAAAATGATTTGTTTTAATTTTTATTACAAAATCATCTTTTTTATAATATTTTCTATTAGAATACAAACTGAAGTGTCATCTTTCTTTAAAATAAAAACATGTAAAAAGTTTACTTGTGTATTAACGATATACTTTTTCATTACTGTAGTAGAATTGATTGAGTATAATATTTAAACACTAAGTAAAAATTATGCACAATAGTAGTTTTATAAACTATCAAACTTACATCGAAGAAGAAAAAACTTGTAAAATTGTTTTACCACTCAACTGTAAAGTACTTGTGAAAATCTTAAATGAATTTATCTTATTAACAATTTTCCTGAAAAACTAGCTTATAAAAATTTTAGATATAATTATGAAGTTAGTATTTTCCTAAGTATCACGTTTGAATCTTACTTTGAATATGCATCATCAAAGTGTTTTGTATTTTAACTAAAATCACAATCTCTATTCCAAAGAGTGTAAAAATAATGTTATAGTAACAACTTAAACTTTTATATACAGATACTTTCACGATTGTATTTTAACTTTTTTATTTTTAGAATACAGAAAATATTTTGTAAGAATTGTGAAAGTTTAATTTTAGAAGTTTGTGAAATTTCACAAAATTTTTTAAACATTTTTATCAAATGTTTTCTTTATCTCACATCACTTAGAAAAATGTAACTGTTTTTTAACAGAATTACTATCACAAAACATTAAGTTAGAAAATTTCTAGATAAAACTTATAAAATACGAAAAACCATATGTCAAGTAATAACAAAAGGTGTATATGCTTTCAAGTTTAGACATGGTTCAACAAGCTTGAGGAGACACTAACACCTGTAGCTGACGTCATAACCCCTGTGGCGTAACTTTTCCCCTATCACTACGTCACAAATGTATAATTTAACAAAAAGTACTTATGTCAACCCACAGTTCCTATCTTGTATTATTTTACTTTGTGTATAAAATGAATGATCTGTAAAAAAACTTTGTCGTTTTTATACACTTTGAAGTAAAAATTTTCTCCATAAACATCAAATTATATTTTACAAGTATGAATTGATATGTATTTGTTTTAAATACCACTAAGTTACATTATACCAAAGTATAATTTCTAATATTTAAGCAATTCCCACTTTACAAAAATTAACTTGTATGCATTTCTAAGTCTTTAATAAAAATCTTTAACTTTTTTTATCTCAAAGACTTTAAACTATTCGAGATATCTGCAGCTTAAGTGCAACCCAATACTATTTGCATAACAATGTGGAATATCATATGTTAAGAAAATCTTAAATTTTGACTAAGTTGCTCTCAGTGAAAGTATATTAAGATTACTTTGCTAAAATTTACTAAGTATTGTAATATTTTTCAGTTATTAAACGAAAAATTGTGTAAAATTTACTATGTGTTTCACTAAAGAAGAGAATTACACTAAAAAGTTTTGACAAGAAATACTAAATTCACTAAGTCACATACACGTATGCATACACATATGCTTGTAATTATAATCATTAAAACATTATTGCAAAAACAAATTTAAAAAAATAAAAAATTGTTAATTTTAGATTGTAAAAAAAATATTTAACAATATTTCATAATGATTATAATTACAAGCATGTGTGTATGCATACGTGTATGTGACTTAGTGAATTTAGTATTTCTTGTCAAAACTTTTTAGTGTAATTATCTTCTTTAGTGAAACACATAGTAAATTTTACACAATTTTTCGTTTAATAACTGAAAAATATTACAATACTTAGTAAATTTTAGCAAAGTAATCTTAATATACTTTCACTGAGAGCAACTTAGTCAAAATTTAAGATTTTCTTAACATATGATATTCCACATTGTTATGCAAATAGTATTGGGTTGCACTTAAGCTGCAGATATCTCGAATAGTTTAAAGTCTTTGAGATAAAAAAAGTTAAAGATTTTTATTAAAGACTTAGAAATGCATACAAGTTAATTTTTGTAAAGTGGGAATTGCTTAAATATTAGAAATTATACTTTGGTATAATGTAACTTAGTGGTATTTAAAACAAATACATATCAATTCATACTTGTAAAATATAATTTGATGTTTATGGAGAAAATTTTTACTTCAAAGTGTATAAAAACGACAAAGTTTTTTTACAGATCATTCATTTTATACACAAAGTAAAATAATACAAGATAGGAACTGTGGGTTGACATAAGTACTTTTTGTTAAATTATACATTTGTGACGTAGTGATAGGGGAAAAGTTACGCCACAGGGGTTATGACGTCAGCTACAGGTGTTAGTGTCTCCTCAAGCTTGTTGAACCATGTCTAAACTTGAAAGCATATACACCTTTTGTTATTACTTGACATATGGTTTTTCGTATTTTATAAGTTTTATCTAGAAATTTTCTAACTTAATGTTTTGTGATAGTAATTCTGTTAAAAAACAGTTACATTTTTCTAAGTGATGTGAGATAAAGAAAACATTTGATAAAAATGTTTAAAAAATTTTGTGAAATTTCACAAACTTCTAAAATTAAACTTTCACAATTCTTACAAAATATTTTCTGTATTCTAAAAATAAAAAAGTTAAAATACAATCGTGAAAGTATCTGTATATAAAAGTTTAAGTTGTTACTATAACATTATTTTTACACTCTTTGGAATAGAGATTGTGATTTTAGTTAAAATACAAAACACTTTGATGATGCATATTCAAAGTAAGATTCAAACGTGATACTTAGGAAAATACTAACTTCATAATTATATCTAAAATTTTTATAAGCTAGTTTTTCAGGAAAATTGTTAATAAGATAAATTCATTTAAGATTTTCACAAGTACTTTACAGTTGAGTGGTAAAACAATTTTACAAGTTTTTTCTTCTTCGATGTAAGTTTGATAGTTTATAAAACTACTATTGTGCATAATTTTTACTTAGTGTTTAAATATTATACTCAATCAATTCTACTACAGTAATGAAAAAGTATATCGTTAATACACAAGTAAACTTTTTACATGTTTTTATTTTAAAGAAAGATGACACTTCAGTTTGTATTCTAATAGAAAATATTATAAAAAAGATGATTTTGTAATAAAAATTAAAACAAATCATTTTCATTGAAATCTTTTTATTTGAAATTCATTCACAATAATACAAGACAGCAAATCTATATTGTTGGGATATCGTTCATACATTCAGTATTAAAGTTATTCAAAAAATTTAGCAAGTCTAGATTTTCATTGTTAAAGTTATCTGTCACCAACTCATTTTCCTTCGCACTAAAATTATTCGAATTCATATTTTCATCGTTAGCAGAAAAAATATTCAAGCACTTGGGATTAAAGTTATACGAAAAATTTAACAAGTTCAGACTTTCATTGTCATAGTTTACTAGAGGTAAATCAGTTTGTATCAGGTTAAAATTATTTAAGTCCTTATTTTCATCTTTGGCAGATAAATCATCAATATTATTTCCACTTGTATATTCCACATTCGAATTGTTCAAAAAAATTTTTAAGTCTAAGTCTATATTTTCATTCTGAAAGTTGTTGGAATGTAAGTCAAAAACACCATTCGCACATTCAATGTGAAAATTATCCAAAAAATTTAACAAGTCCAGATTCTCACTGTCATTATTAACTGTTGATAATTCATTGTTAGTGCTTCGATCATTACAATTTCTACGTATGTTAAAGTCTTTAAGATGATTCTTTCTCTTATGTTGCAATAATTCATACTTACACTGAAAAGTTTCACTGCATTCATCACATCTAGTTTGCATTAAAGATTTTTTATGCATATTTCTTTTATGTTTTAAAAAATGTCGTCTGTTTGAAAAAGTATCAGTACATTCGTCACAACAGTATGTATGTAAAGTCTTTTTATGACTTTTTCGCTTATGGTTTGAAAAAGCATGTTTTGTTGTAAAGGTTATAGAACATTCCTCACATAGATACTCAGGTTTACGATAATGCACCCTCTTGTGTTTTTCCAATTCATACTTGTGTTTAAAAGCATCTTTACAAATAATACATAGATGTTCAGGTAAGACTTTTTGATGAAATAATCTCTTATGTTTAAATAAATCATACTTGCGATTGAAATTTTCAATACAATATTCACATTTGTATCTTATGGAAATTTTTCTATGGGTTTCCATATGTCTTTTTAAACGATGTAAAGTAACAAATCCTTTCTCACACACGTAACAAATATTAGGTTTAATATCATTGTGAATCTTGACATGTCTAGTAAGATAGGATTTTTTAAAAAATGGCTTCTTACAAGTTGGACAAATAAAAAGTTTAGATAACTTCTCATCCTCAAAACTTGATGAAGGGGTTTGTTGAACGGAAACGTGTGTCTCCTCGGACGTTAAAGTATTATTCATTTTGTACTTCAGTTTAGCGAAGTGTAAAAAATCACTCTAAAAGTAAGACTTTAAAAACTACTAAGTATGAGAACTTAGACAACTCTACAGCGAGAAAAGAATGTAACTAATTCAAATTTTTTCTTCGTTCATCAGTTTTACTTAAGAATTTACGGCAAATTCTCTTGTTTCATGCCAAATTTTTATAACTATTGCCAATATTAGTGGAAATTTAGCCAAATATTATCCCATACCTTGCTATAATACTCGAATATTGTGGAAAATTCTAGTTTATCAACATGTCTAAACAGATAATTTGTACACTTTCACTCTGTATTTTTATGGATGTAGCATCTACGTTAAACATTTTAGGGAAAAAAAATATTCTATGTTTTTTAACAGTTGATTATAGATTTGTCGAAACTTGTGGTTTAGTATTTTCAAAGAAGGTAGGTTGTTAATACTTAAAGTTTCAAGTTCATGATTTCATCATACATCTGCAGCTTCTAAATTCGATAAGTGTTAGATTTTTATCTTACATTTTCAACCTAAAAAGAAAAAGTTAATTTTTCTGAGATAGAATTTGTATTAAAATAATTTGTGTAAAAATTTTTCATTTACGAAAATTTCATTTATAAGCATATGAGTGAAAAACTTCAAACCAAATGACTTTTAAAAACTTAGTGCTTTGTAAAATGAGATGCGTTATTAACACATGTGAAACATTAAAATTGCATACTTCATAATTTTTAAAATACTTACAGTCTCTTAAATTGGTAAGAATGAGTTTTTATCTCACATTTTCATTCTTATCATTAGAAAAAATAAGTTTCATATATTTTTATTCTAAAAATAAGTTAATTAATTTCTGAGATGATATTTTTTTCTGAAATACTTTGTGTAAAAAATTTTTCATTTACAAAAAATTTCAGTTTATAAGCATATGTCTGAAAAACTTCAAACTAAATGACTAAAAAACTTAGCACTTTGTAAAATAAGATGTGTTGTTAACACCAAAATTGTTGACTTCGTGATTTTTTCGAATACCTACAACCTCTTAAGCTGGTAATTTTGTGATTTTATCTTACATTTATAATCTTATTATTGTGAAAATAAGTTTCTTATATTTTTATTCAAGAACAAGTTATCTAAATTTCTAAAATACTTTGTACAAAAATATTTTAGTAAAAATAAGTTTCTTATATTTTTATTCTAAAAATAAGTTAGTTAATTTCTGAGATGATATTTTTTCTAAAATACTTTGTGTAAAAAATTTTACATTCACAAAAATTTCAGTTTATAAGTATAAGTTTGAAAAACTTCAAACTAAATGACTTTAAAAAAAAAAAAAAAAAACTTAGTACTTTGTAAAATAAGACGCGTTATTAACGCGTGTGAAACATTAAAATTCCATACTTCATGATTTTTCAAATACTTGCGGTCTCTTAAATTGGTAAGAATGAGATTTTACCTTACATTTTCATTCTTATCATTAGTAAAAATAAGTTTCTTATATTTTTATTCTAAAAATAAGTTAGTTAATTTCTGAGATGATATTTTTTCTAAAATACTTTGTGTAAAAAATTTTACATTCACAAAAATTTCAGTTTATAAGTATAAGTTTGAAAAAGTTCAAACTAAATGATTTTAAAAAACTTAGTACTTTGTAAAATAAGATGTGCTGTTTAACACCAAAATTGTTGACTTCATAATTTTTTTTCGAATACCTACAGTCTCTTACGCTGGTAATTTCGTGATTTTATCTTACATTTACAATCTTATTATTGTGAAAATGCGTTTCTTATATTTTTAGTGAATTTTTCAGTTTTTTACATTGATCAACTTATTTTTATTTTTATTTATTTATTTTTTAAAGATGAATTTTACTTCAAATAATTTTTTATTAAACAGAATTTCCATTTAAAGTTCTTTATTTACTTTGAATTTCACATTATATACATACATTTTTCTTGAACATTGTTCTTTTACAGATTGAACTGAACATAATTCAACATAGCAGACAATATTTTTACAATTTTCATATTATGATCGAGTGATAAAACTCCACATTCTTTGAAAAAATGATTTTTTCACTTCTTTGACTTTTATACATTCTCGATTATCAATAATCCAACTACCTAAATACTTCTGGAAGATATTAAAAAATTTTATCCAAAGTATGATAAACTCTCCAGATCTCTTAAAGCGCTTTGCCATAAGTTCACTTGAAAATACTAAGTAAATTACAACTTTATCCCAATTAATTTCATTTTTTATCATTTCTTTTAAGACAATATCTAAACAGGTATAAAAATTTTCATCAGATAACATATCAACATTTTCATAAAGTTGATTGCTAATTTCTGAATTGATAAATTCATTCATTCGAAATTTAAGCTGATTTATAATCCCTAGTTCTGATTTGCGTAGATGTGATCTATTGAATATATGAGTAAATGTATTTAACAAAATAATATCTGTTCTGACATCCATCTTGAAAAAATAATTTTTATGTAGTACTGAATTCAGGTTAAAAAACAGATGTCTTCACTCACGCAAAAATAAGTTAGCATGTGACAAAATTTTACTCCACTCGAAATTAATACTAGGTGTTTCTCACCAAATCCGAATTATCGCCAAATACTCTAAAATTTTTGTAGATATATCCTAAAATTTATTTAAAATCATGCCAAATTCTTATTTTTACGACCCTATTTCTGATTTTATTGGTAAAATTTCACGGGTTTACACTAAAGAAATGTAAGGGTGTAGTCTAATATGTGAAGGATTATTCGAAAAAGTTACAAATTATATCTAAAATTGATTTTCTGAAGTTGTAATGAATTTTTTGTAGCGATTTGTAAAAATCTACTGAAAATGTCTATTATTAAAAGTTATTATATTCCCATATTGTATATCAAATAATCAATAAGATTCTTCTAAAGATAGAAAGAAACGAATTTATATTTTTAAAACGTCTAACAATAATCAAATTTAAACACGGTTAAAGGTAGCGACAAAACTGGTATTTTTCCTCCTCTTTCTTGTATTGAATGTACAATAGCATCTCCCCCGATTCTAAGAAAATGCTTAAAGGGATGGTCACCTTCTTCCCTAAAAACATTGTGACGTCACCATTGGCGAATGAAGTCTATATTTTGCGTTAAGATATTATTCTATTTAGTAAAAATATATATACAGTTTAAAATGGATGCTAGTTAGTATTCACAATTAAAAAAATCTTTATGATGAAAAGTATTTTTTTAACGAACTTTCTTCAATTAAGTAATTAATAAGAAATTTTAATCACTCTTTTTAGTTATCTTTCAAAAAACAATTCTCGTCTTTCATTCTAATTTAATTTCACTTATACATTTGAGATTTTAAACATCTTTTAACTTAATTTTCACATACATCATCTTTTTTCATAGAATATTAGCGAATTTTGCAAGATCTTCAATTATTATTTTTTAATTATTCTGTAATTAAGATTATTTAAATGGTTGAGTCGTTCTCAAACATTTGTATTCTTAGGTTTAAAAAGATCTGTGTAGGTATATTTCTAAAGAACAGTGGTTAAAGTACTTGTAAACTACTGTTTCCTCACTTCAAACAGGCGCCGGGTTCGAATCTCAGTCAGGTGTCTCTATTCCTACACTTTCTTTCATTATTTATACTTAATTTTAACTCTCAATGTCATTTTTCATAAAACATTCGTAATCTTTTAGAAGGAAATGCTTAATTAATACTTTATTAATTATTATTCTGTAAATTTATATAATTTAAATGGTTGAATCGTTCGAATCTCAGTCAAAATCTATGTTTCTAAACTTTCTTTCGTTCTTTATACTTAATTTTTGCTTTCATTGCCTTTTTTTCGGAAAATAATTGACGATTTTTTACAAGAAGATCCTTAATTAATATTTTTCTTAATTATTATTCTCTAATTAATATCATTAAAACGATTGAATTCTTTTCGGACACTAGCATTCATAGTTTAAAAAGAACAGTGCAGACATATACTATAATTATCACTCACACACACGCGAAAACTACTGAAATATTTTTACTGCAAGGTACCGGGTTCGAATCTCAGTCAAAATCTATGTTTCTAAACTTTCTTTCGTTCTTTATACTTAATTTTTGCTTTCATTGCCTTTTTTTTCGGAAAATAATTGACGATTTTTTACAAGAAGATCCTTAATTAATATTTTTCTTAATTATTATTCTCTAATTAATATCATTAAAACGATTGAATTCTTTTCGGACACTAGCATTCATAGTTTTAAAAGAACAGTGCAGACATATACTATAAAAATCACTCACACACACGTGAATACTGAAATATTTTTACTGCAAGGTACCGGGTTCGAACCCCAGTCAGACCACTCTATTTCTTTCATAGTATATACACATACACATTCGTATATTTTATTCATTCCTTTTTTATTTCTCATTTTTTAAATTTTATAATTAATTTCTTAATTAGTTTCTTAATTAACTCTCTAATTAATTTTCTAATAACTCACAAACAATATCCTGCTTTTTTCATTCTTCCGAAAACATCGCTTTAAAACCATCGTCACCTTTTACAAAAAATCACTCATTAATTTTTTTTTAATTAAATTTCCTCATTAACACCCTCGTCATCTTTCACGATTAAGTCAGAGAATGTCTCAAGGACGATACCAAGTCATCTACACCCTCAGGGGGTAGTGTGACACCCGCACGACTTGCCAGTGCACCCTTGCACCATTCTTGCACCCTTGCACCATTCTTGCACCGGTGTTTCAGAACTCTCCTTCTCCCCCTACTGGTGTCACTTTTCAATTGCTGAAATTCAAAAGTGGGTTTTAAAACAAAAATGCCTCTTAATATCACTAGTGTGTGTTCAATTATTTAAAATACTGAGAATTTACTTTTGCGTTATTTAGAATTTTCTTTTGCGTTATTTAGAATTTTCTTTTGCGTTATTTAGAATTTTCTTTTTCTTTTAGCTAATTTTTCCTAATTTTTTTTTTTAATTAACTAATAAAATGCAAAATGTAATCTTTTCTTCTATACATATAATAATTTAAGATGTGTGTGTCTGTATGTCCGTCGATTTGCAGACAAACGGCTGATACTAGAACTACAGAATTTTGCAAATGAAGTCCGCATTGACTTTTCCTCATGCACCTTGAAGCCCATTTTCCGAAATTTCGATTAGTATTTTTTTTTTATTATTAATTAAAATATTTAAATTTCCTTAATAAATGATCTTTACTAGAGCTAGAAACGTTAAAGTAAAGAGACTTTCCGTAGCTTGATAGCTCAGTTGCATGAGTTTCAGAACGATGGTGATTAAAACGCGATGGGAGAGGGTTTGATCCAAGGAGATAAATAAAGTTGAGTGATAAATGGTAACCCTGACATGGTCCAACATGAGTCATGTGACATGAACCATCTATGCGTTGGTTCCCTTGGTAACAGCTTAATTTCAATAAATTTCTATGCAACGGTTTGGAGATTGTACTTGGCGAAAATCATAACCGCGAATGTGTTCTACATCATTTTAGTTTTTATTACATATATATATATATTTTCGTGAAATCAAAATTTAACCGACATATTATTTAAAAACAGTTGAGTAATTATTATTTGTTGTTAAATTTAGCTCTTTTAAAAGTTTAACTTTTCTTTATAAATGCTTTTAAATTTTGTCGGGAAATGATGAAAAAAAAAAAAAAAAAAAAAGTATTTTATTATTTATTATAATGTGAAACACGTGAAAAATTATTTTAAAAACAACTTATTTCGGTCATAGGACTGTCTTGTTACCTAATAATAATGATAATTTGCCGAACTGGAATTTTAAATGCCAAAATAGCGATAAAGGGACAAACATAGCAATCTATTGGTTCATATCACGTGTTTCATGTTGAACCAGGGAAAGCTAATCCTTCATCCATTGAATCACCACTCTAATTTATTTAGATCGTTGGTTTGATATTCCAAGAGCCAATGTGTAAATTTTGGCAGATAATTAATAGAAAAAAAATGCAAACTGATAAAAGAAAATCTTTCAGTGTCTTCACACTATCCTAAACTGTAAGATTTGAATTTTTGATTAGCTTTTCTTTGTATTAATTAAAAATTTTCAAATGGTAAGATTATCTGGCGCTGTCACTTGTTGCCATATAGTGAAGATGATGATCTGTTCGAAAAGCATAATTCTTGAATAATAGCAACGCTACTTAACGTACAATTAGTACTTAATTTGCACGCAATGGAGACCTAGAATTGGTATAGCGTAGGCAAGAAAGATGCTGCCATTTAGTATCACTAGGTCAGCGAGGACCAGAAGCGAGGTTTTAAGAGATTTAAATGAATTGGAATCATACCCAATTTTGACTTTTAAAATATTATTAGAATAATGTTGAAGATCTAATACCTCGTGTTTGCCAATTGGCAACAGATTGCTTTTTAGCTGTAAACCATAATTAAAATAAAGTATGATTTTTTTTAAAAGTATTTTTCCCGTGATTTATTTAAGAAAGGAAAGCTGTAAAACATTTTAAAATTAATTTAATAATAATGAGGCATTTAAGGGTTAATTTTTATTCATAAAATAATTTAAAATATGATGTTTTTTGAAAATTCCTTTAAATGAAGTGACTAGCGAAGCACTCAAAGCCTGATAGTTCTAAATATTATACTGTAAATATTTAATTCAGGTAAGAAAGGCATTTTTTATTTATTTATTTATTTATTTTGAATTATTATTATTATTATATTTATTTTTATTTTGTTTTTGTATTATATATATTTATTTATTTATATTTTTATTCATTATTCTTATCACTCTATGGTAACAGAGTAAAAATCAGGAGTACATAAGGTATGTAGAGTTTAATTTTCTTTCATAAAAAATAAATAAATAAATAAACAAAATTATAAAAATAGGCTTGAGTAATACTTTTTGTTCGAGGTTTGTTAGTTTCACTCTAATCTCGCGCCATTATTTCCTTTCATTGTAAACGGAAGGTTCCAGGTCCGATCCTAAGGGCACTCGTTGACCTAGCCGTTTGGAGTTTTCCGTGTTTTTGTCCGAAACATCCGTGAATACTGGCAAGGGCACTTTTGATAAAAGCACTCTACCCAGGCCTAGCTGCCTGGTAGTGACAATAAGCCTTAATCTCTACATCTACATGCACACCTCTCAACGTATTATTACAACAGTAAAGCCCTAGTTATACGTTTTTCAAGAGGCTGACATAAAACGACACATAAATCAGGAGATGTATAGTCAAATTTCCAACGAATAACTCTGACTCTTACGAATTTAACTTTAAACGAATTCTATTTAATATAAATTTGAACTAATAAAAATGTCACATTATAGGCAAAAATAAGCATTGTATATGGAAATTTTTGAACTCAGCCAATTAAAAGAAAAATGATTTAGTAAAGAAAAAGAAAAAAAAAAATCCCTTTGAAACTATGAACCTCGCAAAATGAAAAGACTTAAAAATTTAATTAGTTTTGTTTTTCTTAGTACATACTGGCTAAGCACTGTTTTTTTCGTTTCATTTATTGGTAAGAAATGAGCTGAAAAAGAGAGAGAAATATAAAACAAATCCTAACTTCTACTCAAAAATAGCTTTCTTTCAAAACATTTTATTAAAAAAAATAAAATAAAATAATTTTTTTCTATTTCTATAAGACGAAGCAAAGATTTTCCAATATTTGTTCACAGTTTTATTAAAAAAAAAAAAAAAAAAATATTTTTATTATTCCACACGCTCAAAAATGTTCGTTTGTGCTTAGCTGCCGCCTCTATTAAATAAAAAAGCGTGAAAAAGCAATAGAAATATCACCCTCCCACTCTAAGAAGATCTAGGGTGTTCTGTGTTTTTCTGCTTTTAGAATCGATTTTTCAATCAGGAGTTCTCGCGCTTTTGCATTGTCGTACGACAAAGCACTGAGAGAGGAGGTAGGGGGGGGGTGCAAAAATCAGAAGGTAATTCTCCCTGTGACCCCTCTCCTTCTCCCAAAAACTAACTTCTTTTCCAGTTTTATATTTGAATGCCGGAAGATGGATCACCCTCAGAAACTGCTGGCGTTCTTCTATTTCCGCCTTTCATACTATCAAAGACGATATTTAAAATGGAAGGGTGTGGTAGAATGAACTAATACTACAAATTGGTAGATGTGAACGTGGAATTCTGAAAAGCATTTAGTTTTAGCATTTTTTTCTTTATCTTTTCTTTTTTTGTTCGCAAAATTGGTTGTGAGAAAGTCATTTAAATATTTAAATTGAGTTGGCAAAAGTTCCAGGAAAAATCCCGTTTTTCATAAATTGCTTCCAAAACTAATAATTCGTATTCGATTTGTTCTTTATTTATGATTAAGAAAATTATAATAAATTCTTTTTTATGATATAACTTATAATGAATAGAGTGACATACTTAGAAATAATTAAAAAGGAAAAAAAGAAAACTAAAAGTATTTTATTTGTTAATCTCTTATTGCATATGGAGGTGGACTTGTGATTTGGTAGAATGTGAATGTATCCCGGTCGATATCTGATCCGAGAAAAAAAAAAAAAAAAAGAAATATATATATATATATATGTCTGTTAGCCTAAAAAGTACTAGGCTTGAATTCTGTTAACTAAACGTAAATATTAATGAAATTCAGCGGATTGGTTCTTGATCTGGAGATGCCACACGTTTTCGTCATACGCACACAGACGGATGAGCATTAAAAAAAAATCTATAAATTGTCTTATTCGTGTTTAAGTCATCTGAAAACTGAAAGTCAAAATTGTTTATAGAATATAATGCATTCTTCTAGGAATATGTAAGAAAGAAGTAACATGTCTATAAGTAATTTAAAATGAAAGAAGGAAAAAAACAAAAAATCTCCTTTGTATTTTAGTTATCTATTTGTACTTTTTCTCGCAATAAATCTATTGAAATTGTCCAAATTCTCATACTAATTACGAGTGAATACACGGTTGTGAAATTCGTAGCAGAAAATTATTCGTCCACAGTGTACTTATGCCTTAAATTTACACTAATAAATACATCACACTAATATACTAAAGATTCAACGCGATAATGGTATTTATGAGATAACAAACATCCCATATCATTACCAACTTTAAATTAGTACTTAATTAAAAAAAAACCTTGAAAAGTTCTGACTGAGTCTTTCATTTGAAGCCCCAGCCATCATTAAATCAATCTTGATGATTCCTGTGGTTGCTGTTCGTCTTCGATTTCAAGACAGCGCCACTTATGGTCTATTCCTTTAATCGAATCCACCTTATTTCAAGTACACCTTTTCAAGGTATTTTAAACTTACTTATCACATATCAAGTTTTTTCTTCAAAATTTACTAAAATCTCAGATTTAGCGGAAAAGAATTGAAAAGTAGTCGCAAGATTTTATATAAGCAAGCAGGTTTCCTTCATTGAACCTGCTCTTGATGAGATAGGACACAGAAACTACTTTTGTATTGTACTGTCATCGACTCATGTATAAATTTTAAGCAAAATCGGTTCGGGTAAGATATATAAAAAAATTAATCGCAAAATTTTGTACAGAAGGGCAGAAATAGGTTTCTGTAATTTGCCCCTAGTGAACTAGATATTTGATAAAAAAAAAAAAAAAAAAAAATAGAACCGACTCCAAAAAGCAACTAATATTTAAACAACTAAAAAAAAAAAAAAAAAATCGATATGAAATGAAACTGTAAATTGCGCTTAAAAGTATAAAATAATTTGCTTCGCCAAACAACCCATAACACTACAATTAATCATAACTTTTGAAGTCAGCGCAAAATTAAATAAAATTTAATTAGTTTTTAAAGGTTTGTTTTTAGATCGATAGCAACAAATGCCGTTGTCTCGAATGATCCATTTTCACATTTCCTTCATTATTTTATCACTGTATACAATTGGTCCATTAGTAGCTCTACACAGAACAGTGAACATTCTTCACAATGCTGTATTTATGTTTCTACGAAGTTATACTTTCCTTTGCAAATTTAGTATAACTTTGATAACTATCATCCTTGGTGGCTTTTGAATTTGGCGATCAAAACGTAATGCAAAAATATACACGCAAGATGTATATTTTCATAATATATACTGTACGAAGTATTGTTTCATATTCTTGATAACTCTCTTAATATACTTTATCAAAATAATCATGATATCCCAAAGAAATTAAATATGTTTGCCAGATAATTTTGCGATTTCTCTTTCACCAAGGACGTCAGATACCAGCACTTTCGCCAATTTTTACTGCTTACGAAATCGTTTTCTTGAATCAAAGTAGTTTTCGGCTGCGTTTTGCATGTGACAATGTGAGATGTGTATTTTGAATAGGATTTGATTTTTGTATTGAATAAATGTATCAATTTTTATTTAATTTTGCGCCGACTTCAAAAGTTATGATTAATTGTAGTGTTATAGGTTGTTTGGCGAAGGAAATTATTTTATACTTTTAAACGCAATTTACAGTTACATTTCATATCGATTTTTTTTTTTTTTTTTTTTTTTTAGTTGTTTGAATATTAGTTGCTTTTTGGAGTCAGTAGTAAGATAATGGGGGTTCTGCGCCAGAGGTGCAAGAGGTGTGATGCGTCGATGCGTTGATGCGCTTTGCGTCAGAGGATGCGCACATCGATCGCACCACCCCCCAGTTACTACTACCATTTCGACAGATATAAGCTTGAAATTTACCTTCTATACTACTAAACATAGGGTTTTAGATATTGTATTATCTTATTAAAAGTTTTTGAATAATACAAAAATAATCATGTTTTCTCAAAACCTACATTTAAGGTTAGTTAGAAAAGTTTGTAATATTAAAATTAAGTCGTGAAATTACTTTTCATGCTTAAAATATGCAATCTTTAGAAAAAATTGTAAAACAATTTTCCTTTTAATACATTCCTTTGTCTTTTAATAACATAAATTTATAAAAAAATTCATTTTTTCCTTTTAATAAAACAATTTTCATTTTCATTTCTTCTTCACCTTTTTTCTTTTAACCTATTAATAAAATTCACAAACATTCTAAACAATAACAATTCTGAAATAAAACAGACACGGTTTACAGTTAATTAAAAACTTTATTGCAACATTATTTCCACATAGTGTTTCCAGTATTCACTTAATGTGCTTACATTACATCATAATAATTAGTATACACATATAATTTATCAAATACAACAAAATTTGCAACATTCATTTTTTACAAGCATTCATCTATAAAGTTGTCATTACAATAATTAGTATATACAATTTCGTCAACAATAACGAAGGTTACAATATAAAATCTTGAACAATTTTTACACTATTTACAAATATTTTCAAAGTTTCTATGTATTAAGATAACATCATAATTATTATATACATATAATTACAACACTTATAACGAAGTTTACAGTACAGTTAATTACAGTATAGGTTACAATATCTTCGGCAATTTTTACAATATTTAAGCTTAAAGTTCTACATTTTGATCAATTTCGCAATGTCCATAAGCTAAACTTGTTATACCATCATCTAAGATGAATCTTTTATCATCGAAGGGACTTAAACTTATTTTAATTTGGTGGATTGTGTACAGTTTATGATTTTCTTGGCCTATTTTTATTTGTTTTTCAATACTTGTTTTTTGCTGTTGTAGACACTGGAAATAGTCTTCATGATTAATTTTATGTCGCACAACCTGAGTGGATACGCCTTTCGCTCTCTTTTTTTCATCTTTACATGATTTTATGGAATACATTTTTGCCTTCAATCCGACAAACTCTAGAGCTATTTCACCACTTAATTCGTCTTTAAATTTCCCAATGACTTTTTTGTTTTCATTAGAATAAAGACGATGATCTGTAGGATAATCAGAAAAATCAAAGATAGTTGTATTACTTTGCATATCTTGATATATGTCATCTGTTGTAATATGATACGTTAGTGAATCAGTATCAGTAAATAAGAGCGTCGCTCGGTCATTATATAGTGGCTTTATGTAATTATAGTGAAAATTATACATTAGGAGTTTAGAAAGTTCGAGAATGCAAAACCCAACATAAATAGGACGATTCATCAGAATGCTTGTTTTAAGTCTTTCGACAGCAGTTAGATCTTCGTCATAAGTTTTAAATGATTTAAAGGTGGGAGATGCTACTAATTTTACTGCTCTTTTAGAGGTGTTACTACAAAGTTCAATATTACGTCTTTTTCGTAAGTTTTCCATGGTTTTCCCATACACACTATTGTTTAAAAGTTTAAAAAAATCTTTTTCAAAGGATGATGAAGCTTGTTTACGTTTTTCGGTGTTGAATAATATATATTTTTCCAACCAAGGAGCTTGTTTAAATTGAATGGCTTTATGCACTGCTGTAACTTTCAATCCTAATTGAAGATAGAGTTTTAAATTTCGATAATGCACCACATAATTTTTCTTGTTTTGAAGGTTAGGTATTAATTTTGCTGTCCCAACATATTTTCTATTGTGAAGTAAACTTTTAGCATAAGGTGACAGCATTTCTTCGGTTAAGGTTAATCTTTCAGGTGCAAGTGGATAATCGTTATGGGTATGATGAAGGTGCTGAGGGTAATCGAGATCAACTTCAAAAATATAACCAATATCAGAATCATCTCGAAGAGATAGAATCCAGTCTTCAGTTATATCATTTATGTCGATCCATTTGAAGTTTCCATAGGGTAAGTACTGGGACATAGCCCAACCGTAAAGGTTATTGGCATCCCAGTACATTATATAACTATTGGATTCATCCGGATTATAGTCATTCATATAAGGATTGTTTGCTCTGGCCAGTCTTCTGCTAATCATACTAATTCCACCTCGAATCCCTTTTTCTATTAACAACAACATATTAATGTCTGTTAAGAGCTCTAGAGGTGTTTCAGTCATTTTTAGGCATGCTTGCCATGCAAGTCCAGGAGTGGTAAAAAGGTGTGCACAATCAATTTTATAATAACGCATGCAAAGTTCTCTGAAATTCTGAAATACGTCAGCAAGCAATAAAACGTCTGTTTTTACATATAAATCATGGTAATCACCAAGATTTTTCATGTTGAATGTATTCCAAATTTTTTGAGCATGTTCGTAATCATCCTCAGAAATAGCCTCTTCTGTCAATGAATTATAAAATGCAGAAGGAGGAGGGAGTGATGGTTCTTCGAATTTATTAAAGCAGTTAAAATAGTCGTATGGGTAAACACCTTTCCTCGTTAGCATATTCAGAGGTGTATTAGCAGGAAAATTCTCTTTCAAAATCTTAAACTGAGAAGTGTTGAGGTTTTTCACAAGTTTTTCGAGTGATGTAGGTAGGAATTGAAAGCTGTCTAAAAAGACTAATTGTACAGGATCCTTAGGTTTCTTCAATCTGAATGTAAGATAATTTTCTAGGGTTGTGGCAATAACTTCTATTTGGTGATCTTTATATTTTCCAAGTTTTGTCATAATATGATGACCATCATAATTTTTCAAATTGTGAAATATAACAGGAATATTTTTTAATTGTTTAAAGTTAAGATTACACGAAGCATGTAATGCTCCTCTATAAGCTCCCGAAATATGACAATGATCTCTAACACGATCATTATGTAAAGGTTTTTTACACAAAGTGCAAAATTTAGCTTCTTGAAAAGCTTCCTCCTCCTCTAAAGTTAATTTCATTGGTTTTATTTTCATTAATTTTTCACCAAGCATCTCTTTTTCTTGCATAATTTGGTCTAAAAACTGCTCAACAACATTTTCACCACGATAAACTACAATAGGTTTAATAGAATGTCCATCAGGACCGATAATAACATATGCATAACCACAAGGCTCATGGTATACAATTTTTTCACTGTGTGAAATATCTGAAGAAGGTGAAACTGAGGTAATAGGTACAAGAAGACTTTCAAAATCGGCATATATTGTATAGGCAACAGGATGTTGTAAGTGTGTACCTGAAAATTTTAAAATATTATTTTCCTCAGAGGGCATTTTAATAACTTGTACTTCATGTTGTTGACAGTACTGGACATGTGATTTTAATAAATCTTCTCTAGTGAAACGATGCAAACATCGAAAACAGTAATATGCAGCAGTCTTATGGTTAGTTAAATCACCAAGGAGACGTGAAAAGTTTCGGATGAGACAATAATGTTGCCTTTCATCATCAGAAATTAGTAATAAGTTGATTGTATCAGGGTCTTCTCGGGGAGAAATGTACAGTGGACACACTTCATTGTCTTCATACCCGAAGACATTAATCCGTAAATCATTCATCTTTTCAATCTGTGGTATCTTTGTCATAGGTACAGGACATGTTATATTATCTAGTTTAATGGTATTTTCATAGGGTGTGTAATGAGATACACGTTCAGGATGATCAAGACGGTCTATATTCAATTTATAAGCAATTAAGCACCAAATGAGACATTTATTATCTTCATTTTGAATGTTTAACACAGCTTTTTTTGCAGCAAGTTTTAAAGATAGCTTAATATAGCTACTAGCAGCTAAAGGATGGTATTTAGCTATTTTTAGTTCCAAATAGTGAATTTTCTTAAAAACCCATCCGGATCCTCTCTGGATGAATTCATCTAGTGACTTATTAATTTTCGCATACCCTTCGCTAATATGCTGTTCAATAGTATCATCTAAAAGTTCGATAATGCAAGAACTTCTAAAATACGTATGCATCTCTTCCATGTCTTCATCAGGTTTTTTACGTTCTAACGAAACTTTCATAACTAAATACCACTTAATGGCATGCTTTTCTTTTAATTGAGACTTAAGTTTTTCACAAACTTGAGGCTGAATGTATGTTTGGAACACATTCATGTCACACTCATTATTTTCGTTTGGATAAAAAAGCACTGTATTAAACACGCTAGAAGTGTTAATCTGTTTTTTAGCCCTTTTAGACTTTACAGCAGGTTCAGTTATCTTCCGTTTCATAGAAGCAAAATCTTGGGTGGAATGCTCTTGACGCTTGTGAGATAATAATTCAGATTTTAGATCAAACACTTTATTACAGTCACTGCATGGATATCGTGAACTTTCGTGAAATTTTAAATGTCTTTGAAAATTGTCTAAGCGGGAAAATACAAGATCACATTGTTGACACTTTATCGAAGCTACTTCATCTTTACTTTTATGAAGTAGCATATGTCGTTTCAGCAACCATTTTCGCGAAAATTCCTTATTACAAGAAACACAACTGAAACTTTGTGACACTTTCTTAACATTCTTGTCGACAGGTAGAGATTGGTTTTTATGTATCAACGTATGACGAATCAAGTTTGATTTTAGGCTGAATCCTTTTCCACAGTCATCACACTTGAATAACTTCTCTTTCAAATGTAGCTTTTCATGGCGATGCAAATCATATCTCCTTGAAAATGTCTTGTGACAAGTTGAACAACTCTGAAAAAAATTAATAAAAGGTTTGTTTTAGAATTTTATACACTCATAAATACAAAAAATAAAAAGTTTTCTTAACATAGTTTTATTAAACATGATTCTATTTTTACTAATGCAATGTAAAAAATACAATTGCATAAAAATACTTGTTACCTTAAACAATTTTCTTATCATAGTTTTACAAATTTTTACTCATGTAATGTTTAATTCTATTTTTAAAAAAGTTTTTTTTACAAAGGTAAAAAAAATTTAATTTTATTAAACTTGATTTTATTATTTTTACTAATGCAATGTAAAAAATACATTTGCATAAAAATATTTACTATCTTAAGCAATTTCCCTAACATAGTTTTACAAATTTTTACTAATGTAATGTAAAAAATACATTTGCTTAAAAATACTTGTTACCTTAAACAATTTTTCTTAACATAATGTTGTAAATTTTTACTCAGGCATTGTTTAATTCTATTTTGAAAAAAGTTTCTTTACAAACGAAAAAAAAAATTTTCCTATCATGAATATTTACTAACATAAAATATATTGCATTTCTAAGAAAAAATACTTAACTCACCTTATTTTTATCACTCAATGAGCTTAAGAGCAGCGGATTATCAACTGTAGGAGGCTTGTCACTAATCATCTGAAAGGAATAAAAAACTTAGGTTAGAATAAAAATCTCTAAAAAATCTTTAAAATATAATAAAAAAATCTTTTAAAATGGAAAAATGTAAAAGAATTAAGATTGAATTAATACAAGTTTAAAAATAGATATTGTTTCATTTAAAAAAAAAAAAAACTTACAAAGGATGGTTGAGGTTCTTCATGTACATTCTTTGCACACGATTCTTCAATCTTCAACATTTCTTCTCTTGGCAAACCATAGTTGATGAAAAACTAGAAAAGTAAATGGTTTTCATTTAAAATATATTAAAAATTCACTGTTGCAAAATAATTTTTAAGTTATTAGAATCCTTTTAAAGAAAATTAATTCTTTGAATCAATCAAATGCTAACTATTCATCCTACCAAAATACTATTTCTAAAAAATTCTTCATTACAATGTGTAAACATCAACAAAATGTAAAACCATGTTGAAAGATCTTTATAAAGTTAAAGTGAAATGCATACAAACACACTCGTTAACCATAGATAAAGTATAACATAAAAATTAAAGCATAAGCTTAATAAAAAATTTCTGAAAAATACATTGCCAATTTTAAAACATTCATAAAAGAAAAAATATATTTTTGATTTCAAAAATGCATATATATTATGGAAAAAATTCTTTTAATTGATTAAACAAACATTTTATCAAGATTTTTAATATAACACTGATTAATAATTTTCATATGAATTAAAATGAAACTAGAACAATTTCAAAGAATCACTAAATGATCAACTTACTTTGTCATCAACAGGCAACAAAGATGAGTTCTGGTTAATTTCCATGTCGAAATAAAAAAAAATCTTAAACTTTCACTCTCAAAAAACAAACACACAAGGTTAATGCAAGGTCGAACCGAACGCAGGTTTAAACAAGTCTGAAAGACGCTACAGCAAAGCCGATGTTGAAACAACAGAGAGAATAAATATACGTCCGTTCAGATCGAATGCAGGTAAGCGAATGACAAATTAGATTCAATTTCTTAATTACTAATGGAGAAAAAATAGGCTATCCCATTTCTAAGCGTAGGGGTGTCAGGTTTAATGGGTTATTCCACTATGTTGAAGAGGGGTGACAGGTTTTGTGAAATAAACTAACAGGGAGATTAAATAATCATTATACATCACATTTTGATTAATTATTATACTATGTCAATCTATTTTTCATACAGAGGGAAAAAATGTATTAAATGAAAACTTTCACAAACACTTGTTATTAATGATACATAAAAATATTTTTTAAATTATAAAAAACTTACAAGTTTTAATCATGTAGAACATAGATTAAAATTTCAGAGTGTAAACACAATCTATACCTGAAGAATTTTCCTTAATTAAACATGAAAACAACACATAGTCACTCTAAAAATACTTAATTAATCATGTTTTAATTAACAATTAACATTCATTGTATACAATTTATTCATTAACGAACTTGTATTGCATTCTAACACACTTATATTTTCATTAAAACTGTAAAATCACTACTTAAACATCCGAAAAACAGTTAATTACTTTAATTAATTACTTTAATCAACAATTATCAATCATTTCATTAAACATTTGACACACTAGAGTTGTATTTAAACAAAATTTTTCATTGAAATATAAAAAAAAACTGTAAAAACATCATTTAATTGTCTAAAAACCACTTAATTACTTTAATTAATTACTTTAATCATCAATTATCAATCATTGCATTAAACATTTGATACACTGGAGTTGTATTTAAGCACAATTTTTAATTGAAATATAAAAAAACTGTAAAAACATCATTTAATTGCCTAAAAACTACTTAATTACTTAATTAATTACTTTAATTAACCATTCGTTAGCTTAAACAGTCATGTCATTAAACATTTTACGTATTTAAATTATATTATAGCACCATTTTTCATAAAAAATACTAATAAAACATCAAAAAGTGTCTTATTTCCCTGAAAATTCATCAATTTCCTTAATTATCATTAATTAAAGCTAATAAACAACACTTAAACACCTGAAAAATACTTAAGTACCTTAATTTAGCATAAATGACATCAAAAAACTCAAAAAACAAAACAACATTTAGTAGGTAAGAAAGGCCAAGGTTCTACTCTAACTTAAAAATCAATAATTAATTTTTTAAATTAATTTTCTTCATTAATACCCTCGTCATCTTTCACGATCAAGTTAGAGGAGATCTCAAGGTCAACGTCAACCCATCTAGACCCCTCAGGGGGTGGTGTGACATCCGCACGGCTTGCCGGTCCCTCGGTCCCTCCGCCGCCTGACCTAGAACCGGCCTTTCTTACCTACTAAATGTTGTTTTGTTTTTTGAGTTTTTTGATGTCATTTATGCTAAATTAAGGTACTTAAGTATTTTTCAGGTGTTTAAGTGTTGTTTATTAGCTTTAATTAATGATAATTAAGGAAATTGATGAATTTTCAGGGAAATAAGACACTTTTTGATGTTTTATTAGTATTTTTTATGAAAAATGGTGCTATAATATAATTTAAATACGTAAAATGTTTAATGACATGACTGTTTAAGCTAACGAATGGTTAATTAAAGTAATTAATTAAGTAATTAAGTAGTTTTTAGGCAATTAAATGATGTTTTTACAGTTTTTTTATATTTCAATTAAAAATTGTGCTTAAATACAACTCCAGTGTATCAAATGTTTAATGCAATGATTGATAATTGATGATTAAAGTAATTAATTAAAGTAATTAAGTGGTTTTTAGACAATTAAATGATGTTTTTACAGTTTTTTTTTATATTTCAATGAAAAATTTTGTTTAAATACAACTCTAGTGTGTCAAATGTTTAATGAAATGATTGATAATTGTTGATTAAAGTAATTAATTAAAGTAATTAACTGTTTTTCGGATGTTTAAGTAGTGATTTTACAGTTTTAATGAAAATATAAGTGTGTTAGAATGCAATACAAGTTCGTTAATGAATAAATTGTATACAATGAATGTTAATTGTTAATTAAAACATGATTAATTAAGTATTTTTAGAGTGACTATGTGTTGTTTTCATGTTTAATTAAGGAAAATTCTTCAGGTATAGATTGTGTTTACACTCTGAAATTTTAATCTATGTTCTACATGATTAAAACTTGTAAGTTTTTTATAATTTAAAAAATATTTTTATGTATCATTAATAACAAGTGTTTGTGAAAGTTTTCATTTAATACATTTTTTCCCTCTGTATGAAAAATAGATTGACATAGTATAATAATTAATCAAAATGTGATGTATAATGATTATTTAATCTCCCTGTTAGTTTATTTCACAAAACCTGTCACCCCTCTTCAACATAGTGGAATAACCCATTAAACCTGACACCCCTACGCTTAGAAATGGGATAGCCTATTTTTTCTCCATTAGTAATTAAGAAATTGAATCTAATTTGTCATTCGCTTACCTGCATTCGATCTGAACGGACGTATATTTATTCTCTCTGTTGTTTCAACATCGGCTTTGCTGTAGCGTCTTTCAGACTTGTTTAAACCTGCGTTCGGTTCGACCTTGCATTAACCTTGTGTGTTTGTTTTTTGAGAGTGAAAGTTTAAGATTTTTTTTTTATTTCGACATGGAAATTAACCAGAACTCATCTTTGTTGCCTGTTGATGACAAAGTAAGTTGATCATTTAGTGATTCTTTGAAATTGTTCTAGTTTCATTTTAATTCATATGAAAATTATTAATCAGTGTTATATTAAAAATCTTGATAAAATGTTTGTTTAATCAATTAAAAGAATTTTTTCCATAATATATATGCATTTTTGAAATCAAAAATATATTTTTTCTTTTATGAATGTTTTAAAATTGGCAATGTATTTTTCAGAAATTTTTTATTAAGCTTATGCTTTAATTTTTATGTTATACTTTATCTATGGTTAACGAGTGTGTTTGTATGCATTTCACTTTAACTTTATAAAGATCTTTCAACATGGTTTTACATTTTGTTGATGTTTACACATTGTAATGAAGAATTTTTTAGAAATAGTATTTTGGTAGGATGAATAGTTAGCATTTGATTGATTCAAAGAATTAATTTTCTTTAAAAGGATTCTAATAACTTAAAAATTATTTTGCAACAGTGAATTTTTAATATATTTTAAATGAAAACCATTTACTTTTCTAGTTTTTCATCAACTATGGTTTGCCAAGAGAAGAAATGTTGAAGATTGAAGAATCGTGTGCAAAGAATGTACATGAAGAACCTCAACCATCCTTTGTAAGTTTTTTTTTTTTTTAAATGAAACAATATCTATTTTTAAACTTGTATTAATTCAATCTTAATTCTTTTACATTTTTCCATTTTAAAAGATTTTTTTATTATATTTTAAAGATTTTTTAGAGATTTTTATTCTAACCTAAGTTTTTTATTCCTTTCAGATGATTAGTGACAAGCCTCCTACAGTTGATAATCCGCTGCTCTTAAGCTCATTGAGTGATAAAAATAAGGTGAGTTAAGTATTTTTTCTTAGAAATGCAATATATTTTATGTTAGTAAATATTCATGATAGGAAAATTTTTTTTTTCGTTTGTAAAGAAACTTTTTTCAAAATAGAATTAAACAATGCCTGAGTAAAAATTTACAACATTATGTTAAGAAAAATTGTTTAAGGTAACAAGTATTTTTAAGCAAATGTATTTTTTACATTACATTAGTAAAAATTTGTAAAACTATGTTAGGGAAATTGCTTAAGATAGTAAATATTTTTATGCAAATGTATTTTTTACATTGCATTAGTAAAAATAATAAAATCAAGTTTAATAAAATTAAATTTTTTTTACCTTTGTAAAAAAAACTTTTTTAAAAATAGAATTAAACATTACATGAGTAAAAATTTGTAAAACTATGATAAGAAAATTGTTTAAGGTAACAAGTATTTTTATGCAATTGTATTTTTTACATTGCATTAGTAAAAATAGAATCATGTTTAATAAAACTATGTTAAGAAAACTTTTTATTTTTTGTATTTATGAGTGTATAAAATTCTAAAACAAACCTTTTATTAATTTTTTTCAGAGTTGTTCAACTTGTCACAAGACATTTTCAAGGAGATATGATTTGCATCGCCATGAAAAGCTACATTTGAAAGAGAAGTTATTCAAGTGTGATGACTGTGGAAAAGGATTCAGCCTAAAATCAAACTTGATTCGTCATACGTTGATACATAAAAACCAATCTCTACCTGTCGACAAGAATGTTAAGAAAGTGTCACAAAGTTTCAGTTGTGTTTCTTGTAATAAGGAATTTTCGCGAAAATGGTTGCTGAAACGACATATGCTACTTCATAAAAGTAAAGATGAAGTAGCTTCGATAAAGTGTCAACAATGTGATCTTGTATTTTCCCGCTTAGACAATTTTCAAAGACATTTAAAATTTCACGAAAGTTCACGATATCCATGCAGTGACTGTAATAAAGTGTTTGATCTAAAATCTGAATTATTATCTCACAAGCGTCAAGAGCATTCCACCCAAGATTTTGCTTCTATGAAACGGAAGATAACTGAACCTGCTGTAAAGTCTAAAAGGGCTAAAAAACAGATTAACACTTCTAGCGTGTTTAATACAGTGCTTTTTTATCCAAACGAAAATAATGAGTGTGACATGAATGTGTTCCAAACATACATTCAGCCTCAAGTTTGTGAAAAACTTAAGTCTCAATTAAAAGAAAAGCATGCCATTAAGTGGTATTTAGTTATGAAAGTTTCGTTAGAACGTAAAAAACCTGATGAAGACATGGAAGAGATGCATACGTATTTTAGAAGTTCTTGCATTATCGAACTTTTAGATGATACTATTGAACAGCATATTAGCGAAGGGTATGCGAAAATTAATAAGTCACTAGATGAATTCATCCAGAGAGGATCCGGATGGGTTTTTAAGAAAATTCACTATTTGGAACTAAAAATAGCTAAATACCATCCTTTAGCTGCTAGTAGCTATATTAAGCTATCTTTAAAACTTGCTGCAAAAAAAGCTGTGTTAAACATTCAAAATGAAGATAATAAATGTCTCATTTGGTGCTTAATTGCTTATAAATTGAATATAGACCGTCTTGATCATCCTGAACGTGTATCTCATTACACACCCTATGAAAATACCATTAAACTAGATAATATAACATGTCCTGTACCTATGACAAAGATACCACAGATTGAAAAGATGAATGATTTACGGATTAATGTCTTCGGGTATGAAGACAATGAAGTGTGTCCACTGTACATTTCTCCCCGAGAAGACCCTGATACAATCAACTTATTACTAATTTCTGATGATGAAAGGCAACATTATTGTCTCATCCGAAACTTTTCACGTCTCCTTGGTGATTTAACTAACCATAAGACTGCTGCATATTACTGTTTTCGATGTTTGCATCGTTTCACTAGAGAAGATTTATTAAAATCACATGTCCAGTACTGTCAACAACATGAAGTACAAGTTATTAAAATGCCCTCTGAGGAAAATAATATTTTAAAATTTTCAGGTACACACTTACAACATCCTGTTGCCTATACAATATATGCCGATTTTGAAAGTCTTCTTGTACCTATTACCTCAGTTTCACCTTCTTCAGATATTTCACACAGTGAAAAAATTGTATACCATGAGCCTTGTGGTTATGCATATGTTATTATCGGTCCTGATGGACATTCTATTAAACCTATTGTAGTTTATCGTGGTGAAAATGTTGTTGAGCAGTTTTTAGACCAAATTATGCAAGAAAAAGAGATGCTTGGTGAAAAATTAATGAAAATAAAACCAATGAAATTAACTTTAGAGGAGGAGGAAGCTTTTCAAGAAGCTAAATTTTGCACTTTGTGTAAAAAACCTTTACATAATGATCGTGTTAGAGATCATTGTCATATTTCGGGAGCTTATAGAGGAGCATTACATGCTTCGTGTAATCTTAACTTTAAACAATTAAAAAATATTCCTGTTATATTTCACAATTTGAAAAATTATGATGGTCATCATATTATGACAAAACTTGGAAAATATAAAGATCACCAAATAGAAGTTATTGCCACAACCCTAGAAAATTATCTTACATTCAGATTGAAGAAACCTAAGGATCCTGTACAATTAGTCTTTTTAGACAGCTTTCAATTCCTACCTACATCACTCGAAAAACTTGTGAAAAACCTCAACACTTCTCAGTTTAAGATTTTGAAAGAGAATTTTCCTGCTAATACACCTCTGAATATGCTAACGAGGAAAGGTGTTTACCCATACGACTATTTTAACTGCTTTAATAAATTCGAAGAACCATCACTCCCTCCTCCTTCTGCATTTTATAATTCATTGACAGAAGAGGCTATTTCTGAGGATGATTACGAACATGCTCAAAAAATTTGGAATACATTCAACATGAAAAATCTTGGTGATTACCATGATTTATATGTAAAAACAGACGTTTTATTGCTTGCTGACGTATTTCAGAATTTCAGAGAACTTTGCATGCGTTATTATAAAATTGATTGTGCACACCTTTTTACCACTCCTGGACTTGCATGGCAAGCATGCCTAAAAATGACTGAAACACCTCTAGAGCTCTTAACAGACATTAATATGTTGTTGTTAATAGAAAAAGGGATTCGAGGTGGAATTAGTATGATTAGCAGAAGACTGGCCAGAGCAAACAATCCTTATATGAATGACTATAATCCGGATGAATCCAATAGTTATATAATGTACTGGGATGCCAATAACCTTTACGGTTGGGCTATGTCCCAGTACTTACCCTATGGAAACTTCAAATGGATCGACATAAATGATATAACTGAAGACTGGATTCTATCTCTTCGAGATGATTCTGATATTGGTTATATTTTTGAAGTTGATCTCGATTACCCTCAGCACCTTCATCATACCCATAACGATTATCCACTTGCACCTGAAAGATTAACCTTAACCGAAGAAATGCTGTCACCTTATGCTAAAAGTTTACTTCACAATAGAAAATATGTTGGGACAGCAAAATTAATACCTAACCTTCAAAACAAGAAAAATTATGTGGTGCATTATCGAAATTTAAAACTCTATCTTCAATTAGGATTGAAAGTTACAGCAGTGCATAAAGCCATTCAATTTAAACAAGCTCCTTGGTTGGAAAAATATATATTATTCAACACCGAAAAACGTAAACAAGCTTCATCATCCTTTGAAAAAGATTTTTTTAAACTTTTAAACAATAGTGTGTATGGGAAAACCATGGAAAACTTACGAAAAAGACGTAATATTGAACTTTGTAGTAACACCTCTAAAAGAGCAGTAAAATTAGTAGCATCTCCCACCTTTAAATCATTTAAAACTTATGACGAAGATCTAACTGCTGTCGAAAGACTTAAAACAAGCATTCTGATGAATCGTCCTATTTATGTTGGGTTTTGCATTCTCGAACTTTCTAAACTCCTAATGTATAATTTTCACTATAATTACATAAAGCCACTATATAATGACCGAGCGACGCTCTTATTTACTGATACTGATTCACTAACGTATCATATTACAACAGATGACATATATCAAGATATGCAAAGTAATACAACTATCTTTGATTTTTCTGATTATCCTACAGATCATCGTCTTTATTCTAATGAAAACAAAAAAGTCATTGGGAAATTTAAAGACGAATTAAGTGGTGAAATAGCTCTAGAGTTTGTCGGATTGAAGGCAAAAATGTATTCCATAAAATCATGTAAAGATGAAAAAAAGAGAGCGAAAGGCGTATCCACTCAGGTTGTGCGACATAAAATTAATCATGAAGACTATTTCCAGTGTCTACAACAGCAAAAAACAAGTATTGAAAAACAAATAAAAATAGGCCAAGAAAATCATAAACTGTACACAATCCACCAAAATAAAATAAGTTTAAGTCCCTTCGATGATAAAAGATTCATCTTAGATGATGGTATAACAAGTTTAGCTTATGGACATTGCGAAATTGATCAAAATGTAGAACTTTAAGCTTAAATATTGTAAAAATTGCCGAAGATATTGTAACCTATACTGTAATTAACTGTACTGTAAACTTCGTTATAAGTGTTGTAATTATATGTATATAATAATTATGATGTTATCTTAATACATAGAAACTTTGAAAATATTTGTAAATAGTGTAAAAATTGTTCAAGATTTTATATTGTAACCTTCGTTATTGTTGACGAAATTGTATATACTAATTATTGTAATGACAACTTTATAGATGAATGCTTGTAAAAAATGAATGTTGCAAATTTTGTTGTATTTGATAAATTATATGTGTATACTAATTATTATGATGTAATGTAAGCACATTAAGTGAATACTGGAAACACTATGTGGAAATAATGTTGCAATAAAGTTTTTAATTAACTGTAAACCGTGTCTGTTTTATTTCAGAATTGTTATTGTTTAGAATGTTTGTGAATTTTATTAATAGGTTAAAAGAAAAAAGGTGAAGAAGAAATGAAAATGAAAATTGTTTTATTAAAAGGAAAAAATGAATTTTTTTATAAATTTATGTTATTAAAAGACAAAGGAATGTATTAAAAGGAAAATTGTTTTACAATTTTTTCTAAAGATTGCATATTTTAAGCATGAAAAGTAATTTCACGACTTAATTTTAATATTACAAACTTTTCTAACTAACCTTAAATGTAGGTTTTGAGAAAACATGATTATTTTTGTATTATTCAAAAACTTTTAATAAGATAATACAATATCTAAAACCCTATGTTTAGTAGTATAGAAGGTAAATTTCAAGCTTATATCTGTCGAAATGGTAGTAGTAACTGGGGGGTGGTGCGATCGATGTGCGCATCCTCTGACGCAAAGCGCATCAACGCATCGACGCATCACACCTCTTGCACCTCTGGCGCAGAACCCCCATTATCTTACTACTGGAGTCGGTTCTATTATTTTACAAAAAGATTTTATTTTTCTCTTTTCAGTGAAAATTTATTCATATAGCAGAACATTAAAAGACATTCGACGGCAGTTTCACAAATTCCAAGAAAAGTGACATAACTCAAAAAATGGTTTATGTCACTGAAAAATGCATGAAATGCACCCAATGTGAACAAAAAAGTTACATCTCCATCTAGAAAGATATCCACTCGAGAGACAGTTGTGCCAGTTTAATTCTAGTGAAATTATTTTTCATTTGATATTTCTCAATTGCTGCATTTTTAAGTTGTGTCACTTTTCTTGCCTTTATCGGATATGAGAAAAAACTATCTATTGAATGAACATACGTTAAGTTAAAAAGTCTTTAGAAAAGATTCTTTAGAGAGAGTCTTTAAAGAACGGATACGCTGTATTCGTAACCAAAAATTCTGTTCGGCATATATATTGAACTTTACAGTGAATACGAGTCACCCGCAGCGCTGGAAATTGCGCAGCGTAAGGTTCAAACAAAGAGTAAAATATGCATTGCAGCTGACGGACAGAAGTTTTAACATCGATACTTACATACTATTTTTAACAGTGTAGCTGCATGCGTTCAGCAGTTAGAATGAGAACAGACTTTTGTGAGTATACTGTAATTTGTTTATATCTTAATGATATCATAATGAAACCTATTTCAGGCCAAGATCATTACGACAACAAAAAAAAGTATTAAATTACTAAATCATCTCTTACGAAGTTATAAGCTAACAAATTTCAACAACAACAGCAATGAGAAACATGGTTTGTATTGAGAACCTCTTCCTTTATGAAGTTGGTTTAAAACGTCTATGCGTTAATCGATGTGACCGCTTATAATAACCATACTTTGAATTTCACATAGCATAAATGTCACCCGCTACGCTACAACATATGCAATGTCGTTCAAGTGTGCACAAAATAGGAGATTGTGAACAAACAAATGCACGTTTTAAGCGTTCTGTTTTTAGCATTAATGTCTAAACTACCTTTTCGTACTAAATCGATGATGCTCTGCAATTTTATAATTCACTTTTTTCCACTGTCTTGAACCGTTTCCGAGATATGAACGCTAACTCCACTGTTTTCCATCAGATGGCGCTGTAGGCGGTTGAATCGCGTAGTACATGTCCACTTTATTATACCTACATACCGATTTTATGACTATAGCTGCAGCTGTTCAACAGTTAAAAGAGTTGGGACTGACTTTTTGGGGCACCCTGTATTTTCTTTTGATCGTAAAGATATTACAATGGGACCTATTTCAGACCAAGACCTTTGTAATAAAATAAAAAGTATCAAAATCGGATCATCCGTTCAGAAGTTATGAGCTAACAAACGAAAAAAAAAAAAAAAAAAAACATACGATTTGAATTGAGAACCTCCTCCCTTTTGAAGTCGGTTAATTAGAGCATCTCTTACGAAGTTGTAAGCTTACAAACAATAACAACAACACATAGCTCGAATTAAGAACACCCTCCTTTCTGAAGTTGGTTGTAAACGACTTTGCGCTAATCGATGTGACCGCTTACAGTAACAGTACTTTGAGCCACAGAATATACGTGTCATCCGCTACGCTGCAAAGTGTGCAACGTAGTTCAAGTGTGCACAGTGTAGGAAATTGCGAACAAACAACTGCACGTTTTAAGCGTTCTATTTTTAGCAACAATGTCTAAAAACTGTCTTTTCGTAGTAAATCGATGATGCTCTACAACTTCGTAATTAACATTTCTCCCATCTTGAACCGTTTTTGAGATAGGAGCGCTAATTCTGCTGTTTTTCATCAGGTGGCGTTTTATTTTCTTTAGATTGCAAAGATATTACAATGGGACCTACTTCAGACCAAGATCTTTACAACAAAACAAAAAATATCAAGTAACCGTATTTTGAACTATGTAGCGTATGTCTCACCAGCTACGCTACAACGTGTGCAATGTAGCTCAAGTGTGCATAGTGTAAGAAATTGCGAACAAACAAATGTACGTTTTTAGCATTGTATTTTTAGCATCAATGTCTAAACTATCTTTTCGTACTAAATCAATGATGCTCTGCAATTTTGTAATTCACTTTCCCCCCCTGTCTTGAACCGTTTCCGAGATAGGAACGCATGGATGTCTAAACTATCTTTTTGTACTAAATCGATGATACTCTTCAACATTGTAATTCACTATTTTTTCTAGAACCGTTTTCGAGATAGAACACTAACTCCGCTATTTTCCACTAGGTGGCGCTGCAAGCGGTTTAACCTTGTACTGCATGGCCACTTTGCTATACTTACATTACATACCATTTTTATCACTATAGCTGCAGCCGTTTAGCAGTTAAAAGAGATGGGACTGATTTTTTGGGGGACCCTGTATTTTCTTTAGATCGTAAAGATATTACAATGGGACCTATCTCAGACCAACACTTTTTCAACAAAATAAAAAGTATCAAAATAGGAGCATTCGTTCAGAAGTTATGAGCTAACAAACATAAAAAAAAAACATACGGTTTGAATTGAGAACCTTCCTTCTTTTTTGAAGTCGGTTAAAAATACGTAGTTGCATATTGTCTTGTTATAGTCTATGGACTCATGTCTAGATATGAGTAAAATCGGTTTTGCAGAAAAGCATTAAAAACGAATCGCGAGATTTGATACAGGTAGACAATATTTTTCCTTGGAACCTGCCCCCCTGTTAAGGTAAGATAGAGCCTTGAAAATATTGAAAATACTTGCATGTATTATTACAATCGTCTATGAAATCGGGTGCAAACTTTTGACTCAATCGAATGATAGGAAGTTGGAAGTGGGTTAAAATTCGATTGAAGAATTTGACCCTGACATAGCGTCCTATAGACGTAGAGCACGGGTCGAATAAACTTCATCTCACCCGACCCGCAGAATGATTTTAGACCTTCAATTCCTCTCGAATCAAACTGGCAATCCGACCAATAAAATATTATTAAATTTACGTTTTATAGGATAGTGAATTAAAATTATAGTACAAAAATACAATTACATTATTGAACAGATCTATTTACTAGTATTGAGTTAAAAATTACAACAATAAAGTTTATCTATAATTTTTATAATATAACTAATAGTAATAAAATTACAAATTTAGTGCATTTTCAGTTTTGTTATTACAGAGAAAGGGCCAGAAAATCCGCGTTACTAGGTCTCGTTAATACTTGATGCAAAAACTTAAATGCTTAATGGATGTTGAGATATAAATCATCTGTTAATTCCTAGTTCTTGAATAATAGCAGCTCCTCCTGTCGCCCATAAATACCCAAATTGTCCGGGAAAAGCACTGTGGCAGGCAGTGGAAATCCGCATTGAAGTAGTGTAAAGAGGAGGAGACACTGCCGAAATAATGTGGTACCTAAAATGAAATTCAGGGAAATTTAGAGGTTTTTTTTTTATTATTATTTTTTAAATATGTAACGTGATATGATTTTTTTTTTTTTTTTTTTTTTTTTAATATATTACGTGATATGGAAAAAAGTTTTTTATTTATTTATTTATTTTACTTTATTTTATTTTTTTATTCATTTACACGTAATAAGTAACGAAATGGGCAAAGCCTACGGTCATAAACAAATGCAGTGAAATTCTAACGACATCTTCATCATTACAATTAGGTGTAAACAAATCTTATTCTAATTGCATTTTAATTAAAATTTAAATCTTCTTTTCAAATTTATGCACAAGTTCTAACTTTAATCATAAAACATATACAACATCAGAACCAGATACGTTTAATTTCATCCTTCTCTGCTCAAATTTAAAGGCACAAATTTCTGCCGTTTATCAGTAGATTTTTGAGATGAGTATCACAAATGACTAATTTCCTCCGACTCAAATCTCTAAATTTTATTATAAAGAGAGAAATATTTAAATTTTCGTACCATTTACAGTTTATTACAGTTAAAATGTGTAGAAACAGTCTGGAAGATGCCAACTTTTCGATTATCAAAACACATTTATATTGTAAAACAACATATTTCATTAACAGTTATATAGTGAAATGCCTAATCTGAATATACGTAACTGTTATAATAAATGTGCAGTGAGTAATTTTTCTAAAAAGAATGCAAACTAAATTTTAATTCATGATTTAAGAAGGTTTGCATGCACTTTAACAATTTAAATCTTAAGATTTAAATTTTAAGTAATTTTGAAATGCATTTTAATATTCATAACGAGAATATAAAATGGAAATTTAAAATTTCAATAAATTAATTAAATTTTACCCTAAAGAATATCATTCGATATTAAACATGTAAAATTGTTCTAATTATAAAACTATCCGAGTCTTTAACAGTTTATTTTTTTAACCCTTTCACTGACCCCCAATATTGCTCGCCATCTGTTGCCTGTTTTTATAACTAATCACTAGCAAAGGTTGGTTGGTTGTAGGATCTAAGGCCGATTGACTCCTGATGTGTCCTAGGCCTAGAGGGGGAATGCCCTCCGTGGGGGTCTTTCTAAGGGGTCCTAGCCCGTATTTACGCGAGTTTCGGAGGAAACCACGGAAAACTCCGAACGGCTAGGTCGATGAGCGCGACCTGGGATCGAACCCGGCACCTCCCATCTACCAGCTTTGAGCGCAGAACCGCTCGGCCGCTGGTGGGCCCACTAGCAAAGGATGTGGCTTAGTTGCCACACAGCTGGTGACATCATGAGTGAGATTGAGCAAACACTGGAAACGAGTTATATCGTCAGTGGCAAGTTATGGCAAGCAGACGACTGACGATATAATTCGTCAGTGGCAGGGAAAGGATTAATCTATATAAATAAAGAGAAGTGTCTCTGTGTGTGTGTGTCTGTGTATCTGTGTGTCTGTGTGTGTATCTGCGCTCTTGTGATCACACTACTGATCGCAGAGCTTCCAAATTTGGCATATAGGTACCTGGGACCCTGAAGGTGTGCACCTCATCGAGATTTTTTCGAATTTCGAATTTGAATTTTTTAAATTAACGTTTTTTCGATTTTAAATATTGGTTTTAATGCTTCATTTTTCACGGATTTATTCTTTTGCTTCAATCGCCCGCGTATCTTAGCAACGGCTATTACGCAACTTATTTTTATTTAATACATTCATTTGAAGGCGATTTTTTTTTTTTTTTTTTTTGTTATATTTATTGAAAATAAAATCGTAATGCAGCAGAAAAAATTTAGTATAATTAGTTTTAAATTTAATAACGTATTTATAACAGCTATGTTTAATTTTTTATAGTAGAACAACTTCTTATTTTTCATTTTGTAATTAATTCCTTTAAAAGAAAAAACTATTATTTATTAATTTTTTTTATTTGCAGTATTTATCGGGGAAAATGGTTGTATATACGTAGTAAAAAGGATTAAATTGATTAAAATTTATTTGTTTATATATTATATTTATTTTTTAATCACATTTTATTTATTTATTTATTTATTTATTTTTTAATTATTGTTACATTGGTCGGAATCAAATCGTAATAAAGTGTAAATAGCATGGGCTATAAAATACATGGTTCAAAACTAAAATATTTAATAGATGCTGAGATACAGTCATCTTTAAAATCGTAGCAGATCCCCCCTGTCGTCGATATATATCCAGATTGAAGTGCCCGGAAAAATCTTTCTGCAGGCATGGGAAACCTAGACCTGATACAGTGCGGGCGGGAAAAGAGCTGCCGTAGACAGCGGGTACCCGAAGCGAGGTTTGGAGCAATTTCAGTATCTTTTCTTTTCTTTTAGTTTTTTTTTTTTTTTTTTTTTAGTTAATGTGGTGTAAAAAAATAAATATTAATTCAATTCTTTCGAAAATTCATTTAAATATAGTGACCAGCGAAGCGGGCGTAGCGTGCTAGTTAACTAATAAAAGCTTCGTTCTTGAAAAATCTAAGAGAATTTTTAATGGAGAAATAGATATTTCGCTACTGTAAAGTAGTAAAAAGCACATTAAAAATTGGCATAAATGTCAAAGAATGAAAGCTTTGTAAACAAACTTTATAAAGTGTTACAATGCGCGGCAATTGTTTTGGGTAGAAATAATTAAGTACAATATGATACTTCATCAGCGGCAAAACATTACAGCACAAGCGCAGTTTGAAAGCCGTAACTAAAAAATTAAATAAATAAATAAAAATAAAATAAAATAAAATAAAATAAATAAATTATAGAAAAAGCGTAAGATAAAAAAGAATGAATATATATATATATATATATATATATATATTATTCTGACGTCGATTATATTCAATAGATGTTAACAAAGTAATCAAAAGGGGAAGACGTATAGTAGAATAAAATTAAATGTAAAAAGGAAAAAAAATACTTTATTAAATTTTATTAATAATTAGACAGTATAATTTTTTATTTCACGCAAGAAGAAGTTTCAATGTATTTTTAAAATAAGTTTTGTATATAATAAGATTTTAGTTATGATTCCAATATATGTAAAATTTTATTTTTATGGAAAACCTGAATAATTTAAAATTTTATTTTTATGTAAAATTTTAATAAATTTTATTTTTCAAGCTTTTTGTATCCAGTGTTCGTTATATTAATGATGAATCAGTGTTCACTGCTGTCAACTGTTACAACTGTTACGGTTTTTTGACACTAGTACCTTTTATAGAAAATTTTTATAAGATTTTCTAGCTAGCAGTTTTCTATGAATAAATAAGAAAAAAAATATATAAAAATTGCCGGTGTCAAAAAATCGTAACAGATGGCAGTTATGAGTGAGTATACATTTGCGCGATTGGTTTACAGCCAAAAGTTAAATAATTTAGAATAAAACAAACATGTGTTTAATTTTAACTTATAAGTATGTTTATTATAACAGAAAGTCAAAAAAAAAAGTTTACTAATTTACAGAAATTTGTTTTTCATTTGAATGGAAAACATTAATAACTCAAATGTGTCTTTTAAATAAAACTATCTCATATTTTATTTCTAATTTATTATTCATCATAGTATATAACTATATTTATTTTCTACATAACCTCATTTTACTAAATATTCTTTTATTTCCACATCAACTACCATTAATTAAATTAATAATTACTTTTTATGCGATTAACTTTTAAAAGAGCGTTGCCATCAAACAATTTCAAATAACATTTTCAGAACTTTCAGAGCATGATACATTTTTTATGGTAGTATTAATAAAGCCAGTTCATTATCTATACTTATTTTAAGGCGTTTATATCATTTAGACACCTTTTGTGTAAGGATTATTAATGATCCTAAAAAACAAACAGTATCATTAGTCACCTTTTTACATTAATATCTCCCGAAAGATCCTGTATTATTCATTAACTATTACCATTAATAACAGTGATCTCGCATTTTGCTGAAAAGCAAGATTTATTAACCTATCTTTTCAGCCTAATCTATTTCGGAAAAGAATGAAAATTCGCCTTTTATTTCTTTTATCCGGCTTTAACAATATCGATTATCATTTTCCGAAGCATTTATCGATTCACGATGAAAATAACTTCGTGGTGTGGAGAATCGATTTCTTAATCGTGATTAAGGGATTAATTGTTATCGGGTTTCAAAGTCATGCGAAACTGAATTGTTTTATTTTTCTACAAATCGTTCTTTTTGGTATTTCACAAATATTTGTATTTGAGAAAAGATAACTTGGATGGTAGTTTTTCTATAATGTGGTAAATAGTAAAATGTTATAAAACTTAGTGATTGCTCGCATTTCTTGCTTTTTTTTTTTTTTTTTTTTTTTTTTTTGTCATGTTATTTTTAAAAAGTAATTCTAACACCACAGTTCTAAAAATTTTAACCGAAAACTACTGGTAATCATTTCTCTTGAATCTTATGTAAAATTACAGAGGGAAGAAAACGGAATTGTTAAAAAGTGTATGTTATATATGCATTTTAGTAATTAATATTAATATTAATTAATTATTGGTGAGACTAACAGCCTTTTGCAAAAGTTTAAGAGCAGAAACCAATTTTCAGTATTTTAACACACACATCATTTGCGCAGATTATTGTGTCATCTCATGTGCTGATTGCATCAGACGCATTCTACTGCTATAAATAAAGATGCCCGGCACGTTTATTGCCAGTTATTTATTGCATTTTGTCGTAGACAGTGCTGTTGTGTAATTATTGTAATGGGTGAAAAACCTTCACTTGCTGTTACAAAAAGGTGAGAAATATTGACCCTGCATAAAATTGGATTTTCGGAACGTCAAATAAGTGCGAGGGTGAATGTGAGCAAGATAGCTGTGCACCAAGCTATTAGTAAATTTAAAATTTTGGGAAAATTTGTGGACCTTAAGAATCGTTTCTTTTTCCTACTTGGAGTAAGTCGAGGTTTCCTTGCAGGTTTATGGGATGATAAACCAAAATCTTTGGCCAAATGTCTTGAAATAGTACTCAAACTGACGTTGGTGCCTTTTGCAGCCGGGGAATGTCTAATCGTATTGCAGGAGGTTCTTGGATCTCGTACGGCCATCTTTCTTATCACATGATCATCATGTGCTCTCGTTTTTCTAGGGCGACCGCTTCTCTTAAGGTCCACAAATTTTCCCGGAATTTTAAATTTACTAATAGTTTAATGCACAGCTGTCTTGCTCACATTTATCCCCGAACTTATTTGATGTTCAAAAAATCCAATCTTATGCAGGGTCCATATTTCTGACCTTTTTGTAACAGTAAGTGAAGGTTTTTTTACCCATTACAATAATTACACAACTGTATACGAGAAAATCCAATAAACAACAGGCGATGAACGTGCCGGGCACCTTTATTTATAGCAGCAGAATGCGTCTGATGCAATCAGCACATGAGATGACGCAATAATCTGCGTAAGTGATGCAATGTGTTAAAATACTGAAAATCGTCTACTGGTCTTAAACTTTTGCAAATGACCGTATTTGTGATTTAAAATGCTTTTTCTAAAACAGAAATATTTCGTTTTTAATTTTTATTGATAATGAAATAATAAAAATAGGTAAAAACAGAGAATAAAGATTGAGTATCTCGATTATTTATTTTTAATTAAGAATTACATTACATTTAAAGAGACTTTGGTTCTACACCTCGATAAATTTGCAGAAATGTTTTACAGTGCAGCTCTAGTACATCCTGAGAATTTCCATTGGATGTAATTTTAACCTTAGAATATCCTGAAAATATCCTGAGGAAAAGATAAGATTTTAGGGAAACCCTTTCTTTCTTCCCATGTTATGCTATGGGATTTTCGATACTTCGTTATATAAAAATATCTCATTCAAAAATGGGATTTTCGAATTCTGTTTTTTGAATGTTACTTTTTGAGTATGTGGCTTTTTAGCTTAGTGAGCAATTTAAAATAATAATAACAATAATAATTTAAATATCTCTTTTAAGGATTAAAAATTAGAGTAATAGGTTTTTGTAATAAAAATTTATATTACATTTATTTATTTATTTAATTATTTAATTGGACACTAAGATAAAAGTTGACATGTTCAAAGAGTGTAATTCAAAAAACAGAATTCAAAAAACTTCATTTTTTAAAAAGATATCTTAACAATGCAAAAAATCTCATAAGATTACACAGGGAGGGAGAAAGGGTAAAGCTAACTCGTTTATAACCTCAAGAAACATTGATGGTGATTTTAGGTTTAAATCCGATTGTTTACGCTAAAAATCTTGGTCTGGATGAGATGCCTTCTGTGACGGTCTTTCTAAGGGGTAATAGTCCGTAATCATGCGAATTTCTTCCGTTTCATGTTATCCTATATAATTTTTGATTCGTTATTTTATAAGTTTATTTCACTCAAAAATAAAATTGCCAAGGGTTTTTCTTTTTTTTTTTTTTTTTTTTTTTTTTTTTTTTTTATGTTACTCTTTGATCCCATCACTTTTTATCTTACAAGGAAACATTCAAAAGGTGTCGTCTTCAAAAAATATTGAGAAAAATATATATGATTCTACTCTTCATAAAACACAAGAAAGTGAAAAAATTATCGGTTGAAATGAATTACAGCGACCACAAAAAATTATCAAAATTAAGCATTTTTGGCGATTTCACACTGTTAGGCGATTGATTTTGAGTACTTGGCGGAGAAGCAAAAGACGAATCTGTTCGTACACGGCAATCTCGGTGCTAGCGAACTTATCACTTAACAGCACTAAATCACCAAAAATGCTTAATTTTGATAATTTTTTGTGGTCGCTGTAATTCATTTCAGCCGATAATTTTTTCACTGTCTGGTGTTTCATGAAGAGTAGAATCACATATATATATATATATATATATTTTCAATATTTTTTGAAGACGACACCTTTTGAATGTTTCCTTGTTAGTGAGCATTTATTATTATTAGCATTATTATTTATTTAAATATCTCTTTTAGGAATTGAAAAAAATTAGAGTAATACATTTATTAATGAATAAAATTTTTATTTATTTATTTATCTTTTTTTTTTTCAAAAAATTGGTCACTTATATAAAAGGCGACATGTTAAAAAGTATAAAAAAAGAAAAAAAAAAAAAAAAAAAAAAACAAGATTCTAAAAATTTTATTTTTGAAGGAGATATCTTTATAATAAAGCAACAAAAATTCCATAGGTTAACTTGGGAAGAAAGAAAGAGGGAATCTGACAGATTCGCTACCTAAAGAAACGAAGGTGGTGGTAGTGCGTTTAAATCTAGTTGCCTAAGAGGCGAGAAATAAGTGCCTTCAGTTAGGGTCTCTCTAAGGTGTCCTATGTGATAATCATCCGAGTTTTGGAGAATACAAAAGAAAAATATTAATGACTAACGTGATCTGGATTCGAACCTTGCTTTTTGTAGGGCACATGAAAGGAGAAACTTTCTTTTCCAATAATCGGAGTGCTTGTTTGTCTTCCATACTTATAGGCGAGTGCGTATATATTTTAAAGATATTTTAGATAGAAAATTATTCATCATTGTGTTTTTTTTTCTTTTTTTTTTTTTTTTTTTTTCACTGAAGAAAACATAATAATCACTCAGTGAATAAAATTGGAACTAAGAAATAGAAATAATGATTATTTAACTGCAATATATAAAGTTCATTTTCTGCTTATTTTTTAAATTTATTTGTTTTTAAAAATTTAGAACATCCCAATTAACGATGCCACATATAAACTGCGAACAATCATATGATTTGCCTAATTTGCGAATTAATTTTCAATTGTTCGTTATTTCTCGTTATTGTAAAATGTTAAAAACACGTAAAACATATGAAAATTTCTTTTGATCAATTTCTATTCCTCTTCCATAATGTATTCAAATAATTTTGCATGGATTTAAAATAGCAATTATTAACGCTAAATGTTTAAAAGAAAGATTATTTAGTTCATTCTAATCATGTGTGTTAATTACATTTGGTTTTGTGAAGTAATAAATATATTAAAATATGCTTTAAAGAACTATTTCTCATAGACCATAATGTATCAAAATTCGTTTGGGAACCTCTGTACACAAACTAATAGCGTTATTTAGGGAAGACTGGGGTACAATGGACCACTCCCTATAACTGTATTTATTTATTTGTTTTTATGGCTCGTATTTTGGTAGATAGATCGGAGCACGGCAGTGATGAAACTTAGCCAGCAATTTCATGCCTAACTGACAATTTAGCCATTTTATTCGCGAAATTTAGTTTACGGGAGCCAAAAGTGAATATTTTGAGTTAAACATTTTTTCTTTTCATCATTCAAGTATTATTATCTAGAAGATGTCATTTAGCAAAATAAAGAGCTAATGTTGTCTATTATTACATTTAATCTCATATATTTTTTTAAAGGTATTTCTTGTTATTATTATTATTATTATTATTATTTAAACATTTGCTGACAGAGGTCCACACGGGGTACAATGGACCATAGTCATTTACCCCATATTTCTGTCTTAATAAACTGATTTACGAAATCTACATTTTTGAAGTGTTAGCTATAAATTATACTTATAAATTTCATAGTTAACCTTAATTAGATCTATTATGTCTTCAAAGATGAATAAGAAAGCAATTTACTTTGAGGTTTCTTCTTATTTATTTTTAATAACCATTCAATTACTTTTGTATTCTTATATTTTTACAAATATCATACAGCTACAACAAACTGAATTAAATAATGCAATTAAAAAATAATCATACAAATAAATTTGACGAAAAGGATGGTTTTACATTTTGTTGGTTTAATCACAAAAATAAAATATAATGATACTGTTTCCGGAGAGTGTTGATATATCTCTTGTAAATTTTCAAGCTATTGTAATGATGAGTCTTTAAGACCCTACAACTTCACAAGAAAGCAGCAGACTTTCAGTAACACAAAAATCGTTTTGTGTATCATTTTCTAATTTCAATGTTCATTAATTTACATTATATGTATGAACCGAAGACATAAATAAACAAATATGGTATATTCTACATTTTATACTATTAAAAATGCACTACATTCGTATATTTTTTAAATTTGACCTGTGGTCCATAGTACCCCGTGCCATGGATCATTGTACCCCGGAGTCATGGTACAATGGTCTATTTCGTCTGTTGCTATTAAAAAATTTATTTTAAAACAAGTAAACATAATTATTTCTTTTGATTGAGTGCAACATAAAACCCAATATATAGGTAATATGCACACATATTTTCAATAGCGAGAAATCATTACTTTGTGAGTAAACAATTAACATTTCCAAAATTAGTCCATTGTACACCAGTCTCCCCTATACCATTTTATGAAACACATTATACCAGAATAAACTTACATAAGCTCTAGAGCACTTTAAAATTATTTCCGAGATGGAAAAGTCATGCAACCTAACAAACAGTTTCAATTTTTCTGTAAGATATGTTAAAATAATAATAATAATAATAATAATAATAATAATAATGAAATCAAAAAAAAATCAATTATACTTTTTTCTATGTTTTTCGTTTCTGTTTGAGTAGCCCATAGACCATAATGTATCAAAATTATTTGTGAACTTCTGTACCCAAACTAGTATCATTATTTGTACAATTTTCAATATGAAAAATACTATATCAGAATAACATACATTAATTTTAAGGCATTCTAAAATTATTTACTGTACTTTGGACAATCAGGCGAACCCATGAACACTTTCAAATTTTCTGAAAAATGTTTAAAAAATAAATAAATAAATTAATAAAGGAAAAGTTATCAAGTACATATATTTTACTCTATTTCTTACTTCTGTCTGAGTAATCATTCTGCACAATAAGAGATTTAAAGTGAAGAATAATAAATTCCTCTCTATGATAAATATCTGAAAACGTGGGTGAACATCACACTTGAAGTCCATAATGTATCAAAATTATTTGTGAACTTCTGTACATAAACTAGTATCATTATTTGTACAACTTTCAATATGAAAAATACTATATCAGAATAACATATATTAATTTTAAGGCATTCTAAAATTATTTACGGTACTCTGGACAATCAGGCGAACCCACGAACACTTCCAAATTTTCTGAAAAATATTAAAAAAAAAATAAATAAATAAATAAATAAATAAAGGAAAAGTTATCAAGTATATATTTTACTCTATTTCTTACTTCTGTCTGAGTAACCATTCTGCACAATAAGAGATTTAAAGTGAAGAATAATAAATTCCTCTCTATGATAAATATCTGCAAACGTAGATGAACATCACACTTGAAGAAAGATTCTGCTCACATTCAGAAGCTTAAAACATTCAACGACAAACTCTATTCCGAAAGTATTAGAACTATCTTCTGGATTTCAATTGAAATGCCTACGTATTCGGAATAATTAAGTACATCTCTCGAAAACCCAACTCCCTTTTATGATGGTTCATGGAACATCATCCGCCGGAACTCCAGCTGACTGGATTTAATTACTTCTTAATTGGAAATTTAATTTCGCACTTACGGTCACTAAAACTTCTACCTGCCTTTAATTCAGATTACCTCTTCCGTCAAATAATGATATAGAAGTTCACTTCCATGCCTATTTTTTTTTTTTTTTTGCACGTAAAGTATTCGAGTATTGTTTTTTGGATAAGCTTAACATTCAGCTGTTCATTAGAAAAAAATTCATTAAAAGAATATGAGTATCTGGAAGTTTTTTCACATATGGTAGAAGAATGTTCATTATGCATATAAACTTTTCGCATTCGAAAATTTAATTTTGCACTCACAATAAGAAAAAGGTTCGCTAACATACAATACAATTATTAACGGTGATATCTACTTTTAATTTTTTTTTTTTTTTTTTTTAAATAAGGATTTTAAGTTTTTTTTTTTTTTTTTTTTTTTTGCTAAAGATCTGTTTTGAGTAATGTTATTGAGGAATATTTTTTCAATGTGTTTATTGTTAATATAGTATTAAATAAAAAATCTTACTAAATAACCGATTTATAAAAGTAGCATAACAGTTTTTAAACATCGTATCTTATTAAACATATAATCCTACATTTCGCATGCAACAAGAATGAAAAATCATTCAGTACGCACTGATTTATTAACATTTTCAACAGTAAGTACTCAGTAACATTTTCAACAGTAAATTAATTCGTTTAACCTTTAATGTTTTTTGCCTACAGTCGGTAACAAAAGTGTCCGAACACTAGCAAAAATTCCTACGTAAAAAAAAAGTAGAGTTAATACAGTTTTTTTTCAATAAATCCTTGTCGAATCCTGTTCTTAGACTGACTAAAAACAGGATTCGACAAGGATTTATTGAACAAAACAGTATTAACTCTACTTTTTTTACATGGGAATTTTTACTAGTGTTCGGACACTTTTGTTACCGACTGTACGTTATTACACGAAGCACAGGTAGAAGAACCGAAAATCAGAAAGATGGTGTAATTGAACTCATAATCACCCTTAAACATTGTTGGGAAGTGTTAAAAATGCTTAACACAAACGGAAATGCTATTCCATCAATTTTAAATTACAGCACTTAATGTATCTGAATATTTTTTGTAGAACTGTAAATCTGAAAGCGGAGCATACCGTATTCAATACAAAACTTTTTTTTAGCATATTAACAATAAATGTATACACAAAATATGTATATTTCATTTTGATTTTTGCAATAAAAAGTTAAATAAATGGAATTTATAAAAACGCCTTTCCTAAAACGCAATGCATTGGCATTTTTTGTGTGTCCCTGTACACAAACAACTCATAGCGAGCTTTTTTATCACATTTTAAATAGTTAAAATTAAAAACTTCTGAAAGCTTAAAATTTGTAATGACTTCACGTGTAAACATATTAAAAAAAGTATAAAATCACTTTTAAAACATGTATCTTATATACATATATATATATATATATATATATATATATATATATTATTATAATCAAACAGAAAGCTTTTTGCTATTATTAAAATAGCATCTTCAGGTGTTGTTAATTAACTGCAGAGTAGACAGCATTATATACTGGAGAAGTTCAATACAGTTACAGTTAAAAAATAAGTCTTGTAAAAATCACGAGTCATTTAAGATCACTTGGCGCCACACTAGGGTTATACTACAACAAGTTCTGTAGAAAAACGTTGACGCATAAAAAGATTCTGGTGCGACTTTTTGTGAACTGGACCTTCTTTTTATGTATCAACGTTTTTCTACAGAACTTGCTGCATAACCCTAGTGTGATGCCAAGTGATTTTAAATGACTCGGGATTTTTACAAGACTTATTTTTTAACTGTAACTGTATTGAACTTCTCCAGTATATAATGCTGTCTACTCTGCTGTTAATTAACAACACCTGAAGACGCTATTTCAATAATAGCGAAAAACTTTGTGTTTGATTTTAATATATATATATATATATATAAATAAGAGTTTTAAAAATGATTTATTTATACTTTTTTTAACATTTTAAATAGGCAACATTCAATAGTGAACTTGAATGTCAAATATCATTTTTAACAAATTCTGAAAGTATTTACGGACCCTGAAAGCAAACAGACAGACATATCTTAATCATTAAATCATATTCACACTTAAGAACTGCTAGAAAGTGTTAAAGATACTTAGTGTAAATGAAAATGCAATTCCATCTTATTACCAATAATAGTCTTTAATGTAACAGATTATTTTTGTGTGTTCTTGTAAGTCTAAATGCTAATCATACTATATTTTATAAAAAGCATTCTTTTGTGCATACGACTATGAATTCAATAAGAAATATCCGACAGTAAATTTAAATAACCCATTTCAATTTCATCAACACGTTGAGAGCCATGTCAGCCATTGGTTGCTGACAGCGTCAAATATGATATAAAACTAAATATATTATACTGTTTTAAGTAATTATTTAAAATTTGCTTAATTTTTATTTATTACAGGATAATATCATTAAGGAATTTTAATGGATTTTATTAAGAATTCGAGCGGCGCTCAACGTGTTAAGAGTTGTGCAAAGTAAAGTTATTAAAACATAGTTTATAAAAATACTTCTCATAGAACGCGATACTTCGGAATGCTGTCAGATGTCCCTGTACAAAAACCATTGGTGATACTTAGACGGCTCATTGTAGAAGTGGCGTAACTCTATATTTTTTAAATATGTATATTTTTGCTCAGTTGTATCATAATTAGTCACACCTTTCATTATAAAAGTTAAGAAACTCCAATAATTGCATTAAAATCTCTTAAATGGCATTACTTGTTTTTTCCAGAAAACTAAAACTTCTAAATATTCATAATAAAAATGAAGTTTCTATGTTACTTCAAATTATTTTCATTATAATTTATAAATTCTTATAACTCGGATTTGTATTAAACACTAAAAATCGATAACACTTACTGAATCGACTGTTTTTCCTACGCATAAATTTGCTAAAATCTCGCTATTTCAAAATCCATTTACAAACAGATAATTCACTTTTACAATGAATGAACCATTTACTCCATTTTCAATAGGGAATGCATTCGATAGTCAATTTGAATAACATATTCTAATTTCATTAGAACTTGTGTAAAGTAAAGTTATTAAAATACGTTTTATAGAAATACCTGTCATACAACGCAATGCTTTGGAAAAGTTTCGGCTATCTCTGTACGCAAACCAGTGGTGGTGTTTATTCCATTTTCAGCTTTCAATAGGGAACTTTTGATAATGAATTTTAATAGCATATATGTTTCATGAAATTTCATCAATATTTACGGGATTTAGAGCGCTAACAGACAAACAAACCGAAGTCATAAACACTTTTTAACTTTATTGGAGAGTGTTAAAAAGGGGAAAAGGAAAAAGAAAAGAAAAGAAAAGAAAAAGAAAGCAAGATTCAAATTTTTAGTTATTTGGTGACCTGTACTAGTAAGCAGGGCCAAAATGATTAAACTTGGAACCAAAATATGCGTTGCAGCTTAATTTGCTAAATTAGCCCTATGTTTGCTGAAACGTTGAACAATTATTTTTAACAGTGCGAGATATATTAATAATACATTTAGTTTTACTTTCTGTTTAACACTTTCCAAGAAGATTGAAAAGTGTTAATGACTTCGGTTTGTCTGTCTGTCTCTCCGTTTGTCTTGTCTGTCCGTGTGTCTGCGCTCTAACTCCCGCAAATATTCATGAAAATTCTTGAAGCAGATATATGTCATTCAAGTTCACTATAGGATGTTTTCTATTGAAAATAGAGTAAATATCCCTATTGGTTTGTGAACAGGGACAACCAAAAGTATTCTGAAGCATTGAGCTGTATGACAAGTATTTCTATAAAACATATTTTAATAACTTTACTTTACACAAATTCTAATGAAATTAGAATATGTTATTCAAATTGACTATCGGGATGTTCCCTATTGAAAATTGAGTAAATGGGTCATTCATTGTACAAGTGAATTATCTCCTTGTAAATGGATTTTGAAATAATCCGCTTTTTGCAAATTCTATAAGAGGTATTTCTATAATCCATATTTCAATGCCGTTAATTTATACAAATCTTAATGAAACAAAATACGTTATTCAAGTTTACTATTGGATGTTTTCTACGGAAAATAGAGTTAATACCACCAATGATTTGTGTACAGGGACCCCGAAAGTGTTCCAAATCATTACGTTCTAAGAGAGGTATTTCTATGAACCATATTTTAATAATTTCATATTTTACAAATATTAATGAAACTGAAATATGCTATTCATATGCACAAAAGAAGGCTTCCTATAGAATATAGTATGATAAGTATTAACATTTATAGGGCCGCACAAAAATATTCCTTTGCATTAAGATCTATTATTGGAAATTTGCTGAATTGCATTTTCGGTTACATTAATCGTTTGTAACACTTTCTAACAATTTTTTTAGTATGAATATGATTTGAATAGTGTGTCTGTCTGTCCGTCTGTCTACTGCCCCACCTTCAGCATCCGTAAGTATTTTCAGAATTTCTTTAAAATGATACATGTTATTCATATTAACTATTGAATTGTCCTTAATGAGAATGGTATTTAGAGGCCCTTTACAACTGGTTTTGTGTACAGTGACACCCAAAAAATTTTCAATGTATTATGTCTAAGGAGAGAGATTGTTATAAAGCACATTTAAATAACTGTCTACTGCAATAATCCTATTCAAATTGACATTTATTTTTAATAAGTTATAATAATTTTTGTACAGAATATGATATGCTTAAGCGTCAGATTTGCAGGGCTTTACTAAAATATTCAAATACATTAATGGCTGCAATTAGAATACAAGGGCTACGTTTTCTTTTGTTCTCTTTTTAACTTTTTTTGAACAATGTTTAAGAAGGATTTGGAATTCCATTAGTCTGTCTGTATGCCTTTCAGAACTACTGTCTGCCCGTTGTGTGATTATGTAGGCAAAGAGTATTGAAAGTTATACGGTACAAGAATTACGTACATTTGGAAAATCTTAATAGTCAATGTGTACCGCATGATTTTTCGTTCTTTTTTAAATCTGCATTGACTCCACTCGAGTTTGCTAAAATTCAGTAATTGATGGGTGTTTAAATTAATTTATCTCAGAGAATAATCAGTTAATTTAAAAAAAGGAAAATGTAATATTTTATTTGGGTATTTCACCAGAGGTTTGTATGTTTGTAACGTACTTCTGAATATCTCTGTAAGAAAAATATAAATCGTCAGCTTTTAACTTACAATTTCCAAAAACAACCACTATGTAGCAAAATTATGAAATATTTATCGGTTTTAAATAATCATCCCATTTTAAATAATTTAATAGACTTCTGATATTAACCCCTTTATGAAACGTAATATGTTTAAATTCTTTCTTGCTTCACGGTAAAAAAAAAAAAAAAAAAAAAATATATATATATATATATATATATATATATATACATATATATATATATATATATATATATATATGTGTGTGTATATATATATCAGTACAAAAAACCCTTAACGGGTTAAAAGTTTGTGACGCCGCTACTTTATGGCTATAAGAATTTGAAATATGAGTCTTAAAAATAATGATATCAAATTTTAAGTGACGCTTTGCAATTAGTTAAAATATACATAGATTTTCTTATTTGATCATTTACTTTCTACTTTTATTTATATTTATAATGCAAGCATAATATTTTTAGCTTCAAGATCAGACAGATATATAAAATACACTCACCGATGCTTTTTCATTTACATTTCAAATTCAAAATAACAGTTTTAAAAGGAATAATATAAAAATTCCAGTGGCGCCTCGGTGTTATTTTAAAAGATTTGTTTTTAGATTCCACTAAAACTGCTTTTGTTTTGTCTAATAAAGTATATTTACATATTGAAACAGTGCTTTTAATTTTCAAATATACTGCCAAATAATTATACTTTCACTGAGTTTGCATTATAAATTAAAATTATTTATTTCAATAAATTGATTTATCTTTTGCATCACGCTATCCAAAACATAGTATATCATAGTATCCAACTGAGTGAAAATTTGCGCAAAGAGGTAGTGTGACGTAAAGAAAACATTTACACAGATTTTACTTGCAGTTTTGGATAGCGTGACGCAAAAGATAAATCAATTTATTGAAATAAATAATTTTAATTTATAATGCAAACTCAGTGAAAGTATAATTATTTGGCAGTATATTTGAAAATTAAAAGCACTGTTTCAATATGTAAATATACTTTATTAGACAAAACAAAAGTAGTTTTAGTGGAATCTAAAAACAAATCTTTTAAAATAACACCGAGGCGCCACTGGAATTTTTATATTATTCCTTTTAAAACTATTATTTTGAATTTGAAATGTAAATGAAAAAGCATCGGTGAGTGTATTTTATATATCTGTCTGATCTTGAAGCTAAAAATATTATGCTTGCATTATAAATATAAATAAAAGTAGAAAGTAAATGATCAAATAAGAAAATCTATGTATATTTTAACTAATTGCAAAGCGTCACTTAAAATTTGATATCATTATTTTTAAGACTCATATTTCAAATTCTTATAGCCATAAAGTAGCGGCATCACAAACTTTTAACCCGATAAGGGTTTTTTGTACTGATATCATTACTTTTTAGGGGTTATTGATCAAAAAATAAAAACAAGTCCTTCTGGCTCCTAGGAAGGGTGAACTGATTTATTTTTTATTATGAAGTTGCCACCATTTTTTTTTTTTTTTCAAGATGGCAGCTACAATTTATTAATGGACTTCATGGATTTATTAATGAAGGCTTGTATATATGGAGTTTTAAGCAAATCGGTTCATAAAACTTTCTAATGTAAATTTGAATTTTTCAGTGGGCTGGCACAGGGAAACAAGAGGGTAGATTAAGTTGGCAAATGAACATAACAAATACATTTCTGAGAAAAATCCAGACTACAAATTTAGTTTGAATTAATTCAGTATTTCAAACGTTATCATGCTGACAAATTTTCAAGTAGCCTGCCACTTGGAAACAAAATGGAGAAGCTTCGCACTAGAAAAAAATATTGAGTGGGATTCTCAAACTCATTAAAATAATAATAACAATAATAAGTGGGAAATTTCAAATTTAAGTTAGAATTACGTAATTTACATTTTGCAAGTTTCTTTTTAAAGAATTACAAATGCAAATTAAACAATTAAAAAAAAAAAAAAAGAAATCAAATTAATGTTAAAAATGGAAACTTATTTATTTTCTTTTCCCTTTTGAGACTAAGTATAGATACTGCTCCAATATTCACAATTTTAAATTTTCATCAAAAGTGCAGGTAAAAATTATTTCATAAAAATATTTAGTGGAAGAAAATAGACAAAATATAAATTAAGCTCTACATTTCTATAATTTTAAAAATAAGATAAAATCATTTGGAGAAAAAATTTATGGAAAATACAAGTTAAGCTGAAGTTCATACAAGTTAAGTAAAATACAAGTTAAGCTTAAGTTTTATGGAAAATACAAGTTATATATATATTTCTTTTTAAAAATTAAAAATCTCTTTTTAAAATACAGTTAGAGTTTATTCATATATTTACTTTTCAGACTTTAAAATGATACACATTTTAAATATTAACATAATCAAACTAATTTTTTTTTATTATTATTATTATTTAAAGCAATAATGGCTAGGGGATGAAAAAGGGGATAAATACGCGGTATATTAAAAAAAAAAAAAAAAAATTAAAATTAAAATAGAATTAAAATTCATGAAAAATGTGTCAAATATAGCAATTATTGAAAAACACATCAAAATAAATAAATAACATCTTTACTTTGAAATCAATAATAGTTTATTTAAAAAATATAATTCTCTCTTTCTTTCTTTTTTTTTTAATTAATTATTTTCTGCATGAAAAATTCCATTTCATAAATATATTTACAACAACGATAAAAAAAAAAAAAAAAAAACTCCTTTAATTTTAAATAGTATTTCTACATGTTTCTAAGCAATTAAAAGTGCCCCCCCCCTTTTTTTTTAAGAAAAATAAATAAAATATAGGAATGTATATGGTTTCAATATAAGTTACGAGATGGCGCCACTAGATGGCCAAATTATTACCTTCATGATAAAACAATATACATTCCGATATTTAAACTATTTTTCTTAAAAAAAAAAATCACTTTTAATTGCTTAGAAACATGTAGAAATAATTATTTAAAATTAAAGGAGGGTTTTTTGTTTATTGTAGTTGTAAATATATTTATGAAATGGAATTTTTCATGCAGAAATTAATTAATTAAAAAAAAAAAAAGAAAGAAAGAAAGAAAGAGAGAATTATATTTTTTAAATAAATTATTATGGGATTCAAAGTAAAGATATTAATATTTAAAATATGTATCACTTTAAAGTCTGAAAAGTGAATATATGAATAAACTTTAACTGTATTTTGAAAAGAGATTTTTAATTTTTAAAAAGAAATATATACATATATATATATTTGCAAAAGTGTATGTTTTAATTTAAAATAAAATCAAAAGATGGCGCCAAAACTGCATTTGCTGTTTTTTCCTATTCCCTGTGCGGAAGGTTACATGAATAGGAATAGCAAATGATTGAGCTACTACAAAATCGATGTTTATGAATTATTAAAAATTTTTTGCTTTAAAAAATTGTAAATTCATCATTATTATGATAAAATGGAATGTCTAAAATTACAAAATACTTCCTTATTTAAAATGTTATCTAAATACTTTTTTGACTAAATATGAAATTTTAAATTCAAAAATATCTTTTTCATAGCAGAAGAGAAAATATATTTAAGTGAATTTGACTTAGTATATACACAATAAATATATAAAAAATGTAATAAAGTATTTTTGCGTTAAAAAAAGGAAAGTTTAAATAATTCATTGACTGCATTCACGTCGTCAGCCAACCAACGTGCCTTGAAAGTGAGAACCGAATTACGACATTTTCGCTGAATAAAAGCATGCATTTTGGCGGAGTAATATAGTTCTATTTTTAAAGCAACTTTTACAAAAAACAAGAGTTTTCCTGAAAAAAACGAAAACGTTACTAGATTCAGAAAGATCCCATTAACAACATATATTAATTAAATTAAAATCGTTCGTGCGGTTTTAGAGATATTTTTTCATTACATCCTTGCAGCGTACACCACACATTTTCCCTTTTTGGCTTTAAATTGAGATTCAGATCTCAAAACATACTGCATGTAGAAACGTAAAATTTTCAGGATAGATTAAGACCGACGATAAAAGACTATTTTGAAAATATCAGAACAAAATATGGCATATTTGCTGAGATATTAAGTGTCGGCTTTTACAAATCTCTTTGATGTCAAACTAGGCGTATATATGAGTTCGCAGCGTTCCGTCCGTTTGTCCTTCCGCTTGCGTCACTCGAAAAACTGCCGTTTTTCATGATATAAGTAATATGGACATGATTTCAAATAATGATCATACTTGAATAAAACAAAGTCAGTTCCCCCCCTCCCCTATAATAAGTAATTTAGCATCATTAAAACACACTAGAAATAATTCGTGCCAATAATTGTTATGTAAATAAAAACTTTAATTCCTATACTCATGAAAATATATACAGTTGTTGTGTTGTGAAGCAGTGTTGCCAGTTGTAGGAATTTGTCCCCACATGTAGGGACTTCTACCATTTTTTTCCCATGATGTACGGACAGATTTTCTATTTGTAGGGATTTTTTGGGGGCAATTTTTTAAGAAACATTTGATTATATATTAATTGTGTTAATTGTTTTACTTTTTTCATGATTTTTCAATAAAGTAGGGACTTTTAACGTCAGTATAGAGACATTTTGAGCGGTCAGTAGTAATATGACAAAGAATTGACAACATTGTGTAAAAGTGATCTATAAAATACCTAGACAATTTTATTACTACGACAGGAATATTGTTATCAATGAAACATTGTACTTTGTCATCATTTGATCTGTTTCACTTTGAATATGTCAGGTCTTTCGCTATACAAAGCTGCACTTTTAAACAGATCACTACGAAAATTAGCCCACTTACTAATCAAAACAAAATTTAGCTAATGATGTACTTTTATTTCAATCGGATAATTATTTTAAAAGATATTAAATAAAAACTTTAACTTTTTATATTTTAACAATAAATTTATTTGCGCAGGAATAATAACTATATATATATACATATATTTAAGACAAAAAAAAAAATTGCACCGCCCCCTCCCCCACTTTCCTCCCAAAAAATAAATAAATAAAAACTTGTAACACTAAATTTTCTAATATTTTATCCCCTTTAAGTTTACACCTTCAGAGATATGCGCAATTGATTGGTCATCCAGAAAAATCTTAAATACATTTTTTCAAAGGTCTACGTTTTTTTTTTTTTTTTTTTTTTATTGTATATATGCCAACAAGTGGTGCTATTTATTCCATTTATTCTTTTAGGTATATATCGACGCTGTACGCTGTAATTTCTTTTGTTTATGGAAAGGCTATATCTGAGATTTTAATATGCACAACAACACCGGTTCTAATTTGTGTGTATATCGGCCGACAGATGTCGCTGCTCTTAATCAATAACTACGAGTTTACAGATAGCAATATTTCAGCCTCCACTGACCATTTTATTAAGTACTGTTAAATATGCAATCGATTCTTCATCCCTAAAAACTTACACTAGTTTTAAAGGCCCTAGTAATTGAAAAAATATTTGTCTATATATTTTTTTTTTTTTTTTTTTTTTTTTTAATGGATTAAAACGAATTTCGGAGACTGCATATTTATTTAGCAACCGTGAACGAATATAAATTTCTGTTAAAATCGGTCTAAATTTGAAGAAATTCATATATATATGTATAAAGTAAATATTTCAGATCAATCGTCTGCGCTGCGGAAGCATTTACCTAAGCAAGCAGGTGTTCGAAAAAGCTCTTTTAATTACAAAGATGACACTTTTAAAATCAACATCTTAATTAATATCTGTGCGCGATAGCTCGGTGAAATATTTATCGAAGAATTTGTGGTAGACGATCACAAAATATTTAATTAGAATAAAATAAAGAGTAGTAATAGGATTGGCAGTGGTTGGTGCACAGTGCTTACATCTACAGAGAGAGAAAAGTCGCGCACAAACTCCATCCGAACAGCTGAAGAACTCTCGTCCCCCAATTTTTGCAATTTGAAGCATAATACGAGACTGGACATTGGTCCGCCGGTGGTCTTCCATGTTTGTTCAGTCTGTTGTATACGATACCATTACATTCTGAAAATGACTTGAATGATTGTCTGCATGGCTCTGTGAAGATAAACAAAATCATTTCCTCCAGATTTTAATAAAAAGAAAAGTATCAGACTCTGGTAAAAGTATATTATGTTCTACGGCGATCGAGTGGTCTTTGAAAGAACGTCTGGCATTATTTTTCTAAATCCAGTCTCTCCCCATTCAGGTTCTCTGTCTCTAGTTTGAAGTAGAGACCCTAAATGATAAGAGACTAGACATTGACCCGCCGGTCGATCTGCGATTTTTGTTCAAGCTATTATATATGACACCCCTGCGCTATGAAAATGTCTTGAATGGCTCTCTGCATGGCTGTCTGAAGATAAACAAAACTGTTTTCCCATGATTTTAATTAAAAGAAAAGTGTTAGATTCTAATACGGCAATCTCTACGGCAATCAATTAGTCAATGAACGAATATCCGCCATTTTTGTTCAATTTCCAGTCTCTCTCTATTGAGGGTCGCTGGTTTGAAGCGCTTCAGTGCGGCCTCTAGCTGCGAAATTCTTAAGTAAGGAAAGAAACTTACCCGCCGATTGAAATACAAATTTCGATATTTTAGTTGAACATAAAAATTGTACATCAGTACACAATTTTTGAAAACAGTATATACAAATATAATGCAAAATAGGATACAATACACAATAAACTAATTAAGACACAAAACATAATATTACTATATTCTCAAATATTTACCTTAAATTATAAAGTAAAGGAACTTTAATTTATTCAATAGTTAAAATGCAAATATCCCTTACAATTCTTTTGAGAATACGTCCATCAGGCACTGCCAGACTTTGCGACTTTTTTATTTAATAGTCACCAATAATTTTAATAAGAGATATTTGATATACATAAATAGACAATTCTTCGATTCCATTCACCTATTATGTATATAAAAGATCACTTCTCAAAATTATTGGTGACTATTGAATAAAAATGTCGCAAAGTCTGACAATACTGCAGGTAGACGTAAATTGAAAATTCTAACCATGTTGTCTTTTCCCTTAAACACATATGTGTTTCTCCTACTAACCATTTGGTAGAATGTAAATTTTCCTATTTTAGTAGTATTAAACTCTCTCTTTCAGATCATCTTTTTTAAATTTGCATTTCGTATGTTCTAGAAGATTATTTAGACAATCCCTTTTCCATACATTCCATATCCGTCGTGAGTACTTTGAAATTTTCTGGCTCTATGTGAACTTATTTTCATTAGTATCAAGTAACTATTGCTCAGAGATAGTTGTTATAGCTCGATGCATAAGAAAGTGAATTAGGGTTAGAGTTTCAAAATTGTCAAATTCTAGAGACAACGGGATAGGGGTAGTGAATTCAAAACTCCTTCAATTTCCACTGTTATTGTTATAAATTCTCTTAAAGTTAAATTCTGATTATCAATTACTCGTTTCCTATGAAACTCAATATATTTTACCCTCTCTTCCCAAATGCCACTAAAACTTTGCGATTTAGGAGGACTAAAGTCCCATTCAATACCTTCTTTGACAAAGAATTACCCAATTTCACATCTGCAGAACTAACCATTTTTAGCAAATTTCTCAATTCAGCATATGCTTCTACCCATACAACGCACTTACATCTCTGGAACGTCGCAAAAACATCGCACTGTGACATTGCGATGTTGCATAAATGTTCTGTTACATCTCTGTTACATCTCGGATCTGTTCTAGGGATGTGGAAATGTCTCAGCTTTGTGACATCGCATACTACATCTCCAGGACATCCCATACGTCGAAGTTTGGGCTCTCAAATGTCTCAAATAGTACCTCTCAGAGACAATCAACCGTGATATCTCAGAGATGTTTGTTTTAAGACGCACTGAGATGTAATGAAAATGAGACATTGCGATGTTACTTGAAACGCTCTAGAAACTAGTGTACTGTATGTGTATAAAAGTGTTATTATCTTGGATAATTTTGGCATATTTCTCTTAACCATTATTTGGGCAAGGCGATTGGAAGTAGGGAAAATCTGAAGAGATAAATGCATTCTAATTCTTATTAACCTTTCCTCTTCTAAAAAGACATTCAAAGAGGCGTGTCTGGTTTTACCTGATACGGTTTGCCTTTTTCAAAACCTTTTAAGTCTTTACGAAACCTACCCTGTTGAGCAGATATAACTATAGGAAGACTTCGGCAGCCTTTAATTCTGAATATCTTAACGGGCCACTCCTTTTATCCTGAGAATGTTTAAAGTTATAAAAAGAAACCTGAAAATAAAACTAGTTATACGAAATAATTATTAGACAAAGTAAGAAATATAATCAAAAACAGACGATTCATCATTTTTAAGAGTCAATGTAATCAAATCATTAATAAGTTAAGAATCATTATTAGAGTCCGTTCTAAGTTCACAAGTATATAATTTCTGATCAGGAACCTATAAAGAGTTATAAACTCACTAAGCTTTTTTGAATAAAATTTCGTAAAAGATTGACAATTTACAAATGCGTAAAATACTATATTAATTTTTAGAATGATTCATGGACTTTTGAACAACCTGTATACCATTCCTTAAATATCGATATTGTTGATTGTATTTTTATTTTTATTTTTTATTCCAGATTTTTTTAGTATTGAAACAAACTTTAAGAAAATAAAAAATTTTCAATATCTTTCACATATATCTTTTTTTATATTTCATTCAATAAACTTATCTCTTTAAAGTATATATTTGCAAAAATCACTCCTACGCTATTTAAACTTTGTAACTTGGAAACATTCTTCAGGAATATTTACTTTTATGTTTCTTTTTTTATATAGATATTTTTCTTTGCAGGAAACTTTTAGATCCTATGCATCTTGAACTTTACTTTTAGTAAAAATCTTTTTTTTTTTTTTTCAAGTGTTTTTAAGGAATTCATCGAGAAAAATTTACTTTTATAAATTTTTTCGATAAACTTTGTTAGAAGTATTTTGTGAAATAATGATGTTGTTTCTCGGATATTCACTGCTTTTTTTACTTTTCCTTCTTCGATTTAATTCTTTTCGGTTCTTTTGAATCTTTTCTTCTTCTTTTTTTCTTTTTGCATGCATGCATTTCATTTTTATTTTGTAGTAAAGAAAAAATGGTTTCAATCGATTGAACAAACGCACCAATTAAATAACTTTGGAATAAAGAAAAAGAAATCATGACATAATTAAAACAATTTTTAAATTACTTTACTTTGTGCATTTTTTTTTTTTTTTTTTTTTTTTTTTTTTTCTAATTTTCAAAAGGAAAAAATACAAACAAATGTAAGCTATCATTTTAAGGTGTTATCTTTTTTTTACAATAACAAAATAAACTATTGTTTAAAAATATCACTTTTTTATATATGTGATCAATTACGCGAATAATTGTAGCTTCTCTTTCTATATAAAAACAGAAAAATTTATTTTAGATGTGGCTTAAATAATTAAAGTCCTTAAAAGTTTGTAATGATAAACTTTTTTTTTTTAATTTATATCTTTTTTATCATATTATCATGTATATTATTGAATTTTCTGAATAAAAATTTTAAAATATAACGTTTAAGAATTAAATAAAATAATCGAATAAACAAAATTTCGTTTCACATCTCTTTAGGGTTATCTGTCAGTAATTGACAATAGATAAATAACTGATGACGTAGCTCAAAAATCTTTAAAAAAAAAAAAAAAAAACTGCAATTAATTAGAGAAAATTCTTAATATAATTGGTAGAATACTTATTAACATCAAATAAAAAGCTGTGTTGCAATTTGCAACAGCTAGTACTGCTTCATTTTGTTGTTAAAATGTGATGGATATCTTTCATCTCCCATAGCCATTTTCTTAAATCTGAATCATCTACTCCAGTGGGAAAAACAAAATCATTCACTATAACAGGGATGGAACACGAGCGCAGAACTTATACCACTATCAATGTTACAAAATTTTCTACTTTATAAATCGACAATTTTTTTAATTTCTTAAACAAATACTGGTATGAATTCTGCGATCGTGTTCCATTCCTGCTATAATCAAATGTAACCTTGGACAGTATCTGTGTTTTGAAACGTGCGTGGGCAAAATGATTTCGGAACTGATAACGAACACTATTGATTGTTTTCTCTATTACTGAATAGACACATACAAACTATAATTTACTTTAAAAAACAAAAACATTTTTGTTTATATAACATTTCATTACTATAAAAATTAGAAAGAAAATTACCATTTAGAAATTCTATTCTCAACATTGAAAATTCATTTCTGATAGAATGAAGTGGAAGGAAATGAGTCAGAAATGAATTTTCAAGGTTGAAAATAGAATTTCTAAATTGAGATTTCGTGGCCTATTGGAGTTGTGCCGTGTTTAAGTTTATCACTTGATATAGCTGCTCTAATGCAGACTCGGTGACTTTGCCAACGTATATTATGTGAGAAGTGCCGAGTTGGTTATCATCCAGGGTAGCTCAATGGTTAAGAGCATCCGCGCGCTAAGCGGAAGGTCCGGGTTCGATTCCCGGCTCCGGTGTGTTTCACATAGTTGGTAAAAATCAGCCTTCCACTCCATTCCATCAGATATAAATTACCATTTGATTTCACTCAATACTGTAATCTAATATTTGAATCAAATGATTTAATGTATCTAAAAATAGACATCCAAGCGTATTTTAATCATTTCTTCTCTCAGTGTGTTGTACGTTTCGGAGGAGAAAAGATGCATAAAATGCATTCCGTAAACTTGTTAATAATAAATCTATTAATCTTAACTTGATTGCTTCAACAGTAATTTACAATAATTATAAGGATTCTTATATTAATTAGAAACTACATTCATCGAATTATTTTAAAATAATAACATGAAAATTCACTCTCTAAACAAACCAAAGAAGTCTGAATATTGTCAGTTTGGAAGCCAGAAGACATCGCCACCTGCTGAGTCAAATACAAGGTAAAAGAAGATTTCATTAATTTCTCAATAAAAGCCTTACCTGTATTTGCTATTATCACTATACTGAGAACTCTAGGTTGGTTTTTAATAACCTTAAAAAATGCATACCTGGCAATATCTTAATTAATATTCTGTGAAATTGTTAGTACCGCTCCTTTTTTCACACTATTTAATATTTAGAGTAATTTTCTCCAAATGTAACTGCAGGGGTCGTAGTCTTCGCCTTTTCTTCAGGACACTCTCAAGGTTGAAAAATTTTTACCTCTTTTGCCACCACTTTTTTCTTAGCGAAATCTTTATCGTCTGTTAAAGTAATATGTTGTGATTAAACAATATAGAAATTATTTAAAAAAAAAAAAACAGTGGTAGCAAAACAGGCATAAATTTCTTATTCCCCAAAGTGTCCTAAAAAAAAAAAAAAAAAAAAAAAGGCGGAGACTACGACACCTGTAATCAGTATTGCCAGACTTTGCGACTTTTTTTGTTCAATTTTCACCAATAAATTTAAAAGGTGATATTTGGTATATATAAAAGAAGAATCGAATCCAAAAATCGTCTATTATGTATATAAAATATCATTTCTCAAGATTATCGGTGTCTATTGAATAAAATAGTTGCAAAGTTTGACAACACTACCTGTAATTGCAATTAAATAAGAAGAAAAATTTTCTAAAAAAAAAGACCGATATAAAAGAAAAAAAAAGGGGGTGGGACTAATTTTTACGGAAAATGAATTAGAATGTTGACAGGTATGAAAATAGAACAAGTTTATAAAGTTGTCCACCAAGCTTAAAGTAACTAGTTGTCCGTATCATCTAGGTGTTATGAGATGTTGAATTTAATCTTAAAGTATCAAGCTGAATTTGATTCCAAAAGTTTATTTATTGAGGTATATGACTCATATTTATTTATTTTAAATAAACAACTATATCATTATTAATAAACTAACTATTTTCAATGTAGTTAAGGGGAGGAGTTAATTACTAGGTATCAAAAATAATATCAGTGCTAGTAAATAACGAAATTGATCAACTACTGAATTTTTGTTTATTTTCAAGTTTCTATTTTAAAACAACGTTATCATGAAAAAAGATGGATTTTTATTTGCATTTTATCATTATTATTATTTTTTTTTTTAATATGAAAAAAAAAAAAAGGGTTTTTTTTTTTTCTAATAATTGACCAATGTGTTTAATTACTAAATATGCAAAACTTCTCATTTAAGTTTTAGCAATAAATTTCAGAACTTGTGAAAGTACAGTTGGTAACAAAAGTGTCCGAATACTAGCAAAAATTCCTATATAAAAAAAGTACACTTAATACAGTTTTGTTATATAAATCCTTGTCAAATCCAGTTTTTAGACTGACTAAGAACAGGATTCGACAAGGATTTATTTAACAAAACTGTATTAAGTGCACTTTTTTTACATAGGAATTTTTGCTAGTGTTAGGACACTTTTGTTACCGACTGTATCTGTTGTTCGTCTTCTTAGTGTGCTTGGATCCGTTAGTCTAAGGGATTTACAAAGGAATTATTTTTGAATAAAATCTCCCAAGGAGGAATTTGTTTGCTGCAAGGATGTGATGATTAAAAAGTTGATTGGTATTAATTAATAATACATTATTATATTTTACATATTTATTTCCAAACAGAAATCCTATAAATTAACACCATGAAATTTTTACACGCTTAAATTAATCTAGGAATGAGTTTTATTAAAGCTTCTAACACGAAGTTACAGAGTTCTTAACCATTTGAAAAAAGGGAAGATTTCTGTTCTTTTGAATAAGAGTTTATGTGTATACTTAAGAACCATAAAATGAAACTAAATGATTATTTTTAGGATATCATGGCCTATAAAATTCTTATGATGTTTTTAAAGAGTAATTTAAAACATTATAATATGGGGGGGGGGGGGAATCTTAAGTATTTAGGATACAATTGTAAATCAAACATAAAAAAATTCTTTGGTAGTTTATGTACCGGGTGATCCAAAAGTCAGGACAAACTTTAAAAATGAATAATTTGAAAACGAATCAAGATAAAAAGATACGGTTTTCACCAAACGGATGAAAAAGAAACCGGGTTTTGTGTGGCAACGAAAAAAAAATTAGTTCTGTTGGCGATCAACAGATGGCGCTATAGTGTTTTATTTCACCAAAAGATGATTTACAAATAAAAAAAGTGTTGATAACTTACAAGTCATCTTAATTACAGTTAATTAGTACTACTACAATAACTGCTCAATGTGTTGTCCATCATTCGGAAGTACAGCTGTGAGACGATTCACCACACCGTTCACAGGATTTAGTAGCATTTCTTGCGTTATGGCAGACACATTTTGCGGATGTCATCTTTCAGTGCTGCTAGTGATTCCAGTTGGTCGCAGTATACTTTTGACTTCCAGAATCCCCACAGCCAAAAGTCACAGGGTGTCAGATCGGGAGATCTTGGAGGCCATGCGTGATTAAAATAGCGACTGAGAATGCGATATTTCGATGCATGTAAGCTTCGAAAACCATTACCTGCCACAGTTGCTCCTTTTTATATCGTTTGTTGCTTTGCATAATCCTACATCAGAAATCCGACAGCACCATCTGTTGGTCGCCAACATAACTATTTTTTTTTTTCGTTGCACAAAACCCGGCTTCATTTCCATCCGTTTGGTGCAAACCGTATCTTTGTATCTTGATTCATTTTCGAATTATTCATTTTTAAAGTTTGTCCTGACTTTTGGATCACCCGGTATAACTAATAATTTCTTTGAATATTTGATTTTAGAATCTATATTTCCTCGCATTTTTTTTTTTTTTTTTTTTTGTTGTTGTTTTGTTTACTTGTGGGACCGTGTTATGATATCTGTGTTTCGATTACAAAAATCCATGTAAAAATGCTATATCAGTAAAACATTCTATATGATATATAAACAAAAATATCTAAAATTACAACATACCCCATTAGAAGTTAAAAACTCTGCACACTTTTAATTTCAATACTTAGGCTTAAAGAATTGATATTTCGTGTATAGGTATTGATTTGAACATAAATTATTATTATTATTATTTATCAAAATTGCGTTTACTATAAAAAAAAAATTAAAAATAAATAAAGTTCTAATGCATATATATACCGATAAAAGAATAGCTATTAATATTTCCTCTTGATTGATATTTGACTTAATATTTTTCGGCAAATATAGTGATAATTTATTACTTGTTTTCTTACGTAACTGTACAATGTACAACATGAAAAATTATTTAATTTATTCTATTATTGTAAAGTTAGTCGTTTTGTCAAATAATTAAACATACGAACTTGCTTTTATGTAGTTTTATATTTTGATGTAATTTTCAAGTAAAATAAAATAAATAGAAGGGCGATACTAATAAAAAAAAATAATTTTTGAAGACCTATATTTGTAGGGATGGATATTAACTAATGAAAGATTTTTATAGTTAAAACACAGGGTTCTCAGTAAACAATAATTTGATTTTGAATACCACTTTGATAGATAAAGCAACATTTGTATTATTTTTTCAAAGCTATGTACTTCAAAAATTAGTGTAGATTACTCTTAAAAAAAAAAAAAAAAAAAGGATACTGAAAATAGTGACACTGAAAATAGTGACTATTGAGAGCCCTGTAAAACGCCAATGTAAAATAACGGATAATTAGAAGACAAAGATAATTTATTTTAAAAAAAAAAAAAGCCTAAATACAGTTTAAATTAATTTGTTAATATACAAGAAAGAAACAAAATTAAAATTGTGAATTTTCCTTTAGTAAGAAGTGAAATAAAAGCGTATAAATTTCCTTAACTTTAAAAACAGATTCTGCATTAAAAAAAGATAAAACGACGTGGAAGAAAAGTTAAAACTATGTTTAATTAAAGAAGAATTTAGAAACCGAAGGAACTTCTTTGTGAATCAGAGACATAAGAAATGGAATGCATTAAATCAAATAAATAAAATCAATGAAACATAATAACAAATCTCTAATACAACCAAACTTCCTTAATTATCAGCAATTAATGGAAAAGTCAAAGAATAGAAGAAAAAAAAAATACTTGAACATCTTTCATTTAAAACATTCAATGGAATCCAGAAATACTTGAATTGCAAAAAGTTGAAATACTTGAATTTTTGAAATACTTGACAAATTTGAAAAAAGTGAAAGTTGAAAATACAATTAAAAATGAGAAAAGAATCTGATCGACAAATTAATGGAAGTTATTCTTTTGAATGGACAATGAAAATAGAAATTATAACTGTGAAAGGAAAATCATTAAGAGAATTTTAGTATTGATAGAAATTTCGTTTAAAAAAAGGGGGGGGGAGGGGGGTGTTGGAATGGTAATTTATAAAAATTAAGACCATTAAATTAGTGAAAATTTTAAAATTTATATTAATATGCATAAATATATTTATATATGTGTGTTTGCGTGTGTGTGTGCATAATTAGGAGAAAATATGCGCTAGTTCAACAACTTAATTTTATAATAGCATGGTAAATTGTTATGGGTACTTTAGTACAGTTTTTATTTAGGTTTTAGAAAACCAGAAAGAAGTTTATTACAAAATCTTAATTTTTTATTCAATAAAAACTTTAAAAAAAAAAAAAAAGAAAGAAAGAAAGAAAGAAAAGAAAAGAAACGTGATTGAAAAGAAAAAATACTATCTTTCTTATTTAACATAATTTAATAATCTAATTCATTCTCTGTTGCAAATTATTCTAAGCTCAGATTTTTTTGCTTTAACAATTCTGAACAATATAACAAAGTTATTTTCTATAAAATTTTTAACAGACATTTTTTAATGATTTAAAAAAAGCTGTAAAATCTTTTTTAATTTGTATCTAATTCATATCTAACTATATTCATATCTAAGAATGTCTAACAAGGAGGGTCTCCTTAAAGCGCATACTCAGAATATTCTGAAAAAACTTACAGAGATACTACTTACATAGGTAATACAAGATCAGACAAATTTATCGGTGGAATCCCAATAGATTGTCTGTAAAAATTAATATAGTATAGAGTATATGGCGCCAAAAGACAAAAAGTGCACGCGATTTGGCGAGCAATTTTCTTTTCTGTCAAATAAAGTAATTTTAAGGCGTTAAAGGATTTCTATGTTTCTGAATAGCGTTATAATATATGTAGTTTGAAAATAATCGATGAAAGAAATGCCTGTTTCGCATACAAGCTTGCATATAAATTCGTTTTATACATTAATTAAAAGTAAAAACAAATATTTGCAACTTAAAATATTAAATTTACTTTTTTTTTTTTTTTTTTTTTTTTTAAACACGCTTTTATTAGCTTCACCCGTATGTATGTTTGTATGTATGTTTGTAACCGCTCTGGGAGCAAACAAAAAATCTATATTGTAAAAAAAAAAGACTTTCCCTACGTGAACGCTGTGGCTGTGAAGTTAAGCTCCGGGCTACGAACCTAAAGGTCCAACGTTCGAGCCCAGTCAGGGGAGATTTTTTTAAAATGGTTTTTGTTTAATTCTAAATTATTTAATTAAAGATTTAAGTATATGTAAATATTATGGTGTGTCACTCACACGATTTTCTCTTACCCTGCATTTTAATACTAAGATAGATATTTTGTGCTTTTTAGTTCACATTTGTGTAAAAGCGTGTTCTTTAATTTTTTAAAAGTATCATTTTATTTTATTATAGACAATGCTTTTAAAAATTAACTCGTACAATATAGTTTGGATGCTGTATAAATATTACATAGAAAAAAATATTGCACTCACAAATGTTACACAAGAAGAAATTAAATTAAAAAACCGCATTGTTGACATATTAAAAAAATTATGAGTGTGTAAGTTATGAAAAATTTGAAGGCATTCCTGATCATGCATATCCTTCTTCTAGCGAAATATAGCAAAATTCTGATAAAAATGAGTGCACTACCGAATTACCTCTTAAAGATATGAAACATCAAAATAAAAGAAATATATCATGGGACATATATATTTTGCATATATATATATTAAAATTCATATTTTGCATATGTATATATTTATACATATATATATTTATATCATTTTCAATTTGATCGTTAGGTTTACTTATAAATATTCGTATTTTGACAAAATTGTAGTTATAAAAGTTTATTTATTTCAAGGAAACTTCCTTAAACTAGTTTAGTATGAAGAGTATTTAAAAAATTTTCTATAATGAGTATTTATCTAAAAACAGTTTTGCAGTTTTGTGTCGCCAACAAGCGATAAATAGCCAAGAATCGGACATTTTCAATATTGTTTTACGGACTATATGTAGTGATTCCGCCGGAATTTTTTTTTATAAACATACATAACATCGTTAGGAGAGTATTCTGTAATTTTTTCAAAAATTTTTGCGTATGCGCCTATGAAGACCTTCCTTGTAAGTATATTTGGTTTCTCTTTTTTAATTGCATTATAAACAAAATAGTTTGTTGCATCATAAACAATTACAATTACCTTTCATAAGTACAACAAAATAATGAAAACCAACAAAACACTGCATTTGAGAAAAGCCTATGGTAAATCGCGATATGCCAAAAATGACCTTCTGACGTATTACGGTTCTGTTTATGTAATGCTGTCATAATATATATTTATATATATATATATATATATATATATATATATCTTTATATATATATTTCTTTTGTGCGTGTGTATGTCACTGAACTCCTCTTAAACGGCTGGACTGAGTTTAATGAAATTTTTTGTGTGTCTTCAGGTGGATTCGAGAATGGTTTAGATTTACAAATGAAAGTTGTAACTTAATTAGTTCTTTCTTAATTAATTTTTAACCAACTCTTTCAACAACTTTTCCACCTAGATGGCGTGAGTTGTCGTAAACACGATGTCAGAATTTATTTAATGTTGAAATGAAAAATGAATTTTTAACCGTATCTTACGAAGTGTTTAAAATATTTTTTCAAAGTTAATATTTTAGAATCGTAAGCACGATGTCGGAATTTATTTAATGTTGAAATGAAAAATGAATTTTTAACCGTAAGTGTTTAAAATATTTTTTCAACGTTAATATTGTTAAAATGTTAAAATTAGTTAAAATGGTATATTCTTTTAAAAAATTCGTCAATATCCGACGGAGTTATTTTATGTTAAAATGAAAAATGAATTTTTTGGCCATTATTATTTGTGCAGATGGAAAATGTACTAAAAGTTTTCCGAAAAATTTCACGATCACAAATGTTGACGAATATCCAATATATCGTCGAAGAAATCCCAATAATGGCGGACAATCTTATCATCTATGGCGGTCATCTATGTCAACAATATAGATATTGACATTGATAACCGTTGGGTGGTCCCATATTCGCCTCTGCTGAGCAAAACATTCAATGCTCATAATAATAGCAAGAAATTCAAACTTCTTCACACACCATAAATTTTAAATCAGCACAACCGGTTTCGAAAGGACGTAGCCTTTCTTCATCAGGTGCAAACGCGTGCAACTGCCTTGGAGGCAAAAGCAAGACTGAAAGCAGGACAAAATCCAGAGGGGGAGAAGCAACACAAACAACCAATAGGAAGCAACATGCAGGACAGGATCAAACAGAAAGGAACACACGTACACACACACCACAAAATGAGGAGGGAGGAAAGGAGTAAACAATAATTTTTTTTTTCAATAATATTAAACTAATAAGTAAATTTAATAAAATTTATCCATTAATTATTATTTTTTTTATTTAAATTAGAATTATTTTATTATAACTAATATGATGTTATAAACATAATGAAGGAAATTATTTAAATGAATTAAACAAATTTTTCCAGGCTGTAGACAGCAAAGTGGAATCAGATTTTTCATTGACAATTTTATCACTTTGTTTAATTCAATTAAATAATTAAACTCTCTGATTGGTCCTGTCCTGCATGTTGCTTCCTATTGGTTGTTTGTGTTGCTCCTCCCCCTCTGGATTTTGTCCTGCTTTCAGTCTTGCTTTTGCCTCCAAGGCAGTTGCACGTGTTTGCACTTGATGAAGAAAGGCTACGTCCTTTCGAAACCGGTTGTGCTGATTTAAAATTTATGGTGTGTGAAGAAGTTTGAATTTCTTGCTATTGTCGGTACGCCAGTTTTTTAAATTTATTTTTGGTGCTCATATTAATGTTCAGTTCTGCAGTTCAGTGAAGAGCATCAAATACATTTGCAAGTATGTGAATAAAGGCAGTGATATGGCTGTATTTCGAGTTGAAAATACCAATGTGAATGCTCCTCCGGTGAATAACAACGATGAAATAACACTTTACCAAATTGGCCGGTACGTCAGCTCCAATGAAGCTGTTTGGCGTATCTTTGGTTTCCGAATTCATGAACGGGATCCAGCAGTTCTTCATTTAGCCGTCCATCTTGAAAATGGCCAGCGCGTATATTTCACGAGCGAGACAGCGATTGATCGTGCTATAAATCCACCAAAACCTACACTCACCGAATTTTTTGAATTGTGTAATCATGCGGATGCTTTTGGTGCTTTTGCACGGACATTACTCTATTCAGAAGTACCACGCTATTGCACATGGGCTCCAACAAAAAAATGGATGCCCCGCAAGCAAGGCACGCCGATTGATGCATGTCCCGGTTTATTCAAATCAAACTCCTTGGGACGAGTATTTACAGTCAATCCAAGGCAGACTGAGTGCTTTTATCTTCGACTGTTATTGGTTAATGTCATCGGCCCTTTGTCATTTCAAGATTTACGTAAAGTGAATGGACAACAGTATCCAACGTATAAAGATGCATGCCTTGCACTCGGCTTGCTGGAAGACGACAACCAGTGGGAGTGTATGCTTGCTGAAGTAGGACTGAACTGTACAGCAAAACAAATTCGTCTACTATTCGCTATAGTGTTGACTACATGTTTCCCGGCCAGAGCAGAGACATTATGGGATAATCACAAAGATTCAATGACTGATGATATATTGCATCAACATCGTTCACGGTGCAACGATCTAACGATAGTATTCAGTGACGCTATGTACAATGAAGCATGGATTGCTATTGAAGATCTTTGCATTATCATTGCCAACTTACCACTCAGTCATTTCGGTATGCATTCAACAAATCGAAATGCATCTGATTTAATAAGCACTGAATTGAATCGGGAACTACAATACAATACTGTAGAAATGGCAGTGATTGTTGCTCGCAATGTCCCACTAATGAATGAAGAACAAAGAACCATTTACGACCGCATCATGCTCGCAGTTTTGGCAGGACAAAGTGGATTCTTTTTTTTTTTTTTTTTTTTTTTTTTGGGGGGGGGGGGGGTGCACCAGGTAGAACTGGCAAAACATTCCTTATTTCGCTAATTCTCGCCGAAATACGATCAAATAATGGCATCGCATTGGCTGTTGCATCATCTGGCATTGCAGCAACTTTATTGGATGGAGGCAGAACAGCTCATTCATTATTTAAACTGCCACTAAATATTCAAAATAACCCAGACGCAGTGTGCAACATAAAAAAACAATCGTCCATGGCCACAGTGCTGAAATAGTGTAAAATTCTTATCTGGGATGAATGCACTATGGCACACAAACATTCGATTGAGGCGTCGAACAGGACATTGAAAGATATAAAAAACAACGACAAACTATTTGGCGGCACTCTGTTACTCTTTTCAGGTGATTTCAGACAAGCACTTCCCGTTATTCCACGTTCACCATACGCTGATGAGATCAACGCGTGCTTAAAATCATCGTCATTGTAGCGTAATGTTGAAAAAGTACAACTGAAAGTAAATTTGTGCGTTCAAAAGCTTCAAGATCCATCCGCTGAAACATTCTCAAAACAATTGTTAGATATCGGCGATGGAAAAGTTACTACAGATGAAACTGGATGCATAAAATTACCGACCGATTTCTGCACAATCATTGATTCTCAAGATGCTCTTATTGACCAGATATTTCCCGATGTACACAGACGATACACAAATCATGAGTGGCTGGCAGAAAGAGCAATTTTAGCAGCAAAAAATGTGGACGTGAACGAATTGAATCTCAAGATACAACATTTGTTACCAGGAGACTTGGTGTCATACAAATCTAATGATACAGTTTGCGATGCCACCGAAGCTGTAAATTATCCAACAAAGTTTTTAAACTCATTGGATTTACCAGGCATGCCACCGCATATTTTACAACTGATGGTTGGATCTCCGGTTATTTTGCTTCGTAATTTGAACCCACCACGGTTGTGCAACGGCACGCGATTAGTCATAAAAAAATTAATGAAAAATGTTATCGAAGCCATCATTTTAAATGACAAATTCCGAGGTGAAAATATATTACTACTGCGAATTCCTATTATACCCACAGATGTGCCAATTCAATTTAAACGCCCTCAATTTCCAATTATATTGGCATTTGCAATGACTATCAATAAGTCTCAGGGCCAAACGATGTCTGTATGTGGCTTAGATTTGAGCACATCATGTTTTTCACACGGACAATTATACGTGGCTCTCGAGTGGGCAAACCATCCAGTTTGTTTGTATTGGCGAAAGATGGGATAACAAAAAATATTGTACACTCTGTTGCATTAAGGGAATGATATTGTTTTTTAGTAATATTGTTATAAGTAGCGATATGTATATAATTTTAAACAATCAATTTTAATAAATTAAAAAAATAAATGATTGGTGTTTTGTTACTTTTATATTCTTTCACCGTTCATAGCGCTCCATACATCTTCCACTTATATACCACATCCTTACACACTTACAATAAGTTAGTTATTTTTTCTAGCAAAATATTCTCTAGAAATAATTTATATGACAAAACAACGTTTGTCGGGTCAGCTAGTATATATATATATCATGATAAAATATGTATTTTTAAGTGCATTGCTTACATCATACTAAAAAAATAGTGAAAACGGACTCAGGGGACCTCAAAACGTATAGAAACATCAAAATCTCGAATTCGGATTTTTGACATGATTACAATACTTTCCTCATTATAGTGTTCGGAAAGTAACAAATGGGCATTTCCTTTCATTAACGTTAAAAAGAAGTATAATTAGTTTGAAACTTAACTGAGTGTCGATTCTTATAAAAGGAGAAAAGTCATAAACTGTTTCTTATTTTAATATATTATTTGTATAAAATAAAATAAAAAATTTCTGAATTTAACACAGTTACTTTATGTTTTAAAAGTCTCATATATATATATATATATATATATATAATTTTAATAATTTAATACCTTTGTAACACTCAGCAAACAAAAAATAGATGAAAATACCAACATATAATTAAATTTTAAATATATACAGGATGATTATAATTAAAGTTAAGATTTCAAAACGCTATAATTTTAAAACTACCCATCAGAGCGATTTGATATTTTACCAGAGAAATCGTGAGGTAATGAAATTTTGTTTGGGGGAAGAAAAGGGTAGTTTCAACATGTTAATATAGATGGCGCTGTCAGGGGAATGTCAGGGAAAACACCCAAATTGACTCATTAAACACAAGAATGTTATTAGCAACACAATGGAACAGCAGGAAATAATAGACTTCAAGAGTTTATTACAATTTTTTTAGAAAAAACGCAAGAATACGTTTTACAGCGGAAACAGTCATAGCGAAAAAAAAACAAAAAATGGTAAAATACCAAATTGCTCTGATGGATAGTTTAAAAATTATAGTGTTTTGAAATCGTAACTTTAATTACCATCACCCTGTATATATATTCATTTGAATATTACCTAAGCTGGAAATAAGTACAATATCTTCCTAATATGGAAATAAAGCACGTCACAAAGAAAATAATATGTTGCGACCATCACAAAACTTCCTTCTATATTTTCTTATATAAATTAATTTATGCGTAAAATTTCCGGTAAATTCGTTCATTCATTTGTTTTAATTGTGTGAAGGAATTTTTATATATTCTATTAGATGTGACATGAATGTTACTAACAAAAACCTGAACAAATATTAAGATTTCATGATCTAAGTAACAAATAAAAAAAAATGGTAATATTAAAATCAATATTTTTTCTCACTCTCTTTTCCAGAGAAACTATCAAATAAAAAATAAATTAATAAATAAATGAAAACAGACATATCAACTGAATAAAATGATTAAATCTTACCTAAGAAGTTATTCCAATCTGGCTATTACTTTTAATTTTCCTTCATAGTATAATCATCTTTATAATGATAAAGTTTTTTTTTTTTTTTTTTTTTCTAAATCGTTTCATCGGAATTGTCTCATTATTCAAAGGGAATTGAATCGGCTTTTTTCCCCTGCTGTTAATAAAATAAGAGATTTCTAAATAAATAAAAAACAGTTCTAAAGCAATAAAAGCCTTCCAAGTAAATTATTGAATTTAATTTCGTGCTATTAAATGAAAAAGGTATTTTTGTATATTTACGGATCTAGATTTTTCTTTTAAACGATAATAAAGGATAGAAGGAAAATAATTTCTAAACAAAATCAAATGAATTAAAAAATCTTAAATGTAAAGGAAGAATAAATTGTTTTTAAAGACAGTAAAGTTTTGCAGAAAATTTATTGTACTTATTCAAATTAAAGAAATTAAATAAATATACCCTACTAAAAATGATCCATAGAGATCAATATAAAAATCTATCGATATCAATAGAGTTTTATTGATATGGATTGATTTCTATGGATTTCACTACCACTATCAATAGAAGCTATTGGCATCTGTAACCTATTGATTATATCCTCAATTGATATCAATAGATCTTTACAGACATCAGTAGAAATTCGATCGGTAGGCTATTGATCCCAATTGGTATCTGTAGAAAAGCAGATTTTGTTCATTTTTTTCCAAGTCTCGAAAAAAAAAAAAAAAAAAAAAAGGGTGCTTAAAAGTCTGTATCTCCCGTTTCAAAGCATGCAGAATCACGAGCTACGCATTGCTTTAAATGCAATGAAGTATTCCTCCAAAAAACATTATTTTTCATGCTCCCTCAGGGGTCCCCACCTTGGGGTGGGGGTGGGAATTGCATAGAAATCCATGTCCCCAAACGTGATTTTAACCCTTTAAGAACTACATATTTTGCGCTATTTTGTACTACTAACTTCGCCTACTGTGTAAATTTATAAGTTTGCATGCATCATTCTTAATGTTCGTATTATTGCACAATGTACATATTATTGCAATCATTGCGATAAAATACATCGATAAAAACAGAATTTATTTATTTATGTAAATATTAGCATGTGAAAACTCTTTGAAAAAATGCAATATTAGAGAGCCATGCTCATATCCACGAAAAATCACCCGGTTTTTAAAGGATTAAAATGACGTTTGGGGACATGGGTTCCTATGCAATTGTGAATCCTTATAAAGTACCCTTTTTCCCTTTAAAGTTTGGTCCATGAATTCAGAGACACTCTGTATATATATTGGAGAATTTTTTCTTTTAAATAGTGTAGTGCGAATAATAAAGGTGGTGCTCCGGGATAAATTAACCCTTTGCCGGTCCAATTTAATTACACTCCTTTGGTCAGTGTTTCCGAATTTAGGGACATTTTTATTCAATATCCACCAATAAATTAAAACAGCAACGATTACCTAATCACTGTGATGGTTAATCGTCCATTACCATAATTTTCAGTGTATAATCTGCAGGTCAGGTAAGTCCGTTCTCCACCAGAAATTTTAATTAGCAAACGAGGTTCTATTTGTACGAGCTGTTTCTTCGAAATAATACAGATTTTTGTGTTAAACAAAATTTCTGGTGGAGGAATGACATATTTTATCTGCGGATTATACGCCATAAAATACTGTATATATATCAAATAAAACTCCTCAAAATTATTATAGAGTGTTCAATGAAAGAGTCGCAAAAATAGGTAACACTCTTTAGAGTGTTAGGGCCGACAAAGGGTTAAAATATTGACAACTATGATGTTAATAGATAGATAAATACCTTATTTTTAAAATCGATCCTTTTTGGAGTATGTATCATTAACTGAATAAAACAAATAAATGTAACATAAGAAATTATTCGAATCCAGATATTCATTTCAATTTTTGCCTTGTTATTATAATCATCTCTATAATAATGAAGTAGTTTTTTTTTTTCTTTCTTTCTTTATTTTTTTTATGTAATTTTTTATTTGAAATCATTTTACCGGAATTGTCTCATTATTCAGAAGGAATAGAGTCAGTTTTTTTCCCCGTCTGTTAATAAAATAAGAGATTTCTAAATAAATAACAAAAAAATTCTAAAACAACAAAAGACTTCCAAGTAAATTATTGAATTTAATTTCGTTCTATTAAATGAAATAGCGTTTTCGTGGATTAATATTTTTCTTTTAAGAGACGATAAACGATAGAGGAAAATTAATATCAAAATGAAATCAAACGAAGAAAAAAAATAAATATGGAGAAAGAATAAATTATTTTTAATGGTGGTAAATCTTTGTTCAATATTTATTGCATCCAATTTAAAGAAAAATTAAATAAATATGTATTTGTAATTTGAAGAGTAAGACATTTTTTGATTTTTGAAAATTTCTTATTAATTACACTTTTAGTGATTTAATATATTGCTTTGGCTGTGTTATGGCTCCATTTATAAATAAGTTATTGCATTTTTAATAATTTTCATTCGAGTTGCCGTACACTAAAGGGAAAACCTTAGTTTAAGATATTTATTGATAAAATATTATTATTTATCATTTATAATTATCTTTATATAATTATCTTTAAGATAAAAATACACTAATTGACTTATAATAATAATAATAATAATAAAAGAGTACTCCTTGAAAACTTTTGAAAATTTGATTTTTTGAGAAAATTTGCACATCAGTTTATAAATATACAAACTGAATATACAATATCTACCAATGCGTTTTTAGACACTTTCAGTTTTAGATGTTTTTTTGCATAGCTAAAAATGATTTAGTAAAAATGCTCAAACATCGTATGATATTTAACATTTTTGTATTCTGACTACAGATATGACTGACTATATGTATGACGATGTCTATATACTGACAAAGTCTAATGGAGTATTCCAAGTTTCTTAAAAATAGCTTTGCCCTGGGTCTGATACCCTACCTGCTGTAATATAAACTGTGGCTTTTTTTTTTTTCAGTTTTTTAAAGAAACGTCTATATCTCCTTAAATATCCTCATCATAATTCATATAGATAATTAGAAGTATCCTCATAATCACATGCTACAGTCGAAATTCATTTAAAGCATTACATCTTACAGGGTGATCAAAAATATTTGAATTTTTATTTTTAAAATTTTTAGTGGTCCTTTTTTCCTCTTCAGTAAAAAAAAAAAAATGCTGAAATATATGAGGTATAACATGTTCCTTATACTCTCAAAGTTTCAAGTTAATTCATACAGAATTTTTCTAAATATTTGACAAAATATCTGAATTCGAAATTGTCCAATTACTTATTGATAGATAATGTAGGACGTACATTTAAGCTTTGTATGAAGAAAATATTTGTGCCTGACTACGTATAAAATATATTGAAAAGAATTTTGCAATTTTAAAAAGAGCCGACGCACAATAAATATAGCCGGAGTTAATTGTCTACAAAGGAATACTTTCAAAGAAATTTATTTCAAATTTATGTTATTTCAAATGAAATTGATCCATAACTTCAATCAGTAAGCCAAAGTGACTTTTCCATTGAAATACCATATAAATTTCTGAATGGTTACAACTGCGTTACTTTGCGATCTTAAGCACTTTTACTAACAAATTATTATTGGATACATAAATTATCATACTGAAATCCAAATAATTATAAAAAAGAATATGCCTGTTGCCTCATACTGTATCACATCTTTAGAACTGAAAAAACTAATACAAATCTTTTTAGTGCAAATAGCGTTTATGGCTCATGTACTGGTACCCATAGAAAATTTTATATACATTACGGTCTATGGATAGCATTTATTTTAAGATCACTTTTATATCGTTATACTGCATTTAACATCGTAAATTAATACACGTATTAATAAATATTAAGATGAGTAAAAGCATGATTCCTGGAAAAAGTATCGTAAATGCAATTATTACATTGTTTGCAGGGATACTAAAAATAATTAAATAAATAAATAAAATCAGATTTATTATGTATTATGGGTGGTATCTATCATATGTGTATCTTCTGAGGGGTTATACGTATAAAAAAAAAAAATATATGAGGAGCCATATAAGAAACTTGCTAAGCCTCTCATTCAATCTGAAACCATGTTGTGAAATTCCAATTGTTAATATTTTAAAATTAATCATTGATCTTATTAAATAATTGTTTAAAAAAAAAAATAGTTTAAAATTCATGTTAAAAAGAAATTAAAATTTTCAATTTTAAAGCACATTTTAATTGCTGGTCATTGCTTTAAGTTGTGTTATAAATATTGTACTGTTTATTGTAATCACATTTAAGAGGTCTGGATACCCTTAAACTTTCAATAAATCATGCAGCAAAATCTCTATATATAAAAGAGCAGAGTCTGTCTGTGTGTGTGTCTGTCTGTCCGCTATAGAATCCTAGACCGTTTCACCGAGCGGGACCAAATTCGGCACGGTTAATGTTTACGACCCGAGAAACTCAACGCCGCAAAAATGAAAGTTGTAACTTAATTAGTTTTGGAGATATTAATTAAAATGTCCACTCATGTCTAACTCTAAAAGCGATCTCAATGACTGAGAATTCACCGCCATTGCATAAAAAAAGATATGTTAACGGAGTTAAAAGCAGAAAAAGTGGAAAATAAATTAGAAATATTTGTCCGATCGTTACGATTTCGATACCAAATGAAAAGGCCATATTTTCTTAATCTAAGTGTGCAAGCGGCTTATCGGTGCAACAATTAGATTTTTTAAAATTAACTAAAGTATGAATTTTTTGTGGCAACATCATTTCAAATGCCAGACGACCGTCTGCCATTAAAAAGGAAATGATTGTAACCGATCAAGATGTCACGTATTTTGTAGCGGGGGGAAAAATTGCAATTTTCAAATTTTTTCAAATTTTCATTCACGTTACATTTGAATTAATATTCGGCCTAGACAGCATATTATAAAGCTACTGTTCAATTTTCATGAAAATATGTGGATAAACAAAAAAATTAGATTAAATTTTGTTTTATATTTTGCACTATTTTAAATTGAGATATGCCATTGAAATTTCGTAATGTTTGGTTTTAACGCCCGATAATTCGATTCTGAATATTATTGAAAGTGTAGAATTATTAGGAAGGGCTTGAGGAGGAGGGGGGGGGGGCGAAGGTGCAAAAAAAAAAAAAAAAAAGTGTTACAGCGTTTGAAATTGGTATTATTAGGTTTTAAGGAAAGATAAATCGATTGCGGATATTTTCAAATGTAAAATTATTAGAAGGGACGGAAAGGGGGAGGGGGAGGGGGAAGGGGAAAAAACGTAGAAAATGAACGGTTGTTTCAGAGAAAACAACGGAAAACCCAGAACGCCTTTATTATTTTATATTTTGCAGAGTTTCGAATTCTGATACTCCTTTCACATTTCATACTATGGATTTTTAACAGTATTTAGCTCGGAGTTACGCAAGTTTCGGAGAAAACCACGAAAAAAATCAGACATAAATCGTTTTATAATAGTGTTTATATCATTTTTGTATCTCAGCTTCTAATCAGCATAATTTCAAAAGTAATATATCATTTTGAAACTTATTTGAAATGAATTTCAAGAATAGACGCCCCAAATTTCGGTCACCTTCCATTATCCGACTACCGTAAGTAATGGAATTCGAGATTTCACGTGATTTACACGTTTTAAGGTGTCCTGATTAGGTTTTTCTTTTGTATCTCAGCTACTAATTAAAATAATTTTATAAGTAATACATTATTTGAAAGCTTTGTTGATTTGGATTTGAACAGTAGATTACAGAATTTTCTACCACCAGATGGCGCTGTAATATTTTTAAATTTCAATATTTCGAATTCTGAATATGATTAAATTATTTTGAATACATTATTCGAAAGATATTTTGAAGTACTTTTATATTATCGAAAGTGAAATTCGAGATTTCACTAGATTTACACGTTTTAAGGTGTCCTGATTAGGTTTTCTTTTGTATCTCAGCTATCAATTAAAATTATTTCATAAGTAATACATCATTTTAAAGCTTTGTTGATTTGGAATTGACCGTTCAAAATTGGTATATATAGGTTTTGGGTGCCTATGAGTCGCATGAGGATATTTTCGAAAGTGTAAAATTAAGAGGGGACAATACCTAATCCCTCGGACAGCCGTTCCAAATGTTATTCTATGGGAAAATTTGTAACTATAATTACTCATTACCTAATGTATATTTTTTAATTCTGTTTTCACAGTCAGAAAATTCATAATCGTTAAATGAGTACTCAGTTTTGAAAAATCCATTTTTTAAAATTTTTACATTTTAATTTCGAGTTCAAAAATGCGATTTTTCACAAAATGCATTTTTCTCATTTTCTAGTCGCAAAATGAAATACTAAAATTTAAAGAAATCAATTTTTGGAAAACAAGTACTAATTTAACGCTTATGAATTTTCTAAATGGAAAAACAGAATTAAAAATATTCATTATGTAATGAGTAATTATGTAAACAAATTTTTCCATAGAATAACATGGGCCGAGGCTGCCGGCGAGATTAGTTATTGTCCGCTCTTAAGGAGGGACAGTAAGGGTGGTGAATGAATACGCGCGCCCAGCGAGCGTATATATGAATTCGTGAGATGAAAGCAGAGGGGACCCGGTGTGAGTCTACCCGATCAGAAATGATTTTTTTTTTTTTTTTTTAATTCCTTTTCTTAAGAATAAGAGTTTATGAGTAATAACATGGAATTTTGAGAAATCATAAGTGTGGTGAAGGAATACGCGCACGCAGCGCTCATATATATGCATTCGCGCGTGCGCATCGCGCACGGGTCTACGCTGCCGAAACCATTGGGTACCCGGTGCGACATTTTTCCCGATCAGAGATTCTTTTTTTTTTTTTTTTTCTTTTTTTTTTCACATGATAAAAATTAATGCAATTCATTAATTATAATGATTCATTTAAAAATAGTGACCAGCGAAACGGGCGTAGCCTGCTAGTAATAATATAAAACATGTGAAACTAATAGTTCATAGTAGAAAATTCAAAGACTCAGTGAATTTAAGGGTTATTAAACACATTGTTTAAATTATTAATGTTACAATACCAATTTTTAACTTTAAGTGCGTTTTTCTCAGTTTGCATATTTTGAACTTTCGCACATCATAGTTAAAAAACTTAATGACATTAAAACTTTTTATATACAATGTATGGATCATATTGAACAACGTATACATAAATTTAAATACAAAAATTATAATTTTTTTTTTTTTTCATAAAATTTTTGGAAATTTTTGATTTTTTAAGTTTATTACAATTTAAAAAAATAAATTTTACTTTTATTTCTTAAAAATGATGTATACGTCATAGAAGTCAATATATAGATTAATATGAGACTATATTTGTGCAGTTTCACCAATATTTGAGCTCGCAGCTGTGCGCGCAGTGAGAAATGTATATTTGGATTAACAAACATGAAAAATGTCCATATATTTATCCTTAAAAAATTATATAATATATATTGCGGTATATTTAGATACATTAGTATGGTAAGTATACACTGTTAAAATTTTAATATTATCTGATGTTATTGAAAGTAAATATGGAATATTAAAAATATATGTTTTTTCAAGATTTTTCTATGATTTTAAGAGTATCCAGATCCATTAAATCATGTAATGAAATTCCAGTGTAGAAAACACCGTATGTAATTTTATATAAACTTCAACAAAACATGTTTTAAATATAATCCCATTCATTATTGCTTGATTTTATAGAAATTGTTTTATATAGTTTTTATTTTATAAAAATCATTTGTATTCTTCCAAAGATGATTCAAATTTTAGCAAAAAATACTTAGCTTTCGCGCTTCAGTCGTTCCATTGCAGCAAAACAACTTCTACAGGAAATGTTCCTATGATGAAAGATATAGATATCACATCATTGGAATGGTCTTGGCGACGAACATGGTGAAATCGTTGGCATATTGGAGGTAAAATTACTATTTTCAGGAAATTTTATTCTTATATCTCAATAATAATAATAATAATAATAATAATAATAATAATGATAATAATAATAACCAAGGATTTAACTGGATATATTTAGAATGTAGGGTAATGGCCCCAATATGTAAATTGTGTCCCCATCAGATTTTTCTTACGGAGATAAAACTCTGAAATTTCACCTTAAGGTGTTTTGAAATTTAAAAAAAAAAAAAAAAAAAAAAAAAAAGGGGGGGGGGGAAAGAAAAGAAAAAATTAAAAGGTAAGCCTTCAGATTGATACTTTTTTTTTTGAAATTTTATTTTTTATCAAAACTCAGACTTCAAATGAATTGCTCATTTTTATTTATTTATTTTTATCAAAAGAAAAAAAATATGTATATTTGGATAATACCTGGTTTTCTTCTTATACATATTCTTAAAAATTAAAATACAAAATATTATTTTTTAACTGCAAATTCAGAAACTACTTTTTCTTTTCTGATCAGTTAAAACTGTTTATTGATTAAACAAAAAAAAAAAGAAGAAGAAGAAGAAGAAAAGAAAAGAAAAGAAAAGAAAAAGAAAAAAAAAGAAAGAAAAGTTAAGAAAATTATTATTATTATTATTATTATTCTTTTTTTTTTTTTTTTTTTTTTACACCGCAGTCCGAATTAATATGGTCATCACAAAAACTTCTATATATTCATACAGGGCAAATTATCTATTAAATTTATTATTTGTTAAAATTCTTTGCCATAGTGCATGCAGATGATTTTCATTTTTGAAACATGTAACATTAGATGTCGGAGAAAAGTCCCTATAGAAAACATCTGTAAAAATGCTCTTTTACAAAGATTTTTATTTTTATTATTATTATTTAAAAATAAAATAAAATAATAAATAAATAAATAAATAACTTTGTTTTGTATTATTACAGATCTATGATTAAAACATTCGTTTAAAAACTATTGGTGAGGTTTTTTTTTTTTTTTTTTTTTAAATTTACACCTGCCGAAGAGAATACCCCCCTGCCCTCCGGGTGGGTATCGAAGCTCTTATATATATATATATATATATAAAATAAATAAAAAAAATACTAATTGACTATCACTTTTATAAATATATATATCTATTTATTTCATCGTTGTTGATTAAAAATTATTCCCATTGTACACATTTAAATGAAATTTTGTCCAATACTGTCATATTAAAAACTATTAAAAGATTGAATGGCAATGCTACCTGCTGAGTGACTTTCACTAAAAGTTAATAGGTAATTATTTATATCAAGGTACATTGTTCTACCTATTAACTTCGTTTCATACCTACTAATTTGTATGAAATTTATGCATTTTTTATCACGCATATACAGTCGGTAACAAAACTATCCGAACACTAGCAAAAATTCCTATCTATAAAAAGTAGAGTTAATACTGTTTTGTTAAATAAATCCTTGTCAAATCATGTGCTTAGTCAGTCTAAGAACATGATTTGACAAGTATTTATTTAACAAAACAGTATTAACTCTACTTTTTTTACATAAGAATTTTTGCTAGTGTTCTGATACTTTTGTTACCAACGCGACTGTACACTCAAACAAGCATTTTCTAAAAAATGTTTAAAATGTGATTTGGACTTCTCAAAAAATGTAAATCCATCAAAAACTGATTGTCAAAAATTGTACTAATCCATTACTTTTTTATACTGAATATAGAAGAAAGTAAAAATGATTGATCCAAACTTCAATGCTTTATTAAGCGGTCTGGTGTACAAAAAGCCGGCAAGGGAGAGATATAATAAAGTTGTATAGCACGATAATGTTTATTTATTTATTTATATACCAATCACTAAGGTAATTTATCATAAAAATAAATGAGCTGCTGTGTGTTACAGCACTTGCACGTTGTCAGACAGAAATATTTGAATAATTCAAATTACTATTTAAATAAATAAATAAAAATATGTTTAAAGGTAAATATATATAACCATAATATCATCAGTTATCTAAAATATGGCAGAAATAGTACTAATAGTCTATTGTTACAAAGGATTAAGTCTTTTCATGGTATCAATTGTACTGTTGCAATGAAAGTAATATTACAGTGAAAATGAAAGGGCAGTTCATTCACTTTCAGTGGGATACGCCTTGGCGACCAACTTGGCGAGTGGACGACCAAATTTGGTGAAAAGTGGTAGTTTAGTGTTCCCATCGAAGCTCTAGGACACACGGGAGCATAGATCTCGAGCTTTCCATGGGATTCTTGATGGAATCATCGCCAAAAGTAATAAAATGGACTAAGTTGGTTTCTACAAGAAAGTATGTAGTCACTGCGATTCAGAATTATTCAGAGACTTATTCTGAGTGATTAACCTTTAGAGATTGAGCTCTGAGCGACTGAACATTTTTCGTGTGCTAGCGAAGGTGTCTGCTCAAAAGTATTTGATATTATTTGCTTTACTCCTGTGGATCAAGTGACTATTTTTTGGACTGTTCCGGAACATTCGTGGAATAGTGCATCTTGCTGTACGAGTAACAGCTTCAACTGTTTCCAGAATATTCGAAGAATTAACAATATTATTGGACTGTTTTCGAAAATATTCGTTTTAATAATAGTTTTCTTTACAGATTCGTGAAGTTAAAAAATATTTGAAGTTTCCTAGACGGTCCCATACTAAAGCTATGACGAAAATAGACGTAAATCGAAATATATTTATTTAAACGTTTCATTTATTGGTTTAAAAAGAAATCATTTAAATATAGTGACCAGTGAAGCAGGCAAAGCCCGTTAGTATAAAAAAAATAAATAAATAAATATACTAATAAAATAAAATAAAATTATCGCGGTGGAAATGAGTATTTTTAATGCTACAAATACAGATGATTAGGTAAATCAGATACACTATTTAATACGCACAAAATAATCTCTAGCGATACTCGATACAATACGATACAAGCAATTTCGCGAAAAGTCCGATTGCAACTAAGCCAATTGGCTTTCGAATTCATGTTGATTGGTTGCGAATTTTCTAACAAAGGAGAAACATTTTCAATTAAGTCTATTTCCAATTTATTCGAATATTACCTTGTGCATTAGAGAAACGAAATTGCCATTTCATAATATTTGATATTTATCACAAAATTATCATTGCTGAATGAGATGAGAGTTTGACATATCTATGTGTTATCAATTTTAATAGCCCAAATTAGATGATTTAGCGGATTATTTGCTGTTAAGTTGTTAGTTGATTTATTTTTAAGTGGTTGCTATTTTGAAACAAATATGATAATTTATTTAATATTTTTCTGTATTTTTTATTTATTTTTTTTTTTTTATAATAATGATAATGACGACCGGTTGTCGGCCTGGATAGCTCAATTGGTAGAGCCTTGACCTTGTAAGTCAAGGATCCGGGGTTCGACTCCCGGTCCAGGCATTATTTTCACTCAGTCGGAAAAATAAAATTTCAATAAATATGGTTTTCTTCCACAGTTGATTGTGTGATTTTAATAAAAATTGTATTTCTTTCTCTCATTGTTTAATGGTGTTTTCCATTACATGCGGCTTATTTCTGTTGAGCTATCTATATGATAGACCAGATGTTTCTGCCTAAAGGTTGTCTGAGTGAGTAATGTCGACCAGTTGTCGGCCTGTATAGCTCAATTGGTAGAGCCTTGACCTTGTAAGTCAATGATCCGGGGTTCGACTCCCGGTCCAGGCAATATTTTCACTCAGTCGGAAAAATAAAATTTCAATAAATATGGTTTTCTTCCACAGTTGATTGTGTGATTTTAATAAAAATAATGATAATGTTTTTTTTTTTTAATAAACTTGGTTTTGTGAACTTGATATGGGCTATATGCATACCGAGTTTCATCCAAATCAGTTCTTAAATTCGTATTTCATGTGAGTCTGATATTTTCAAGTACAGTGAGTAAAAATATGCCACCTCTATCTATAATGAATAAGCAGTCATTTTCTGAATCCTTGAAGTCATTTCCTGAATCCCAAAAGTAAACATACACGAGCTATGAGTGTAAAGTAAACAAATAATCAGGATAGATGAAATGATCGAGAATTTCTAGACTATACTTGTCTAGGTGGTGAAACAATATTATGAATAATATGAATCCTTTGTATTGCGAGAAATTCTAGCTTGGTTTTCTAGAATTGGGTCTTTAACTAAGATTTTACTTACTACAACTCGCCTCATGCATTCTCATTTATTTGCAGATATTTTTAAATAAGTTTGAGTGCACGATAATATAGAAAAACGATCTAGAATTCTAATAAGACTTTTCAGAACACACTAGCAAAAGGAACTAGAAGTTATAAGGATGATATGGAACTATTTTTACTAGAAACACAATTTGATTCTAGGTATCCGTCATTGATTTTTTTTTTCAGTGTAGTCATAATTTTGAAATAAATTGTAATAAAAATCGTTGATTAATAAGCTTGCTTCAAACAAACCTTGCTTTGAGATGTGTACATACAGAGTTTCTAGAAAATCCATTTGTAATTACAATTTTCATACGTTTTTGAAATTTGCAAGTGACCGCCATCTTGCTAAAAGATGACGGATCGAGTTGACTAATAAATTGGTTCAGACCTTGGTACAGGCTATGTCAATGTTGAATAACATGCGAATCATTTCATAAATATATTTTTATGTAATTTTGAAACGAAATGACGGATTGAGTTGAATAATAAATTTGGTTGAGACGTTTATATGGGATATGTAGGGTAGATGCTCCAGTGATTGGCATGCTCCAGTAATAGACATCCATCCCGAAATAATTAATAAATAATAAAAATAATAAAATCTTGTATTTTACATATAAGAATTTTATCATTTTTTTGTCAAATACTGGAGCATAGGGTGTTAATAACTGGTAAAATGAATAACTAGCAGTGTCAAACACTGGAACATAGGGTACCAATTACTGATAAAATGAAAAGCTGGCAGTGTCAATTACTGGAACATTGAGTGGGTGTCAAATAAAAGTTATTAAAAATAATAATTGTTATCAAATGTATATATTTTAACATATATGTGGTTCTAAATGTCTTTCCTACCATATGTACTAACTTAAGATTTCTAAAAATATTAATGATGACATAAATGATGACTAAAACAATAAAAACATCAGAGATTGCTCTACAAGTGTCAATCACTGGTGCACTTACCCTACATATGGAGTTTCAAACAAAGCAATTCGTAATTACAGTATTTCTAAGAGAACTGAATTTTCAATTTACAGCCATTCGTCACCAAAATAAGATAGCGGATTATTTGACCAACGAAAGCATCTAAAATATTTCTAAAATAAGCCTATTATCCAACTTTGGTTCGAATTAGTTTAGAATTTCGAGAGTTATCGTGATGGCAAATTTGCAAACGACTGCCGTTTTGAAACTAGATGAATCATCTTGTGGTATTTTAATGCAATAAATACAAATAGTAAATGACCAGATGCCCTATATAATACGCACAGTACAATATCTAACGATACAGAATATAATACGACTGATGTTACATGCATGTAGTCCTGGTAACACCATCTGTTGGGAAACAGCGAGAATTTATATAAGGTCCTAATATTATTGTTATGTAATTGATGAAAAATGTTTAAGGATAATGACGTAGCATAATAAAATTCAAATTACGAATGCGTGATATCAGCAGATGTCGCAATGCATGTACTAGAATAATAGAAAACTGGACATTTTCTCCAGAGAATTAAATTATAACTAGCAAACCCGTGCGAATTTTTCGCACTTTTATTTCTTTTCTTATTTACCTTTAAAATTTAAAACTCATAAATATTATATCAATTTCACCACAAAATTAAGATTTTACTTTACATGTAACCAAATTATTATTAGAACTAAATTAACATTGTGCAACAGGGGAAACAAAATCATTCAAAGACAGATTTAAAAATAAAATTCATGAATGACAACCAAGTTTTCACTCTTCCGCAGCTGTACAGTTTTAGTATAGGATTCCCATGATGACTTTTAAATTTATTTCGCCATGTTGGCGACTTTTTATTTATTTATTTTGGCACAATTTTTGTTTAAAAAAAAAAAAAAAAAAAAAAACTTATTCCTTTTTTGATTACACTTTCCATGATTGTGTTTTTTTAGTCATTTTATGATAAAATTTCATATTCTGTCATTAAAGTATTGTTATGTTTAAAATGGTGCTTGCAAAGATGCTGAAGATGCAACTTTTAAAAATACATTTTTCTATAAAATAATCTCATTAGGCAATTTTTTTCTTATTATTTTTAAAATGGCGCTTGTAAAGGTGTTGAAGATGCAACTTTTAAAAATACATTTTTCTATAAAATAATCTCATTTGACACATTTTTTCTTATTAGATCATTCCGCTGAGTCCACGTACTTAAATATTATCCATTTATTAATATTATTTTTTTATCCTCGTGTATTTTATTAATTGCATCATTATCATATCGTTTTAACAAAATATAATCGGAACTGGTGTTTAGAGAAATATTACATAGATAATCGGCTAAATAACGTCATAAAATAATATAAATATAAATAAACATAATTAAATATTAATAATAATATAAATACTACTCAGTAAAATCACTATATTTGAGTCAAATAAATTTTTTAAAAATAAATTCGTAATAACTCTCTTTAGAATACTCATAATCAACATATACTCACTATATTTTATTTATTATAATTATTTATGCACGAAATAATTCTATATCCAATAACCTTCAATAATTTCCTATAAGCAGTTTTCTGAGAATAGCTCCATTTCGAACCTATCCAAAAGAGATTTGAGATTATGTTGATTGATCACGAATTTTAAGACAAAGAGAGACATTTCCTGCTAAAAGAAGGCCATTTCCAATTTATTAATACCTTTAATCGCATATTTGAGAACACAAGTAGACATTTAACAGTACTTTAAATTTGCCAGTAAAGTAATCATTTTTGAAAAATTTTAATTCGAAAATGAATACTCTGTTAGTCTGTTTGAATACAAGTAACATTTAGCATTGTTTCAAATTAATTCCTTGAAAAAACTATCGGTTCTATGATATTATAGAAGTATAAAACTCTTTAAAAGAATTTTTCTTCTAGTATTGATTGTATGTTTCAAAGCATCAAAATGGTCAACAGTAGTTTTGGTGCCTAACAATCTTGAACTATTTCTTGCTAGATTTGGGTCACTGATTCCAAAAATGTTTTCAGTTTTGCCCTGTCCGCTCTAGATTTTTAGCTTATCTACGTTATATGACAAAAATACCATACATTTAATGATGTGGAAATTGGTCAAAGTACTATTCAGGCAGTGTAATTTTATGCTCATGTTACAATCAAGTGCACAAAAGGTTGTGAGTATATTCTCCACTACTTCTTCATACTTAGAAATTTTATAATTTCCAAAGAAATTATTCACTTTAATTTTTCGCCCCTTCTGTATCATTCATTGAGTTTATTTTAATAAGTAAAAGAAGAAGAAGAATCATAATAATAATACTATACTCTACTTCCTTAAGCCTGTCGTGTCAAGGCCACACTCAGATGAACTATGATTTCACTTCTCCCGTCCGTTGCTAGGTTACTGAGGAAGCAACGATATCTCTCTGGATGGAATTGAGCACGTGATCTCAGTCACGTGATCTCCCTCTCCGCAGAAGAGATAAATTCCGGGGCCTTGAACCGACTCTGCTAAGGAAAAGGACTATAGTAATAGTAATAGTCATAATATTAGTAATAGACATAAAAATAATAATAGTAATAATAATAATAACAGTAATAATGTTCACTATAATTATAATTATATCTCATAAACTGGATCTACTAGAACAAAATGGATGGCATTTTTTGCATTAGCAGCACCAAAATATTCAAAATCAATCTGAAAATTCCAGGCACAAAAAAAAAAAAAAAAAAAGCTGACCTGTGAAATAATAATAATAAATCAATAAACCCTAAGCAAATAATATATATATATATATATATATGTATATATATCAAACAAATATTTGAGTATAATAGTAAAGAGTAAAATAATGCGTGTGCCTATATTACAATGTTGCAAATTTAGGTACTTTTTTATTCAATAAATCCCTAATAATTTTAAGGAGTAATACTTTATATTTATTAATAGACGATTGACTGCGAAGTGATATTGCAACCGTTACAAATAAAATTTAGTGGTAGATATTGAATAAAAAAAGTACGTAAATTTGACAACACTGCCTATATATTGTATAAGCATTAAAATACGTATCATATACAGTCGGCATCTAAAGTATACGAGCACTAGCAAAAATTCCTATATAAAAAAAAGTACACTTAATATAGTTTTGATAAATAAATCCTTGTCAAATCCTGTTCTTAGTCAGTCTAAAAACATGATTCTACAAGTATTTATTCAACAAAACAGTAGTAAGAGTACTTTTTTACATAAGAATTTTTGCTAATGCTCGGATACTTTTGCTGCCAACTGTATTCAATGTAAAGACTAAAATTTTTATTCTGTATTATCCAAAATTTATTTACATGCACTTGTCTTAATAAAGTGTAATGTATCTGAATTTTTCTATACGACCTGCACACAAAATATTACTGTTTTCAAGATTTGAAAGATTTTCTTTTGACTTCGGTTAGATATTTGTTTGTTTGAGAAAAGACTATTTCATAGGTTTTGTTGCATAAATAAGCGTGACGCTAAAGCATTTGAAACTAAGTTAGGAAAGAAAATGTGATTTCTCTTTGAAGAAATCAATGCATGCAGTGCCCAAAGAAATTTTTATTTAAAAAAATACTGCAACTGCTTTACGCTTTTAGATAAATTTTCAAGGTGTTAAATTACTGTAGTTTTCACTATGCGTATCTATTAATAATTAAATAAAATCTTTATAAAATTATATATACCAATAGAAATTCTTTAATTGCACCTTAAACTATTAAACTACTAATTATATAATTTATATATATATTTAAAAAACGTTAGTTTTACTAGACGATTTTCCTATGAACAAGTTTAATTTTAATAAAATTTTATTTTAGCTTTGTTAATTAGCCCCGCTGAGAAAAAAAAATGTACCGCCTTTCTCTAGAATGAATATGTGGCCATTTTCTAAATACCTTAACTAGAAATATAGCTTTCCGAGTTATGCGCATAAGGCACGTCTATAAAGTGAATAGACGAAATGATCGAAAATTTCTAGTGTACACATTTCTAGATGGTGAAACAATAGTCTGAATACTCTAAATATTCTGAATCATTTATATTGCGAGAAATTCTCGCTTGATTTTCTAGAATTGGGTAATAAACCAAGATTATAGATGCAGAAACCCGCCTCTTGTAGTCCCATTTATTTGCAGAGATTTTTAAATAACTTTGCACTCAATAATATAGGCAAATGCTCTAGAATTCTAATAGGGGCTTCTAGAACTCGCTTTCCAAGGGGACTAGAATTGATAAGGATGACATAGAACTAATTTTTCTAGAGCCACAATTTAGATTCTGGATGTCAGTTACAGAACTTTTTCTCAGTGCACGTGTATGTAATGATTTCTCTTTTTATGTCAAAAACAAAATTTCTCGTTCACGGATTTTGTTGTATAAATATTCATGACGCTAAAAGTAAAATTATTTTATCTAAGTATCACATGAACTTACTCCTAAGAAAAAAAAAAATGTAAGTAAATAAATATATATATATATATATATATATACAGTGAACCTACAGAAGTTTATCTCTAAAAACAATTGTTTTATTTATTTTCCAAGTTAATAATAAAAAGTTTTTTGTTTTTTTTGTTGTGTTTTGTTTTTTGTTTCCTACATTGTTAATTTTATTTAAAGAAATCACTTAAAGAAGAAAAAAAAAACTATTAAATGAGAATACTCTACACTTATAAAATTGAAAATATATTTCTTTTTTATTCTTTTTCTTAAATTTAATTCTATTAGTTTTAACAAAAAACTTTATTTTTCTGACAACCTTTTTATATAATAAGTTTTTTTTTTTTTCTTAATTTAAAAAATGATAATTAACTTAAAATAAAATTCTATAACCTTTTTAGAACGAAAAATTTGCTTGGAAAGACATTTCTTTATCTAAAAGGAAAATTCAAATTCTTTTTTTTTTTTAAATTGGAATACTTATTTTTATACCAAACTATTCACAATCTAATAAGCTAAATCGAATTTTTCACATAATTAATATTTCTAAAACTATAGCTATTCATTTCCATGGTGCAAGCAGTTTTCCAAGAATATCACCTTATTGAAATTAACCAATAGAATTTCGAGATCATATTGATTGGTCACGAATTTTAGACAATGACGAAGGACATTTTCTGTTAGAGGGAAAATCGTTTTCTCCAATTGATTCCGATTTTCGATTATATATATCTGAATACAAATAATCGTTTCACAGGATTTTAAATCTATCAGTAAATTGAACCGTTTTCGAGAACGATGAATCAGCACATTGAGATAACATTCTGACAGTGGAAGGTGAATCGTTAGATCTTTTAAAAGATCTTTTAAGGTCATTCACTCTAGATTGAAATCTATACATTAAAAGTATATGCAATTGTAAATTTTACCTATCTAGCATTTCTTTGTTATACACGTTTTCCAACAATGCTGTCGGTTTTATCTAATTAATTATATATGCTTAAATAATACGTGTAACAATAAGCTGAAAGAAAAATATCAATGAAAGTTTTGATTTAACAGGAAAATTAATTTTATAATAGGAATCATAATTTAGAACGCAACTTAAAATTTTTGGCATGTTCCAATAAAATAATTAATGTAATGTATCATTATAATCAGATTATAATTTTTTCAGGCCTAATATCAAATATCTAAAATCATTGTTAGGTTTTATTTAAGAATTAATATATCTATTTTTAAAAATAAGGAATTTTTTTTCTACTCATTAAAGAGAGAAAAAAAAAAAACAGTTTGACTAATCGATATCCATTAGTAAAATGCAAAAAAAATTATAAATACTTTTATTGAATATTTCACTGTCCATAGTTCATGTTAAAATGATTAAAAATCGAAAATTTGATTTTGTGATACATTCAATGTAAAAATAAAATTTAATTAGAAAAGAATATTTAATAGAAAGGTTTAGATTAGCATACGATAAATTATTTTATCTCCGACTTTTGCATTTTCATAACACTAAAAAAATTTTACTCTTCTATAAGAATATTTAGTATTTATCAGGCATTTAAAAAATTCGAATCATCGAATAAATCAGTAAATAATCAAAAGGGAAAAGTAAAATAAAGTGTTTGATTATTTCTTGTCAAATGTGAATATTTGTATCATGTACGGTAATGTACCCGAATTCTCTTGTGAAAAGGTATAAATTTATCCGGCAATTTCCACTAACCACCGTTCTGTAGCAAAATTCTAAAACATATACCGGTTTTTCAGTCTGTTATTAAGCATTTTAATTAGCTGCACACAATTACCCCCAACAGAACGTATGAATTAGCCCATACCTCCCTGTAAAAGAAATATAAATAATACAGGCATCAATTCCCGTAATTATCATGCATTATCAAATCAATGTAGAATAAAAAATCTTATTTATTTATTTATTTATTTACCTTTTTAATGTTTAAAATAATTTAATGCTATTAAAGCACAATTCAATTAATTTCAAGTCCACAGATCGCAAATTGTAAAAATTCTATTACGTTATAAAAATTCTGCCCCTGTTTAATAAATAAATAAATAAATAAATAAATAAATAAAATAAGTCTACACTTTTGAAAGTTTATATAGTTCCTGCAACCTGTAATATGCCTACTTAATTTTATATTGATTTTTCATTATTATAATCGATTGTACAGCTTATATGCTACACTGAGAAAAAAATATATACCCCATTCATCTAGAACAAATAAATGCACATTTTCTAAATCCCTAAACTAGAAATAGAGATTTCCAAGTTATACGTATAAGGCACACCAATAAGCTGAATAGACGAAATGATCGTGAATTTCTAGTCTATGCATTTCTAGATGGTGAAATAATACTCTGAATATTATGAATATTTTGAATCCTTTGCATTGCAAGAAATTCTCGCTTGATTTTCTAGAATTGGATCAAAATGTTTATTAAAAATTTATTATAATTATAGTTGCTAAAACTCACCTCTTGTATTCGCATCTATTTGCAGAGATTTTAAAATAAGTTTGACCTCGATAATATACGCAAACCCTCTTGAATTCTGATAGGGGTTTCTAGAACTCGCTTTCAAATAGGAGTAGAATTTATAAGGATGACATGGAACTATTTTTACTAGAGCCCTGATTTAGAATGGAGATGTCAGTTACAGAATTTTTTCTGAGTGTAGCGCACATGAAATAAGTCCATGAAGTCCAATAAGTTCATAAGTCCAATCAGTCCATAAGTCCATGAAGTCCATAGATTATAATAATGAAGAATTTTTCTTTGCGTCCCAGTGAAAGAATTATAAATCCTACACTGAACAAAATCTAAATAAATCCTATGACGGTGAACTATAGTATACCTACAAACTTTTAGCTTAATCAAATTAGGAATTTAGACTAGCGTCTCGCCGCAGCGCCGGCTCTCTACGAAAAAGTTGAATAAATTGCCTTTGCAGGTTTAGCGATGCACTGCTACACTTCGGAAGAGTTCACGGATTAAAAGAGAGTATCCTAATCCGTGGAAGAGTTGTAAAATTGTTTACCATATGTGTTTATGCGTTAGATGTGTATGGTAGTTCATACTGAATTGAATTACTTTTTTTTTTTTTTTTTTTTTTTTTGTAACAGTAACTTTATTATTAGGAAAATTAATAGATAATTTTAACAAATTAAATATATATATGTATATTTTTAAGACGAAACTGCCATTTCCTTGAAATATCTACAATCACATTTAAATTTACTGCAATTTTTTTTTAAACCTCTTGTACAATTTATTATTATTTTTACTTAGCTTAAAAAAATATATATATTTTATTTAAATTTTAATTGTTATTTATACTTGTTTAAATTTGTTAAATATGTTATTTAAATTACTTCTTTTTAAAATTCCTTTAATGCAAAAATGTTTCAAATGACAAAAACACCCCCTCCCCCTAAACATTTCTTTCCATATTTTATTACAGTAATTGCAATTTATGAATTAATAGACTACAAAGAGAATTTGAAAAATAGACCAGGTAAAATGTTTTATTAAAAAATAACAATTTTTTTTTTTTTAAATTAATAGATAATTAAAAAACTTCTTTGAAAATGAAACTGCCATTTTCTTAAAATATCTTCAATACAAATTTAAATTTATTGTATTTATTTATTTATTTATTTATTTAAATCTATTAAACAGTTTATTTTATTTTACTTAGGTAAAAAAAAAAAAAAAAAAAAAAAAATGGGTTAGAATAAAAATTTATAATAGAATTTTTAAATATGTAAGATATTTATTCTTATTTTTATGTTTAAATAGTAAACAAAAATTATTTTATTTAAATTTTAATTATTATTTAAACTTATTTAAATTTATTAAATATTTCCCCCTAAATATTTCTTTCCATATTTTATTACAATAACTGCAATTTATGAATTGATAGACTACAAAAATAATTTAAAAAACTGACCAGGTAAAAAGTTTTAGTAAAAAATATTTTTTTTTTTTTTTTAGAAAAATTAATAGCTAGTTTTAAAAAAATAAACTGCCATTTTCTTAAAATATCTTCAATACAAACTTAAATGTATTGCATTTTTTTTATTTTAATCTGTTAAAAAAAAAAAAAGTGGATTTTAATAAAAATTTATAATAGAACTTTTAACAATGTAAAATATTTATTTTTATGTTTAAATAGTAAACAAAAATTATTTCATTTAAATTTTAATCATTTTTTAAACTTATTTAAATTCGTAAAATTATTTCTTTTTAAAATTCCTTTAATGCAAAGATGTTTCAAATGAAAAAAACAACCCCCCTCCTAAGTATTTCTTTCTGTATTTTATTAAAATAACTGCAATTTATGAATTAATACACTATATAGAGATTTTAGAAAATAGGCCAGGTAAAAAGTTTTATTAAAAAACAGCAACCTTTTTTTTTGTTGTTGTTGTTGTTAGGAAAATTAATAGATAATTAAAAAAAAAAAAAGAGGTAAAAATACTCTAAAAACGAAACTGCCTTTTAAATATTTTATTTAAATTACTTCTTAAAAAAAAAAAAAAAAAAAAAAAAAAAATGCCTCAACAAACATTTCTGTACTGTCAAGTATAAAGGATTTAAGTTCATATTCTTGATTTTTCAGGAGACGAAAAATAAAGTTAAACTAACTAAAAACTAATCAGTAGAATCGATTAGGAAAAAGGGATTATGTTGATTTATACCAGGGCGCGAAATTTCCGCTCCCCAGCTCGCCATTGGCGAGTGGTAATTTTACTGTGGCGAGTAAAATTTCAGTCTAAATGTAGATAGAATTCTTACAGTATATGGTGCTACAATAAATAAATAAATAAATAATGATTTAAAAACGTAAAATCATGCAAATCTTAGGTAAGGTGACCAGACATCCTCTTTTTAAGAGGATACTCTTCTTTTTCAATGCTCTGCCCTCTTAAACGAAGAAAAACATTACAAGACTAAAAAGTTCTCTTTTTTATGTTTTTCATCCTCTGTCCTCTTTTTTAAACGAAAAGGATTTAGTCCTTAATTTCAAAAATTTCGCAAAACTGGGAAGCTCAATCGGCTGTTGGCTGTATCGAACGGTGAACACTAACTTTTTTCTATGTTAGGTTCGCAAAAGAATAAATTTCTAATAAACTTGCCAAAGCATATTACGGTTTATGCCTATTCAGATTCTTCGAATCACGAAGAAATAAAAGTATTCCCTATATTTGTACGGTTCTTTGATCCAGAACACGGAATCATTATTAAAATTGTAGTGAAGTCATTAAGAAGGTGGTGCTCCGGTTGGTACGCGGTGGGTTGGCGTGTGTTCTCACTTTTGCATGAATAATATTTCTCATAAAAGTAGGTCCGTCACTGACCGAGAGGTTCTGTCCTCGAAGCTGGTATATGTGAAGCGCTGGGTTCGATACCCTGTCGCAATCGTTGGCTTACCCGTTATGAGTTTTCTGTGGTTTTCTCCGATACTAGCGTAACTATGAGCTAGGAACTCTTAGAAAAACCCTACGGAGGACTCTCCTACTCAGGTCTACAGCCCTTGTGCAGACCACCACCTCACAAAAATATGCAAAAGTTAGTTGAATTCATTTTATGTCCTCCTGGCAAAAACGTTCCCACAAAGCGATTGTTTTCTTCAATGAACAAAATGTAGACACGTGGAAAAAATTCCCTTTATATACCAACTTTAAAAACTTATTAACTACTAAGACTAATTTAGGTTATACTTGTGAGAACTTTTATAAAATGTTGATAAGGAATGACTGTTCGTTAAAACAAATCGTTTCATCAGCCGAATATTAATTTGATTTTTTCATTTGCCAATTTTATTTTTTTTCTTTTATGATTATCACTGAATGGTATAAAGGGAATAAATTTTATTCCCTTTATACCATTCAGTGATTGTCAACCTTCATTTAATAAAGGGGAAAAATTGAATTAAATATTTTATATCAAAGATTAATACTAAATTTCTGACTTGACTCTTTTTTTACCAATGGATTTTCTCAAAAACTAAATGACATGGATTTAAATCCTTTATACCAATCGATAGAGAATTTTCTTTTTCTGAGTCTGACTCTGTACTTAACTCAAAATCGACATTTTTGGACTTAAATCCTTTATACTTATCAGTACAGATTTATGAATGCTTATTTAAGGCGTTTAGTGTTTTATCTTGGTGCTCAGGGCAGGGGCCCCAGGTTCCCGTGCTTTGACTACAGGCGAAAATTTTTCGTCAAAACCTTTTTAATATTTTTTATTTATATGGAAAAAATAAAATAAAAAATAAATAAATAAAAATGCTACCAAATTATCAGTTTTAAAAAAAGCCCTTTTAGAATTTGAAATCTGTATTTCAAACAAATTCCTTATTCTAAATTTATTGCACTGGCAAAGAGATTCTGTCATCCAAGGTGATAGATGGTAGGTGCTAGCTTTGAATCAGGTACACACTTGTTAACCTAGTTGTGCGACTTTTCTATGGTCTTCTTAGGAACTCGCATTAGAATGCGCTAGGTCACCTTAAAAACACTGCCCAGAGAACATCTCACTCAGGCCTAATCCCACATTCAGAAACAAACTTTTTAAGATTCTGTAGAAAAATTGCTGCAATGTGCTGATGGATTCATGTTGCACATTTGCCTGTTTTTTTGGTCTGATGGTGAGCCATGTTTTATTAAATTGAAATAACTGTTGAATGCTTTTACAATTTGAGGGGTTTCTTATTTTCTTCACATTAATTAACTTAAATAACTCTCATAATTTTTTTTTTTTTTTTAAATCTTCGCAGGATTTAGTATTAAATAAAAAAGTAATTCTCTATGTAGTGTATTAATTCATAAATTGCAGTTATTTTAATAAAATATGGAAAGAAATATTTAGGGGGGGGGGGTGTTTTTGTCATTTGAAACATCTTTCCATTAAAGGAAATTTAAAAAGAAATATATTTAATAAATTTAAACAAGCTTAAATAATAATTAAAATTTAAATGAAATAATTTTTGTTCACTATTTAAACTTAAAAATAAATATTTTACATATTTAAAAATTCTATTATAAATTTTTACTGTAATCCACGTTTTATTTATTTATTTATTTTTCTTAAGCTAAGTAAAATAAAATAAACTGTATATTAAATAAAAAAAAAAAAAAAATGCAGTAAATTTCAATTTGTATTGAAGATATTTTAAGAAAATGGCTGTTTCGTTTTTAAAGATTTTTTTTTTTTCTTTTAATTATCTATTATCTTTCCTAAAGGGAAAAAAAACGGTTGTTATTTTTTAATAAAACATTTTACCTGGTTTATTTTTTAAATTCTCTTTGTAGTGAGGGGGGGGGGTGTTTCTATCATTTGAAACATCTTTTCATTAAAGGAATTTTAAAAAGAAGTATTTTAAATAACACATTTAACAAATTTAAACAAGTTTATATAATAATTAAAATTTAAATAAAATAATTCTTGTTTATTATTTAAACATAAAAATAAATATTTTACATATTTTAAATTTGTATTGTAATCCAAGGTTTAAAAAAAAAAAAAAAAAAAAAAAAAAGGATAAGCAAAAAAAATAAATAAGTAAATAAACTAAATAAAAGATTAAAAAAAAAAATAAATAAACCTGTATTGAAGATATTTCAAGGAAATGGCAGTTTCGTTTTTTTAAAAAAATTTTAGTTAATTTTTTTTTAAATTATTCATTAATTTTACTAAAAATAAAGTTGAAAAATAAAAATAAAAATATTTAGGGGTGGGGATATTTTTGTCATTTGAAACATTTTTGTACTAAAGGAATACACATAAATTAGGAAAATGTGCTAAAAGGGTGATGTCTTTCCAAACTCTGTTTAACTTGCTAGATTTCAAATTCGAATCCAACAACTTTAAAAAATCCAAGTCTGTACGTATACTCACTCAGCTATGTTTATCCTATATGTAATAGTCTATTTTAAATTATACTATTTCAATAAATTTGCTGAAGAGGTTAAATCTGGTAATTTTCCCTGGAGTTCACCATTTTAAAAATTTTCAGTTTGGAAATATTTTATAAAATCATTAGAATTTACAGCTATTATAATAAAACAATGTTAAATATTTGATATTTGTTATCTTGACTCTAGTATAGTTCCGCGTAATAGTAACTTATCTAAATAAATCATTCGCAGCAGTTTATGAAAAAATTATTTTCTAGTTAAACAGCATATTAAAATTTATACAGAGTGAAAATTATTGGAATAATTGTGGATTTATAATTTTCTGGTATAATTATTATTATTATTATTATTATTTAATACATTCTACAAATAAATATTTCATTTTTTACTTTCTCTTAGCCATATATGGTACAGAAGGTATTGTTTTTAGGTCAGATTTTTGAAATTGAATTTTTGTTATATTTACACGTACAGTCGGTAACAAAAGTGTCCGAACACAAGCAAAAATTCCTACATAAAAAAAGTACGCTTAAAACAGTTTTGGTAAATAAATCCTTGTCGAATTCTATTCTTAGTCAGTCTAAGAACGTGATTCGACAAGGATTTATTTAACAAAACAGTATTAAGTGTACTTTTTTTATATACAGTACTGTGCAAATTAATTGGGACAAACATATTTTTTAAGAAAATTGTTCCTTTCTCGGGGATTTTCTGCCTCAAACCGGTTTCAACTGCATTTTCTTACAATGTGCGACTGCCCTTGACTAATCTAAACCAGTTTGACCACGTGATCATGACATGTCGAAAATTTTACCCTTCAGTTGCGCTTCAGTTGCTGTAAGAAGTGGTCGATTGTGTGAATTGTCTGCTTCTGACGTGTATTTAAAAAATGGATATCACTCCTAGGAAAAGGACTAGAATTGTTACCCTTAGTCAGCATACTTCTATGACTGTGAGGGATATTGCTGCAGCAGTTGGAGTTGGAAAATCCAGTGTTTCTAGGATTATAAATCAGCAAAAGAATTTTGGGACGGTGTCTCCAAAACGGAAGGGTAAATGTGGATGCAAACGCAAGACCACACCTCGAACAGACAAATTTCTTGTACGAAATAGTAAAATGCATCCTCACAAAACAAGTACAGATCTTCAGAGAGAATTATTAGCTACTGGTGTGAGTGTGGATTCATCGACAATTCAACGAAGGCTTATTGAATCTGGGCGATTTGCAAGAACACCAATCAAAAAACAGTTATTAACACCTGCAATGAAGAGAAAACGTTTGGACTGGGCCAGGAAATATGAATCCTGGACTGCACAAGACTAGAAGAAGGTTGTATTCAGCGACGGAACGCATTTTATTGTGCAAGGGTTTCGACCAAGATTTGTCTCGCGAAGTGATGGAGAACTTATCAGGGAACAACATCTCATTCAAACAGTTAAGCACCCTCAGAAACAGATGTTTTGGGGGTATTTTACTTCTGGAGGACCTGGCAGCTTAGTACCAGTTGAAGGGATGATGAACTCTAAAAAATACATTTCTATAATAGAGAGAAAAATTGTGCCTATGATGCAAGCGTTCGCTGGTGGTGTTGGTATCTTTCAACAAGATCTTGCTCCATGCCATACTTCTAAGCTAACAAAGAATTTTTTTCAAGAACAGAAATTACTGGTTTTGGATTGGACTGGTAATTCTCCTGATGTAAATCCCATCGAAAATTTGTGGAGCATTGTAAAGAGACGCGTGAGTAAAATGGACTGCTCAACAAAGAAAACAATAATTGAGAATGTTATAAAAGTTTGGTCTGGTGATAACGAGATCAAAAATTTATGTTCTAATTTAGTGGAATCTATGCCAAACCATGTACAGGATCTCATTCAAGCTAGAGGAGGACATATTTCGTATTAAATTGCTATACCGTGCATGTAAGTCAACTTATACCAATTAAACAACATTTGTGTAAATTTTTGAGCTTGTCCCAATTAATTTGCACAGTACTGTAGGAATTTTCGCTAGTGTTCGGACACTTTTGTTACCGACTGTATCTCTGAACCCAAAAAGCATTTTTTTAGCGGTTAATCTGTGGATCTTTTTTTTTTTTTTTTTTTTGTGCGTGTGTGTGTATGTGTGTTATTGGTACATCTCAAGAACAAATCTGTACTGATAAGTATAAAGGATTTAAGTCCAAAAATGTCGATTTTGAGTTAAGTACATAGTCAGACTCAGAAAAAAAATTCTCTATCGATTGGTATAAAGGATTAAAATCCATGTCATTTAGTCTTTGAGAAAATCCATTGGTAAAAAAAAGATTCAAGTCAGAAATTTAGCATTAATCTTTGGTATAAAATATTTAATTAAATATTTTCCCTTTATTAAATATTAAATTCCCTTTATAAAATATTTAATTAAATATTTTCCCTTTATTAAATGCAGGTTGACAATCCCTGAATGGTATAAAGGGTATAAATCAACCTAATCCCTTTTTCCTAATCGATTCTTCTGATTAGTTTTTAGTTAGTTTAACTTTATTTTTCATCTCCTGAAAAATCAAGAATATGGACTTAAATGCTTTATACTTATCAGTATAGAAATAACATCTGGAAGTTCAAACTCGGTGGGCATAAAAGATAATTCAATTACATTACATCTATATTAGAAATTTTTGATAGATTGAATTTAAAATTCACAGGCTGCACTAAACAAAATAAAATGAACATATATTCTTTATATGCCTAAAAGCGTATTTTTTGTTGGATACGGGTATGGAAAGCATCGATCATTCGTCTACAGGGCTAATCAAAATAATTTGAATGTATTGGGTCTATACTTGGAAATTGCTGGGAATGCATTTCAGGTTGTTTTAGTTGTTTTCATATTGGACTAAATTTAAATACACAATGTGACGTGTATATAATTTATATACAATATACACTCCTTCTCATATTTATAAGGACACTTTATGTTTTGAAATAACTAATGTAAAAATAATTGTGAACAAGATTATACTAAGTACACTTAATATATCTAGTATTCTAAAAACCAAAACTACTATAATTTTTTTAATATGAAAAAAAATCATATAAAAAATAATGCAAAATATTTTTTCTCCATGCTTTTACAAGTTCATAATTATAGGGACAATCAAGATTTTTTTTTTTTTGTTTATTTAACTTACTAGCGGATAAATTACAGTTGGCATGCGAATTTGTTAACTACTGGGCTAGATTAATTCACATATATTCCTTCAATTTTTCTTGGACGGACATTACTGATAATTCCTCGAAAAAAAGAACGTTCATGTAGTGAAGTATGATAAATGTGTTTTTTTAAGTGGAAGGATAATTTCAATCCGCCGAATTTCTAATGAAATTCGAAGATCAAAAATTGCTGAAGGAAATCTGATCAAACGTTGAACTTCTGGTTCGATAGGAGAGAGATCTGATGCAAAATCAAAGTTGTTTTACAGAGATCGAAGACTCATAATTCCTCTTACTGTTCTATTCATAATGACTGCTGCTGAATTTTCTAGTAATTTTTAACGAAAGGTTGGGGTCCATATTTACACATGTTTAAAATAATTAATAATATGTTAAAATAAATAAAAAACCTTTAATAATCAACAAGCATTTAATGGGGGAAAGAACGTCTGTGTTAAAGTTGAATAAAGACAATATTAAATGGTAAAATGTTGCATTTTCGGATGAAAAACATTTTATTCTTGATTAACCAAATGGTTTTAACAGTTACTGTCACGATCTGAAGATAGCGAAGGACAGGGTAGATTTTTTAAAGGCAGATATGAATCGGTCATTTTAAAGATGGATCTATGGTGCTCTGGAGAGCTGCTTCTACTGAAGGCAGAATGAATTTAGTAATTTTTTCTATTATTATGATCATCAAGAGAGTATCAGCAAATCTTAAACGTGGAATTATCAGATTTTTGTTAGATTTGGGGGGGGGGGGGGGTAATAATATTTTTTTTAACAAGACTTACATTTTTGCTCTACTTTTAGAGCAATAGGAAATAGTTTGAAGAAAGAAACTTCTGTATTATTTCCTTTCCTATGGCCTAAAAGTTGAAAAAACCTTAACGTATGATATTAGAAAAGTGCATGGAAGTGGAAAGCAATTTTAAATAGTTTAAATGTATTCAGAATATCATATATGCTGTATGAAATGGTATTGAAACTGAATATTAAAAAAAATGTATCTATATATACCAGAGAGAATGTCTGACTGTTTCACCCTAAAAAGAGACCCCATAAAATATTAATTTAAAGAATAATTGAAAAATATTACTAAGATTCGAGCTGTCCTTATAATTGTGAACACCTGAAAATCACCTTTTTGACCGTATTTAAAGTTTTTTAAGATAGAAAAACGATAAAACTTTTTAAATATAGTCTATTAATTAAATTCAAATTATTAAAAAATATATTTGTTTGAATAATAGTGTTCAGTGTTTAGTTAATATAGAAAAACAGGTGTCCTTATAATTATGAGAACCAGTGTACATGGATACTCAAAATTAAGAGAAAGCGTTCAATTCTATTGACTGAAGTTGATGGAAGTGCTTTACTCTACCTTGTTATTTCGATGAAATCTGCTCAGGAATGAAAAGTAATTTGTCACACTTATACGGCAGATAAATTATTTTTCAAAATTCAATTTTTATCTCTAAGTTTATGTATAATATCGTGTTTCGAGGTTCTCTGAATATGAAAGTCAATCTTTTAGTGTGTTGATGTGTATGTATGTGTGTTATCAACTTAAGATAAAAACAAATATTTGCAGGCGATTTAAATTTGTATTTTGAAATTCATATGTCGTTGCTAATTGAACAGCTTGTTCGATTGGTAAGGATCGCGTGTTGAAAATCAAAGTTGTGTAAATAATTTGAAATAAACTTAAAAAGTTAATAGCCTTGAATACTTTTTAAATATAGGTACGGGGGGGGTTGAGAGAAGGTGGTATAGCCACCTTACACAGAATTATATGTCAAATAAAACTGTTACTAAACCAATTTTAAACTGTTTTTACATTGGATTAATATACAGCAGAGTAGACTGGGCTAGTTAACCAGATTTTTCTTGAAGATTTTTTTTTTTTTTTTTTAAGTACGACAGGACTATTTTTTTTTCAATGTGTCATTTTGCATCGCTACCAATTTATAGTGTTCCATTTTGAAAATTATTATTATTATTATTATTTAGAAAGGTTGCTAAAATACAAATATAAGTAGTCCTGTCGTACTAAATTAAATTCTGTTATAAACAGAATTTCCTCCATAGTTTTTTTTTTTTTTTTTTTTTTTTTATACACAATTCCTCATTTTTAATTTATTGTTATAAATTAACAGTATCATTGTACTATCAGGAAGCCGTCACCATGATCAAACTTGAAAATATTAACTATAAGTGTTGGTTTAGAAGCTCAAACTGGCACCAAGTCGTTTGGGCCAACCAATCCCCCTTTCGGCGTAATAAGTTAGCCAACGAAAACTGTTTAATGTTCTGATAGTGTAGAAGTTATAGAAATATTCAAAATTTGAATCAGATCTTAATTTTTATATCATGTGGACGAAAACACGATATAATCTAAAGAAAATCTTTCATATAACTTTCCTTAATGAAGCAATAAAATTATAAAAATTCAAAAATATGCGTAAGGAGCAAAAAAAAAAAAAAAAAAAAATTAAATTTAAAATAAAAAAACCAATTTTAAATTATAAGCACAATTTATTTCTTTTATTGATATAATTTTCGATGAAGACAAACATAAAATATCGTTTTTTCAGTAGTAACACGTGATACATGTGCCTAGGCTTTACAGATGGTACATTGAGTATTTTGTTCTCCCAATTTACTTCTTTCAAATGATTTAAGACAGTAAAGAAACAAATTCTTTTAATCTTCCTGATTATCGCTCACTAAATGATTTTTGCTCATTGTAATTTGGCTGGGTCAGGTCGATCTACGATATTCGATGTCATAAATCGGTATCTTTAAAAATAACTTTATTCAAGGAGGGAAATGACTGTCTCCCTCCTACATCCAGACGTTATGTTAAATGCTATTTCTCGAAGCAGAAACGCAGATTTTATGACTGATGTAATATAATATAATATCATAGGTCGTTTATTCATTGCTATCCAATAATTAATGTATTTTTAAAACTACATGCTGAATGTCTAATTGATACGTTGACAAATTCTTAAAATCCATTAAAATTCCACAATGATTCCTCCTGTAATAAATAAAAATTAAGCAAATTTTTGATAAATTTTCAATCATGAAATGTAATATTTTTAGTTTTATATCCTATTTTATATTCGCCACCGATGGTTGACTCGGCTTTATATCATATTTGACACTGCCAGCCACCGATTGCTGATACGGCGCTCAACGTTTTAATTTATTATTGGTACTGCTTTTACTTTCGGGATAAAACTTTCACTGAAATATTCGAAGTATAACATGTTCTGCACACTCCTAAAGTTTCAAGATGATTTCTTCAGTACTTAGAGATATGTCTAGAATCTAGAATGACTGACATGACGCTCAACGCGTTAAACGAGCATAAAAAGGAATATTTTTATCGTAAAAATATCAAACCATTTATGACGCTGGTGAGATTTACTTTGAACACTCTAATTTAAAATCTTCGTAGAATATTCGAAATTTACGATTTTCTTAACTTGGCTGAATAGGGCGAAATTTCGCTTAAATATTCATGGTGAGGAATATGCTCATCGTAAAGATATCAGACCACTTTTAAAATAGCATTTATGATATTGTCATAAAGATCATTCACAATAAATATTCTAATTTTAAAACTTTGTAATTTATTTGAAAATTACACTATTCTTAACATTAGGGAATAGAGCAAAATTTCGCTCAAATGTGTATTACAATTTCCCATAGACATAGTAATATATATAGATCTATCATCCCCATGTTATCGAGCAAAAATTTTTGATGCCAAAAAAAAAGTTCTAAAATCAGCCATTAGAGAGTATTGAAAAAAGGAAAAAAAAGGAAAATGAATTTGAAACTGGAGTTTTTCATTCACCTTTAGTAAATAAATTATTCATAAATTTTATTTACTAAATTATCCGTGTGTATTCCTGTGTGTGATTTACTCGGGGAAAGGCAGACATTAGAGTGACTTTTCACAAGAAAAAAGGTATCACTTTTTCCCTCTCGCTGATCAATCTATGTCTTATTACTATATCTATGCAATTTCCTCGTAAAGGTTCCAGACCCCCTTTTAAAATATAATTTATGATATTGGCATGAACATCTTTAAATATGAATAATCGAATTTAAAAAAATTCGCTATTTATTAGAGATTTAAGATTTTCTTAACATTAAATAATCTGGTAAAATTTCATATAAATTCGCATTAAGGGGATTATAGCATCAAATATAAGAAAAGAATACGTAAAAAAACATCAGCTGTTTTGCTTTTCTTGGTTAAGTTTCTTGCCGATTTATGATAACTTTAAAATCACTTCATGACTCTTAAAAAACCACGATAATTTAATAAAATTATATACATAATTACAAAATTAAATTTAAGCTAATTATCAATGTTACAATCATATCATTTCATATTTTAGCGTTCTATAATCTCGATCACAAATCAATTCGGAATCTACATAAAAAAGAAAACAAAACATGCCTGTTGACAATAAAATAATAATAATAATAATAATAATAATAATAAAAAGAAAGAAACAATAATAAAAATCAGGTTCAAAAAAGTTTGTCAGTTTATAAAGTTTATGAATTTAGAAAGTTCGGTTTCGTAACAGGGAAAATGGCATTGTAAATAGTATGATATTGCACGAAAACTAGGATAAGGTAAACGTATCGAATCGGATGGTGGGTAGTAACAAAGCTTCCTAGATCTACTATCAAGCCTGAAGGTATCACTTCGGAGCGTGTGACGTCACAACCCGGGTCCCTTATCTGTAAGAAACTTATGTCCATCGGGTCCGTTTACTATGCTTTACTATCTTATTCTGCTTGGAATGCGTGTAGCAAACAATGTTTGTCCTCACCTCACATACATTTAAATTATATTTTTCATTAATGAATTTTTAGATTGCATCATTTAATATACATCAATTGAGTTAATTTTCATTTACATTGTATTACTGCAGAATATGAGGAAATTTTTTTGAAATCTGAAAATCAACGTTTTCTATTATGTGAATTGTCTAAAGAAAAACTAATGGATGACGGATTAGAATTTGAAGGAATTTGTAATTGTGGTAAATCATTAACTCAGTTAATTAGTGAATGTATAAAAACAACGTGTAACATTCTTTTGAATAATTATACGAAGACAAGAAACGATGAATTTCATGGTAGATCCTCCAGAAAATTAGCAACTTTAAATAATATATTTTTAAAAAAGTGTCAAACAGAGATTTTAAAAAGCGTCAATTCATTTCTTTTAAATTTTTGTAATATTTCTAAAATAATTAAATATTTCTTTAGAAATGATAGGAATTACGTTTTTTTTTTTTTTTTTTTATTACGAAAGTCTCCCACCAGTGGTCAAAAGGTTCTGCTCTCAAGACATTAGGTGCCAAGTTCTATCCTAGGTGACACATGTCAATCTACCTTTTCGGATTTCTCCTTGTTTTTCCCGACACGTTTAAATATAGGCAAGGACCCCGTAAAATGACCCCCACGGAGCACACTTTCTCCAAATGAAAAAAAAAAAAAAAAAACACGACTTTGTTTAATTATCACAGATCGTTGCTCAATCATTCGTTTTAAAGGTGTTGACGAGTTCTTTTAAAAGATATCTATATTGAAAATTTACACACCCACCCACGCAAGGTTAATGTTATCCTGATTGACTGTTACTGTTATGAACAATTCTTTCTTAATTTTACAATAATTCATTAAAAATTATTCTCATTTATATGAAACTTTGTTCTATACGTGCACATTAAAAAATATGAAAAACGGAATAGTAACGTCACTTGTTAAAAGATTTTTAATTTTCAAATTTTTGTTTCATTTTTCTCTTTCTTCTGAATTCAATAGAAAAACGTCTTGCATTCATTAAGATTTTCTATTTCTGGTTTTCGATGGATTTACACGTTTTGAAAGGTACAAACACGATCTGATCATTTTTAGAAAATGTCAATATATGTGTGTGTGTGTGTGTGACAAAATATTGTGGTCTTTGTATCTCATGCACAGAATTTCACAAAACTTTAAGTTGCTTCTTGATTTAAATGTTCTTCAACTGTTGATGGAAATCGCCAACAGGTGGCGATACCATTACGTTTTATGATAATTATTAATATGGCAGTATAGGAGAAAATTTTGTATAAATGAGCAAAATTACTATTATTTTTAAAGAATCATCGTGAAATAAAAAGAAATACTTATAGGTTGGATTGGGTTGAGTTGTGAGGACCTTTCTTAAGGTCCTAGGCCTGAGGGGAATGCCCTCCGTGTGGGGGGGGGGTCTTTCTAAGGATTCCTAGCCCGTATTTACGCAATTTCGGAGAAAACCCCGGAAAATTCCGAACGGCTAGGCCGACGAGTGCGACCTGGGATTGAACCCCGCACTTCACGTCTACCAGCTTTGAGCGCAGAACCGCTCGGCCGCTGATGGGCCAAAATACCTATAGGAAAAATTGATATACATAGGAGCATCTTTGCACCCTTGGAGGAAAATCCTGTCGAATGTTGTAAACTTTCAATATAATTTTTTTTTTAAAGAATTATATTAATACCTTTAAAACTAATAGTTGAACCATGTATCTTCGATAATTTCAAATGAAGGAATCGAGATTTAAAAAAAAAAAGATAAAAGATAAAGATAAAGAAAGAAAGAAACACTTCCTATAATCTCGAATGTAGAGCTTAAAATTATTATTGTTATTATTATTATTATTATTATTATTATTCGAAATTCAGTATTGTATTTCTCTGATATGAAAGTTGTCTTCATTCATTGTGGAAATTAATTTTGATAAATAGTTTGTATTGCGTGAATTTCTTTAGGATTTATAAATTTATCTGAAACAGATTTTTAAAATATTGTTTTAATTTTTTTTCGGCCCATGTAATTTTAAATTGAATGATCCAAAATTTTCTTACATATTAATCTGAAATATTTTTTAAACATCTTATATTTATGACTTTAAATTGTTTACTTTAAATGTTAACAAATCAATTATAATAACTCAAATGACGTATTTATGCTTTATAAAGTAATCTTCGAAAGCCATCAATAAAAATTTCGTAAATATGTATGTAAAACATTTTCAATTATTGTGCTTTGCAAATAAGGGATAATTTTAAATATAAATTGTTATTGTTTTTAAAATATAAATTTAACATTCAATTTTCGGTCTTCATATGTTAAAAATTGGAAATTTAAAAGTACTGAATGTATGTATGCATGTTAAAAAATCATTATTCTTTTGGCAAACATTATTTCAAATTTATTCGATATTACCTATAAACTGAATGATTTTAATTTTGCCCAATACAGACTAATTTGAAATATTAATTCATACATCTTGTATTTATTATAACTTGAAATTTTTTTCAAAATTTACAAATCAACATTTACTAAAGAATTGTTGTATTTACATTTCATAAAATAACCTTTCAAATTCATGTATAAAAATGATGAAAAATAGGCATACTTAACATTTTCAAATATGTTACATAGCCAAAAATAGAGGATTTAAAAATATTTTTTGTTAATTTTAAAGATTGGATTTAGATTCATATTTAAATTTTTTTATAAGTCCCAGTTTGGAAATTTAGAAAGAGTGAATGCATGTGTATATCTAAAAATTATTATAACTTATTTTTTAAATATTAATTTAATACTCTTTGTACAAAGCTTTGAAGCTGAACGATCTTAATAGAATTCTGAAAATATCATAATACTTTTTAAAATAATGTAAAAATATACAAAGTTTGATTTATTTATTGCATTATATATTTGATTTTGAAATAGACATATGTGAATATAATTAAAAATAAAATAAATATTTGGTAAAATGTGTATAATAAATATTTTCATTTATATTAATTTTCAAATGAGCAATATTAAATATCATTTTTGTTGTTTTGACTCAAATTTAAATCTTTATTTGCTAAAATTTGGAAATTTAAAATTAAAGAACGTGTGTCAAAATTTATTATTATTAATATTATTTAAATATTTTAATTTCCTTGGTGTAATAGTTATAAAATAAATTATTCCAATGAAATTCGGCGTATTTCCCTCGTTTCTTAAAAGAACATATACAAACTTAGTTTTATAACACCAAATATTTGATTAAAAAAATACTAAATTAAGTAAACACATATAAACATGAATGAAAGGGAAAATATATCTATTTTAGTTGAAACTATGGGAAAAAAAAAAAAAAAAACATATATATATACACACGTATATTTATATATATATATTTAAAAATGTAGATAAATGTCAAATAATATTTTTTAACGGAATATTAATGAGAAATCAGTTTTTATGAAGAAGAAATGAAGCTTTTAGAGAAGATCTTAAGAGGTTTCAAGCGAAAGTAAACGATGCGGAAGGACCCCGGTTGTGACGTCACGAAGGGGACCTTCAGGCTTGATAGTAGATCTAGGAAGCTTTGGTAGTAAGTGGTGGTGGCAAGTAATGATAGGTAAGATATTTCAGTCTGTGACCGCATTGAGAGATCCACCATATATTCATTCCTTCAACATGAATATAGTATGTCTTTCAATATAAATTTATGAGAACAAATATATAATGGCGTAGCCCACTACGTCACTCATTTCATTTCTTCTAACGTGATAGGCCAGATTTATTTCTCGTAACATGAATATAATATGACGTGTAGCAGAAATTTATGAGACCAAATGTATGATGAAGAACTGAGCAGAGTCTTCTTAAGCCAAGCAGTTTATCAAAATGCTAAGTGCTTTATGGTCGTTCTTTGACATGATTTACTTCTCAGATCGGTGCTTGATTGTAAATATCTCACTTAATTTCTTTTCACGTAATTTTTACATACATAAAAGTATTAAGTTGTTAAACAAGAAAAGGCAATTAAGGGGAAGATAAGTAAAACATTTCCCAATGTCACTATTACGAACGAAATTTTTTTCCAATTTAACTAAATGAACAAATATTAAGTAGATTATGAAATATCTTTCAAGCAGAAACTTAAAGAATTAACGCGCCCCTTCTTCATAAATCATGACGTGCTCCACCAGATCCTTTCTTCACTACAAATATCACATTTTCTTTCTTTTCTATAGGCTTAGAAATGCATTTAAAAGCTATCGCTTTAAATATGAAAGTTAATTAAAAATAATTCAACAACTTGTAAATGTCTATATAGCATCTGATCTATAAATTGATTGAATAAATATTAAGTAAATATTATGAATTTTATAAAAAGGAAACTTAAAAACCCAATCTGCTTCTTCCGACACCATTCTTTCCTTTATACGATCAATATCTTACTTACTGTCCTTGCTTTTAATTTTCATACATTCCTAAAATATACTAAGTTAAATAAATAAATAAATAAAAGAGTGTCACTAATCAGTATCAAGTGGGGTGTTTCAAAGTAAAATCTGATTTTACTCTGTAACTAAGTTTAAAAATATTAATCAGATATTTAATCACCGCTTTAAAAATTTTTGAATATTTTCTGTTACTCCCCCAGAACCTTACTTAATTACAAATATCTTACTTGATTTCTTTTCACTCACCTTTTACATGCATAAAAGTGTTATTTTGTTAAGCAAGAAAAAGTAATTAAAAGGCAATTAAATAAAGCATTTGATAATGTATCCACTGCAGCCGAAATTCTCCCCACTCAAATAAATGAATAAATATTAAGTAGATATTAAAACATCTTTCAAGTAGAAACTTAAGGACCTGGTCTGCTCCCCCATAAATCATGACGTGCTCCATCAGATCCTTTCTTGACTGCAAATATCTCACTCTTGCTTTCTTTTCTCTCACCTTTCACATTATTAACGTACACTTCATTATCCCTTTCTCTCGCTCTAGCCATGTCGATGATCCAAAATCCCCTTCTGACAGGAATCCATTTTTCAGCCAGGCGATGAAAATAAATCATTATTTCTTTTACTTTGCCTCGCTTGAGATGGCGTTATTATATGAGAGTTGTCATAGCATTTTTTTTTTTACTTCACTTTTCCCGTTTTTCTCTAGAAGGCAAAATCAAGGAATCATTCTACAGAGTTCAAATCTTTTTGCCGAATTCTCTTTCTGTTTTGTCTTGTTCTAAAAAGACTGATCGTTTTTGGTCCATTGTCAGTGACGTCTTTAGAACATTTCGCTATGTCAGTAGAGACCTGTTTCCGAAGAATGGAAAAATGATCAATGGTTTTAGGTAGCTAGGAGAGAGGAGAATTTATTCAACAGAAAGGGGATTAGTTAATATAAATGTTATTATTTTCATCTCTTTTAGATAAATTTTCATTTATTCCCCAAAAAAATATTGATTTAATTCAAAAATTTTTTCAATCAGTAGTTTTAAATATTTCAAAAATTTAATAATAAAATTTATCAATGAAATGAATAAAATATGATCATATTATTCCGAAAAAAACTTATAACGTTATAAATGTATTATAAAATTTTAATGTATTATTAATGTGTTAGAATTTTTATTAAAAGTAGTTAAAATAAGTAAAACCTTTCCTTATATTTTTATATTTGGGCTAGGGAGCAGCATGAACATATAGAATTTCACTCATTTAATCTAAAGATTTTCTAGAACAATCTGTTATATCTTCGTCCTAGTTTAATTTTAAATTTGTCACACATTAAACTTGAAGTATGTAACAATAATTAAACATGTAACAGAAAAAATGTACTATAAGCCTAAATACAGATATTAAAATTTATTACAATATATATAAATAATAGATAACGTAATAAAATTTAATCTTAAAATTTAGCAATTAATAGAACTAAAACATTAACAGCACACAAAAATATAGAACTGAATTTAACATAGAGGAAAGACTGACACAAAAAGTTGCGATATAGAGTAAGAACCAATGAGTTACAATAATAACTTAAAATACTTACGCCGACCTGAATGATAATAAAAAAGGACCATTAAACTTATGACATAGAAAACAAATAATTAACCACCAAATTAATTGGATATAAATGCTTATAATTAGAAGTATATTTATCAAGGGGCGAGTGCTTCATAAAGCTGTGAAAGCTGCATCGATTTCGTGAAACGATATTGCTAATCATAGCAATTTATATCATTTCACGCCCCGATCGAAGCAGCAGAACCTTATAGAATGAGAAATAAGTGAAATATTAAATTAAAACAAAGATTAAATAAAATCTTCATGGAAACCAAAGAGAAAACATGAAAGAAGCATTGTAACCAATGTAAAACAGTTAACACAAACTGGAGAAAAGGATGATGCCAAAACAAAAATTGAAATTAAAAATAAAAACTCTACAGAAATCGATTAATCGAATGAACTTCAGAGCATTTTCATTAAAGATAAAATACATAGAGTAAATATTAAATGATAATGTTAAAATATATTTTAAAGTTAAATAAATTATCAACTAGTAGAGTTAAATTATATCGTACCTAAAACATTAATAATTAAATAATTTAAGTAAAGGACTAAAGAATGAATGCATAAGACATCAGTGAGCAAGCGCCATCTTTCGGTTAGCTATATAAACAATAAGTCGGTTAAATTATTTCAGGAGAAAAAGCCAATGCAATAAGGAGTGTAATTAAGAAGTATTGACTGCAAGGTTAAGAGAATTTTTAGCACCGATCAAATAATAAGTGTTATGAATATTGGAATATGTTAACGTTAAACCTAAATTAATTAAGCTAAGAATTGAACTTATTATTATTAACTCAAAATTAAGTAAACTTGAAGTCAAAGTATTAAGAAGAATTAAAATCAAAGTATTAAGAAGAATTAAATGTTAAGTTGTCGGAAGACTCAATCACAAGCAATAATGCCAAAGAGCACACATAAAGATAAGCATTATAAGGCAGTCATCAATAATTAAATTTATAATTTTAAAGTTGATTTTTTTATAAGATCTTATTTTTGTTATACAAATGGATTGATTGTTCAAACTTAACAAGGGAAGCCTCTAGTAGTCAGATTCACACAATTAAATTTAATGATAAAAGAGTTCAAATTTCATAGTATCAACCAGAAATAATAAGAATGTAACTTGCAGTAATCCCCCCCGCCATTTTTTTTTTATTTTATTCAACATCAAACCCTCCCAACCAACCAGCCAAACAACACCACCCATCCTCCTTAATCAAACATCTGCCCACCCATCCACCACAAAAATTTTTTATTAAACCTTAGTAGGTTTTTTTTTGTGTGTGTGTGTTAGACAGAGACCCTTACTGTTAAACAATTGAATAAACAATTTTTTGGGGATAACCCATTTTTGTAACAACATTAATTATGTGAGAGATATTTTTGTTTTTAAACCTATATGAACAAAGATTATGTATACGAAAGAGGTGATTGAGAATGATAGTTCTGTAAACAGAGATATGAAGACAAGAAGTAAAATGTGTAAATATCTTTTAATACTATGTAGGTGTAAAAATTTTACATCTGTTAGTTTGACCTCGTACTTACAAAAAGTCCTGGCTAAAAGAAGCAGGCGTAAATTAATAACAATACATTGCAATATTTACCTTGGATATGTGCGAGAAGTCATTCAAAAAGCCAAATAAAAATAACTGACAGTTTTCAAAACGAAGTAGCATGTTTGATCGTTGTAAATTAATTGCAGAAATCAAACTGTTTATCCTACTTTTTTCGACAATTATCGTTTTCAAATCTACACAGTTACTTATAGTATACTAGAAGAATGCAAGCAATATTATAATAAAACTTAATTAATTATACCTTGTAAATTTGTAATAAAATAAAACAAATGCGTATCATCAATAAAACTAAGAGACAAAAAAGGTATGGGAAATAATAAAAAGTACTGTACTTTCATGTCCAAAATTTAATTACAGTTCATAAATTTCTAAAAATTTGGAGCAAACATTAATACAGTTTTTGACAAATTATGGCTGCAAATCAACAGACCAAAATAAATCTTCAGGTTCTTAAAACTTTTACATACACAATGTACCACCACACGCTGAATTCAATGTAGAGGGGTAAGAAAGATTCTAAACTTCTGATACGTTGTCCTATTGCCAGTACTAAAACGACCAATACTAAAATGACGAAATCCAACAACTACTCAGCATATGCACGTTGTGTGCATTTATTGCATAAGTTTAAAAGAAGCAGTCTACCAGGATAACCAGATTAGTGCTTTACACCTACCACAGGAGGAACATTTTAAGGGAAAATGTTTATAGGAAGTTGTTAGACTTTATGCAGATGAAACACTTTTATCCCACTGTCATGTGTGTGTACGCATTAACGAAGGGAATATGGTCAACCGAGTGAACAACAATAGAACATGATTTTTAACAGCCGCAAGTTCAGATTTCACCTGGAAATCGATTCGGATTTCCAAAATGTATGTACCGTGTTTTTATCAAAGAAACATATCACGTAGTAATTGTTTTTTTCTAGGGAAAATTATCATAACTATCATAACGGACGGCAGAAGAGACCTTTACATTTTAAACAAGGGGTTAGTGTTCATTCTATGACACAAAGTCCTAGAATCTGCTTTCTGCCTGATGCGAGATGCTTTTTGTTATATTCTTTTATTCAAGGAATGACTCATTTTCTCTCCCTTCAAGTAAACCACATGCTAGTGGACACATATTAAGTTCATACAGCGATCTTCAGAGTAATTTAATACAGAAATAAATAAAAAATAGCATAAAGAGGCATTGATAATTAATTCTAGAATATAGTTAGGCAAAAAATACGCGAAAATCAATATTTAGTACAAACGCCACGGGTGGCAATGACCTTTGCTGAATGCCTCAGTATTGAATAAAAAAAGAGATTTTGGATTTATTCTTGGAGTTTGTTATTTAAAGCTTCTTAGCTTCTTCCACCACGTTGCGAAGGCTTATCTTGCACATCAGCAGGTGGTATATGCTGGAGTAGTTGTTTTCGAATCATCGATCAGATGCATTCTGTGGGGGAGAGATCAAAATAACAGGTAAACTAACATAAGTCAACAATGATGTGCCTCCAGAATCGGATATGATGATCATCGTGTCTTAGTCACAAATGTAAAGTCGGAAAAATAACTAATTACCGTTCAATTTTTCATGTCCAGTGTTCCTTTCCTCCTCGTAGACACAAACATCCTGTTGCCTGGAGATAACATCAATCACAACAGCAGGTACTTGATAAAATTCCACTCTGCTACAACTACGTTGAACAGTATGTGTTAACACAGACAGTTGTGAAACGTATCATACTTTATACTCTAAAACTTCTTTATGTTGCAGTGCGATTTATCATATTCGTGCGCACACTATGTCTCTCTTTATGTGCAATGGTGGTGCATGACTGATGCATTCTTTCCCGCCAATCGGTTTCTCACTTTAGCAACCATCGATTGCATGTCTACATTTCCAGGGTGTATAATCTACAATCATTGTAAATTACAATTTTTCTACTGCCAAGCTGAGAAACGTGATTGATTGATGCTTGATTTTTTTTTATTTATTTATATATTTTTTTAATGAGGCATACTAAAATTACGTTAAAAGTACATTTCCAAAAGGAAACATGAGTCCTGCTTTCATTGTACCACACGAAGTACATTCTACAGATGTCTCTGATATGCGTCGGCGTAGAAATATTAACCATTTGCATATCCTTTACATATCCTAATTTGCATATCCTTATTTTCATATACGCAATGTATTACAGGTATACATAATAGCGATATATAATATAGGTATATATAATTTCAGGTATACATGATAGAGGAATACGCAAGGGCGTTTTTAATTTTAGCAAAATGAATTGAAAATAACAGTGCCCTAACAATATCTAACAATGCCTTTTACAAAGCCTTCTTCATGGCGTTGCATCTTGGACGGCCAGCAATATCCTCAAAGACATTGTTAGGAGATGTATATAATATCTCGCAGCTGTCCTTCATCCATCACGAAATTGAAAACTACTGCGCATGATGGTTGGAACTCTTTGAATCTTTAATACATGTGACAGTGGTATAGGTGTTAAGGGCGTCTGAATACATGAGGTCACTAGGCCTCGGTAGAGACCCTTGTGAGGGACTTTTTAAGAGTTTCTAGCACGAAATAAATGTCTAGTTTATGGCAACGCACAGTTTCAAATCTCATAATCCTTTAACCATTCTTCTTCTGGGAGTTCAATAGAATTCTGCATTTATTTTCCGACAATATTCTATGAAAAAGGAAGATTGTTTTTGCATTTATTTCTTCTTTTATCCCTTTATTACATCCACATTCTATGTTTAGTTTTTTTATGTTGCATATCCGTTTAGATTACAAAGCAGCATACTGAATAATGGAATGGATGACTTTGTTGTTTAATTGATTAAAATCGAAATTCAGTTATCAAAAATCGATATTATGAATATTCGATGGAATTAATCGAAAAATTTCTGCATGTTGCCTAATAATAACAATAATAATAGTAACCACATGACTTGATTGTGTGAACTGTGCATGTGTTGTGCTAATTGTTAGAACTTGTTCAGATATTCTTTTCTAAGTCCATTTTATTCTTAAAAACACTTTTTATTGCAATTACGTAAAGGATATCGTTTTCACATTGTAGATAATTTAACATTCAGTAGATATTATTTTGACTAAGTAGTGGTAAAAATGTACGAATAATTAACATTTAAGGTAATAACATTTTAAGTTATTGACCTTTTAGTATAATATGCTAATGAAGTTATCGCTTACGTCAGGACTACACAAAAAGAACTTATTTTATAAATTTCATATGAATGAAGAATAACGTGTGTACATTTTTGGGGAATTTTTTCTCTTCAAAATTAAAACAAAATGTTTCTTGCAATCATGTAGGCAATGCACTGAAAGTTTACGATGCAACGGGTACGACACAGTTGGGAAATGTTTATAATGCATGCAAGCACATGATGCTTCATTCTTGTTTACAATTAAATAAAACAACTGTGTATTTACAATTTTTATTAAAATCACAGAATCAACTGTGGAAGAAAATCATATTTATTGAATTTTTTTTTTTTTTTTTTTTTTTTTTTCCGACTGAGTGAAAATAATGCCTGGACCGGGAGTCGAACTCCGGATCTTTGACTTACAAGGTCAAGGCTCTAACAATTGAGCTATCCAGGCCGACAATCGATCCACATTACTCACTCAGACAACCTTTTAGGCAGAAACAATCTGGTCTATCATTTAGATAGCTCAACAGAAATAAGCCGCAGGTAATGGAAAACACCATTAAACAATGGGAGAAAGATACACAATTTTTATTAAAATCACACAATCAACTGTGGAAGAAAATCATATTTATTGAAATTTTTTTTTATTTTACCGACTGAGTGAAAATAATGCCTGGACCGGGAGTCGAACTCCGGATCTTTGACTTACAAGGTCAAGGCTCTAACAATTGAGCTATCCAAGCCGACAACCGATCCACATTACTCACTCAGACAACCTTTTAGGCAGAAACAATCTGGTCTATCATTTAGATAGCTCAACAGAAATAAGCCGCAGGTAATGGAAAACACCATTAAACAATGGGAGAAAGATATACAATTTTTATTAAAATCACACAATCAACTGTGGAAGAAAATCATATTTATTGAAATTTTTTTTTATTTTACCGACTGAGTGAAAATAATGCCTGGACCGGGAGTCGAACTCCGGATCTTTGACTTACAAGGTCAAGGCTCTAACAATTGAGCTATCCAAGCCAACAACCGATCCACATTACTCACTCAGACAACCTTTTAGGCAGAAACAATCTGGTCTATCATTTAGTTAGCTCAACAGAAATAAGCCGCAGGTAATGGAAAACACCATTAAACAATGGGAGAAAGATATACAATTTTTATTAAAATCACACAATCAACTGTGGAACTATCAACTGTGTATTTATATATATTTAGAATACGATTTCTCATTCTGGGACATATACAGTATACAAAATACATTTTGAAGAATTCGCCTGCTTCAATAGTCCTTATTTGACATTAATATACTCATTAAATCTATTTTCTTTTATAATAGTATTTCAGTAGCATATCCAGTTTAGTACTACTATTGATTACCATATTGATAAATATTCCTAATGTATATGCAATGTTTACGCAAATCTGGAGTAATAAAGATTTGCGGCAATATTACTTTTTTTTTAAAACGATCATTGGAATTTTGAATGAGCATTGTTTCCTCAATTTCTTCTTTAAAAACTTTTTAAATATTTAATGATATTTACTTCAGATCGTAAATTTCTTATCAAGTTACTCATTTCAGAAAACTCTATATCACATTTAACTTTCTTTTTATTTCACTTTTCAAACTCTGAAATCAAAAAAATATTTCTAGTTTACTACGAACGTACTTTATCTTTCATTTTTAATGGTTTTAGTTTCGATACTCAAAATTTATACGATACAACTTTGCTTATATACTTTCATTTGGACATCTGCCAATAAAAACTAATTAACTAACCAATCGAAGAAATTTCAAGTGCTACTTAAAGTTAACTTGCTTCAGATACAAATAATCATTACAAGTATTAAGCACCAATATTTTTCCACAGCAAAAAATTGTGATCTTGATATATTTTCAAGTTGAATCCTTCAACACATAAAGATAAAATTTTGTTATATAAATCATGCATATATAGCAAACTTTGTTATAACTAATAGTTTCCGTCATTGTATTTATTTATTTATTTATTTATTTTTATTTATTTATTTATTTATTTATTTATTTATTGCACATTAAAAAATTATATAAAATCTGGTTTCTTGAGACATTTCTGGAAAACTTTTTGTTGAATTGAAAGAAAATTATTATTATTTTTATTATTATTATTATTATTATTATTATTTTATATATAATTACCATATATTTTGTTCTTTTTAATTAAAAGAAATACGTCTTTTTAAGCAATATGATGAAGTAAAATAAAACAAACAAAAATAGAACGTTATAATAATAAATTTATTATAGATACAACACATTAATATATATATATATATATATATATAGTACTTTATTTTTACACAATTTGATTATTAATGAAAACAAAATTTCACCATAAAATAATATTTCAAACAATATTTACCGTTATACATTTTTCTGAAAAATCTAGTGTAAAATATTTTTATATATATTTATGTGTGTTCTTAATTTAAACATGAAAGGGAGAAAAACAGATGATGAAACGTGAAAATCATCCATAAATACAAAAATAGAAATATGCAGGAATATTTCAGAGAACTATATTAAAAATTAAAAAATACCCACATTATAATGATTCATAAATACCCATATTAGCTAAAAAGGAACAGATTGAAAACAAAGAATTGATAATAAATAAGAATGTCTATCCATGAGAATTTTTTTAACATCAAAGAAGAAACAATGACAAATTTTATTAAAAGTTGAAACACGCTCAAATGCTGGCTTTTTTTCTCTTCGGGAAGGGCACAACTCATTAGAGAGAGAGATAGAAAGAGAAAAGACAAGATTTTTTTTTTTTTTTTTTAAATAAAGTATCCCATATTAACACTGTAGTGAGAGTCTGAATTTGCGATGAAATTCAAAAATGAAAAACATAGATACATGATGGCGATTTCTGCATTTAAATTTAATTATTGATGCTGTGAATTCTATCATTTTACAAAGGATGAATGAAATATACTAAAATGTCATTCAGTGTTAAAACGTACTCGGTTAAACTGTACTCAGTGTATTCAGTTAAATAGCTTTAAGAAGACCAGGTAAACGATTTCTACTTTTTACTTTCAGAACACAGCTCAATATTTAATTATTTTAAAGAAAAAAATATTTTCCATTTCATAAATTCAATTTTTTATTTTCCGAACACTATAGTGAGGAAAGTATTGTAATCATGTCAAAAATCCGAATTTCAGATTTTGATGTTTCTATACGTTTCGAGGTCCCCTGAGTCCGTTTCCACTATTTTTACGATGATGTATGTGTGTGTGTGTGTATGTGTGCGTGTATGTCTGTGAGTGAACACGCTAGCGTCTAAACGCACAGTTCGAATAAACTGAAAGATGGTACGAATATTGTAAGTCACCATAGTACGAACCCTATAGATTTTGGTGAATCTAGCACTTATAGTTTTTTTACAGGGGCACAAAGAAAAAATCTTTATCATTATGGCCTATGGCGCCAAATTTTTAAAAGCGTGATAGCGTCTAAACGCCTTATTAATCTGAGCAAAAAATTTGCACACATGTTATAGGTCCCAGTTGCACCAACTGTATAGATTTTGGTGAACTTAGCACTTACAGTTTTTTACAGGGACACAAAGAAAAATTCTTTATCATTATGGCCTATGGGACCAAATTTTTAAAAGTGCGATAGCATCTAAACGCCTTATTCAATTGAGCTGAAAATTTATATGAATATTATAAATCACTGTTGCACTAACTATAAGCATTTTGGTGAATCTAGCATTTATAGGACTTTACAGGGACACAACGAAAAATTCTTTATCATTATGATCTATGGGCTCGAAGCTCAGTAGCATTAAATAAAACATCATGTAACATATGGAGAAAAATACTGAAACACTCTATTTTGGTTTTCTCTCTTTTGCTTGTTTAACAACTCCTCTTTCTTTACTTTATCTACAAAACTGTTAATTACTCAATGTTCGGAAAGTCGAGTGGAGTCACTCATGATTTTTAATATCCCTAAATAGATGGTTTCCAACGATGTATCATACATGCTTATGTATATATATAAAGAAGTGTTGGAGCTTTTCTTTCTTTCTAAGTCACTTCATAGCTTACTGTAGTTAATTAAATGTTTAAATGAGTTTTTCTTTAAACATGGTTTTTCTAGTTCGTGTTCTATATTTTCGATAGCTAGGAAACCTAAGAACTTAATGACACTTATACTGTGTTATAATGTGCTTTTTAACGCAGGAATTTCATGATTTTTTTGAGAATTATGTATTTAAGGTAGTGGAATCTTACCAAAAAATGCTAATGTAAAAGGGAGTTTCAATAAATGATTAATAATAATTTTTCAGATTTACTTAGAAAGAAAATTATCTTCTAAAATATGTAAAACATGTTATTCCTACTGAAATAATATATGGTATATATATATATATATATATATATATATATATATATATATATATATATATAAAGTTGTTGAATTTACCATGGCGGAGAAAGGTCTTTCATAATTCCTTTAAAATAAATAATTTGCTGTTTCTATTACACACTATTTCATAATATCTTATTTGTGTTGTTGTTCAGCGTTTGTATTTTTCAACTACATTTCTTAAGACATGGAAGTCTCTGAGCAAGTGCTGGCTCAACAAATCCAGTGTTAAAATAGGGGTGATAGTCATGTGATTGAGAGAGAGTAAGTGATAAGAAAGCGCTGCATGACGGGATGTTTTCCAAATACCAACCTGTGGATCAGTTTGACACCCCTTCAACTCCAAGCCTTAGAAATCGTCCTCACGGCTAGTTTTAGGATACGTGGTTACACTATAATAGAGATTCCAATCATTAATTTACAGAATTTTGATATCATGAGAATTTATTCAAAGTTAGTGATAATATTTTGAAGTTTTGTACATATGCATTCATTTATTACATATAGAGGTACAAAAGCTTAACTAATAGGCATATTATGATAGATAACCTATATGATCAGCATATATAGTTACGCTCATCACTGACTGACTGACTGACTCTGTCACTCTTAAAAAGGCTAAGCGAATTCCTTGGACTCTGTGTGTGAACGCACGTTGCCACCTAGTTTTCAAACTTTAGTTAATTTTAAAAATTCTAATTGCCCGATCGATAAGCTGTTTAATCACACGGATTCAGAAAAATCGCCCCTTTCATTTGGTACCTTATTTGTAACGAATTTTTGATTAGATTTTTTTAAAATTAATTAAAATATGAAAATAACCATAGCTTTAAAATAGACAGTTAAATTTTTAATTGTTGCTTTTTTTTCCCAGCATAAAAAGAAATACACGTGAATAATATATGTATATATATAATATTAAATTTGTGTCTATATGATGTCGTGATGATCTAAAAAATGACGTCTATAAAATAATAATAATAATTTTAAATTTTAGAGGAAACGAAGAGATAATAAAGTGCGAAAATTTCACACAGGCTTTCTAGCAAATGAATTATTTAAAGTAAAAAATAAATAAAATGAAACGGCCCTTTTCAACGGACACCTTAGTCGCCCTACAACTAACTAGTATAGACATATTATGATATATACAATCAAGTGTAAATTCCGTCCTTATTTTTGGAAAGGAAAAGTTCAAATTTGCCTGTCAAATAAAAATTACAATTTTGTTTACCAAATAAAAATATATCGATTCGCAGTTATTTCCTAAGCAAACTGCCCTAAATGAAAAATAAAACTGAAAAAAGGAACCGAATTTATCATTTATTTTATATAGCTGCATTAAGCTAACGGTTAAATCACGGTTAAATTAACCAAAATCTGAGACAATCATTTTCTTTGAAGCATTTTATGCACGAATACCATTGATCAGATTTGGAATTCTCTTGAAGTCCTGCAATTTTGTTGTCTTGTTCCGAGTTCAAAGCAAATATGTACAACTTCAGAAAAAGAAAAAAAAAAATAAACGTAGAGGCATCGGATAGTTAGAGAAATGCTACAAAAGGAAACAGACATGTAAGAATAAATGAGGGAAAATAAATGTATTTTTTTTTTCTTTCTTTCTTTCTTTTTTTTCCCCAAGAAAAGATAAAGAAAGAAAAATTCTGTAGCTCGCATTGATTGTAAAGAATTCTCTGATTGTATTTACTTGCCCGTTGCATTGTTTAAACAGCAATGTATTTTATATTACAAATAAAAACTTAAAACATATTTTATTTTTAGTTATGGAAGAAGAATTCTCAGAAAAGCTAGTTTAGTTTTTAAGAGAACACAAACATAGATTGTTCTGTGCAATGATTAATTTTATCTACACATCGCATACGCATAGTGCTCCAGTATAATGGACTAAAAATTTAATATAGTACTAAAAGGAATAAATAAATAAAAATAAATATCTGAAACATAATTTTAAATTATCTTCGACCAACCAATGTTCATTAATATTCCACCATGAATCATATTTTTTGAGCGACCCTGTGAACCAATAATTCTAATTATTCTACTATCCAAAGGGAATCGACTTTTGTGTATTTGATTAATGCAAGTTAATTTCTTTATTTTTTGAGAGGCATAAAGAAATTAAATATGATATGAAGAAATGCGTCCCAGACAGGATACTGTACTTAAAAAGGAAATTATAAGTCCTTGTACTGAATTTATTGGCTCTGTTCATGCAAATTTAAATATATATCATGCTAATTTTAACTAAATATCATATATAATTTTCAGTACATTCTAAAATTATTTAAAGCAATTAAAAAGTGGATAAATTGGCAGACAAACGAATTAACCCATTCACCGCCAAAACTAGAAATAATGTTTTTTTTTTTTTTTTTTTTTTCTAAATACAAACAGTAATAATCATTATTTTGATCATATATAACAATAATTTAAAATAAAATTATTAAAATTAGTCTTATCTTACTAAATACAGGGTGTTGTATTTGTATAACTTCAGTGGAATAAGAGTATGAAATGAATACAAATAAATGTTTACGGAAATTTCCTTGAGGGAGCATAAAACCACAAAAACTACAGATGAATTCAAAAGTAATTATTTTATTGTGAAACATTTTTTTTACAAGTTATATAAACTTATTCAAATATGAAGATTTTCAAAAGTTTTGGATTGGTTAGTGCTTCAAGTTTGAAATTTATTTTTAAATATAAAATTATTTTTCAGATTATTTATTTATTTATTGTAATAAAATAAACGGCTATCATTTCCTTACTTAAAAACAATACTTAATATAAAATATCTTTTATAGTTAACTGTTAAACGCAATTGAATATAGTGTTGCGTGAACGCAACATCAGCGAAAAATGGGTTAAATTCGTGAAGATTTTTGAGCTTTGTTGAAAAAAAAAAGACATTAATAAATACAAAACAGAAGCATTAACGCAAAATTAAATTGTAAGGAAACTTTACCGATTACAATTCAATTTTGTTTTTTAATGATAAATAATTACGAAATAAAAAATTTATTTCTAAATTATAAAAAATAATTAAAATATGTTTCACTGGTATTTTACATATACAAAAGTTAACTTAATTAATTTTACTGGGATTGAATCTGGGGAAATTAAAAATTCATAGAAATTTGAATCTTATAAAGCAAATTCGATGCCGAAATATGAATTTTTAAGCATTTCTGTTTACTATTTTTAATTGTTTATTATTTTTAATTCTGTTCAGTATTTTTAATTGAATTGCAATTAATTATTCTATGCAAATCAAGGTAAAGTTAATGAATATTATTTTTAAAAAATAGAAAAAAAAATAATAATGGATTTGTTTCGAAAAATAATTAACAGGATGATGTTAAATTTTCTATGAATGTAAATTATTTTTGATAATGTTATTAATTTTAAGATAAAGGTATAGAAATTAATTAATAAAAATTTATTAAAAATATTTTACATAATTGATTTTCTCTGGGCAAATCTTCTTAGATAATGGTATTCTTGGATCCATAAATAGTCAATCTATTCTTTCGTTTTATTAAAGCATAAAATTAAAAAAAAAAAAAAAAAAAAAAAAAAAAAAAAAAAAGCTAGTATGTTGTGGCCACCACAAGACTTTCTTCTATGTTTTCCTGTACAAACATTAAGTGCGAAAAATTTATTAAAAATATTTAACATGATGAATGCAAATGATTTTCATCTTAGGGAAATCTAACACTAAATATCCAAAGAAAGACAGCTTTATCGTCTATAAATAATATTTTTAAAAATGCGTTTTTGTAATGGTTACCACACATATCAAATTTCGTGCATTTTTATGTTATAGACGCTGAGATATAGTCATCCTGCTATTGATGAAATTTGCAGTACATCAGCGCCATCTAATGGCCGATAAGCATCCAAACTGAGTCGACATAATGTCTCATAATGGCCATTTCATATATCAAATTTTGTTTTATTATACGCAATAGAACCTGAGATATAGAATCCTCCCCTGAAATTGCAGAAATCGCTGTATAGCAGCGCCACCTGTTGAGCGGTTGTAACCAAAAGTTGATAGGGACTAATTTAGATCAAAGAGCATCTACATATTGATTTATATGTAATTCTGAGCAGTAGTTCTGGAGACACAGTGGCCCCAAAATTTTGTAACACACACACATACACAAACACAAACAGAGAGACAGAGATTTTCTAAATTGGTCAAATCGTGTTCTGGACCTCTCAAAACGTGGAAATCCGTCGAAAACCGGAAGTCGAAAATTTTTACGAATCCAATACTTTCTTCTATTGAATATAGAAGAAAGTAAAAACTATAAAGAATTGCGTCCATAAATTTGATAACTATTTTACGCACCGTACATAAATAATATTTTTTATTATTTATATACGGTTCATATTTTCTGCCACAAATAAACGTTTTAAAACACAGTATATTGCATACAAAAAATATTAAATATTTTATTAATTTAAATTTACTTTTTGATAACAGATGAATTATAGTACTAGATAAATGAGTTGTTTGATGATTTATTAGTACTATAAATATTTAACATATGCAAAGTTGCAACATTTATAAGTCGTAGATAAATGCAAAAATAACGTGTACTTTTTAAATGCAAATAATGTATACAGCAAAGCTAATGTTTTGCAAAACATATTTTCTGATTACGTATTAAAGACTGAAAATAAAATTATTAGTAAATGCTTTCTATATTTTAAAATGCGATTAATATCTGTAAAGTTACAACGTTTACAAACCGTTAGTAAAAGAAATTTATCTATAAATTATACTGCATATGAACAAAAATTTAAAGAATTTTTTATCTGAAGTATATTTTCTTATTTACGTTTCACTAATGAAAAACAAATCTATACTGGATATAGAGTATACGCTATAGCTAATATTTGGCGTGTTTTAAAATCTATGTCGTACTCTATAAATTCGTGTCGGGAAATTACAAGACACTTTAAGTATTTTTGTATACTGAGTAAAAACAAAAATGAATTCTGAATTATTTTCTTTTAAGCATTGTAACTAGAAAGACATTTAACTTGCGTTAAATTACAGCACTTAAGCTATCAAAGAAAGGTCTGTTACAAATTATATTGCACTAGCCTTTCCCGCGCAAAACAAATGCGTGATTGTACTTACATACCTAATAGGATTTTTAGAAAAATCTTATAAATAAAATCACTGGAAATTTTCATTTTTTTTTTTTTTTTTTTTTTTTTTTTACTTTTTCAATAAAAAAAATTAAATATTTGATATTTGCATTATAATTTCGATTTTAGAAAATATTTTTTCTGCTGCTAAATTAAAGATTCTTAAAATTAAATTAAATTATTGTTATAACAAAAATTAATTATTTCTTAAAGTTTGACGGAATAAAGTTGCCATTCACCATTCATAACAGAAATTCCACAGTTAATAAATGTATCTACAAAATGAATAAATAAATAAATAAAAAGAAACAATGCTTATTCTATTTATGATGAATGGAAAAATCTAAAAAAATATAATAGGCACTACCATAGACCTCCCGAATAGCCACCATCAGAAGCGAGACCTAGCTGTTTTTAAATTCTTCAAATATATTTCTAAATACAAGATTTTCAGCATAAGTTTCAGCGCAAAAATTAATATTTTTTCAATTTCTTAAAATAAATAAATAAGTAAAAAATGTGCGTTTTAATTGCATTAGATTAAATTTTTGTAGCCGAAATCCAAATATCTAGCAGCTGAATTTATGCTTTAAGTTTGTGTTAACCAATAAAATAACACCTTATGTCACTATCGTATCGTTTGAACAAAATTTACTCGCAACTGGTCCACATTAGAGAAACATTATTTATTATATTATACATATGTAAAAAATCGTAAAACCATTTCTATTGAAGACACATTTTTTTTTTCAATAACGTACGACTAATAAAAAAAATCATTGATGAATATAAGCCAAAGGAAAAATAACTTTTGAAGATTTACAATACTTCTAATTCATCAATAAACGAAGATTAATTGCAAACTATGTTTGTACGTAAAACTTTCAAAGCATTTCTAATGAGAAAGTGTTTATATATAGTCGAACCTCGTTAATGTGAATCTCAAGGGTGATAAAAAAAAATTGTTTCATGTTATCAGTAGTTCATGCTATCAGTAACTAATCTTCATATATCTGAACTAATCATCACTTTGACAGGAATTGTGGGAACAGTTTATGTTAAAAGTAATTCACATTAACCGTGTTCACGTTAACGAGGTTCGACTGTATATACTTTTAACTTGAGATAAAAAGAGACAAACGTTTTGCTGAATAGGGTATACATATGTACAAAAAGGAAGTTTAACATTCATAAAATTTCAACATTTAAAAAGCCACTAATAAAAGAATATCATTTGCAAAATATGTATGTCTCACGCTGAGAATTTTCAATGAGTTTCTCTAATATACTTTTTCTTCCTTTATAAATAAATAATCAAATCAATCTGGTGTGTCACTCACACGACATTCTCTTACCCTGAAATTTAATACTATAAATACAGGTTGGAGATTAAGAGGTAAGATAACGAGTACTGTTATGTAAACATATGTTAAAACAATTAAAATTAGGCTTTGGGAGAGTTTTATATGATTAGTTCTGTGTGAGGGGGGCTACCGCCCCCCTCAACCCCCCGTTTCATTAATGCACCCACATTTATATAGAATTTAATTCGGTTATTAAAAAATAATTCTGTTTTTAAAAAATAATTTATTAAAATTATTATTTAAACAAATTATCTTTTATGATAATGCAGACGATTTCCATATTAGAGAAGTAGTATAACACTAAATATCCAAAAAAAAGTTTAATTTATTCTCAATATTACATTAAAAAAAATATATATATATTATTTTATTTTTTTAATGAAAAAAATCGATACCTTTATTTTAAATTATCGCAGATCGATGGTTCAACCATTCGTTTTAAAGGTATTGTCGAGCTCTTTTGAAAGATACCCATCATGAAAATTTACTCCCCTCAAAGGGTAGACTTCCGTCCCGGGGGGAAGCAAGGCTCCTACATACACATTTTTTTTTTTTTTCTTATTTGACTATCTCTATTACAAAAACTATATATTCGTTTCATTTGGTTTAGTGCGGCCTATAGATGTTAAACTCTACTTACCTACAATTTCCCCCATAAACGTAATGTATTTGAATACTTTTGAGTGTCCCTGTACACGAACCATTTGCTTCATCTCAACGAAAAGCTTACTGTAGCATCCCTATATGATTCACATTTAGAACACCGAGTTTGGAATTTCTGCTACTGTTTGTTCTTGAGCTATGCTGATAACAGACAAACAGACCATTCGCTAAAAACATGATTTTCGTATTCAGTTTACCTCAGAACATGTAAATATAACAAAAACTCACGTTCGAAAATTTGATCCTAAAACAATACTTTCTCGACCCTATGGGTAAGAGAAAGTAAAAAGAATACATATCTGAACATAATATCTATACCATAGGAGATTCAGCCAATCGTAAAGATGCACTTCTCGCAATCTCTTTCAATGTATCTGAATAATGGCTCAGTGGTCAGAAATTCTCAGAATATCTCATAGGACAGGATGTAGCTGGACGTTTATGATACATTTCCCTTACGGCTTCAGTAGAACATATTCAGCTGTGATTAAGTAGTAGATGGGTACGATCTTAATCAGTATGTTCTTATTCTGAGCATTCTTGATATATTACCTCGAATTTAGATCATGTAGAACTATTTTGTTTCTAGAACGGCTACAAATATTTATAAAAAAGAAATTCTTTAAAAGCATTAGCTATTAAAATTTTTGTTACATATATCATTTGAATCGGTTGTAACCCTTTGAGGGAGCAAAATAATTAGGCTTATTTAATATAGAAATATATAGGCTTATTTAATATAGAAAGCTACTAAAATTTACGAACAAATTTAAAAGAAAAGAAATAAATGACTATCTATCGCGAAATTGTGAAAGATAAATTCACTTGAAAATTTTCAAGATGATTTTTTTAGTTGAGAATAAGTAATTGTGTGCTCGTGGAGACGGGGACGCTGTACGTTAAAGGGATAAAACAATTTGTTTGTTTGAACTGATACAAAGTAATTATATTAGTGAAATTATTAGTAATCATAAGTACAATATTACTAAGTAATGTTTTCCGGTTTCTATGTTAATTATAAAGCGACGAAAAAAAAAATTAAAAATAAATAAAAATAAATCAATAAATCAATAAAATAACTCTTCATATAAATATCGTTGTAAATATATGGAGCAGATTATATAGATATAGATTGTCAATTTGTTTGAATATTTTATTATCATTAAAAAAATTAATACAAATTATTAGAAATTATTTTAAACATTTATGAGACCTTTTTTTTTTCATGATTTCGTAGAATGCGTACAGCTATTGTTTGAATAATATATGGGCTTATCCTAAATTTTTTGCCCTTATTCTAGCCATTCTATATATTTCTCCCGTTTTCGATGTTGTAAAACTAATTTTACTAGAATGCCAATACGTTTTTAGGAATAAGTTAATTTGTAACAGCATTAGATGAGGCATTCACTACAGATAATAGCTTTTCATAAGATGTATTACCGGAATTACATCTAAAATTGTTTATGAAAGTATTGCTCTTTAAAAAAATAAATAGGAGAAAGTATTCAGTAATATTTAATGATATTTAGTTGTTTTCTTTTGATTTAACAATCAGTGCTCGTTGGAAAGAACACAGGAAAAAAAATAATAACTCTTTATAAAAATATTTTCTTAAACTAATAATTACAAAACACAGTAAAGCACCGTTTATACGTCTTTTACATTTATACGTCCTTTTAGTGAAGTCCCGATTCATTCCTATTCATTTTAATGCAAAAATGGTTCGTTTATACGCCGCTAATATCGGTTATATGTCTATTCCACGTTATTAAAATTCGCAAAATTTCTCGACCTGTCAGTATTTTCTATTCTAAATAAGACGGATATTTTTTCCTAGAAAGCATCTTAAATGGAGGAACACAGGAGAGATCGAAGAGTACTGATCAAAGAATTAACTGAATTCACAGTAGAATTTTAAATGCTCCTAGACAAGCAGCAAGTCAGACGAATATTAAAGATTTTTAATGTTATTAAATAACTATCTGTATGGACATAAATCGTATGCTTATTATTAAAGATACGCAATATATATAATTAATATTCAAAATAAGTTCATATAGTTCTTAAGAAATGTAATATAATACTCAATTTATAATATACGTAATTAGTACCCAGGTCATGCATTAACAGTATAATTTTTCTCACTTTTTATAATAAACCTTTTTTTTTTTATTATTAATTATTGTTTAAAAAAAAAATGTGATATACATTAACTAAGTTAAGAAAATTTATTAATTAGTATTTTCATACGAATTTTATTTAAGTGTCATTAAAATTGTAATAATCAAAGGGTTATTATAAAATTTCGATTATACGTCTTTTCATTTATACGTCCTTTTACACCAGTCCCTTGAAAGACGTATAAACGGAGCTTTACTGTACTAAGTTACAATAAAAGCTTTTGCTGCTATAGAGGTACATAGCTCAAAATCTCTAACATATCTGAATAATGGCTTGGTGGTCAGCAATTCTCAGCCTATCTCCTAGAACAGGATGTAGCTTGACACATATGATACATTCCTCTTATGGCTTTAGTAGGACACATTCAGCTGTGGTTAAGTAATAGACAGGCATGATCCTAATCAGTCTGCTTTCTGCCTGGGCATTCTTGATAAATTTCCCCCGAATACTTTTTGATAGAATACCTAAATATTTTTAGAAAGAAAAGAACATGTAAGAGCATTAGACAAGACATTTGTACTGGAGCGCAAAATTTAAGGAACAGATTGTATTCTCGTTTTCTTCTTCTCCGCATAATTTTGAAAGAAATGAATATATAAATGTGAAATTTGGATAGCATATTCGTTATTGAATCATTAATTGAAATAATTTTATACAAGTTTAACATATGTAATAATTTTTAAACTAATATTAATTCAAATTTTCTCAAAAGTAAGCTTTGTAAGAAATGATTATTATTATTATTATTTTAATTAGAAAAAATAAATAAATAAATAAAGGCGAAAGTGTGTCAAAAGTGCAACACAGATAGGTGAAAGTGCTCGTGCATCCAAATGTTTGATTTAAAAAAAAAAAAAAATTCTTCTTGTACTCACATTTCTGTACTTTCCTTTATTCTTCTTTCTGTTGTGCGTTAAAAACTTTTTTAAAAATATACATACGAACATGAAAATTGGATGAGATGTTCGTTTTAAAGTTACTTATTGACATTTTTATTATATTTACGATGCTGAAATGTTACAAATTACAAATTATATTTTTTCAAAATATCTGTTATGGAAGAAAAAGAAAAGTAAATACAGGAAGAAAAATCCGATTTTAATTTAAGATTTACAGGCATGTGTACCTTTACTATCAGTAATGAACTTTAATCATTCTTTATCATTGAATTTCTTTGCTGAAATTGTTTATTTTATTTTATTTTATTTTATTTTATTTTATTTTATTTTATTCATTTACTTTTTTTTTTTCTAATGCTTACTTTTAAGAAAAATTGTTATATCAGTTTGAAAAATATTACTTATCTTAAAGTTATCTAAAATTTTAATAATGATTTGATAACGAATATGCTATCCAAATGTTGTGTTCACACTTTCATTCAAATAATATGCTCAAAAGGGCGGGAGAATAGCTTTGTTCCTTAAATTTTGCTCACCAGTGTATTTAAAATGGCAATTTTTTTTTTTTAAATATATCCTTTTAACACCGTTTAAAATAGTTTATAAAATATTTTGCTTTTAGAAATTGAAAGAAAGAAGTATTTTAGTAATTACCCGTTTTGATATTGATTTTAATGTGATGCAGAAAAAAATCTTTATATAAATATCGATGTACATAGAGAAAGTTATATACATTTACAATTTTTTTCATGAATTTCATTATAAATTTAGTATATATTATTAAAAATTATTTTGAACGTTTATGATATATATGCATTTAATATCGTATTTAAGAAGAACACCTATATCATAAAATTACAGTTTGCATCTTGAGATTGTATAAAATCTTACGTTAACATATATATAGTCCCTGGATTCGTGGGCCAAACTATAGTAGCCAAACTATAAGATTCATGGGGCAAACTGGAAGTACTATAAATTATTTCAACATTAAAAGAAATTTCGAGAATTTTAGAATATCCTCTACTTATAATAGAGATTTATAAAAACGGCTAAATTTTTTCTCATCACCCAAAAAATAATGCAACACATATGCAGAATACACACTCATGTCCAAAACATTTTTACATGCAAAAATTCATGGATTTCAATCGAAAATGTGAACTATAATTTTATAAATTTTTCTTGAATTATACATAATATTATGACACATGAATAGAAAAGCAAAATAAATAAATAAATAAGACAACTGCATATGATATATATGGTTTGCAGCATAAAGCAGTAAAAATGGTAAGCAAAAAAAGGGGATCCAGAAAACATGGGTCACATTGACTGGATATTTCATTTGATATCATTATTTTGAAGTACGTAAAGATAAATTTGAATGTAAGTGTATGCAAGTGTCATCATTTTTTTATTTAAAAAGTGATTTTTAGATGAAATGTTTTAATTGAATGTGTGTGTATTCTTATAAGACGCGGAAAGAAAATAAATAAATAAATAAAAATGATTCTGACAAAAAATTAAGACAATTGCATCCACAATAACTTTTGTAATTTCATAGAAAACACTGTATTAGAATATCTTTCTGGATTTCTTTTTTAAGTAACATATATATATATGACTAACTATTCTTCGTTCTCATTCTTTGCTTCTACTATCAGAAGATTATATATATATATATATATATATATATATATATATATATATATGTATATATATTAATAATAATTTGAAAAATGAAAACTCTTATAACGAGAAATTATAATATATAACATTATTAAGCAGAAAATTCTTTGGAAAGTTACTTTCACTAATTATGTGAAATTGATGATTTGTTTAAAATTTGCTCAGAAAAATCTCTAAATTCATTTTTTTTTTTTTTTTCTCTAACGAAATTCAATTTCAGACGCTTTTCTAGTGAGAAATAAAAACAGAAATGAACAAAAACGTCATACTATTAAAATCTCGTTACTAGGAAAAAAAAAAAAAAAAAAAAAAAAAAAACATTCTGCAGTTCTTTGATCAATGCAAGGTTTGCTCTCACGCGACTGGTAAAGCGTCATTCTTAAAAATCTTTTTGGCAGCTCAAATCGATTTCCGACCTTTCGCGCCCTCTGCCGGACTAAAGGTTTCAGTAAGTTGAATAAACAAAGCTGAAGATTTATGCAACACAAGACATAAATACGATATAATAAGATTCGGAACTATTTGTCTCCGATTTTAAAATAACTTTGCAGAAATTGTTTATTTTGAATGAAACTAATAATTGTAAAGCAATACTTTGTCTTTAAATATTCATAATGATGTTTATAAGTCAGAAAATATAGAAAATATTTTTTATTTTCTTCGAAAAAAGTTTGTATGATTCCGATAAAGCCAATAATAGGAATCTTTTATTGTATTTCTTTCTTTCTTTCTTTTCTTTTTTTTTTTTTTTTTTTTTTTTGTTTGTTTGTTTGTTTCTTTTTCAACTATAGATTATACAGTACTATTTTTTAGCAAAAAGACTTAACTCTTTAAAGTTCATTTATTTCGTAATGGGCTCTTCCCACCTGACGTCAGAGGTCACATGATAGATGGAAAACAAACAGCAGATGAAGTCTTGTATATCTATAGCGATTACTGAAATGACATATTTTCTAGTCTTATTTTTGATCAATCGTATTTAATCTGTGTTATTTTTTTATACATCATCATTTTTAATCCATTTTATATCATTATTCATCATCTTTTGTTTTGCTGTATACATTTACAATCATGATTTAGTTTATATTTGTTATTGATGTTCACGAAGAACATGTTAAATACTCTGATTCTTGGTACTTAAATCATTGACAGTGCAACATCGTACGGCATAAATCCATTTAGACCAGTAACTAAGTTAATTAATTTGTTGTAACACCTTTATACAATAAAATTAAATGAAAACATTTTAAAATTTCAAATTATAATCCATAAACATTCCACAAGAAGAAGCTATTATTTATTGCTGGATCAGTTAATGTAAAAGACTAGAACATACAAAAATCGATTCTTGCAGTTCAAAATAAATGAACACATAAAGTGTTTTTTAAAAATTATTAAATTTACAAAAACAACTATAGGGGTGAATCCCAGACCATCGATAATTGCCCAATTCGTAATTACAGGGCGACGTTAAACTCGCTCCACTTCTCTCCTAATACCGTAAAATATTTTACAGTCAGAGTTTCATTCATTAAAAGTCGATTATATCCAACGCATCATCTAAACAGCCTTGGTGAAAATCTTGAAAATTATTTTTATATTTTTAGCTACTTTGATGAGAAGTTATACACATTAGAAATTTTGAGCTTCGAAAATTTGCAATTAATATTTTTAAAAATAGTCTGGAAGTCGCCAAAGTATAGACAATGATCTCTGATATCGTAAAGTGATCTATTTTTGGCAGGAGACTCAAGAAGATTAGAAAATTTCTAAGATTTATGAAGACCATACGTTTTCGACTAAACGTTTCCGAAGTTTAACAAACTGTGTTTGTAGGTGCCCTTAATTTCCATTTATTGAGATTTATTTAAAAGTATTAATAGAGAATTTTCATTCAAATAATATAAATTATGAATTTTATTCATTCAAAAGAAGATAAAAAAAATTCTATAATTTTCTATATTATATATCACAATCAAATTTATATATATAAAACCGTTTGTTTTGAGTGAGTGAGTGAGTAAGTAATTCCTCATCGCCCAGCCCAAACACCTGGACTTGGAAGCATAAAATTTAGTGAAAATATTTCTTCTGTGACGTGAGTGAGTGAGTATGTGATTCATCATCGCCCAGCCCAAACCTCTGGACTTAAAAGACTAAAATTCCGTGAAAACATTTGTTCTGTGACGTAGACGTCCACTAAGAAATAATTTTACAAAATTCGCCCCCCCCCCAAGGGGGGGGGGGGGGGTAGGAAAAACGTGATTTCACAAAAACCTTTATATCTCAAACAAAAAAACAGATATCTGTAAAATTTCTGCTTTAAAGTATAGCTAACACAAATATCTAAAAACCGATTTCTAGAATTTTAGAAATTCAGCCTCCAAGGAGGAAAAGGCGCAAAACGTGATTTCACATAATCCTATAAATATCAAAAAAAAAAAAAAAAAAAAAAAAAAAAAAGATATAGGGTAGGTGCTCCAGTGATTGGCATGCTCCAGTAGTTGACATCAATCCCGAAATAATTAATAAATAAGAAAAATAATAAAATCATATATTTTACATGTAAGAATTTTAACATTTTATGCCCAACACTGGATTATAGGGTGCTAATAACTGGTAAAATGAATAACTAGTAGTGTCAAACACTGGAACATAGGGGGCCGATTACTGATAAAATGAAAAACTGGCAGTGTCAATTACTGGAACATTGAGTGGATGTCAAATAAAAATTCGTAAAAAAAAATAATAATTGTTATCAAATGTATATATTTTAACATATATGCGTGGTTCTGAATGCCTTTCATACCATTTATACTAACTTACGATTTCTAAAAATATTTTCTGATGACTAGAACATTAAAAACATCAGAGATTGTTCTAAAAGTGTCAATCACTGGTGCACTTACCCTACGTGAAATTTTTATTTTTAAATATAGCAAACACAAATACCTAAAAACCATAAGAAACGGGGTTATACTATATATATATATATATATATATATATTTATATATATGCCGGGTATCCTGTAAGCCTGTAGACATTTTAAAAATCCATAAAAATTTAAAGAATTGGTAGAATTGAATGCGATTTGCGAAAAAATTATCCTCGTGAAGGGGGATTTTTTTTTTTTTTTTTTAGTACGAGGAAAAAAAAAAAGTTAAAATTTTTATCGATAGAGGGAGCTGCACAACCATGTAACAATAAATATGCAAATCAGAGTTGTACAAATTCCACGGTTTTACGATTAACAGCTCCTCCATCATTCTCTCGCCTATTTGTGCATATATAAAGTTTTAATTGCAATTTTAAGTTTAGAGGATAAAGCGTTGTTGGTGGTGATGGTGCTTTATCTCAACTGAGAACCGCCGAATGGAGTTGCCGTTGTTGTAACTCGCTTGTAAATAGTAATTTATGGTGATGGTGACAACCTTATAACTAGATATAATAGGAGTTATAAGTTGTAAAAATTGGAATGCAAATATATATAATTTTTCATGGAAATGTGTGATTTGCTCACCCACTATCGACGAAAATTTAAACTATTATAATTTTCTTTACCAATCAAAATCCCCCTTCACGAGAATAACTTTATCGCAAACGGCATTTTTTATGAATCCTTCTTTTTTTATGAATTTTTTTAGTGCCTATAGATTTATGACACACCCAGTATTTACTGTTTACGTCGAAAAATTTCTGCTGTAAGTTACATTATTAGCAGATTTATGAAAAACTTCATTTTGTAAACATCACGCTATGAATTATTATATCCACATAAGAATCCTAAAGCTTTCTTACAATACCTTTCATATTATATTCCCTTTCTTTTCCTGAAATCGATACCCTTAAGGTAATGATAACTGCTAATAAACATTTTACGTGACACAATGTCATCAGCGAAGTTGTAAGCATCATAAAATATGTAAAAAGGCACCGTCAAACATTTTCTGCGGAGACATCAAAGAAAAATGTGCTATTTTACTGAATTACTAAATGCCGTTTAATGTATATGTTGCGTTTCAAGTATCCCTACTTTAATGTGTCTAATTAAATTAAATGTAGATATAACGATAAAGTGATGTTGCTTTTTTTTCCCCCAGAAAGTAGAAAAGAGTTTAAATAGCTTTATTTAAAGTGTCATTTATTTGCTATTAAGGGGATTAATATTTTAACAAAGAATATTTACAAAATGTTGAGAAACTATGTTTAAGTTTAATCCTATTATCGAAATAACTTATATTAACCGCAACGACAACAACAAAACTTATGTTTCAACAATGTTTCTTTTTTCGTTTTTTTTTTTTTTTTTCTAGTAAGTATTTTCTAGAAACAAATTCTGATCTGATTTGTTTAAGCGACAATCATCTTTTACTACAAAATATTTTTATAATGAGTTTTTTTTTTTTTTTTTTTTTTTTTTAATCTCTAAAATGCTTAAGTTAATGAAAGTCCTTTATAAATATATTGAGAAAAAACAAATGTTTAAGTTTATCGAACATTAAGATAATTATTATGTTTAGTTAGAGCAATCTATCTTTCATAAAATTTAATAACTTGTAGTTTACTTTGTTGTTCATTATATTTTATTGTTGTTTATTGTTGTTTTATTGTTGTTTTATTATTTTTTTTTTCTAGTTAGTATTTTCTAGAATCAGCTTTTGATCTGATTTGTTTAAGCGACAATCATCTTTTACTACAAAATATTTTCATGAATTATAAAGAGGTGTTTTTTTTTTTTTTTTTTTTTTTTTTTATTATTATTATTAATTTGCTTAAGTTAGTAAAAGTCCATTATAAATATATTGAGAAAAAAAATGTTTAAGTTTATCGAACATTAAGATAATTATTATGTTTAGTAAGAGCAATCTATCTTTCATAAAAGTTAATAACTTTTAGTTTACTTTGTTGTTCATTATATTTTATTGTTGTTTATTTTGTTTTATTTTATTTTATTCTAGTAAGCGTTTTCTAGAAACAAATTCTGATCTGATTTGTTTAAGCGACAATCACTTTTTACTACAAAATATTTTCATGAATTATAAAGAGGTTTTTTTTTTTTCTAATTTGCTTAAGTTAATGAAAGTCCATTATAAATACATTGAGAGAAAAAAAAAATGTTTAAGTTTATCGAACATTAAGATAATTATTATGTTTTGTTAGAGCAATCTATCTTTCATAAAATTTAATAACTTTTAGTTTTCTTTGTTGATCATTATATTTTATTGTTGTATTTTTTGATTTATTCGAAGGTTGATAAAAAAATAAATAAATATAATAAAATAAATATAATAAATAAATAAATAAAAGATCATAAGCGGCAGCATTTGAAAGTTAATAAATGTGGAAAAAATATTTTTTCCTAGAATGGAGATAGATGACGCTAGTTGTCTTATAAGAGTTTTGCGGTTTCTAACTTGTTTAAAAGTTAGTTAAAGCGCATCACGAACATTTGTTAAAAATTGTGTTGAATTTTATCAAAGTTTAAGATACTTATTATGTTTTGTTTAGAGCAATCTATTTTTCATAAAAATGAATAATCTATAGTTTGCTTTATTGTTCATTATATATTAATGTTGTTTATTTTGTTTCATAACGTAGTTGATAAACAAAAATCAATAAAATTAAATTAAATTAATAAAGGGTCACAAGCAGCAGTATTTGAAAGATAATAAATGTGGAAAAAGTATGGAATGGAGATAGATGACGCTAGTTGTCTTCTAAGAGTTTTTGGGTTTCTAACTTGTTCATAAGTTAATGAAAACACATCATGAACATTTTGGAAAAAAAAAAATGTGTATTATCAAATGTTAATACAAAGTTTAAGATACTTAAGTTTAGTTAGAGCAAGTTAAGTCATAATTAATTTACTTTAATGAAGTTGAAGTTTAAGATACTTAAACACATCAAAGTATAAGTTACTTAATATGTTTAGTTATAGAAATCTATCTTTCATAAAAATGAATTATGTTTATCATTTCAATCAAAGTTTAACATACTTAATATGTTTAGTTAAAGCAATCTCTCTTTCATAAAACTGAACAATCTATAGTTTACATTGTTGTTTATTCTGTTTTATTATTAGGACTGAATAAAAAAATTCAAAGGGGGAAAAAGGCTCAAGCAGCACCATTTGAAAGTAAATAATGGGCTCTTCCCACCTGGCGTCAGAGGTCACGTGACAATAACACTTTTTCTATTCTTATTTTTGATCAATCGTATTTAATCTGTGTTATTTTTTTATACATCATCATTTTTAATCCATTTTATATCATTATTCGTCATTTTTTGTTTGCTGTATACATTTACAATCATCATTTAGTTTATATTTGTTATTAATGTTGATATTTGGTACTTGCATTATTAACGGTGCGACATCGTACGGTATGAAGCCATTTCGAAGAGTAACTGAGTTAATTAACTTGTTGTAACATCTTTACGCGATTAAATTTAATTTATCAAAATAGTTTCAAATAATTTCAAGTTATGTTTTTTGGTGTTCTGAAACCGAAAATGAAGCCAGTTTTTCTCAATTTTTTGTCAATACAGGATGCCTGCCTATACAATTTCTTCCATTTCTCTTCCACCAATATATTTATATAGTAAGTTTTATAGTATGTTTCCATGATTAATTAACCACAGATGCCTATTGTTGCAATTGTGAAGCACTAGTGCGACTTAAAACCATATCAACCAACCAACCAACTGACTGTTATGATGGTATATGTAAGAAATCGTGTCGGTTAACACCCTGTATCTATACGTGATAGAGAAAAATGGACTGCATTTTCGGTTTCAGCATATCAAAAAACATAAACATCAGCTGAAATCATTAAATCAAATTTTGACAACTTCATTTTTGTAGGCCTGTGTTATTTTATTTATAACATTTTTATTTATTAACCTATCAAAATTGGCTTTTACTTATTAATCTGTCAAAATTTGTTTCACATTTTTTTGGAACACGGAGTTCTTTTGTCTAGTAGAAAACACAGCCGATTACATATAGAAGAAAAAGAGTGAAAAAATTATAAACCGATACAAGAAATACAAGAAATAAACTGCTGAAGCATCATTTCAATAAAATCTTTCTTCAAAGTGTCCCATTGGTGTAAAAGCAAAAACTCAAAACTGATTAATACTTTTTTTTTTTTTAATTCAATCTTTAGTAACCTAAATTTGGCATTTGTATATATTTATTGAGACCTGCATATATTAAACTGATGGACTGGTCTACAAAGCATTATTTTGCATATATATCTTACAAAAAAATTTTAAGGAGGTTGTATAAAAAAGTTAGAAAAGAAAAAGAAAATACCTCTTATTAGCCGTCTTCGTTTATGTGGCTGTATAATATGATTTTTTCAGTTAAAAATAAAAGACACTCAAGAGTTTATCAATTGTAATACATTCATTCAATATATCATTTTTTTATTTACTTTTTTTTAATTTTTATTTTTATTTATTTATTTATTTATTTATTTTTTTTTAATATTGTTAGGTCAATTTTTTTCTTTCATTTTACCATATAAAACATATAAAAAAAGGGATATGGCTTCTTTTTAAAGTTGTCTATCAATTATTTTAAAATATTATTTACATTTACGAACTTGTAATCAAAAATGATGAACCAGAAATGCTATTTTGATTACAGATTGTACTGTTAGGCTTGTTGATAGCACCATTTTTTCGAGCTTACGGCGCAGAAAGGATTTTACCAGTACATCGAAATAGTGTTCTCCATATCACCTATAAAGAGAGTATTTAACAGTCTAACATTATTCAAAAGAAATAAAAAGAAAAATATTTATTTTAAGTTCATTTAGGCCTCGCTTTTTAAAATATCATTTCATATTTAGAAATTTTTTATTCATGAATTCATCAACCGTGAATATTCATTTAAGTAAATTGGAGTGTAAAGGTTGATATTTATTATTATGTGAGAAATGCCTAGCTGGTCGTCAGCCAGGATAGCTCATTGGTAGAGCATCCGTGCGTTAAGCGGAGGTGCCCGGGTTCGATTCCCGGCTCTGGTATTTTTCACATAGTTGGTATATAAAAATATCAACCTTTACACTCCAATTTACTTAAATGAAAAATCACTTCATATTTTTCTAAAAATTGTATGCTAAGTATAAATATCTTATCCTACATGCTCATGTGTGCATGTAAAGAAAAAAAAAGTATTAACAAACAAACATATTCGTATTAAAACAGTATTTACCTTAAGCCTTGAATGAATTTAATTTTATTCACCCCTAATATCAGCATGAAGTAGAGTTCAAAACTTACAGTTAGTGAAAAATCAATAATTTATTTCATTAAAGAGGATTATTACATTGCCATTTAACATTCATTTTTGAAATAATTATTATTAAGTCAAATTACAAAATCTTTTATTTTTCATTACAAACGTAAACAAAAGTCTTATCATCTTCAATTAGAAAATTCAAAAGCCTCACCTCATTAGTACATTGAAATTTCAAGTTAAATCGTGCAATTATGTTCATTTAAAGTGGCAACAAACAAAGCATAAACAAGTAGCTATACAAGTTAATTATAATCATTAGTGAATTTATTGTATTCTGCCCTTTTAAAATGAAATTTATATATATTTCACGTTAACAACAGATTATTATGTTTTCTTATTAACGGAGTGTAAATGCTAAATTATTTTCATTTTCATGAATACATTTTAAGTTTAGTGTTATAAAATATATGTAAATAGTTATTTGTTCGGCTGATTTCTAAATTTAATCATATTTTTCATGAAATATATTTAAATTTCCTTTTAATAAAAATTTATCATTTTGATATGATCAATTTAGAATGATATATAGCATTCAGTTTTTAATTCGAAGATTTTTTTTTCTTTTAACCTACAGTATAATTACAAAATGTTTCTTTTAAAAATTATTTTAAAATATTCCGGGCTTATTAAGTTTAGTATGGTATTTTTATTAAGTCATTTTAAACATTGCTTTTACTTTAAAATATACAGTACATACATGTTACAGTAAATACTAATTGCACATATACCAATGTGTAATTTAACATGTAAAAAATTAATTTTGCTCAAAAAATATATTAGGATCGATTGTATATGTTTTAGTATTTATTTGTACTATATCTATTCTAAACAGATATAATACAATTATAAATTTCGATATGTTTCATATAAAAACCTTTCAAAAAAAAAAAAAAAAAATCGCAAATCGCCTTAATGTTTCCTTCTAATAGTCAATTATAATTTATCAATTATATGACATGTTTCTCTAGTCTTAAATAGAATATTCTAATATTTTTTAAGACGAATAAGACGTTACTGAATTCAAATTTTGAATTGAGCTTTAAATTTTTCTAATTATTTCTTCAGTTTATTAATTTCAGTATATTAATTTCAGTATATTATTTCTTCAGTATATTTTTTTTTTTACATTTTTCTAATTATTTCTTTAGTTTATCTGTATATGAGAATGTTGCAAACATTTTATCCCCACAAATCACTCATTACACTGCTCGAAATTAAAATTTTCCCCACCATTTTGGCAAATTCTTACATAAAATGACCTCCTGAATCCGAATATGACGTCTTATTTTGCCCTATCACCCATCGTTTTTTACGGACGGCCCCTATTTTTAACACTTTTCGATAATTTTATGGCTATAAATTTGATTTTTATGGGGAGGATTGTTTTAACTGTTAAATATCTTCTGAGGGGCTACAGAGTTGGAAAATTCTAAAACATCAACATTTGCAGTAAGAGGAAATTTTAAGGGGTAGGGGGGGGATTTGCTACTAAAGTTATGTATTACATTTCTTTTCTTTTTTTAAATCTATTATTAATGTTATTTATTAAACATTATAATTTTTTTGTTTTTAAGTGTTAAATTAATTCTTTTTCATTCTCCAAAACCATGGCCATAAAATTACCGAACAGTGATAAAAATTGGGGGTAGGGGTTGGTGTCCCGAGAAAACGGTGGGTGACTGGGCAAAATGGGAGTCATATTCGGATTCAGGGGGTCATTTTACAAAAGAATCAGCAAAAATGGTATCAAGAATCGATTTTTTTTTTTTTTTTTTTTTTTTTTTTTCAGCGCAGTGTTACTAAATGCATTGCCTTACATTATTTGTCTTCTTTCTTCGTATTTTAATATAGTAATATTTAATATCATTATTACATAAGCAATGTTATTATTACTTATATTAGTAACATTCTGTATAGTTTAATTCGTTTCATCAGCTTTTAGTGTACATATAATATACATTTGGTCTGGGCAAAAACCAATCCCTGCTAAACGCACTTATTGTTGAATCCATAAATAAAGATACATCTTGCAGTGTTGCCACAATGAGGACATTTTTCTTCAATATCCGCCACTAAATATTAATTGTGACGGTTTGCATATCCCTTCGTAATTATCCCTTCGTCGCATCCCTTCGGGGTGGCATATCCCTTCGTAAATTAATCATCTATTATGCATATGAAATATCTTTTCTCAAATTTATTGGTAACTATTGAAAAGTCCCCAATCTGGAAAAGTCGTCAACACTGCGATTTGAGGTCTACGGGTTAATGTTACTTGCTGTCTTTTCTAAGCCAACACGTAATGCCATTTCGACGGCTCTGATATAAATCATAATTCTTTGCAAATTACTCGCAATAAAACTACGAAATATTTGCCGTTAGGTTTTAAAAATTATCATCTTTCAGATGCTAAATATTTTTTAAATAATATTAACATTTTCATATTTATTTTCGTATCAATTTATTGTTTTCCATTCTGTTAACTACACCCTTTTCATTTTTCAAATCCTCACCCTCATCATCATCATCATCATCATCATCCTCATCATCATCATTATTATTATTATTACTATTTTTATTATTATATATTTGACGCTTTGCATTTATTTGAAATATAAAATGTGTTTCAAATATATAATTAACTATAAGGGAGAAATATAACATAAATTATTAAGGGGTAAGTAAAATCATGCGAAAATTTTAAAGTATAAAGATGAAATTTTGCAGGACATTTTTGCAGTCAAAAAATTTTTGCTTTCTTTTGTTATTATTATTATTATTTTACACAATTCATTTTATAGTAATTCTAAATTTAAAACAATTTTTATTTTTCATTTTTTAAATCAAGTGGTAATAAAGACTGGTTTTAATCTCTTCAAAAAGCAAAATTTCTCTCTATCTAGAAATATCATTCATCAGTCATAAATATTTATTTAGAGATGTGTAATGTAATATTGAATTTTGAGTTATGTGAAAAATGCCAGAGCTGAATATGGAATCCAGACATTCCGCTTACCGTGCGGATGCTCTACCATTGAACCACCCTGGCTGATTACTCACTCTGTGTGGAAAATACTGTGGGTAACCTGACAGGGTGGCTCGGTGGTAGTGCATCCACACGGTGAGTGTATTGCTCGGGTTCAGTACCCGGCTCTGGCATTTTTCTTATAGTTGGATTAAAAGAATTCAACCTTACATTCAACATCTTTAAATAAAAATTCTTTATATCTTTTTAGCTTTACATAATTAATTATTGTAACCTAAAATAATAGATTATGTTGAGAACGGTTACATATTTTATTTATTTACTTTTAATTATTTTTTTAATGTCATTGCTGAATAAGATCATTAACTTATTTAATTTGAGTTTGTCATTTGTCAATGTTACAGAAATCTAAATACTGTTTGATTTATCTTTCTTATCTCTGATACTAAACTCTACTCTGATACTCTACTCTGTTTCTAAAATTTCATGCTCATTATTTATTGTATTGACACCCCTACTAATACATATATATATATATATACACATACATATATATTAGCATGAAAACATTCAAAAGTATTAGAGGATCATTCATTATTAACGATAGTGGTAACAATATAATAAAATATAAGTAATATAAAAACAGTAATAAAATATACTTTCAGCATATCACATAATTTAAAATATCTTTATTCCGACGTTTCGGTTAATATTCCATCTTTAACCATCTTCAGGGAAACGATGTTCAAAAACTATAAACATAAACAATTTAAGCCATTCTAGGATACTATCAATTGTTTCTGTTTATAGTTTTTGAACATCATTTCCCTTAAGATGGTTAAAGATGGAATATTAACCGAAACGTCGGAATAAAGATATTTTAAATTATGTGATATGCTGAAAGTATATTTTATTACTGTTTTTATAATTATTAACAGCATATATAAGTGGAATATATATTTCTTTATAAGTAATATTTTAGGAATATTCTGAGGCCTGTATATGAATTAATAGAATGATTTTTTTGAAAATATGTAAATTAAAAGTGAGGTGCGAAAAAGATGAAGAAAGTTCAAGAATAACAACAACACAGAAAAAAAAATGTTTTTGTAAAAACACCAAATTTTTGTTGGAGCTAAATAAAAGAAAAAAATGTTAAATCAACCAAATTTTTGTTGAGGCTATATCAATAAAAAATTTAGTTAAATCAACCACATTTTTGTTAAGGCTATATCAAAAAAAAAAAAAAAAAGATTTGTTAAATCAACCAAAATTTTTGGTAAGGCTATACTAACAAGATTTTTTTTTTAATAAACCAAATTTTCGTTGAGCCTATATCAATAAAAAATTTTGTTGAAACAAACAAATTTTTGTAGAGGCTATATCAACAAAAAATTTTGTTAAATCAACCAAATATTTTTGTTGATATAGCCTCAACAAATTTTTTGTTGTTTCAACAAAACATTTCTTTCTGTGAACAAAAGATTCTACTACCAACGCTCATGTTTCTTCAGTGATATGGAAACCTTATAAACATTGGGTCACATCATTGGGTACCATCTGAGTTCTTAAACAATCACTCAGACGGTTTGTTCCATGCGAGTCGGATAATGGCGATGATGACAAACAGAAATAACGAACATTTTGCTTTGAAAATACTAAAGTGGAACACATATGAGAAGCTGGTATGAAGTGGTATCACGTGTGGGAGTAAATCAGGCCTAATTATGTTTTACATCTTATTTGCAAGCATTTATTCGCAGATTGCTTTAGGCCCTCATAAATATTACGGAACAATTTATATAAAACGATCAGAGTATTTATTATTGTAACTTATCTTGATTAAACATAACAATGTTATGAAATAGTAGCGTGTTTCACGGTAGATGCAACTTAAATGCTCTGAAAGCCACAATTTTGGTACAATCTATCCAAAAATATCAGCGGTTTATCTTCAACCTATAATCATCGTGGAAATAGCCGCATCTTACTCATGTTTTACATTCCATTTTCATCGCAACTAAGCATTTCTCCACAGATTTCTTTCGGTCTCTTGAAAGCTTACAAGACGATCCATTCAAAACGATCAGTAGTTTAACATTGCAACTTATCTTCAAAATGTTTTGATTAAACAACCATTGTGGAATAGCCGCAACATATTTTTTATACCATTTGCGTAGCAACAAAGCATTTTACCCGGAGATTGCTTTGAGTGCATTAAAAGTTTATGTTACTACTTATCTAAAACTATCAGGGATTTGTAGTCAATCATTAACCTGTTTTGATTAAAACTGTCAGGATATATGTTCTCATTGAAGTTTGGATTTAATTTTGACTACTTCCTCTATCATCTTATGAAATACAAATTAAGTATACCTATATATTACTCAATTCTAAGATTTCATTCATCCCAAGGTAATGCATATACCTCTGTTGCTTATTTTCTATAGATACTTGATATTCTCTTTTACAGTATTAATAGCTCCAAAATTTTATTTCATTAATTTTATAAAGTATAAGAAAATTTTCTCATTTTCAAGGGAATAAACCACATATATATTTTTCTGAAATAGTTTAATACTCTTTGATATAAATAAACATTTGAAAGTTCATGTTTATTACTTTTATTTTTTCCGACTAAAAATTTGCATCAGTATGACGTAATCAGTATGATTTCATCAGTATGAGTAAAGCATATATTAAGGATATTTTTACTCTGAAATGCTTAGCTACGGTGGAATATGAAAAAAAAAATTGTTATTATTTCCTAACATACAATTTATTAATAAATAAAAATATTCCGGTTTATATATAGGACTGTATTTAACAAGTCGAAACATTTCAGTTTTTTTCATAAATATTAATGGTAGTCTTTTAAAAACAAAAGAGAAACAATAATGCTCAAATTATACATTACTACAAATAAGAAAATATAAATATCATTAAATAAAAGTACGAATTATTATTACCCGCCAAATTTATTTGCTATCAACTTAATTTTATGAAGTCTACACGCAAGAATCAAGCAGTTCAATTGTTTCATTTCTCTCCGAAATAATTGGGTACCATCTGAGTTCTTAAACAATCACTCAGACGGTTTGTTCCATGCGAGTCGGATAATGGCGATGATGACAAACAGAAATAACGAACATTTTGCTTTGAAAATACTAAAGTGGAACACATATGAGAAGCTGGTATGAAGTGGTATCACGTGTGGGAGTAAATCAGGCCTAATTATGTTTTACATCTTATTTGCAAGCATTTATTCGCAGATTGCTTTAGGCCCTCATAAATATTACGGAACAATTTATATAAAACGATCAGAGTATTTATTATTGTAACTTATCTTGATTAAACATAACAATGTTATGAAATAGTAGCGTGTTTCACGGTAGATGCAACTTAAATGCTCTGAAAGCCACAATTTTGGTACAATCTATCCAAAAATATCAGCGGTTTATCTTCAACCTATAATCATCGTGGAAATAGCCGCATCTTACTCATGTTTTACATTCCATTTTCATCGCAACTAAGCATTTCTCCACAGATTTCTTTCGGTCTCTTGAAAGCTTACAAGACGATCCATTCAAAACGATCAGTAGTTTAACATTGCAACTTATCTTCAAAATGTTTTGATTAAACAACCATTGTGGAATAGCCGCAACATATTTTTTATACCATTTGCGTAGCAACAAAGCATTTTACCCGGAGATTGCTTTGAGTGCATTAAAAGTTTATGTTACTACTTATCTAAAACTATCAGGGATTTGTAGTCAATCATTAACCTGTTTTGATTAAAACTGTCAGGATATATGTTCTCATTGAAGTTTGGATTTAATTTTGACTACTTCCTCTATCATCTTATGAAATACAAATTAAGTATACCTATATATTACTCAATTCTAAGATTTCATTCATCCCAAGGTAATGCATATACCTCTGTTGCTTATTTTCTATAGATACCTGATATTCTTTTTTACAGTATTAATAGCTCCAAAATTTTATTTCATTAATTTTATAAAGTATAAGAAAATTTTCTCATTTTCAAGGGAATAAACCACATATATATTTTTCTGAAATAGTTTAATACTCTTTGATATAAATAAACATTTGAAAGTTCATGTTTATTACTTTTATTTTTTCCGACTAAAAATTTGCATCAGTATGACGTAATCAGTATGATTTCATCAGTATGAGTAAAGCATATATTAAGGATATTTTTACTCTGAAATGCTTAGCTACGGTGGAATATGAAAAAAAAAATTGTTATTATTTCCTAACATACAATTTATTAATAAATAAAAATATTCCGGTTTATATATAGGACTGTATTTAACAAGTCGAAACATTTCAGTTTTTTTCATAAATATTAATGGTAGTCTTTTAAAAACAAAAGAGAAACAATAATGCTCAAATTATACATTACTACAAATAAGAAAATATAAATATCATTAAATAAAAGTACGAATTATTATTACCCGCCAAATTTATTTGCTATCAACTTAATTTTATGAAGTCTACACGCAAGAATCAAGCAGTTCAATTGTCTCATTTCTCTCCGAAATAAAATACTTTTAACTGAACCTCTCACTATTTAACAACACATTATACTTTCTCCACTGACCATCTCCGCTCAATGAATGGTCCTTAAAAGAACATAGATCTACTTTACCGGAAGAATCGATCATTTCTCTAAAGCTTCTCAACAGTCACGCATACAGGAGGTAAATTTGCGTGACTCTGTAAAAATACGGCATTAAACTGCGTCAGAGAATAAAAAAGTCGAAAAAATTAACATATTGTTTCCGATGAGACAACTTGTAATACATATATTTTTAAAACAATGTTTCAGAATGGTGGCGAGAAGGGTGGGCGGGGAAGGCCACCGCCGCTGAACAGCCTGAAAAGAAAAAAAAATGTGTGCCATTAGAAGTGTAAAAAAATAAATGACACCGGTCAGAAATTACAAGAAAAATAGTCAAGTGTAAAAAAAAAAAAAAAAACTTAAAACGGGAAGGGCTAGGGAGGGATACTGGAACCTATCGTTGGGGACAGATGACATCGGAATTCATTGCGTTGATAAAGAAAGAAAAATGTCCCTTTTATAAATAGAACTGTATTTACATAATATTCGCAAGCTTTCAATTTCTTTTTGAAACATTAAATTTCGTGTTTTAAACACTAAAACAATAACGTTTAAAAGATACTTTACTACAAACGAGAAAAACTAACATAAATATCCATAAATAAACCAAAAATTATTTCAACGTGCCATTTGCTATGAACTTTATTTAATAAAGTTTTCACGCAAGATTCAAACAATTCAATTGAACAGGATTGAACAGGGCGCAGCCCCCGCTCACCGCTCGAAGAGCGGTGTTGAGCGCTTCCAGAACTAAGTTCACGTGGGCTGCGCCAAGATGTTTATTGAAAAAAAAAAAAAAATTACAAGAATCATCGCCAGGCAGAGCCTACTCGCGACAATGGGCGATGTGAAAAACAATTCAATTGTCATTTTTTTCCGAAATAAAATACTTTTAACTGAGAGTGTCATTATTTAACAACACGCTATATTTTCTTCACTGATAAATCTCGGCTGAATGAATGGATCTTAAAGGTACATAAATCTATTTTACTGGAGGAACCATAATTTTTTTGGACTCCACTACCATGGGGTGGGTAAATTTGCATGACACTACAAAAATATGGCATCGTATAAAAAAATAATAAAAGTCGGACAAATTAACATAGTTTCCGATAAAACAATTTGTTATACATACAGTGCTGGTTATGAATAAATCCAGGTCGATTTCGTCGTTCTAGATGTTCGGGGTTTCCCCCTGTTTTTCGCTAAAACTTTTGGAAACATGGGCTAGGACGCCCTTAGAAAAACTTCCATGCAGAACATCCAACCTAGTTTATGACTTCATCACACGAGTGATTTCACTCATTTTTTTACTAAACACAGCATGATCAACTTTTCTGAGAGACGGTTGAAAAAGTTGATTATCCGCTGACCTTGAATCTTCCCCATACGCTGCTGTGTTGAGTTTAGTAAAATGTTGCGCAGCGCAAAAATCTCTCGTGTGATACAGCCATGCGATATGGGATTTTTCTTTTCAAACATATGAGTAATAAAATATAGAACCAGACTTGACGTTGAACAGATATATAAATATTTACACAGCGTTAAAAACGCCAATGTAAAAAATATGAAATGCAAATTGAAGTTTTGGTAGCGTTAAGCGTACCATCATCAATACAGAATGACAAAGGTGTTAGTGCTCTTATATATAGAAAGAGAAGCGAATTTTAAAGTCGGAATATCAGCCAATAGCAATTTAAAAAACTGGATGTGCTGGCCAATAGGAAATTGGGATACAGAAAGCTATGGAAATTGTAGGTGCTGTACTACCTCTCTCTGATTGTTGGAAAGATTACATAAAATCCCCATATTTTTTTTATTTTCATCTTCCATACATAGTTTCCCTTATGACTACATCTCAGCATCTATTGCTTAAAATTACGCCAAATTACACATGTAAAATTTTTATTGTCAGAAGGTATAAAAAATATTTGTGCATGTTAACCGGTAGATGACACTGTTACATAAAATGATACAAAAGACAGTTTTGTGATAGCTGTATCATATTAGTTTTATAATGTTCAATTTCATTTTTTTTTTCTTTAGCTTTTAAAAACCGCATAATACATATATTGCTTGCAGTAACAAGCTGTTTCTGAGTTATATAAGCAGTGAAAATAAATATTTATGAAATTAATGCTTGCACTTAAAGTGCGTTGGTAACCAAATATCTCTGTATTATTAATACTATCCTACTAATTAAACTTAAATCACAATTCACAAAATTTTAAGGAAACCCGATATTATAAATTAATGCTGAATAATTCACTAAGATTTTATCCCGAGGCAAAACGGTAAGATAATAAATACTCATCATAAACGTAAGATCAAATTAGGATAATTTAAATATCATATGTACTATAATAATATTCTCTAATTCCAGTTTTAATTAGATTATGAAAATGTGTACCAATTTTATGAATTCTAATCCAAAATAATTAAAAGTAATTATGGCTGTATTTCTAAAGAAACTACTGATTTTTAATTAATTAATTTTTTTATTTTTTTCTCTTACCCATAGGGTCGAGAAAGTATTGTTTTACGGTCAAATTTTCGAACGCGAGTTTTTGTTATATTTGCATGTTCTGAGGTCCCCTGAATACGAAAATCATGTTTTTAGCTAATGGTCTGTGTGTCTGTCTGTGTGTCTGCCTGTATGTGTGTCTGTCTGTCTGTGTGTCTGCCTGTATGTGTGTCTGTCTGTCTGTGTATCTGTTATCAGCATATCTCAAGAACAAATAGTAGCAGGAATTCCAAATGTAGCCCCCCTCACACATAAGTAATTATCACATAAAACTCTTCCGAAGCCTAATTTGAATTGTTTAACATAGGTTTACATAACAGTACTCGTTATCTTACCTCTTAATCTCCAACCTGTATTTATACCATTAAATTTCAGGTTAAGAGAAAGTCGTGTGAGTGACATACCAGATTATTACATTTAATCGCTAACTAAAATATTTGTTTGCGAGCAATATAACAGTTTTTACATCTGTAAAATACATAACACTATAGCTTAAACGAGCGTGAATCAAACATCGTAAAAAAAAAAAAAAAAAAAAAGAATATGTCACAGTAGAAATATAAAATCACATTTTATTTCTTCTACGTCACCTTTTTCTTTTCTTTGCTTTTATACTTTCAGCGAAATTCGAATTTTGATAATCCTTCATCAGTTTTAAAATAAAGTGTTCCTGAAAATTTCCAATCTCTCTCTCTCTTTTTTTTTTTTTTTTTTTTAAACACGGGTTGAGGTATATAGAATCCTAAAATCCTAAAACTGGTGTGGTGTTTATCAGTCATTTAGTTTATTTATTCATCAATTAGTTTGTTAGGCCTAATGTAAATATCATCTCAGAAATAAATGATTGTAAAGCGGTTAAACCAATTTTAAAATCTACTGTGAAGAAACTTATTTATTATCAAATACTGTATTATTAAAACTTCGTAAATTTTTCGGAATTTAAGATATGTTTAACCGTATCGAGGGCGCACCTAATTTTGATTTCCTCAAATGCAAAAACACATCCCGGAATTATTTATTTATTTATTACAGTTTTACTTTAATACAAAGTTGCCAACTTTTATAAATTTAAAATAAGGATAATCACCAATATATTTTTACAGAAACATCTATCAATTTTCGGAGGTTAAGATATTGAGGTTCACTATTATAAAATTCTAGTGTAGATTCTAGGCGAAAATCGGGAAAATTTGGCAGCTAGGTTAATAACATAGAGGAAGAACATAATTTACTTCTTTTGTTTTGGACTTGATCGTAAATTCTGGTGATAGTTTATTTTAAATGAGCGAAATTTCTTTGTTCTTGAAAGGGTTCATGTAAGTGAATACAGCAAACATAACTGCCAACATCCTAATTAATAATCAAGAGTATTATTAGTACCCGCCTTTTTTTTCACAACAGTCTCTTTTTAGTATATTTTTCTTCTTATTTCCTCGTAAATACATTTGAACATAATTACTCTAAAAACTAAGCTGTATTAAAAAAGGGGCGGGCTCTAACAATACTCTGGATTATGTTGGCAGCTACGGGCAATTTTTCACAAAAACTTTCATTATGAGGAATATTTTCATCATAAAGAATTCGGATCAGTTTTACCAATTCTCAAAAACATATAAAATTTATTTCTTATATATTGAAAAATTGACTCTTCAAAAGTTTTGCGTTTAACCACAGAATACTGCATATCATGAACGTTGCCTTTGGTAGCTTTGTTGGCAAAAATGTTTTCCCATTTGTTGTATTAAAAAGGATCGCGCAACTAGACGGGCAAAGCCTGGCTAATCTATATTAATAAAATCAGAGTTTTGTCTGTAAATTTGTCGGAATCGAAAAATTTTGCGATATCTTCACGTTTTACACCCCATGAAAGCCGAAAATGACTTCAGAAAATTTTGCCTGTGTGTGTGTGTGTGTGTGTGTGTCTGTGTGTGTGTCATCGTGTCCGAATGTCGCTTTTTTTGTCCGGGCATCACTTGAGAACGGCTGGACGGAATTCAACGACGCTTGGCAGGAATTTAGGTCTTCACCCAACTTAAAATTATATCTATCAACTTTTCGAAAATTCCCCCCCGTTCCCCCCTAGGGGGTAAAAGACTAAAACACGTTTGTCCGGGCATCACTCGAGAACGGCTGGACGGAATTCAACGGCGCTTGGCAGAAACTTAGGTCTTCACCCAACTTGAAATTATATATATAGAAATTTTCAAAATTATGATTAGTGTTTAAATTGTGGGTAAAAAACGCCTGCGCATGCGCCATAAATATATTTTCACTAAAATGCTTTGAATGAAAAAATGAAATATAAAAATAAATTTTTAAGTTAAAGACTTTTGTATTCGCGTGATTTTCACCACAAATTATGAAAAGATTGAAATGAAGTGTTGCCATCTAAGTTTCATACTTTAGTTAATTTTAAAAAATCTAATTGTCGTACCGAAAAACTGTTTACACCCCAGGATTCAGAAAAATCACCTCTTTCATTTGGTACTGAATTTGTAATGATAGGTCTGATATTTCTAATTTATTTTTCCCTTTATCCGTTTTTCCGTTGCCACTTAAATTTCATACTTTAGTTATTTTTTTAAAAATCTAATTGTCGCATCGAAAAACTGTTTGAACCCCTGGATTCAGCAAAATCTTCCCTTTCATTCGGTATCAAATTTATAAATATAGGTCTGATATTTCTAATTTATTTTACCCTTTTTCCGTTTTCAACCCAGATTCGATATGGAACAGCTTTAGTATTGGATCCCTTTGGCAAAATTTGAAATTCGGCACCGAAGTAGCTCGGACGTTTCTCGCCAAGATCTTTAATTGAACAACTGAGATAGCCAATTCAGTTCATCGCAAAAATGGCTTAAAATATTTAAATAAATAAAGTCACCAAAAGGTTCCGATACTTAAGCTGTGCTTTTTGTATTTATTAGTACTAGAGGCCTATTTCAGTCGGTACAGTTGTCGAATTTTTATAGGTCACTCTTAATTAGTGCTAGAGGCCTATTTCAGTCGGTTTATTGAATGGGGATTTATTGAATGAAGTCCCCCCAAGGCACAACTTTGACATGAGTCCCCCCCCAGGCCCAACTTTGACATGAGTCCCCCCCCAAGGTACCCCTATTTCAGTCGGTCCAGCGTTGTCGAATTTTTATAATACACTCTTAATAGTGCTAAGGGCCTATTTCAGTCGGTTTATTGAATGTGGATTTATTGAATGAAGTCCCCCCTAGGCACAACTTTGACATGAGTCCCCCCCAAGGTACCCCTATTTCAGTCGGTACAGCGTTGTCGAATTTTTATAATACACTCTTAATAGTGCTAAGGGCATATTTCAGTCGGTTTATTGAATGGGGATTTATTGAATGAAGTCCCCCCAAGGCACAACTTTGACATGAGCCCCCCCCCAGGCCCAACTTTCACATGAGTCCCCCCCAAGGTACCCCTATTTCAGTCGGTACAGCGTTGTCGAATTTTTATAATACACTCTTAATAGTGCTAAGGGCCTATTTCAGTCGGTTTATTGAATGGGGATTTATTGAATGAAGTCCCCCCAAGGCACAACTTTGACATGAGCCCCCCCCCCCCAAGGTACCCCTATTTCAGTCGGTACAGCGTTGTCGAATTTTTATAATACACTCTTAATAGTGCTAAGGGCCTATTTCAGTCGGTTTATTGAATGGGGATTTATTGAATGAAGTCCCCCCAAGGCACAACTTTGACATGAGTAACTCCCAGGCCCAACTTTGACATGAGTCCCCTCCAAGGTACAACTTTCACATGAGTCCCCCCAAGGCACAACTTTGACATGAGTCCCCCCCAGGCCCAACTTTAACATGAGTCCCCCCAAGGCCCAACTTTGACATGAGTCCCCCCAAGGTACACCTTTGACATGAGTCCCCCCCCAAGGCACACCTTTGACATGAGTCCCCCCCCAGGCCCAACTTTGACATGAGTCCCCCGAAGGCCCAACTTTGACATGAGTCCCCCCCAAGGTACAACTTTGACATGAGTTCCCCCCCATCAAGGGACACCTTTGACATGAGTCCCCCCAAGGCACACCTTGGGAAAAAGAGGAAAAACGTTGTTTTGCGGCTATAAGACAGTTTGGACTTCCAACGTTATTTGTTACAATATCTGCAGCTGAAACACATTGGTTTGATTTAATGAAAACTTTATCGTGGAATTTAGATCGTCACGAATTAACTAAAGAAGAATTTGTCGATATTAACAAGTTTAGCAGTAGGCCTCTGGCACTAAATTAAAATCTGTCAATGTCAGATTTTCATGTTTTAAATAATGAAATAATGTCGTGTCTGTATAATTTTTATTTTTTATTATTTTTTTTCTTATTTATAGTACTGTCTATTAAAGACTTATGTGGTCACGAAATTTGGTGCGTAAATTGTTTGTATGCATCCGGCACTTATTGTAACTGTGTTTCACGAAATTCGAAATTTCCCCCCCCCCCTTCTCGGAGTCGGATGGCAATAAACATGTTTTTCCGTTTGAATTCGCTTTGAATTATCTTAGAATGGCGAATTTTGGTGTGTGGATATTGATTAAGTGTACGCATTATGTACATTAGTGGGATTTTGCAAAACTTCGAACTCACCCGCTGAGGGTGGGGAAGTAAGAAGTGGGTGAGTTGTGCCGAAGACAGTGGGGACCCAGACTCCTAACATTGGGAGCGAGAAAACCTCTACCAATCACAGTGAGAACTTAGGTTATTAATAAAGATATGGCATTTTGACAAATCATTTAAGTTTAACGTCCAGCGAAGCGGGCAAAGCCTGCTAGTGTATTAATAAAATTAGATTTTGAACGAAAATACACCTTTTTTTTTCTCGGTTCACAAACAGAAATTTTGAACTTAAATTGAATGACAAAATTTCGTCATAACAATTTTTATGCCTATTTTATTAAACTTGACCTTTTAATTTTAATAATGCTTCATTAACTCCATTCTAAAATGAGCCTTAAGGATATACAATCACTACTTCCTTAAAATAAAAGCTCTCACGCAGCATGTTAAAATTTCTAGACGCATTACTGCTCCAAAGTAACGAACTTTATTCTATGAATGAACTATACAGAACATAAATCTACTTTACGAGAACTATCGACCATTTTCGCCAAGACAATCACGCAACTGTGAAAGTTTGCGTGACTTTGTAAAAAATGCCACCTAATCGCTTATAAAGTATAGAAGTCCGTACAGTAGCAATATTCAAACAGTTTGTCAGGTTTATTGGTAATCTATCATTCTTTCTTATAATATAATGAACCGTCTAAAAGAATATAACACAGAAGTAATGTTATTGGCTTTTTGTTGCAGTAAAATCTGACTGGATATAGCGAATTAGCATGAACTTTGATGAAGTTGTTTCCGAAAATGTTGCATGTGTATAATATTGTATATTATTATTAGATACTTATCTGTCATAATTTCTTACAAATTTCAAATTTTATAACAGAATTTATTAAGAATTAAATCATTATATAGATATATATATACACAGAGTGGATAATATTTTAAAATATACTATTTAGTTTATGTAAAATTCATTTACAAATATCTATAACTATTTTAAATTATAATATATATGACTGATTTAGCTTAGATAAATTTGGTTTATAAATATCGATAATTGTAAAATAATGATTTATTTTCCCCCTAATTATATAAAAATATTCCTTTAAACCTTTTTCGTTTTTATAATGTGGTCATGCAGAGGATTTGGGGAATGTTGGGCGCCTGAAAAACTAGTTTAACACGCTCTGCTGCTTCTTCTTATTATTATATCAGTTTCATTTGTTTCAATTTTTCTCTTATTTCACGTAGGAGGGTCAAAAATGTGATGGAATCTGTCCAGACCGCCCCTAGAATGAATCCTAGTTTGTCCAAAACTCTGCACTGATGCGGCGTAAGACCTAAAATATGAACCACCTATATTTCACACCCACTTATTTGTAGAATAATTTTTTCCAGGGTATATGATAAAATAGGAAAAAATTACATTTAAAATAAGTGGTATGAAAAGGAAAGATGGAACTCACAATACTTGGAAATAAATTATAAAAATTAGCAACTCAGAAAATGTGCTTTTAATCATTATTTAAAGTATATTATTATTTAAAGTAGGGGAAAGAGAAACAAAACCGGCATGCTAAGTTTTGAATTTAATTTGACAAGTTATCTATACAGGTTTCTTTTCAAAATTCGCTCAGTATCCTTCTTTATGCGTTTAAGAAGCAATTTTCTGAGTTAGAAGTGGTAATATGCTTATTTTTATTATTATTGTTTATTATCCCAATTCCTGCAAAATGACTTGGCTCACTCAATCCCCTTTGTGTGCGGTAAAACCGGGTGTCTATGGGAAAAGCGATTACTTCAATAATTTTATTAAAACTGAAAAAAAAAAATATATATATATATATATATATAATAAGTATGATTATGTAGTTATGCAACGATAAATATAATAATATCACGTCAATTTTATAAGCAAATACAATAAGTTGGAAATAACATGTAGTAATAATAATTTTGGGTTAAAATAAAGCCAAAAAAAGAAGTAATGTTGTGCCAGTTTTAATGAGATGGAGAAAAGTTAATAGGTATAAAGGTGAAAAACAGATATATATATATATATATAATCATAGCCTCCTAAACTAGATGCCTTCCACGTGGCTCGGAAACTTGGCAACAGTTCAAGCGGTAGACAGGACCACTTGGTACAGATTGCGCGACTTTTTTATTCAAAAGTCATCAAAATTTTTAAAAAGTGGGATTTGATATACATAAAAGGCGAATAGAACCGAAGAAACGTCTATTATATATATCATATATCACTTCTTAAAATGATTGGCGACAGTTGAATAAAAAAGTCGCGCAATCTGTACCAGGTGGCACTGTCAACCGCTTGAACTGTTGCCGAGTTTCCGAGCCTCGCGGAAGGCATCTAATTTAGGAGGCTATGATATAATCCTGTAATTTTGTATCGACCAACCTCGAAGTGAATCACAGATCATCGCGTTGTCAATTATCCGCTGCTTAGCTTCTTTGCTGCATCAAACCCATTCAAACTAAATCTCCACATTCATTTTCCTCTTAGAAATTTTATATTATACTTGTTTTTAAGACAAGAAGAAGTTAAAATTTAAAATAATTTTGTCTATTTACATAGAATTACATTTGTTAACCACGCCCATTTGTTCAGTGAACAGAGTTCCCGCGGCCACGCCTTTTTTTAAGGACTCTTTTCCACCAGAATAAACATAAGATATTTATTATTAAACGTACAGTATACATTAAAGAAGAAATTTATTTTTAGATAATATTGGTGGAATAGTCCTTGAAAAAAAAATCGGGCCGTTGGAACCCTGGTTAAGAATTTACCTTTTATCACTCTAAGAAAGAGCTCGAAATCTTCGCCCATTTTCAAGACACTTTCAGTATTGAGGAATTTCCTTTTTGCAACCTCTATTTTCATACAGAAATATTTACCAGATTTTCCTAGTAATGTGTCATTATTAAATAAGATATAAATAATTGTAAAAAAAAAAAGAAAAAAAAAAAAAAATGCGAAAACAAAATTTCGCAACCCTGAAAGTGGTATGAAAAAAGGGCGGAGAATTAGAGCTTTGGCAAAATTACTGCAGGTTGGAGTGATAAGAATTAAAAATTTCAAAATGTATAAATGTATTGCGATCTATCTGCAGTTCGCAGCTAAGTCTCAGAATTGTTCTCATCTATTTCTCTTTTTTAATTTAAAAAAAAAAAAAAAAAAAAAAAAAAAAGAGTGACTTCATGTTAAATCATTAAATAAAAATGAGATTTAAGATAATATATTTTGGACTTCCCGCCTTTTTTTCAAAACGTTTCCAGGAATTTTCCTCATTTTTTGCTATCTCTATTTTGATTCAATAATCACAGTGCTATTTAATCGCAACACATTACCATAGCTGCCAACCTAATTTGGAATACTGTTAGCTCCCCACCTCCTTTTTTTCCATACTATTTAATTTTCATAGTCATTCTCTTTTAGTGTATTCACAGCGAAATAAGAAAAAAAACATACTTACCTACTATCTCATTAATAACCGTACAACTGTTAACGCCCCTTGAAAAACTCTTCTTTTTTCACACCCATACTTGCCAATATACTAATTAATATTCCGTAGTATTGTTAGCCCCGCCTTCTTTTTCGCACCAGTATCTTTTTAGAGTATTTTTCTTCTTATGTAATTGCAATTGCATTTGAAGAATATCACTCTGAATTTGAAGAATTTCCTGGTGTGAGAAAATGGGAGGGATTATCAACTCTGCGGAATATTAGTTAGGGTTATGGCAAGTATACTGTTATGGCAAGGATACACACCACTTTATTTTTGCTGTGGAATGTTTTACAAATAACATTATAGTATTAAGATGTATGTGCTGAAAAAATTATGTATACATGCAAGCTTATGTCACCAAGCACGCTTTACAGTGTATAATCCAAGAACGTAGTATAATCAAAGCGACATAAGATCATCTGTAACAATCTACATATTGCTGACCAATCTGAAACGAACTTTTGACATCCATGTATAAATTTATTATTTAAAACGTTTTCAAAAGGGATTTTATTCGAGATTTGCAAATAATAATAACAATAATAATAATAATAATAATAATAACTAAAGATTTTTGTTTATAAATTTGACTCTAATTTATTAGAACTTATCTATTTTATATGCATAAAAAATTTATTATTATAAAAATTTATTCTACATTTTGTAGTTTCTGATAATAGGTACGGAAGTTTAACATGGCAGGTATGGGGCTGTCCCAACGAGATAAATAAAGTAGAGTGATAAATGGTAACCCTGACATCCTCCAACATGAGTCACGTGACATGAACCCTCTATGCGTTGGTTCCCTTGGTAACAGCTTATTTTCAGTAAATTTCTATGGCAACGGTTTGCAGATTGTTCTTCGCAAAAGTCATAACCGCCAATGTTTTTTTTATTTACGTAGTTTAATATTCTTTTGTTCTAAATCATTTTGATTTTGGTTTTACTTCTTTTTTATTTCGTGTAGTTGAAATTTAATCGACAAAATGCTTAAAAATAGTTAACAAATTATTATTTGTTGTTAAATTTAGCTCTTTAAAAGTTTAACTTTTCTTTTATAAACACATTTAAACTTTGTTGGGAAACGATGAAAAAAAAAGTATTTTATTATTTATTGAAATGTGAAATATGTGCAAAATTATTTTAAAAACAATTTATTTCAGTCATAGGACTGTTATGTTACCTAATAATAATGATAATTTGTCGAACTGATATTTTAAATGCCAAAATAGCGATAAAGGGCCAAACATAGCAATCTATTGGAGCATGTCACGTGATTCATCTTGAACCACGGAAAGCTAATCCTTCATCCATTGAATCAGCACTCTAATTTATTTATCTCGTTGGGCTGTCCTTAAGAATGATACCATACCATTTACAATCAAGAAGGAAATTTAAATGATATAGACATCGAGAATGTTTCAAAAGGTATTGGAAATGATTACCAAACATAAGACACTAACAGATTGGTTTCTAGACTCAAAATCTTTAAATACATTATTATAATCAAAACTATTACAACCGGCAGGTGAACTCGAGTATATGGATACAAGGATTCTTTTCATAATAAAATATAAACTCTATCTAGCATATGTTAATGTAAGTAAAATGAACGCAAAAATATATTTTTGTAACGATCCATTTTTTAAACAATGACTTTTAATCACATAATTTAAAAATGCGTAATATTGAACAACATCAGCATTAATTGTATAATTTAAAAGAAAATAGGAATTAATTTTCCTGATTATTAAACATGATAATTTCATTTTAGACACAAAATATTCTTAAAATATTTGTTTTTCAGTGAAATCAGATTAGCTATTTTCATTACGTTTGAAAGGTTCACGTATTAAAATTTGTTGCCTCAAAATACATTTTGCTCAAAATTTTTGATAAATGGACTTCTACATTCAAAATTTTTAATCCATGCCTTATTCCAATGAAAAAAAAATTAAAGTGCTCATTTAAAAGAACATTCCACCAGTCGACGCTAGCAGTCTAATTCCAAGTTCTTCTATAGAAAATATGTTATAGAAATTAAACATTACCTAATATACAGGTAGATAGATAGATAGATGTAGAATTTATTATTTATTTATTTATTTATTTTCAATTCCGTTTCCTCATTCAGAAAATTCAGAACCGTTAAATTTGTTCGTGTTTCGAAAGAGTTATTTTTTAAATTTTTTATACTTAAGTTTGAAAGTTTTTACTAATATGTACTGTATGTATTTGTTTATTACAGAAAATGAACTAAGTGCATTTTTCACTAAAAGAACCTGCTAGAGTAGTTTTATAATATAAACATATTCATAGTGTTAATCCGCATTTTCCTTTTTTTTTTTTTCCCCCTTCATTTTTATGTGGATTGGTATTTTTAGTAAACATGATAAAACAAAATCAGGAAAAAGTTAAGTCAAGCTATAGTCAGGTATGGACTCTTTCTAATAAACATATCTTTCTGAGTTCAGAAAGGGCTATGATTATTTTATTAAAAATATTACGTAAATATTTTTATAAAATAATAAAAAAAAAAAGGGAAATTAAAGGGGACTAATGTGCAAGTTGTACCTGATGGGACTAAAGTGAAAGTTGTACCTCAAGGGACTAATGTGAAAGTTGTACTTCAGGGGCTAATGTGCAAGTTGCACCGAACGAACAAACTATTTCTTTCAACGAAAATGCCTACTAACCCTGGACGATAGGTCTAATATATCGTATCATATTATATATCATATTTATCGTAATATAACTCAGTACTTATTTCGCTTCCTTCTCCGACTCGTTTTAATACGCATTTTTTACATGCATGAGCAGCCCCAGAAAAACAAAAACATTAAATCATTAAATTCATTTTTTTACTTATTTTTATTTCATATTATTTCACGCACGCTTTTTATTTCCTAATTCAAAATTATTTAAAAAAACTTTTTCGATATCTCTTGTAACGATACTGATTATTATTAATTTTCTTTTCTTTTTCTTTCAATAATAAAAAAAAAAAATTAAAAAAAAAAAAAAAAAGATTTTGATGAAATTCTGGCAAAAGCAGAATTTAGTTTAGGACGGAGGACTATTAGTTTTTTTTTTCTTCCAAATTAAAACATCGCTTTCAAATTATTCAATTATATTTTCGATAAATTTTAGATTTCGATAAATGTCCAACTATCGAAAACAACAGTGCAAAAATCCCAGATTGAGACTAATAGGCCCTCAGTCCTAAAAACAGATGTTTTAAAATATAAATTATTAATTAAGTGGTTATTTAAATAAAGCTTCTTAAAATACAGGTTGGTTATAAGTAAACTTTTCTCATAAACAGCATCTTGCTGCTAAAATACTGAATTAAATTGTCACCAAATTTGGTATATGCAGGGGTCGCAGCTTTCCTATATTTTTAGGATCATTTTATTATACTCTCAACACAATTTCCAAAAAGAAAATTTTCCTGAATGAATTAATGTTAAAATAGCATAATATACCTTCAAGAAAATTTTCTTTTTGAAAATTGTGGTGATTATAATAAAACGAACGTAAAAATATAGGAATGCTGCGCCACTCTTCACTGTTAAAAATTTCTGTAAATTTAATGTAAACATTTATCCAGAGTTTCTGTGAATTTACAGTAATTCTCAGCTAAAAGTGAATAACCGAGATTCTCAATCTTTATTCTGTATTTTTACGTAATTTTATTATTTAATTTTTTTAATTAAAACTAAAAATGACTGCTTCTACTTAAAAAAAATCATTCCAAGTCCGAAATAGATTCTCACCAATAATTAATTAAATTAATATTAGTTATTAAAATGAATGCATAAAATAAGTTTTTTAACCTCTCCGTTTATTTTTCTCTGTAATTTTACGTAAGACTTAAGATAATAGATTGCACAGAGTTTTCTGTTGAAATTTTTAACAGTGTTGTGTACAGTGTGGCCAGATCTGGCGGTTTTTTATTCAATAATCACCAACAATTTTGAGAAAGGATATTTGATATACATAACAGACTGTCAATTTTTGAAGTGATTAGTCAAACATTACAATTAAAAATTATTGTTGATTATTGAATAAAAAATACGCCACATCTGGCAACACTGCCTGTATATGTGCTAAAATTTAAAAAGTACTTAAAAATGCACAATACTGTCTGTTCACCATCAAGAAGCATATGCCTGTCTGTTGCTAATGAAACAAGCCTCTTTTCATTTTCGACAGTTGAAGCCAGAAGGCCTTCCACCATCATGACTGAAACTTGATGGCAGATTGGCGACTTTGTACTACTACTAGTAGTAATAATAATAATAATATTTGTTAATGGGAGCTATTCTTGTGCTAGACAGACAGTAAATGGCCCTTTATATGGAAAAATGGTGAATTTAGCAAAAGTAAAGACACACAATCAAAAACACTAATAAATAAATGTTCAATTTTTTATGAGTTCTATGATAGCCTTTCCTTTTCTAAAATTTGCTATTTTAACATACAAAGCACCTCTTACTGGATATTTTCTAACATTTAAAACAATCTCCTTATATTATTAAAATCTGTACGCGTGTGTCTGTGTGTCTGACTGTCTGTGAGAAACGGCTTGAAACAGCAAAGGCTCCGCCGCTAACGGTTGCACGGACTTCGAACAGGTACCGTCGCACAGAGAATTTATCGCAGATCTACGTTATCTAATTTGCTAAACGATGCGACCCTAATTAGCGGAGATATTAATTAAGATGTCGACCATTGTCTAACGAAAAAACGATTCAAAATGGCACGCGATCATCAATTGCGACCGGGACCGCTTACCTTAAAAGAAAAAGCAAAGAGAGAAAATTTCGTGGATTTTTGGAAAGGGATCCTGCTCGAACGGTTCGAGATATCGAAATACACCTCAAACAACAGAAAGAGCATTTATTACCGATTCTTACGGTACAATTTTTTTTTTTTTAAATACGTATTTTTTATATTTTTAAAAAAAGTTTTAAAAAGGGTCGAAAATTTCTCTTTTGAAATCTCTCGTCTTTTTTGAAACGCCCTGTACGACCGAGTAACTGTTCCATTTCTTAACAACTGGTATATAAAGGAAGGCCATTTAATCCTCTTTCGAACCATATAAACATTTTTACAAAATACGGATTAGCGATTCATATTTTTAGATTTTACGAAACATCGATTTTTTCACAAAACATTTTATAACTCAAAAGCGTTTAGAGATAAGTCATTTCTTCTTCTTCTTCTTCTTTTTTCTTTTTTTTTTTTTTTTTTTTTCTTTTTTGTATATAGATCTCGCTTCCATAATTCGATTGAGAGAAAATTTCAAAAACTGAATGAGTTATAAATTTTTTAATTTCACGCTCTAAACCATTGAAAATACCTTACTTCATTCGAAAATGAATACCGTAATCAAATAATGTAGACGTCCGTTGCATTACCATGGCAACCTGTTCAAAGAGGTTCATTTCTCGACGATTAAAAATTGCAAATACGCGTTCTAATACGCGTATTTCAATTTCTAATTACGATTAATTTATTTTTTACACATCATTCGAAAGATATTTTAAAGTTCTTTTATATTATTTAAAGTTTTCAACAGATTTACACGTTTTGAGGTGTCCTGAATTAGTTTTCTTTTGTATCTCAGCTACTAATTAAATTAATTTCATAAGTAATACATCATTAGAAAGCTTTTTTGATTTGGAATCGAACAGTGGAATACAGAAATTTCTACCGACAGATGGCGCTGTAATATTTTAAAATTTCAATATTTCAATTTCTAATTATGATTAAATTATTTTTAATACATCTTTTGAAAGATATTTTAAAGTACTTTTATATTATCGAAAGTTTTCACCAGATTTACACGTTTTGAGGTGTCCTGATTACGTTTTCTTTTGCGTCTCAGCCAATTGAGTTAGATCGTTCAAAATTTTTTACGTAGGTTAATTAAGAGGGCATGAAAGGGTGGGGGAAGAAATAGGCGTGCACTGCGCGTTTACCCCTAACTTGTGAGCGCGCAGAACGCACGGGACTGCGCTGCCGAAGGCAGTGGGGACCCGGTCCGAATTTGTACCCGATGAGAAATGATTTTTTAAATTTTCTTAATAATAAAATTTTGAGTTGTGAAGGAATATGTGCGTGCAGCGCACGTATACCTTCACACGTGCGCGCGCAGCGCACATGGGTCTGCGCTGCCGGAGGCAGTGAGGACCCGGTGGGAGTTTTTACCCGATCAGAATTTTTTTTTTCAGGCACGAAGGGTCAGGGAAGGAATACGCGCGCGCAGCGCGTGTATCCCTCAAGTTGTGCGCGGAGCCGAAGGCAGCTGTCGAAGGCAGTGGGGACCCGGTCCGAATTTTTACCCGATGAGAAATGATTTTTTAAATTTTCTTAAGAATAAAATTTTAATTTGAGAAGGAATATGTGCGCGAAGCTCACGTATACCTCCACACGTGAGCGCGCAGCGCGGATGGGTCTGCGCTGCCGAAGGCAGTGGGGACCTGGGCCGACTTTTTACCCAATCATAAATGATTTTTTTTTTCAATTTCTTTTCTTAAGACTAAAAGCTACTGCTAGTGATTCATTTGAAAATACTGACCCGCTAGCGGGCGAAGCTCGCTAGTTATTTAAATAAATCTTGATAATCTCTACTGTATACCGAATTTGGTAGCAACTTCTTTACTCGTTTCACTTTAACCACCATAACTATAACGCAGGTTCTTCAATAGTCACTATTTTGAATGCCACATATATGTACATATATATATATATATATATATATACCCAGCAAAACTTATACTGGTGGGCTCGTTATGGCCTACTGCTGGCATCCTGCACTTGCCATCAGTTGCCGGTTGCCCCATATAACTCCAGCAGCGGGCCGTTTGTGGCTGCCAGCAGTGATGGAAGCCTAAAGAAAAATGGTCGGTGGCCCAGAAGTGGCATAAACACAGTTGGCCTTATGCAGGCTATCACCACACGGCCAACATCATGTTTTTTTATGTTGTGACCACAAATTATTAGGCCATAATCAATTTGTATGCATAGAGGGCGCTGTGATTCTTTTTCTGTTGATTTGAAATTCCCTCGCTGTCCGCCATTTCATACGAAGTTCTTGTTCGTTGTTGTAGTCTGCGGGTGCGAGATTGAAAATCTCTTAAAAAGAATATATGAATGAGTAAGTAATTCAATTATTAATTTGTTTTTGTATTATTTTTTAAATACTATTTTTTTTAAATGTTTGACTCTATAGCCATTGTTATAACAAAAGGATTTCTAGAAATATATAACAAATATCCAGTTGATCCGTTTTAGTAAATTATGATAGTCGCTAACTTTCTAGTATTTTATTATTGTTATTATTATTTTAATCGATTTAATAAAATAAAAATTGTGGATCTTAATTTATATATTTATACTATGTGGACGGGAAAAAGTTATTAGAACAATTATAAGTATTTATAGTGTATGTTTTATTATTTTTTTCTTCCTTCAGTGTAGTTAAGAAGAAAGCATTAGATTCGGGAAAATTTTCGATAGATTTTACACGTTTTTGTTTTTTCTGATGAACATAATTTGTAAATTGTCTGTTTGTCTCTTTGTGTCTTAAAATTTTATGAAAGTGTAAAGTGTAGTCTAAAAAGTTTAGTTCCGCGTTTTTTTTTTTTTTTTTTATGTACAAGCATCATTTCTTTCACCCCTGAGGCAGAAGTATACACAGATAGAGTAAATTTCCATCATGGGTATTCTTGAAAAGAATTCGCCAGTATCTTAAAACGAACGAATATATTATACATCTGTGATATTTTAAAGCAAATTTATTGATTTTTTAATTTTTGACAAAAACTAGTATGATGTGGCACCACAAAACTTTCTTCTATATTTTTTATTATGCAAATTCGCGTAGTGCAAATAATTTGTTAAAATCATTTTCCTGAATGCATGCAAACGATTTTCATTTTAGAACAGTGTTTCTCAATAATAATAATAATAATAATAAAATCAATTTTGTGCCAACTTCTGAAAAAATGCTTTCTTCTTCTTCTTCTTGTTTTTTTTTTTTTAATAATTTATAACTTTGCTTTAATTTTCCACAAATTTAATTTAGTCATTTACTTGAAAGTTATTGATGAGTCTCTTTTGAAAAATACCAGCATTGAAAGTTTATCCCCTCATGGGGAAGGGCGAGCGATTCTTCAACTTATACAAAAAAAAAAAAAAAAAAAAAAAAAAAAAAAAAATCCTGGTTTGCTGTTAGTTATTTATTTATTTTTAAATTCATAATAAAAATTTAAAAAAAAAAATAATAATTATTATCATTTATTTGAAATCATTTATGTAAAATTTCTTCCTATACTGTGTCATATTGAAAATTACGAAGAAGTAGAAATATAGAGCCATGTGTTGAGTGAATGATCCACAAATGTAATCGGGAACGATTTTAATCAAGTTTGGTTAAATAACAAATTTGGTTAAATTTCGTCCATTGGTTCGTGAGATACAGCGTCCACAATTTTTTTTATACACACTTACAGAGTGAAACTTTCTAAAAATGGTCAAATCGTGTTCAGGAATTTCAAAACCCTCCATCATAGAAAATAATTTTCATAAATAATATTTTAATATGTAATTTCTATAAACTATTATAGGAAAAGAAAAAAAAAAAGTTGTAGCCATAACAAACTGTTTTATTTTATTTATTTATTAATTATTATTTTTTAAATGCAAGTGAGAAAAATAATTTCACTTTTACGAAACTGAAATACTTTCCCCCTCAATTTCCCCTAACGTATAAGAATATTTTTGAGCATCACTATTAAATGAACCACAAATATTTATTTTATCATTTTTGATCGGAACCATTTCTTATTGCATCTTTTAAATTTATGTTGATCTGTATTTTATCGTTGTATAAAGATTTTTACGTGCGCTGATAAGAAATGTCTCTTAGACTGTGATGTATCCAAATTATTTTATGAATTTTTATACTGAAACCATTTGTGTTACCTGTACAACTTTTTATGACAAGCGTCCTATAGTAAATCTCGAAAACCTGTATAACATATATGAGTTTTATGGAATTCTAAAAATATTTTTAAAATAGGTAATTGGCGGATAAATTTCTCAAATATTTACAACTACAAAGACAAATGCACTCTCCTTTTTCTCCCTAATTCCGTTATCTCTTTACTCAACCGAACGATATATATATATATTTTTTTTTTCAGCTGAAATTGTATTCCCTTCTTCTTTTACCCTTTTTCTCGATCTACTTAACACACTGCCCTAAACATTTACAGAATCTGCTTTCCAAACCTAATGAAAATAAATTGGCACAGGTCAAATGCTGAATATTCGCTTAAAGTTCAAATAACGTCATCTGTATAAAACAGCAAAATCATCTTTCGGTATCGCACGTCGGAAAATTATTCACTCAAGGGCATTGAAGAGAGTTGGGGAGGGAGTAAAGGTCCCATTGGACTATCAACAACCCAAAAAAGTTCTTTGTGGCGACCTGGTTAAGTTTGACAGCTGTGATAATTAATTCTAAATAGCCGATTACATTTCTCAGTGAGAATTTCTGTGGTTTCAAATGTGCGACTTTGAAGATAAACACAGAGAGAAAAAAAGAAAGCTTGATCATCTGCCTGCTGTTTTAAAAAGAAGGAAAAAAAAAATTATCAATTGGGTACCATTTGATGTAGGGGAAAAGAAAAATATTCAAGATTTTCTGGATACTTAAGAGTTATAATAAAAAAGCACCACAGAATTGGTGTTTGAAAGTAATAAGAGTAAACACCATAAAATGTAAGAACTCGCAACAATTGTTTCGGATGGAAAGAAAACATGATCCTTCATCAGGCAAACGAAGTAGGCATGAGTGCGACAAACAAAGCGTAAGCGTTGCTGCCTGCGTTTTGTTTGCAAAATTTTATGGTGTTTATTCAAAGTATTGTACATGTTACTTGAGAGTATACTCCAATTTCTTAAGAAATCGCACACTCGGGCGGCGTAAGCTAGTTATTAACTAAAAGGGCGTTCGGAATGGAGATTTCCGTTTTTTATTGCCGTAAATCAGAAAGTGACCTAAAATCCGGAAAAGTCCGAAATCCGGAAAGGCCACGGTCCGGACGATTCCGGATTTGAGATTTTGTACTGTAGTAATAAATAGAAAAATTTGTAAATAAACGTAATCATTACCCTCCCCCCCCCCCCAAAAAAAAAAATGCATCAGTTCTTTTAGGTTGAAATAATAACACATCCCTTTGTGAGTTTAACAAAAAGCACGATTGCAGCAAATTACTTTTGCTGCACTCGTGCCCACTTTGTTTCGCCTGATGAAGGGTCTTCGTGCTATTTCAACTGGAAACAATTGCTGCAATTTTTTATTATTTATTTATTTTTTAGTTTATTTATTTTATTTTTTTTTTTTTAGTTTATGGTGTTTTTTACAATGCTCTCTTTAGAACAATTTTTGTTTCAATATTTTATAATTTTCACATGTAAAGTTACATATATTTATATGAAATAGCGTAACAAAGTTAAACATATTGAAATTTGAACACTTAAAAAAAAAAAAAAAAAAAAAAAAAAAAAAAACATAATCTCCTTTATTCCAAAAAATGTAATATAGAGAAATATTTGCACTCAAAACAAAAAAATAAACTTTTATCGTAAGGAAAATGGATCAACTGAATATTTTCTATATGCTGCACTAGAAATCCTGAATTTACAACCATAGTGTATGAATCAAATACTCGTAAATAGTATTTAAAAATGAATATGTACAAAATCAAATTAAATATTGGATGCATAGAAAAAACTGTCTGTTACTTCATCAGAAAAAAGAGACAGGAAAAAAAAAGAAAGAAAAAGAAAAAAGCACTAATAAAATTAAAGGTATCACCAATAAAATAAATATATTAGCTATAACTAAATCACTGCTGGCCTATTAACGGCCCTCTTCACTTACCGTCTCCGGAAGTCCGAGGCAATGTTATTCTATGGGAAATTTTCTTTATAAATAACTTATTAACTAATACATATTTTTAAATTCTGCTTTCACATTCAGAAAATTCCCAACTGTTAAATTGACGGACCTTTTCTAAAAATGTATTTTTTTTTTTTTTTTTTTTTTTTTATATTTTATTTTGAATTTGCAAAATGAAAAATTTCACATATTGAAAATTCGTATTTTGCAGCTTCAAAATAAAACATAAAAAAATAAAAAAATATTTTTTTAAAAAAGGTCCGTCAGTTTAACAGTTGGGAATTTTCAGAATATGAAAACAGAATATAAAAATTAGTATTAGTTAATAAGTTATTTGTAAAGAAAATTTCCCATAGAATAACATTGGCTTCGGCTTCCGGCGACGGTGAGTGAAGCGGGCCTTTAATAGGAAAATATAAAGAACCAATGAAGGCTGCTGGCAGTAATATAATTTTTTTATGTTTGCCACAGCTGGCCCACTGCAGGCTGCCAGCAATAACATAGAAAAATTATGTTTGCCACCAGGTAGCCCAACACTGGCCCACTAACAATTTCCAACTTAATGTCGGTTACCAACAGTGGCCCATTACCTATTTTCATCATACTGCTAGCTGCCAGCAGCGATCCGTTCACTGGCCCACTAACTTATTTTTAACTTACTGCAGGCTGATGGATTGAATATGGTCTACTGACGGCCAGCGTAACATATTCCCTACGGCACCGTTAACTTTTGCCACCGACGGGCCAGCTGCAGCTGCTGCTGGCAACCAGCACTTGGCCTCATGCTGGCCGTCATCTGAAGTTTTGCTGTGTATATATAATCTTTGCATTTTTCTTTCGTAGATATAAACTACAAACAATTAATGAAGATTATTAATAAAAAGTTGTTGTTGTACGGTTTAAGGCCGATTGACTACACTAGGGTGCTAAGCCTATGGGTGGAATGCCCTGGGATTTTCTCTAAGGTGTCCTAGCCCGTATTTACGTGAGTTTTGAAGAAAAGTAATAAAAACTCCGAACAAATAGTTCGTTGAGTGTGACCTGGGATCGAACCCAGCACTTCCCATCTACCAGCTTTGAGCACAGAACCGCTCAGCTGGAAAAAAATATATTAATAAGAAGGGGGAAAAAAGTAGTATTCAAAATTGTGACTGCTGAAAACCCTATATAACAGGATGTTTTTTTATACAGGATAGTTTTATTATATAGTTTATTTAAATACCCTGTATATTGAAAATTACTATTTAAAAAGTTAAATTTTATTTATGAAACGAAATTCATGTTCATTTCTAATGCTTAATGGAAGCATTAATAACAGAGGAACAAGTTTTCAGCATTATAATTCGGATAAAATACGTTTATTGTTTAGAATACAGAATTGGAAAGCTAAGATAGGGCTCTTCATTTCAATATCTACAGCTGCCCAAATCATATTAGTGTCATACTTAACTGACACGCATTTCTCGCTTTCATCTGCAATGTGTTTAATTTATATGCAAAGTACGATTGAGACCGAGTTTCGTCACTAATTGTTATTAAATTACAAAATATCGCCAAAGACTTATTACGTAATCGTCACATTATTGTACAAATACCTTATTCTCAATGAACTTAGATATTTGCATTTTAATAATGCATGATAACCGTATTGTTATTTCTTTAATTAATGAAGGAATAAAATATAGATCATAACTTTTATGACGTTATATATTTTAAAGCTTCTGTTTTTTTTTTTTTTTTTTTTTTTTTATTATTATAAATGTCAATTACTTGAAAATTTTGCATTGATTTGCTCATTTTAAGTTAACTTTAGAACTTTTAAACATCAATTTTAACACATTCGCGACACACGCAACGTGAATTCACGTCATTTTAACTTCTGTAGTTAGTTGCAACTGACGTAAATTCACGTCATTTCAGATTCTGTTCCTGGTTAACATTGATGTGAATTCACGTCATTTAAAGAATTTCTATGGAAACAATTCTTTAGTATTATTTCGGTATTATTTTTAGAGTATTAATTTCTTCGATATTATTATAGGTTTGTTCTGATATTATAAGACTAATCTTCATTTCAAGCTTCAGTTAATTACATGAGTAACATTTCAAAACATTATATCTAATTTTTCTCCATGTTTAAACATGAAAAATTTTGTAGCAACTGGCTTCTGATTAATTCAACATTCCCCGGCAATCAGTTTCAGAAAAGCGAAAAGTATGCCGCTCGCGAAAGTGTTAATATTCAAATTTCACATAAGAAAAGAAAATTTTAAAGAACTACAAGGTCTGTTGAAAAAGTATCCGACCTTTGGCCAGAAAAAATATGTCAGTTACTTTGTGGGATTGGGATCCTAATTCCCTTCAAAGTAGGCCCCTAGCGCTTCCACACACTTAGCCCAGCGTTCCTTCCACTGGCGAAAACACTTCGGGAAGACTTCTTTAGGAATGGTGTTCAACTCCACCGTCGCGTTCTGCATTATTCTTCATTCTCTACTCAGAAAACGGAATGCTTTCAACGGCATATTCAATTTCGGGATCAGTCAGGCTCAGCGTTAATGGTGTCCAATAGGACCTGTGCAGCTGCAAGATGGAGTTTTTCTGTTCCACGGACAGAAGCTTGGGAACAAATTTTGCAGCCACTCTGCGCATGTTCAAATCATCTCAAAATTTTGCATGTGCAGTATAGAACATGTACTGATCCCAGCTTGTTTAGCAATCTCTTGTACAGTCAAACGACGACCTTTCATTATCAGATTTTCCACCTTTTCAACAGCAAGTGCGTTTCGAGCGATTTGTGGCCTCCACGACGCTGGTGTCTCTCTACCAAAGTGCGGCCACTTTTGAAACGGCCTCTCCTTAAATTGTGTGAGCCCCCCTCCCCCATATGACGAGTACATTTTGAACAGACCTTGTATCGCTTTCGTATCATGTTATTATAGTTACCGTACTGATAATATTAATTTTTAATGGAAAATAACTGTTTTCTGAGCAAAAAATGTGAGAAATAAAAATATATTGTATAAGAAATATTTACCAGCTTATAACGTATAGTCTCTTGGCCACGAATCGGAATAAGCCTTATTTGAATAAAAGTAATGAAATTATATTTTAGTAAGTGGTTTTAAAATTTTTACATTTCTTATAAGTAATTCTAACAAGAAAAAAAATCATGGAGATCACGTAGATTATAAAACACTTCCCATCTGTACTTAATGGTAAACTATGATTTAGTTAAGCAAGTTATTTGACTATGATTAGTTAACCTAGTTACATTAGCTATGAGTTAGCTAAAATAATAATAGTAAACATAATATTTTTATAAGATTTGTACTATATTGCCGGTCTTTTGTTCCAGTTAATTTTAATTGGCAACTAAATGACTTCTGTTCTGAACACATTTTTCAAAAAAGAAAACTTGTGCTGCTTATAAACAAAAAAAATAATAATAATTAAGAGACTTAAATTGAATGCCACATTTTCAAGTGTATGTCATGTCGAATTCCTTCTTCGTAAGCAATCACAAATTTAACATACAAACACTAACTACAATAAAGAAAAATACTTTCTCCAGAATAAAAACCCCATTAAACTACACTACAAGAAAAATAAGAACCTCTGATTTTTTACTTCCATTACGCAACTACCGTTGGTAATGGAAGTATTGTATTTTGTCCAAAAATTCGATAGAGATGAAAAAAGATTTAAACGTAAACAAAGACTACAAATGCAAACATAGATCCTAAATGCAAACAAAGACTATAAATCTCAACAAAGACTACAAATATAAAATAACAGTTAAATGTAAACAATGACTATAAAAGTAAAAAACATAAATGTAAACAGACTACAAATATAAACAAAGACCCTAATTTAAACAAATATAAAGACAGATACAAAATGTAAACAAAAACTATAAATGTAAACATAACCCCAAATATAAATTAAGACTATAAATGTAAACAAAGACCATAATGTAAACTAAAACTATAAATGTAAACAAAGACACTAATTGTAAACAAAGAACCTAAATATGAACTGACTATAAATGTAAACAAAGACCTTAAATGGAAATAAAGACCTATATGCAAACAAAGAACCTAAATGGAAACAAATGCTATAAAACTAAACACACTAAATGAAAACAATGACTACAAATATAAACAGAAACCCTAAATATAAACAAAGACCTAAATCTAAACAACAACTGTAAATGTAACAAAGAGTACAAATATAAACAAAGACCCTAAACGTATAAAAAGACATAAATGTAAACAACAACTACAAACGTAAACAAAGACTACAAATATAAATAAAGACCTAAATTTAAACAAAGTCTATAAATGGAAACAGACTTAAAATGTAAAGAAAGACTACAAATATAAACAAATATAAATGTAAACAAAGATTTAATGAAATCAAAGATCCTAAATGTAAGAGACCCTAAATGTAAACAAAGACCATAAATGTAAACATAGGCCCAAATGTAAACAAAAAACCTAAATGTAAACGAAGGCTATGAATGTAAACAAAGAACCTAAATGTAAACAAAGACTACAAATATAAAACAAATATAAACAAAGATCTTAAACATAAACAGATCTAAATATAAACAAATATCATAAATGTAAAAAAAAACCTAAATAAAAATAAAGATTAAACATGTAAACAGAGACGCTAATAGTAAACAAAGACATTAATGTAAACAAAGAATATAAATGTAAACGACACTTAATGTAAACAAAAAATATAAATGTAAACAATGACTCTAAATGTAAACATAGACCCTAATTTAAAGAAAGACTATAAGTGTAATCAAAAACTCTAAATGAAAACAAAGACCTTAATGTAAACAAAGACCCTTAATGTAAACAGAGACTATAAATGTAAACAAATAGTATAAATGTAAACAAACACTACAAATGTAAATAAAGACTCTATACGTAAATAAAGACTTAATATAACAAACACTATAAAAGTAAATAAAGACCTAAACATAAATAACGACATAATGTAAATAAAAACCTAAATGTAAACAAAGTCACTAAATATAAACAGACTATAAATATAAACAAGACCTTAAGTAAAAGCAAAGACTTAAATATAAACAAAAATCCTAAATGTAAACAAAGACTACAAACGTAAGCAAAAACCCTCAATTTAAAAAAAGACCTAAATATAAACAAAGACCCTAAATGTTAACAAAGACACAAATATAAACAATGATCTAAATGCAAACAAAGACTACAAATGTAAACAAAGATCCTAAATGTAAACAAGACTATAAATATAAACAAAGACTATAAATGAAAACGAAGACAACAAATTTAAATTTAGACCTAATTGTAAACAATGATTAGAAATGCAAACAATGAACATAAATGAAAACATAGACTACAAATGTAAACAAAGACCTGAATGTAATTAAACACCCTACCTAAATATTAACAAACACACAAATAGAAACAATAATTTAAATGTAAACAAAGACCACAAAGGTAAACATAGATCCTAAGTGTAAACAGACTATAAATATAAACAAAGACTTCAAATATAAACGAAGACAACAAATGTAAATTAAGATCTAAATGTAAAAAATGACTAAAAATGTAAACAATGAACCAAAATGTAAATAGACATAAATGTAAATAAAGCACCACCTGGCTTATTTACTTTAAATTACCTTACCACGGAATTTCCCCATATTCATTTGATAGCATTCATGTTTAACACATTCGCTGTCGATCTAACGTGACTACCACTTGAAACAACACGTCACATCATGCGCTAGCACATGGTTAGCAGTGAATGTGTTAAGATTATCATGCTCATACAAAAAGAAAGAAAGAAACAGGAAAAGACAGTGTTTTAAAGTTTTTTAGTTACGATTTTATTTGGTTTGATTTGCAAGTAGACAATTTCCCATATAAAATTCAGATATATGGGCTGATAAAAGCACTTATAAATTTAGGTAAACTTTAGTTTGAGTACGAAATTCCATTGTATTGAAGAAAGCTGATTCTGAAGAATTTCTGCGAGAAATTATCTCAAGCTTCTCTGGTGATCGAAGGAGCAGAATAATTTTTAAGTGATTGTTAAAAAATATTTGGTACATATTACATTTTAAATTTACTCTGTAAAAAAAAGGTTTTTGAAAATAATTATATATTTTCTCAAAATAGCCCCGAAACAAAATATACTTAAATCTGAAAACTCATGTACTCATTTTTGAGTATGTTAGCATGCTGAAAAATGGGGTTGACTAATAAGAATCCCATTATCCTATGTTTGACGTGTCAATGTACTCAAAAATGAGTACATTACATGAGTTTTTAAATTTAAGTATAGATTGTTTCGGAGCTATTTTGAGACTATATATACTAATTTTTAAGAACCTATTTTTTACATTGTACATTTTGCCTTATATTTTTAAAAATTTATTGACGAGTGATTTTATAATTTTTACTGAATTTTTTAAAAAGAATATAAAAATAGGAGAGTGGTCGCTAGGACCAAACTTCTTACAAAATAAATGGTCAGCCATCCAAACACAAAGTCAAAAGGCGATGACTAGTATAGAGTAATGCTATATATTCTGTACTGAACACATATTTCACAAGCCCTGATAAAAGATCATTTTTCATCCGCAAAAGAAATATGTAAACAAAGACCATTAACGTAAACAAAGACCTGAAGGTAAACAAAAGGTATATACAGTCTACATTTTGTATACATGTAAACAAAAACCCTAAATGTAAAAAAAGACCTACATAAAAACAGACCTAAATGTAAAGAAAGACTTAAATAAAAAGAGAGGCTATAAATTTAAACAAAGACCCCAAATGCAAACAAAGACATAAATATATATTATAAATCTCAACAAACACTACAAATATAAATTAACACTTAAATGTAAAAAATGACTATAAATGTAAATAAAGACATAAATGTAAAAAAAGAACTAAATATAAACACAAACAAGAAATATAAACAAAGACCCTAAATATAAACAAATACGACAAATATAAACAAAGGCCCAAAATGTAAACATACACTCTAAATGTAAACAAACCCCTAAGAATAAATTAAGAATATAAATGTAAACAAAGACCCTAAATGTAAACTAATATGAATGTAAACAAAGAATCCGATTGTAAACAAAGACCCTAAATATGAACAGACTATAAATGGAAACAAAGACCCTAAATGGAAACAAAGACCTAAATGGAAACAAAGAACCTAAATGGAAACAATTGCTATAAATCTAATCACACTAAATGTAAACAATGACTACAAATATAAACAAAAACCCTAAATGTAAACAAAGAAATAAATGTAAATAAAGACCTAAATGTAAACAACGATTATAAATGTAAACAAAGAGTAAAAATATAAAAAAAGTCCTTAAACGTAAATAAAAACCGAAATGTAAACAACGACCATAAACCTAAAAAAGACTGTAAATCTAAACCAAGTCACTAAATAAAAAAAACTATAAATGTAAACAAGGACTTTAAATGAAAACGAAGTCCTAAATGTAAGCAAAAATTCTAAATGCAAACAAAGACTACAAATATAAATAAACACCCCAAATGCCAATAAAGACACAAATATAAACAATGATCTAAATGTAAACCAAGACTATAAATGAAAACATACATTCTAAATCCAAAACAAAGACTACAAATATAAACGAAGACAACAAAAGTAAATTAAGACCTAAATGTAAACAATGACTATAAATGTAAACAATGACCCTAAATGTAAATAAAGACATAAATGTAAACAAAACTATAAATGTAATCAATGAGGATAACTAAAAATATACTACAAATACAAACAAAGACGATAAATATAAACAAGGCCTTAATATAAACAAAGACTTTAAATGTAAACAAAGACCCTTAATGTAAGCACAGACTATAAATGTAAAGAACGGCTATAAATGTAAACAAAGGGTACAAAAATAAACAAAGACCCTAAATGTAAACAACAAGCATAAACGTAAACAAAGACTATAAATGTAAACAAACACCTAAACGTATAAAAAGACCTAAATGTAAACAACGACTACAATATAAACAAAAAAAAACAAATATAATAAAAGACCTAAATGTAAGCAGTCTATAAATGGAAACAGACTTTCAATGTAAACAAAGACTACAAATATAAACAAGTCTAAATGTAAACAATAAATTAATGTAAACATAGAACTAAATGTAAACAAAGAACCTAAATGTAAACAAAGTCTATGAATTTATACAAAGAACTTAAATGTAAACAAAACTCCAAATATAAACATACCTAAATTTAAACAAAGACCAAAATATAAACAGAGACCCTAAAAATAAACATACAACTAAATGTAAAGAAAGGCCCTAAATGCAAATAGACCTAAATGTAAACAAAGATTATCAATGTAAACAGAGAACCTAAATGTAAATAAAATCTCCAAATATAACCAAAGAAAACAAATATAAAAAAATCTTAAAACAGATCTAAATGAAAACAAAACACTAAATGAAAATAAAGATTACACATGTAAACGAAGACTCTAAATGGAAACAAAGACATTAATGTAAACAAAGACCATAAATGTAAACAAAAACCCTTAATGAAAGCACAGAATATAAATGTGAACAAATGATATAAATGTAAACAAGGACTACAAATATAAACAAAGAACCTAAATGTGAATATATACCTAAACATAAACATGAATTATAAATATAAATAAAGACATAATGTAAACAAACACCTAAATGTAAACAAGTCCCTGAATATAAGATACTAGAAATATAAAAAAAGACCTTAAACGAAAACAAAGTCTTAAATACAAACAAAAACCTTCAATGTAGGCAAAGAGTACAATTATAAACAAATACCCTCAACGTAAACAAAAACCTAAATGTAAACAAAGACACTAAAGGTTTACAATGACACAAATATGAACAATGATCTAAATGTAAACAAAGACTACAAATACAAACATAGATCCTAAATGTAAACAAAGACTATAAATATAAAAAAGACTACAAATATAGACCTAAATGTAAACAAATTCTATAAATGTAAACAAGATCCTAAAAGTAAATAAAGACATAAATGTGAATAAAGACCGAAATGTAAACAAAGACTATAAATGTAAACAATGAACATAAATGTAAATAGACTACAAATATATGCACAGACCCTAAATGTAAACTAAGACAACAAAAAAAAACAAAGACCCAAAATGTAAACAAAGACTATACATGTAAACAAGGCCAATATAAGTAAAGATTATAAATGTAAAAAAGACCGTAAATATAAACTAAGTCTATAAATGTAAACGAAGACTAGCTGTAAACAAAGACCCTAAATCTAAACAGACTATAAATGCAAACAAAGACCTTAAATGAAAGCAAAGACATAAATGTAAACAAAATCCTCAATGCAAATAAAGACCTAAATGTAAACAAAGCGTACAAAAATAAACAAAGACCCTAAATGTAAACAACAAGCATAAACGTAAACACAGACTATAAATGTAAACAAAGACCCTAAACGTATAAAAAACCTAAATATAAACAACGACTACAATATAAACAAAAAAACAAATATAAAAAAACGACGCAAATGTAAACAGTCAATAAATGGAAACACTTTATATGTAAACAAAGACTACAAATATAAACAAATCTAAATGTAAACAATAACTTAATGTAAACATAGAACTAAATGTAAACAAAGAACCTAAATGTAAACAAAATCTATGAATTTATACAAAGAACTTAAATGTAAACAAAAACTCCAAATATAAACAAACCTAAATTTAAACAAAGACCTAAAAATAAACATACACATAAATGTAAAGAAAAGCCCCAAATGCAAATAGACCTAAATGTAAATAAAGACCTAAATGTAAACAAAGATTATCAATGTAAACAGAGAACCTAAATGTAAACAAAGTCTGCAAATATAACCAAATTAAACAAATATAAAATAATCTTTAAACAGATCTAAATAAAAACAAAGACTATAAATGAAAACAAAACTCTAAATGAAAATAAAGATTACACATGTAAACGAGGACACTAAATGTAAACAAAGACTCCAAATGGAAACAAAGACCATAAATGTAAACAAAAACTCTTAATGAAAGCACAGACTATAAATGTAAACAAATGATATAAATGTAAACAAGGACTATAAATATATACAAAGAACCTAAATGTAAATATAGACCTAAACACGAACATGAATTATAAATATAAATAAAGACTTAAACGTAAATAAAGACATATTGTAAACAAACACCTAAATGTAAACAAGTCCCTAAATATAAAGACACTATAAATATAAACAATGAAGTTAAATGAAAACAAAGACTTAAATTCAAACAAAAACCTTCAATGTTTACAAAGACTACAATTAGAAACAAAAACCCTCAATGTAAACAAAAACTTAAATGTAAACAAAGACCCTAAACGATTATAATGACACAAATATGAACAATGATCTAAATGTAAACAAAGACTACAAATACAAACATAGGTCCTAAATGTAAACAAAGACTATAAATATAAAAAATGACTACAAATATAAATAAAGACCTAAATGTAAACAAATTCTATAAATGTAAACAAGATCCAAAATGTAAATAAAGACATAAATGTAAATAAAGACATAAATGTAAACAAAGACTATAAATGTAAACAATGAACATAAATGTAAATAGACTAAAAATATATGCACAGACCCTAAATGTAAACAAAGACTATAAATGTAAACAAAGCCAATATAAGTAAAGTCTATAAATGTAAAAAAGACCGTAAATATAAACTAAGTCTATAAATGTAAACGAAGACTCTAACTGTAAACAAAGACAATAAATCTAAACAGACTAAAAATGTAAACAAAGACCCTAATTGTAAACAAATATCTAAATGTAAACAAAATTCTAAATGTCTACAAATGCTATAAATATAAGCAGACTATAAATGTAAACAAAGACCTTAATTGAAAGCAAAGACATAAATGTAAACAAAATCCTCAATGCAAAGAAAGACCTAAATGTAAACAAAGACACAAATATAAACAAAAATCTAACTGAAAACAAAGACTATAAATGTAAACATAGATCCCAAATGTAAACAAAAATATTATAAACAAAGACTACAAATATAAGCGAAGACAACAAATTTAAATTAAGACCTAAAAGTAAACAATGACTATAAATGTAAACCGTGACCATAAATGTAAATAAATTATAATGTGTAAACAAAGACCTAACATGTTAACAAAGTCACAAATCTAAACAATGATCTAAATGTAAACAAAGACTACAAATGTAAAAATAGATCCTAAATGTAAAAAAAGACTATAGATATAATCAAAGTCTACAAACATAAACGAAGATAACAAATGTAAATTAAGACCTAAATGTAAACAATGACTATAAATGTAATCAAGATCCTAAATGTAAATTAAGACATAAATGTAAATAGAGACCTGAATGTAAGTAAAGACTAAATATAAATAAAGATCATAAATGTAAACAAAGACCCTTAATGTAAGCACAGACTATAAATGTAAACATACGATGTAAATTTAAACAAAGTCTACAAATATATATACAAAGGATTTAAATGTAAATATAGACCTAAACATAAATATGGATTATAAATGTAAACAAAGATTTAAATGTAAATAAAGACCTAAACGTAAATAAAGACAAAATGTAAACAAAAAAATAAATGTAAACAAAAACCCTAAATATAAAGACACTGTAAATATAAACAAGAACCTTAAACGAAAGCAAAGACCTAAATGTAAACAAACACCCTAAATGTAAACAAAGACCCTAAATGTTAACAAAGACACAAATATAAACAATGATCTAAATGTAAACAAAGACTACAAATGTAAACATACATCCTAAATTTAGACAAACATTATAAATATAAACAAAGACTACAAATATAAAAGAGACTTAAATGTAAACAAAATCAATAAATGTAAACAAGATCCTAAATGTAAATTAAGACATAAATGTAGATAAAGACCTAAATGTAAATAAAGAATATAAATGTAAACAATGAACATCAATGTAAATAGATTACAAATATAATCAAAGACCCTAAATGTAAACAAAGACAACAAATAAAAACAAAGCTCATAAATGTAAACAAAGCCCTTAACATAAGTAAAGACTATAAATGTAAACGAAGACCCTAAATATAAACAAAGATCTAAATGTAAACCAAATCCTAAATTTAAATAAATGCTATAAATCTAAAGATACCTTAAATGTAAACAAAAACTACAATCATAATCAGAGACCCTAAATGTAAACAAAGACCAAAATGTAAACAGACTATAAATGTAAATAAAGACTGTGAATGTAAAGAAAAACTACAGATATAATCAAATGTCCAAATGTAAACAAAGTTCCTAAATTCAAACAAAGGCTGTAAATGTAAACAAAGACTCTAAATCTAAACAGACTATAAATGTAAACAAAGACCCTAAATGTAAACAAATATCTAAATGTAAACAAAAGTCTAAATGTCAACAAATGTATAAATCTAAACAGACTATAAATGTAAACAAAGGCCTTGAATGACAGCAAAGAGATAAATGTAAACAAAATCCTCAATGCAAAGAAAGACCTAAATGTAAACAAAGACACTCAATTTTAACAAAGACACAAATATAAACAATAATCTAAATATAAACAAAGACTACAAATGTAAACATAGATCAAAAATGTAAACAAAAGTATTATAAACAAAGACTACAAATATAAGCGAAGACAACAAATTTAAATTAAGACCTAAATGTAAACAATGACTTTAAATGTAATCAATGACCATAAATGTAAATAGACTATAATATGTAAACAAAGACCTAAATGTAAACAAAGACCCTACATGTTAACAAAGACACAAATCTAAACAATGATCTAAATGTAAACAAAGACTACAAATGTAAACATAGATCCTAAATGTAAAAAAAAGACTATAGATATAAACAAAGTCTACAAACATAAACGAAGATAACAAATGTAAATTAAGACCTAAATGTAAACAATGACTATAAATGTAAACTAGATCCAAAATGTAAATTAAGACATAAATGTAAATTGAGACCTGAATGTAAACAAAGTCTATAAATGTAAACAATGAACATAAATGTAAATATACTATAAATATAAACAAAGACCCTAAATGTAAAGAAGAACTATAAATGTAAACAAAGCTCTTAATATAAGTAAAGACTAAATGTAAATATAGATCATAAATGTAAACAAAGTCCCTTAATGTAAGCACAGACTATAAATGTAAACATATGATGTAAATTTAAACAAAGGCTATAAATACACTGATGGAAAAAAAATCCCAACACCAAGAAAAAATTATTGTACAGTAATGACATTTCAGCAATACATTTGTCTAGGTAACATATTTAATTGATTAAAGTTTCAAGATCACAGGTAGATCCATTGGCGAGAAGAGCCATTTCAAATGTGAAATGTTGGTACATTAGTAACCGGTGTAACTGCCAGAATTTTGAATGCAAGCATGCAAACGTGCATGTATTGTGTCGTACAGGTGTCGGATATCAGTTTGTGGGATGGCGGTCCATGCCTGTTGCACTTGCGCGGTCAATGCAGGGACGGTTAATGCTGGTTGTGGATGACGCTGGAGTTGTCGTCCAATGATGTCCCATACGTGCTCGATTGGAGAAAGATCTGGTGATCTAGCAGGCCAAGGCAACATGTCGACACTCTATAGAGCATGTTGGGTTACAACAGCGGCATGAGGGCGAGCGTTATCCTGTTGGAAAACACCCCCTTGAATACTGTTTATGAATGGCAGCACAACAGGTTGTATCACTAGACTGACGTACAAATTTGCAGTCAGGGTGCGTGGGGTAACCACGAGAGTGCTCCTGCTGTCATACGAAATTTCTCCCCAAACCATAACTCCAGGAGTAGGCCCTGTGTGTCTAGGCCGCAGACAGGTCGCTAGCAGGCGTTCACCTGGCCTCCTTCTATCCAACGCACGGCTATCACTGCGACAAAGGCAGAACCGGCTTTCATCAGAAAACACACAGATCTCCACTCCGTCCTCCAATGAGCTCTAGCTTGACACCACTCACGTCGCAAACGGTAGTGGTTTGGAGTGAGTGGAATGCACGCTACAGGGCGTCTGGCTCGAAGCTGACCTTGAAGTAACCGATTTGTAACAGTTCGTTGTGTCACATTTCATCTGCAGACGCAGTACGATTAGCCACAGCCATACGCCGAACACGGCGGTCTTTCCCTCTCAGTAGTGCCACGTGGCCGCCCGGAGCCCGGTCTTCTTGAGGCAGTACCTTCCCTTGACCACTGCTGTCAACACTCATGCACAGTGGATACATTCCTGCCAAGTCTTTCTGCAATATCGCGGAAAGAAAATCCACCTTCTCGTAGCTCTACTACACGACCTCGTTCAAACTCAGTGAGCTGTTGATAATGGCTTCTTCGTCTTCTTAGAGGCATCCTTGACTAACATTAACCCACTACGTCAAATCGCAATTGTAAATAACGATCACGAACCTTACAGCGCTTATTTAAAGCAAACCTCATTTGCATGTTCATAGTGTCGCTACTAGCGCCACACTTATGCGCGTAGCTCGAAATTTGAATCAACGTCATCTTTCAGATGTATAAACACGCCTACAAAATTTGGTTTATCTAGCACAGCTCCTTCCTGGTGTTGGGATTTTTTTTCCATCAGTGTATAAGCAAAGGACTTAAATGTAAATATAGGCCTAAACATAAATATGGATTATAAATGTAAACAAAGGTTTAAATGTAAATAAAGACCAAAACGTAAATAAAGACATAACGTAAACAAAAACCTAAATGTAAACAAAAACCCTAAATATAAAGACACTGTAAATATAAACAAGGACCTTAAACGAAAGCAAAGACCTAAATGTAAACAAACATCCTAAATGTAAACAAAGACCTATATGTAAACAAAGACCCTAAATGTTAACAAAGACAGAAATATAAACAATGATCTAAATGTAAACAAAGACTACACATGTAAACATACATCCTAAATTTAGACAAAGACTATAAATATAAACAAGACTACAAATATAAAAGAGACTTAAATGTAAACCAAATTTATAATTGTAAACAAGATCCTAAATGTAAATTAAGACATAAATGTAGGTAAAGACCTAAATGTAAATAAAGACTATAAATGTAAACAATGAACATCAATGTAAATAGACTACAAATATAAACAAAGACCCTAAATGTAAACAAAGACCATAAATGTAAACAAAGCCCTTAACATAAGTAAAATACTATAAATGTAAACGAAGACCCTAAATATTAACAAAGATCTAAATGTAAACCAAATCCTAAATTTAAATAAATGCTATAAATCTAAAGATACCTTAAATGTAAACAAAGACTACAATCATAAACAGAGACCCTAAATTTAAACAGACTATAAATGTAAATAAAGACTGTGAATGTATAGAAAAACTACAGATATAATCAAATGTCTAAATATAAATAAAGTTCCTAAATTCAAACAAAGGCTGTAAATGTAAACAAAGACCTGAATGTAAACAAAGATCTAAATGTAAGCAAATACCTGAGTGTAAATAAAATCTATATATATAAACGAAGACTACAAATATAAACAAAAACCCTAAATGTAAGCAAAGAACGTATATTCCGTAAATTCCTGTAATCTGAACAACCTTTGGAGAAAAAATTTATACATTAGAGGGAGTTTATTGTATACAGATCGTGGTTTATTATCTATACTCGGGGAAAGGATAACTTGACAGTGTGTATTAGCCTGTAGAAATTACACATCCGCGAAAAAAAATAGTTCTTTACTATATTTAAGTGTAATAAACTTTTTCTCGATTTTTCTTTATTCTGGTAAGATGAAAAAAGATTAACTATTTAAACTAAACATATTTATGTTAACACATGCAATTTTTTGTAATAGATAAGCATAAAATTTATATCAATGTATTGTTTCGCGAAGAAAGTCTGTTGGCGAAATATTGGCGGAAGAGGGAATACCGGAAGCAACCTTTTAACCCCTATTGTGAGTGCGAAACAGTTTGGTGGGGCTAATAGATTACTTTATTTTTGAAAATTTGAAGATAATTAATGCACGGTCCGCTTCTTTAATTTCACAACTGTTAAAAATAGAGTAAAAATTTTGACGGATTTGAACTTTTGGGAAATTTTCACACCAGATTCACACCAAATATGTCAATGAAATATTCAAGCTAACAGGAATAAGGAAAAATATTTTTCGACAAATACTTTTTCTTTTTCGTTATTATTATTACATTGATAATATAATTTGAATTCGTTTACGCATTGTTATATAAAATATTTTTATTTCCAATACAAACAACTACTAGCGTTAACATTAATTTATACTATGCACTATATACTAAAGATTTTACTTTTTTTTTTTTTTTTTTTTTTTTTCTGGAACAGAACAATAAAAGAAAAACATAATTATCTTTAATAATAATAATAATAATAATTATCATATATATATATATATATATATATATATATATATCAGACTTATATATGTAAAATTTATATATAAATGGGAGACAGATCAATTATTTAAAGCCGAAATTACATAATTAGCAAGCATTACATTGTAAAACAAATTTTATTTTAATGGATATTTACTTAAAGAAAATTAATTGGGAAATAAATACTGTTTGAGACTTTATAACAAATTGATCGATACCTTGGAGAGGAATTACAAAATTTTAAAGATATGTAGAGCAGTTATGTAGGATTTTCTATATTGCAGCTTAAAATATTTACTTTTAAAGATATCGTTATAAAAAATTTTGATTAGAAAAAGCTTACATTGAATAGAATTATTACTTATAATTCTGTAGATTTAGTTGGTAAAATAATTTCATCAAGTGAATAAAAACTATATTATTTAACAAAAGTAATAAATTAATTTAATTTAAAGTAAATTAAAAATAAATAAATAAATAAAGGCTGATAGTGGTCAAGTGAATTGAAATGAAATTTAAATTCTGTCCTACACATAGTATAATTTTGTGAAAGTGGCCTATTTATTTATTGTGTATGCATGAAAATGTACTCCTGACACTGCCTGCTTTAATCAAGGTAGTCTACCGCAAAATTTTAACGACACAATTATTATTATTATTATTGGCTCTTTGAAAGAAATAGTTCTCTCGTCCTTATAAATCTATCTTTTGAGATTTGAATTTAGAGCCAAGAGGCTCCTAAATTCATAAAAATGCCTCGAAGTTCTTCCAAAAGCTATACAAAAATCAAAAACTTATTTTCAGATATCTAAAATAATTCCAAATTGCTACAAAATTGGTATTCATTCAATTGCTAAATTTTCCAGTATCAAGTATGACGGAATTTTGACTCATCACTGCAATTGCTCTACATAATTTACTACAATAGTTATTTTTCGATTTAAATATACAAATATCCTTAAAAAAATGGGAGGGGGTTCTTAACTTTGTTTATAAATTGTAGCCCTTTGAAACGGTTACTATATAAATTTCTGAAAATTTCTGTCGAACATCATCTCTCAATTTTACCTTTAATATTTTTTTAACTGTGCCAAAGGGAAAACAAAATAAAAAGATAAATCGTTTTTATTTAGTCTATGCTGTCGGAAAGAAATACTCCTCAATAAAAGTGTGGAAACATTGTTTCTGAAAATTTTAAGATTGCTTTTAAATTTAATATCACACATTAATATCAAAGCATGCTTATCCATTCAATATATCAAAATAAATTGAAAAATGCGTGAAATGACATGCTTTCATTCCTATTCCAAAGAATCGAATAACGTAACATTTCTCTCTTTCTCATCTATAAAAATCTCATTCCAACCTCCTAAAAATGCTATGAAAATAAATGTTTCAACTCAGTTTTTAAAAATAGCAGTCGTAAAGGTGTGTGTTTATCAGTATTAAATAAATACATCAAGACAAATCATATTTACAAGTAAATTAAAATTCGCTTCCCTTTCATATAAATTGTGAGTTTCTTAATTTTATTCAGAAATAAATATATAAAAATTCTCATATTCACATTTAGCATAAAAAATCGGGATACAGACAAAATGAATGTATAAACAAATTGTAAACAGAGATTGCCTCTGCATATAAAAATTCACTATATTTATTTATTTATTTTAAATTAATATTTTTTAAATATTTTCATAAAAGCTTTAAACTATTTCCACTTTCTCATTTTTTTACTGTTTTTAACATTTACTGATTAACCGGTAAATAATAATGCAAATTGAAAATCTATTACGTTTTGTTCATTTAGAACTTTTTGTTCATTTTCTCCACAGAAGATACTGCCATTTAAAAATCACAGTTTAAATCTTATGATAAGATAATTTTTCTGCCAAAATATATTCGAAATATTTTAAAAGTATATTTTTAAATTATAAATATATATATATATATATATATATATAATAATCGGTTTCTCTTTAAAGAAAACAAAGGCAAAAAATGTACATACAGATAATATTTTATTTAATTTTTTCCTTTTTCAAAATATTTAAGTATTAACCTTTTTGTTTTTGTTTTTCTCTCAAGGTAAAATGTAGTATATTACATAATTTGCAGTAATATGGATTTACAATAAATTGTAAGTAATGAATTTAGTGTAAATTCATTTCTAAAGAAACTAAAAAATATACTCTGAAAAAATATTTTTACTTTAATCGAAAAAAAGAAAAAGAAAAAACTTTCCGAAATCATCGCTAAATCGCCCGATATCGCAACCCAATTACCGCCAAGTGCGTAAACAGGTCTCTGTAGCCTTTGCAATGCTGACAAGTTATGCGTTCCCCGAGTATAAACACATTTTTTTTCTATCACTAGTTACAGAAAATAATTAAAATTTCACCGGTAATAAGCATAATTTGCAATTTTTCAAAGTTCATTTTTGAAATATGTGATATTATTGCAGCATAAAAGAATAAACTTCTGTGTTTAATGTATAATTTTAAAAATATGCTATATTTTTATTGACATTTTCTAAAATACAGGAGGATTTAGCCACTAGCTAACTTATTTACTTTAAATTACCTTACCACGGAATTTTCCCATGTTCTGTTGATAGCATTCATGCTTAACACGTTCGTGGCCATTCTAACGTGACTACCACTTGAAACAACACGTCACATCATGCGCTAGCACATGGTTAGCAGTGAATGTGTTAAGATTATCATGCTCATACAAAAAGAAAGAAAGAAACAGGAAAATACAGTGTTTTAAAGTTTTTTAGTTACTATTTTATTTTATTTTATTTGCAAGTAGACAATTTCAGATATAGTATTCAGATATATAGGCTGGTAAACGCACTTATTATTTTAGGTGAACTTATTTTAGGTATGAAATTCCAGTGTATTGAAAGCTGATTCTGAAGAATTTCTCAGAGAAATTATCTCAAGCTTCTCCGATGATCAAAGGAGCAGTATAATTTTTAAGATATTGGTAAAAAAGGTTTCAGATTTATAATTTTTTTAATTTACATTTGGTCTCATTTTTAAGAAATTTATTGATGAGTGCTTTTATAATTTTTATTCAAATTTTTAAAAAGAAAATATATATAGAAGAGTGGTCATTAGGCCTAAACCTCTTCCAAAATAAACGGTCAGCCATCCAACTACAAAGCAAAAGGCGAGTACTAGTAAAGCGTAATGCTACATATTTTGTACTGAACTCATATTTCCCAAGCCCTGATAACAGCTGATTTTTTATCTGCAAAAGAAATATGTAAACAAAGACCAGAAAGTAAACAAAGAGTATATACAGAATATTACATCTTCTATAAATGTAAACAAAGAACCTAAATGCGAAAAAAAGACCTAAATGTAAACAGACCTAAATGTAAATGAAGACATAAATAAAAACAAAGGCTATAAATGTAAACAAAGACCCTAAATGCAAAAAAAGATCTAAATGTAAACGGACTACAAATATTAACAAAGGCTGTGAATGTAAACAAAGACCTAAATGTAAACAAAGACTATAAATGTAAACAAAGACTATAAATGAAAAGAAAGACTACAAATCTAAACAAAGACCCCAAATTTAAGCAAAGGACCTATAATCCCTGAATTTCTACTATCTGCACAACCTATGGACAAAACATTTATAGATTAGAGGATGTTTATTTTTCACAGAACGTGGTTAATTATATAAAGTTATAATATTTTTCTGTCACCAGTTACAGAAATTATTTAATATTTCACCGCTAATAAGCAAAATTCGCAAATTTTCAAAGTCTATTTCTGAAATAGTGCTATTATTTCAATATAAAATAAAAAACTTAAAACTTAAAAAGTTTAATGCATAATTTCCAAAATGTGCTATATATTTAATGATAATTTCTGAAATGCAGGATCATTTCGCCATTATTTGGCTTATTTACATTAAATTACCTTAACATGGAATTTTCACATGCTCAGTTGACAGCAGTCCTGTTTAGGATTGTCACACACATACAAAAAATGAAAAAGAAAGAAAGAAGTTAAAAAGAAAAAGTGACGAGTCAGAGTGTTTCAAGTTACTGTTTTATTTTAATTTTTTCACAAGTATATAATTTCAGATGTAATATTCAGATATATAGGCTGGTATACTCACTTTTTATTTTAGGTGAACTTTTACGAGGGCAGTTTGATAAGTCCGTGACTTTAAAAAAGGTGGCGCTCTAATCGCACTCTTATTATTATATTTTCAATTTATTATTATCTGCGGCAATATTCGTGAAATTTGCAGACGATATTTTAAATACATTGTGTTCTATTGGATTCAAAAGCAAGCGACTTGCGTGTTTGTTATGATTATGGAGAAAATCAATTTCGTGTGATGATAAAACATTTTTTTTTTTTTTTTTTTTTTTTTTGCGCGAAGAAACAATTACCGAAACTGAAGAAAAGTTTAAAAAATATTATAGTGACTCTGCTCCATCATATGGTATGGTTCACAAGCAGTTTATAGAATTTCGTTGTGGCACAACAGATGCAGAGCGTTCTGGACGTCCAATTGATATCACAACTGCAGAAATTGTCAACAAAATCCATGATATCGTGTTAGAAGACCGTCGTGTGAAAGTGCGTTAGATAGCTAAGAAGGTAAACATTTCAAATGAACGTTTTTTCAATATCTTGCATGAACATTTGGGCATGAAAAAGTTATCAGCAAGAGGGGTTCCGTGATTTCTGACAGTGAATCATAAACGGACGTGTGTAACCATTTCAAAGCAGTGTTTAGACAAGTTTTTGCGACGTTATGCTACAGTTGATGAAACATGGATACATTACAACACACCAAAAATGAAAGAACAGTTTAAACAGTGGACTTCTTATAATGAACGTGCTCCGAAAAAGGCAAAAACAGTTCCATCGAACCGAAAGATTATAACCACAGTTTTCTAGGACTCAAAGGGCGTAATCCTCATTGACTATATGGAAATGGGAAAAACGATCATCAAGCAGTATTACGCTGATTTATTAGACCATTTTAATGCAAAATGAAAGAAAAGCAGCCCCCACTTGTCCAAGAAAAAGTTCTTTTTCATCAAGACAATGTGCCAGCGCACTCGTCTGTAATCGCAGCCGTTAAATTGGTTGTATTACGATACGAATTGCTCCCTCATCCGTCCTGTTTTTCTGACTTGGCCCACAGTGACTTCTTTGTTTTTCACAATTTAAAAAAATGACTTGGTGTAAAGACATTTTCTTCAAATTCTCTGATCAATAATGCTATAAGTGCCTACTTTGAAGAGTATGAGAAATCTTATTTTTTGGAAGGATTAAAAAGTTAGAACATCGTTGGAAAAGGGATATCATTGTGAAAGGAGATTATGTCGAAAAATAAAATGCATTTTGATATGTATATTGGTTTATTCATTTCAAAGTCACGGTCTTATCACGTCTCACTGCCCTCGTAGTTTGAGGAAGAAATGCCAGAGTATTGATAGCTGATTCTGAAGGAGTTCTCCAAATAATTCACTCAAGCTTCTCTGATGATCGAAGGAGCAGTATAATTTTTAAGAGATTGGTAAAAAAGATTTCTCACTTATAATTTTTTTAATTTATATTTAGTCTTATTTTTAATAAATTTACTGATGATAAGATTACTTTTATAATTTTTATCCAAGTTTTCAAAAAGAAGATAAATATACACAGCGGTCGCTAAGCCCAACTTTCTTTCAAAATAAATGTCCACAAACCAACCGCAAAGTCAAATGGCGAAGTCTAGTAAAGCGCAGTGCTACATATTCTCTACTGAACTTATATTTCACGAGCCTTGATAATAACTGACTTTTTAACTGCAAAAGAAAAATGTAAACAAAGACCTTTAATGTAAACACACTTAAATGTAAACAAAGAGTATATACAGAGTTTTACATTATGTGTAAATGTAAACAGAGACCCTAAATGTAAATTAAGGTAACGACACCAGTGCTCGTCACTCTTAAGGCCTTATTTTTAAAATGTTTGTTTTTTTCGGGTGGCATTCGTGTGGAATTTATGTATCAATATTATACTTTGGTCTATTTTATACACTGATTCTTCTAGTTGTTGTTAGACACTTTCAATTTTTCAATACGTTAAGCCAATTTTTAAAAAAAAATAAAAATTAAACCTATAAAAATGCACCAGTGCTCGTCACTTGAAAACTGCGTTTCACCAGTGGTCGTCAGGTGTTTGCACCAGTGGTCGTCATGTAAATAAAACGCAACAATTTGCTCAATAGTTTGATTTTAATTGCGTTTTTGCAAAATTAAATGAAACAGAATATCTTTGGAACATATTTAGAACCCAAATCCATTCTTAGGGTTTAAAACACAAAACATTAAATGGTAAAATTCAAAATATTGCGAATAAAACAAATTCATATGTGAAATAATTGGAAAATTCTTTGCTTTTAAGAAAAGTTTTCAAAATTTTATTCGTTCTCAAAAATATCTTTACTTAAAGCAGAGGGTAAGTAGCAAGGGAGGGGGTAGTAATCTCGTTTTTAAGAGTGACTATGATCCAAATTATCGCAGTAAGATTGATTTTACCATGCTTTTTATTAACGTGCATTCTTGTTTGTTTGGCCAGTACAAATATTACAATTCATTTTTAACTAACTTCCCGACTACCTATACATTTGAAACTTTCAGAATAGTTCAGAACACGATGAAAATGCATTTTTTAAATACTTTTAGCCAACTGCTCCGGGTCCCTGCAGCCTTCGGCAGCGTTATCAGTACAAATCTTGCAATCGATCTTTAACTGACTTCTCGGCTAGCTAGACATTTGAAACTTTCAGAAGACGGTAACAATGGATTTTTTAAATATTTTTAGCCAACTGTTTCGGGTTCTCGCTGCCTTCAATAGCATTTATATGATTTAAAAGAAATTTTTAAAACACGGTATATAAAACATTTTTTTATATTGCAATTATTTTTTTTTTTTAACGTATGGGTTGATTATGCGTACCTAACACATAGTATAAAGGAATTTTGAGAAATCCTTCGCCTCTCCTTCCTCATTAAGTGTGGGGTGGATGCAAAAACACGTTTTCAAGAGTAATTATTCTCCAAATTATATCAGGAAAGCAATTTTTTGATGCGTTGATTGGTTATGCGTACCCAAAAATACTGTAAATGTATTTTGCGTAATTCTTTCCGACCAAATTTTGAGAAAGGGTAGCAAAAACGTATTTCTACGCATAACTCTGCTCTAAATAATCTTACAAAGGCGATTTCTGATGTGTGAGCTGGTCATACGCATCCAACACCTAGTATAAAGAGATTTTGCGAAGATCTTTCGTCTATGTGAGGGTGGCAATATATATATATATATATATATATATATATATATGTTTTCAAGCTCAACTCTGCTGCAAATAATTTTTGGGAGGGGATTTTTTTTATGCGTTGGTTGTGTGTGTGTACCTTACACGCATTATAAGGCGATTTTGCAAAATTACCCTTCCCCTCTTCTCTCGGCCCGGCGGACAAAAAACACGTTTTTAACCTTAGCTCAATTCCAAATTAACTCAGAAAGGCGAGATTTGATATGTGGGTATTGGTTAAAAGTACGCAATATGTAATTTGATAATATTTCGTTAAAATTCTAAATTTACCCGTGGGAGAGGGGGGGGGGATAAGAAGCGGTTAAGTCTATGCCGAAGGCAGTAGAAGCCAATCATCATATTGCGGGACGGAATGCTATTACAGAAGCCAGCGGGAACACTAACTGCGGTTTCGACTGATGTCAATGTTTTTTTTTTTTTTTTTTTTTTGATAATGATAGGAATTTTTTCCTATTTTATTTAAATATAGGGACCATCGAAGGTGGCATAGCTTGTAAGTATTATTCTACACATCAAGCTAATGTTATAAAATATTATGGATATTTATGTTATCAAATGTTAATGTTAATTAATGTTATCAAATATTTTCTTACAATTTTAATTATTTAAGACCAACAGTCAACAGGGTAATTTTGATCAACATTTTAACTATTTGTTTTTCTTACATAATTAATATAATGTATAAACAGAAAACTTGCTTAAGAAATGTTTTTGTTTAATATTTTCTATATAAGTTTTTATTCACCTGCATCTAACATAACAAAAAAGCCTTAACATAATTTTGAACCGACTCACAGTCATGCTAACAATGAAATTAAGCCTTTGTATTTTATCATTTTCGAAATATATATGAATTAAAATTAAATTATCACGGTCAATAAAAAACTTAAACATCACTTAAATACATCTTCGCAAAACCATGACATCATAGAAATTTATAATACATTAGACAGATGTATGGAGTAATCATGTCTGTTTTTCTAAAATGTATAACAGGCAACTAGAAAAAGCTCTTTCTAACTAAATACTTTTAAGTGCCATTGTTTAATTTTCCGGCAAAATAATATGGAAAATTTTAGGTGGTTTAAAGTCAGTCATAGTGAATTAAAGGTACCATGACTGACTGTATTTAAACAAGCTATACAAAAGTTACAAGTGCAATAAAGTTCACGTTCTTGAGGTTAAAATACATTTGTTTACATTTACGAATACCCTGACGACTACTGGTGCCGATAGTCAAATTAAAGTAAAAATTATACCATCATAATTCTAAACGAAAATACAGTATTTTTCATCAAAAAAGTTACCCAGTTATTAAAAATGTTAAAACACCAGTGTTCGTCAGGGGTGACGAGCACTGGTAAAACGTGCAAAATATGCACCAGTAGTCGTCATACCTTAAAAACCTTTATATTATGTCAAATTTTAAAAAGTTGCGCATAAATCGTATTTTGCATTTCATAAGCATTACATACAATGCTTTATGAGCAATGTCAAATGCAGCAAACAACAAAATATATCAGGAAATGCATATCCATTCCCTTAATCATTTGCTTTACGTTGACTCAATTCAATTGTAATTTAACGTATACTTCCCTTATTTTGTTTCTCCCTACTCTTCCCCAATAGTTGAAATCGAACTTTTTATGTCATAAGAAGCAGAAGGCTTTGGAGAATCTTACGCGGGTAGATTCAAATTCATACAGGTTATAAAACGGTTATTTTAACACTTCTTTTAAGAGGGTGACGACTACTGGTGCAGATTTTAGGGGTGACGAGCACTGGTGTCTTTATAATACCTAAAGGCAAAGAAAGACCTATATGTAAATAAAGATCTAAATGTAAACAAAAACCATAAATTTAAAAAATGACGTAAATGTAAACGAAGTCTACAAAAATAAACAAAGACACTAAATGTAAATAAGGACCTAAATGTAAACAAAAACGAAATGTAAACAAGGACTATAAATTTACACAAAGACCCCAAATGTAAACAAAGTGTATAAATGTAAATAAAGAACCTAAATGTAAACAAGACAACAAATATAAACAAAGACCTTAAATGTAAACAAACCTAAATATAAACAAGGACTTTAATTGTAAACAAAACCCTAAATATAAATAAAGACTACATAGGTAAAAAAAGGCGTTAAATGTAAACAAAAACCCTTAATGTAAGCAAAGGCTATAAATTTAAACAAAGACTATACATGTAAACAAAGACTACAAATATAAACAAAGACCCTAAACATAAATAAAGTCCTAAATGTAAATAACGACCAGAAATAAAAACAAAGAGTACAAATGTAAAAAAGGACCTAAATATAAACAGAAATAAATAAATAGACTAAAAACGTAAATAAAGACCTTAAATGTAAACAAGGACTATAAATCTAAACAAAGACAACAAATATAAATTAAAACCTAAATGCAAACAATTACTATAAATGTAAAAAATGATCCTAAATGTAAATAAAAACATAAATGTAAACAAAGACCTAAATGTAAACAATGGCTATAAATATAAACAAAAACCCTAAATGTGAACAAAAACTATAAATGCAAACAAAACCCTAAATATAAACTAAGACGATAAATGTAAAGAATCACCCTAATTGTAAACAAAGACCCTAAATATAAACTGACTATACATGTAAAACAAGACCCTAAATGGAAATAAAAAACCTAAATGGAAACAAATGCTATAAATCTAAACTAAGACCCTAAATGTAAACAGAAATCCTAAATATAAACAAAGACCTAAATGTAAATAAAGGCCTAAATGTAAACACCGTCTATAAATGTAAACAAAGACTACAACTATAAACAAAGAGCTTAAAAGTAAACAACGACTATAAACGTAAACAAATACTATAAATGTAAACAAAGACCCTAAACTTAAAAAAGACCTAAATGTAAACAACGACTACAAATATAAACAAGGACTACAAATATAAATAAAGACCTAAATGTAAACAAAGTCTATAAATGGAAGCAGACTTTAAATGTAAAGAAAGTCTACAAATATAAACAAACAACTAAATGTAAACAAAGACTAATCTAAACAAAAACCTTAAATGTAAACAAGGGCCCTCCGTGGCCGAGTGGATATCTCACCACACTGCTAATCGCCTTCGAGCGTAGGAGAGCGGATTCCATTCCCGCGCTGGCTCTGGGTGTTTTCTCCAATTCTTCGTATTGTAATTCTGTCATGTGCTATCTGTCGTTATCTGACGAAGATTTACAAGCGGGCTATAAGTCAAGCATACAAATCTGATGTATATGTTATCAATAAAACAAACAAACAAAATGTAAACAAAGACCCTAAATGTTCGAATGATTTATATTCACTTGATTTACATGTTTTAAGGTCTTCCGAGTCCAAAAAAGTTGCTTTTGGCAATTCGTCAGCGTGTGTGTATGTACATGTGTGTGTGTGTGTGGTGTATGTACCTATGTGGGGAATCTTCTAACTATCGTATCTCCGAAACTACAAAAGATGGAACTACGAAACTTCAGAATCGGAACCAGTCTTGTGTACAGATGATTTTTTTAACTTTTGGTGAAAACTGGAAAACTAGAAGTGGGACGTCGGAAACCAGGAATACTAGAAGTGGGATGTCGGAAACCGGAACTCAGTGTCTCATAAATGTCTGTAATGATTTTCTTCAAATTTGCTATATAAACAATCTATTAGATGTCTTTCCGTATGATATATTTCGTTAGTTCAGGAAAATTGATAGGCGCTCTGCATAAATAGCTCGATTTGAGATCTCGCAAGTGCGTTCCTTTAAAAACGGTTGTACGGATTTCTTTTCTTTTCTTTTTTTTTTTTTTTTCGAATTAGCCATATTAACCCCTTTAGATATCCTTTTATATGTATTTGTTGTTTTCTGGTCAAGAATTGAGCATGCCAAGTTTTAGTAAATGTCAGTATCTCAAAAACGGCTCAAACGGTTTTTTAAAATTTGTTTCATAAACACATTTTAGACATTTTTTCTCATGTATTATGGGCTTATTACAAACAAATTAATAATTATCCTGATTAAGTAGGTCAGTTTTAGATCTCGGAAATTGGTGTTTCAAAAAATGTATCTGCAAATTTTTTTTTTCTTATTCTTTAACAGGTTATGTAAACTCTGTCTTTACACATGTATCAGCTTTCTCTTACCGCAAAACTCTAGATCTTTACTTTGTTAGGTCAATTTTATACGTTCTGATCACATTATCTCCCGAAAGTGCATATAATACGTGTAACAATGGGTAAAGGAAGTCGTGTGCCTGTTTCACAGCAGTTTTTTCCCTTGCAGTGGTCCGCACTATGAACTGAGTCAGAAAAATGATTAGGATCGTTAAAACGCATTGCATTTTAAATGCTTTTGTATAGTTTTAAAAAATAAATAACTAAAAAAAAAATCATAAGTATCTCTTGCACCAATATCTTATCGATATTGGCATACAAAACAATCTCATTAAAAAAATATTTTACTTCCATTACCCGACTACCGTAGATAATCGAAGTATTGTATTAGGGCCAACAAATTTGATATCGAGTTTTCACCTGATTTACACGTTTTAAGATCTCCTAAATTTAAGATCTCCCTTAAGATCCTCCATGTTTTAAGAAGTCCAGAAAAAAGGGATTGACTATTAGATCTCCAAAACTAAAAAAGACAGACCTACGAAACTTCATATTTGAGACAGATGAGATTTAAAGATGATTTTTGCAACTTTTGGTGAAAACTGAAAAACGAGAAGTAGGATCGTAAATACGTATCTCTGAAACAGTTCCAACAATTTTCTTCAAAGTTGCTATATGAGCATTCTATTAGATGTCTTTTCGTGTGAATTAGTTGATTAGTTCAGGAAATTTGTTAGGCGTCCTGTAAAAGTAGCTCATTTGAAGTCTCGCAAGCGCATTTCTTCAAAAACGGCTGTACGGATTTTTTTCAAACTCGCCATATTAACGCCCTTTTAAATATCTTTTTGTATGTGATTGTTATTTCCCAGTCAACAGTTGAGTATGCGAAATTTTGGTAAGCGTTGGTACCTCAAAAACGGCTCTTAACGATATTCTTGAAAATTACATAAACCCATTTTTCTTATCCTTTCTCATCTATTACATGGTTATTACAGGAAAATTAACAGCTATCCTGATTAGGTAGGTCAGTTTTAGATCTCAGAAACTGTTGTTTCAAGAAATGATTACACCGATTTTTTCTTTTTCATATTTTTTAACTCGATATGTAACTTCTCTTTTGCATGTCTTTACACGTGTATCAGCTTTTTCTTACCGGAATATTTTTAGATGTCTACTTTGTTGGGTCCATTTTATTTTTATGTCTGTTGATCACATCTTCAAAAAATGCACATAATACGTGTAATAGTGAGTAATGGGAGTCGTGTAGTTGTTTCACACCAGATTTTTTTTTTTTTTTTAATATATTGTTTATAGACAGACAATGAATCTCTATAACAAAAAAAAAAAAAAGTCAGGATCTCTCCTTTACTTTTTGTGGTAGTCTGCACTTTAAATTCAAATAGAAAAGTGATTAGGATCATCAAAATATGCTGTTGTGCAAATCAAAAACATATTTATATCTTTGTAAGTATCTCTCTTGCACCAGTGTCTCATCATCATGGGCAAACAAAACAATGTCATTTAAACGATCTTTTTCAATACGTTGTTTATAAACAGACAGTGAATCAAACTATATTACAAGAAATAGCAAAACTCTGCATAACATCTTGTAGTTGTCCGTATTGTAAGTTCAAACAGAAAAGCGATTAGGACCTTTAAAACGTGCTTTTGTACAATTCAAAAAAAAAAAAAAAAAAAATTTATTTCTTAATAAATATATCTTACACCGCTTATCGTTACTGGCAAACAAAACAATATTTTAACAATTATTTTTTCAATATATTGTTTATACACAGAGACTGAATCATGAGAATTAAATTGAATGTCACAGCATCCCTTACCGAATTCCCTCTTCATAAATAATCATAAATTTAATGGACAAACACTAAATAACATAACAAAGCGAGTACCTTCTCCAAAATTAATGCCTCCATCAAAATACATTCGCGCGCTCCACTGCACTATTTCGGAAATGTTTGACCGGTTTAAACAGTCTACTTATCTTCCGGCTAAGCTGTATAATAAATGCATTTCACAATTTCCCACCATTTTTCATCATTTCTGCATAGCAATCACTTTGGGCGGAAAGCGTGCAGAGGAAACTCCAGTTGCAAATCATATTGACCAGGCATGGCACGTATATTTTGGTTCATAAATGGAAATATAACTGTCCATCTTCCCCTCATTATCACAATTTTCTATCTAGATATTCATCATTCATTTATTAAATATGTAGATCACGATCTAGAGTAAAGTCTTCAAGTTTTGAACTATTAAAGTATTCAGAATTAATCTCATAAATTTTCTTTTCTCCATGCATAACGGTTAAAATTTCTGAAGTTTCTTTAATTTTTGATGAATTAAACTGGAACTTTAACTATTCTAGAATATTTTAGCTAGGTTGTTAAGAGTGGAGATATATTCTCTGAGTATGAGAAATTAACTATGTGTAAATGAAAAAAGTTGAGAAAATAGTTGAAAAGAATTTTACACACTTCATGAATTTTCATCTGTTGTTTTATTGAAATTAATATTTGAAAAGTTGGTGGTTGAAAGATAATTTACTGTCATATTTAATATTAAATACATTTTTTAACATTATTTGTTGCTAATATGACAGATAGTATTTTTGATTCATAATTTAAACCAACATGAAAAAGAAAATAAATATATAAAAAAGATAAAAAATAAATAAATAAATAAATAAATTCAACAATTACATTTTTTAAGGCAAAAAAACAGTTTTTTTTTTTTACTTATACAGTTATACAGTTATACATTTATTAATTTATCTTTTAAGCTTTTTGTATATATTTAAACCATTTTTCCCCCTGTCTCATCAAGTTAAAAATACACTGCTCAAAAAAAAATTAGGATAGCACATGATTTTAACAAAATTACGCAAATACTAATACCGATAACTAATGTATAAATAAAATATCCATAATTTAAAGCTTAGCAGGAAATAGAAGAAGAAAGCTTCATATGCAAATCAACGTTCATGACGCGAAAAGCAGAAAAAGGATATAAAAGCAGAAACCGTGATTTCGTAGAAGTTTCTTTTTTTCACTGTCTAAGTGCTGAAATTCAATCTTTCAGCTTTTGATTTGAGAAAAGGTGAATTTAAAATGTCATGTCAACGTGATCTATCGGAATCCATGGCTTGGTATATTATCAGGAGACTTAAATCTGGCCAAACTCAAAGAAGTTTAGCCGACACTGTTGAAGTGGCAAGAAGTGTCATTTCAAGAGTGTGGAATATGCTACTCAGCTGCAAACACAGTTTCTTTTGGCAACAGGGTGAAGTGTTTCAAGCCAAACAATCGGAAATAGGCTTCATGAGGATGGTTTCTATGCACATAAGCCAATGGTGTGTATTCCGTTGACAGCAAGACACGGGCTGCTGAACATCGAGATTGGATCAAAGTGATTGCAGTCAAGTGCTGTTTACTGACGAATATCGATTCAGTTTAGAATGCGACACCAGACGTATTTTGGTATGGCGAGAAAGGGGCTGCCGCGAGCTGACACCCCTCCGTTTGATGAAAAACAGAAACATGATTCAGATACTTTTGAAAGTTTGGACTTTCATACGTGTTATTAATTTTTTTCTTTATTTTGCAGATGTGCTATTATTATGCGTTTTCTGTCGGTGTGGCTTTAGAAATTATTGAAGATGGACGGACTATCGTCGTCCTTAGAAAATAGGAATAATTTTGTGTGTAATATTAAAGTTTAAAAAGACAAAATGATTTCTCCTGGTTATTTTCGGATACTGTTTTATCCAACCTATATTAATGCTCTGTTTGAAGAATCTTTTCTGATATCGATAAATATGAAGAATGGTTGCAATCACTCCCTCGACAAATCCAGGTAGGCCCTTTTGCTTACTCTATTTGGAATATAGAATTTTTCTATTGCTTGATTATAACATAATTTTGGATAGGGCCAAAACATTGTTTGTAGAGAACTGTTGAAAAATGCTAACTATGAAATTGCGTCACAGAGGCACTCGAAATAATCCTATATTTGTTCAGGCAAGATCACGTTACAGACGAGGTGGTTTGATGGTATGGACTGGAATCAGCATAGGCGGACGTACTGACTTACAGATCATTCAGAATGGCAATTTGACGGCCCAAATGTATGTAGACGAGATTTTGAGACCTCATGTCGTACCTTAAGCCGCAGCAATTGGCGATTCCTTTATTTTAATGCCTGATAATGCCAGAGCTCATACAGCTCGTCTTGTGGAGATCTTTCTTGAAGCTGAAACAATACAGTGTATGGAGTGGCCAGCATGCTCTCCTGATCTAAATCCGATAGAGCAAGTTTGGGACATACTCGGACGAAGCGTTGCTGCATGACTAAGGCCTATTTTACTGTCCATGAATTGGAGATCACACTTCTTCAAGAGTGCAACAGTATTCCTCTTATTGATAACCTCACTGCAACCATGCCAAACAGGTGTACGGCAGTCTTAGCAGTTAGGGGTGACCACACGCCATCATCGCTGTCAGTGTATTTAAATCAATTTTCAAAAGAATTGAATCATCATTTATTTTTTGTATCACATTATAAAAAAAATCTTAAAATAAAATACCTACATCCCATACAGCACAGAATGTTTCAGTTAGGTTGCAAAAAGCTTACAATTTTTCAAAAACGTAACATATTTAAGTATGCTGTCTGATACCTTTCTGAAACATTCGTCCTTTTTGGTTTTCTATCTGTTAAGTGATTGTAACGTTTCTGTTACGTATCTGATTTTTTGTTACGATCGCGGACATTTCTACGTTTTTGAAAGTTATCGGAAAACATTCTGAACGTTTTTACACGTTTCTGAAATGTTTATAATGTTTCAATGTTATATGATTGTTACGTTTCTGAAACATTTTGTGCTGTTAGGGATTGAAATGGTTCTAAACCTCACTTCGATTACCCGTTGCCTATGCCTCATCCCCCCCCCCCCCGCTCTTTATACTATATTAAATAAAATATTTCTTCCGTTCTGCACTCGTTTTGTTCCCGCGGAGGATCAAAATTGTAATGCCATGTCTCCGGACCACTTCAGGGGTGAATCCCAGACCGTCACCAAGTGCCTGTTGCGCAGCTCTTGTGCGACGTAAAACTCAACCAACCAACCATACATTTGTTTTGCAACAATGCTCTGTGGTCTTATGTGAATGATTCTCAAGAATGAATCAACAATTGTTTATAAATTTAATAGATTATGTATGGGAAAAATCGGTACGCTGTAATTTAAAAATCGCAATTCTTAGAATTTCAAAACGGATAATTTTTAAAAAGTTATTCATTATTCTTTAATTTTAGACTGTTTTTTGTTTAATATTAGGCTCTTATTTTAAGATAAAAGCACTCGAATGAAATCGCGTTATGAAATTTTGCAACGTAATATCTTTAAATCTAATAACTATTGATATACATAGTGTCCTCACAAAAAATGAACAGTTTTTAGAGCTCTTTTAAAAAAGTATAAAATCTATGCAGTATCTTTTAAAAAAAAATTCATCAGTTTTTAATAAAAAAAATGGCCGACTTTAAGTTAAATCTAGAAGTAGTTAAATCTAGACCAATCAAAAATAGGAGTGGTCCACCCGGATGTGTTCCACTGACAAACTCTTTGCTTTATTTATATTATAGATATGAAGCAGTGTAATCAATGCGCTAAACTTTTACCAATAAGCTGACATTCTAAGCTGCTATTAGTTGAATTATAGTGGATTCAATATTGAAATAATAACATAAAACAAACAAATAAAATTTAGATGTATTTTGTCATAAATTAAGTTAGGCAAGTGCGAAGTCTTCAATAGTATTAGAGAGCTTTTTTATAATAGTATTTAAATAACGTAAAATCCATGAACACGCAAATTTAAACCAAATAATAAAACGGAATTTGATACATGCATAAAAAGTGTATGTTAAAAAGTTAAAAAAAAATAAATAAATAAAAATAGTCACATATTTTAATTTCATAATTATATGCAACAATCGCAAATTTTCGTATCTGTGTATAGATATTAACAGCCAAAAATTTCTACAATATCATTTTATATATCTATGCTCCAAACGACAAATCAGTATTCCTGGTTCTGCCTATCTGGATACATATGTTTATTCATCAATCAAGTTCTATAATTGATTCAAAGAAATTGCGCCAAAATAATAATAACAACAACAACAAAAAAAAAAAAAAAAAAGACTAATGTATTTTATCATAAACACTTATGTAATCGTCCATATATTTTCTTAGAAAAACAAAATATTTAACTTATGGTATCTTTATCTCCATTTTTGAAACATAACCAAGTTCAAGATCTCATACGTCGTTTTGACGTTTTCGCGACAAACTGTTTTCAGATAACACTGACAACCTCTTCTGTCACATCGTTATCAGAAGACAAAGGCATGCCCGGAATGAATTTTGTCTGTTAGAGTCGTTCTTCTTTTTCGTCTCTGTACAGTTTACTCCTCCATTAATTTTCCTCCAATCGTAGGCGACGCAGATTTGCTGCTCAGGGAAATGAAGAAAAAGCTGAATACCATGTTCTGCGAAGAGAAAATTAAAAATACTGAAATGTAGAGTCGGGAAAAAGATTTTTAAACCCAGCTCTCCCGAGAGGTGTTTGGGATTTTTAAAGATGAAAGAGAGAGAGAAAATGAATATCTGAGGTTTTATCACTTTTTGAGCTGAAAAATGCATTATAGGAATAAATATTATTCTTTAAAGAGTTTTTTTTAAATATAAAAAGTTTTCGCGAGAATGAATTCTTTAGAAAAATTGTATGAACATCGAATGTTTTCAGTTGATAAGAGGAGTTTAAAGAAATGCGAAAGTTAAAGAAAACTTTTAAACTATTCTCAAAGAAAAATACACATTTGTGTGAAATAATCTTTAAGCATTTTTATTTGTTGAGTTTTCTTATTTATTATCCTAAACTTGAAGAAATAAAGGATTTTTACTGTGGGAATTGTCTGTAGCAAAAATTTTTATTATTATTGTACCAACACATCGGGCATAGTTTTAGTACTGAAACATTGCATTTTAAAAGTTTTTTAAATGAATATGGATTACTTGAATACTTACTTGAGAATTCATTAAATAATTTAGAGAAAAACTGGAACTTATTAAACAGAACATATTAAACTTTTCATTGGATTTTATGCAGCAAAAATAAATTTTTACTTTACAACACAAATTTTATACATATTTAGAATAACTGTTTTAAGTCTATTGTTGCCTTAATTTAAATGAGAAAAGAACATTAACTTGTTGATAATAACAGGCTGTCCAAGTTTTTTTCAATTTAAAATTATGACAATTGATACACTTTTTTAAATTGTCTGTCATTATTTCAGAAGTAAAATTACTCTAATTGTGTTTCCTATGATTACTGGCAAATTATCAGTTATATTCGTTCAGACCAGTGCTTTCTGAATCATTTTAAAGTCGAGGTACATTTAAAATGTTACGAATAAATGTAGATGCACCATATACATATTTCTGAAAAATATTTTGTAATAATTAAATTAAGTGTTTGAAAGGTAAACTCTCATTGCCCCGTCAATGCGTTAGAAAACAGAAAAAAGTCTCTCTTTTCATATTTAATTCACGTAAGGGCAAAAAATAATAATTCTTCCAAATAGTAATAATAAATATTCAAAAAACTTTCGGCTTCCCAAAAATGACTTTTAAATAACTTTCAACTTCCCAAATACCATGTTAAATAACTTTCAATTGCCCAAATATGACGTTCAAATAACTTTTAACTAATCAAATATCACATTCAAATAACTTTCAACTCCCCCAAATATCATGTTAAAATAACTTTCAACTTCCCAAATATCACGTTCAAATAAAATTCAACTAACCAAATAAAACGTTCAAATATCTTTCAACTCCCTACATAAACGTTGTCCAAATAACTTTCAACTTATCAAACATAACGTTCAAATAATCTTCAGCTCACCAAATATGACTTTCAAATAACTTTTAACTTCCCAAATAAATGGCATTCAAAAGCTTCCAACTCCCAAAATATGACTTTCAAATAACTTTTAACTTCAAAAATAAATGGAATTCAAAAACTTACAACTCCCCAAATTTGACGTTCAAATAACTTTCAAATCCCCAATATGACGTTTAAATATAACTTTTAACTCTCGAAATAACACGTTTAAACAGTTTTCAACTTCCCAAATATCACATTTAAACAACTTTTAACTCCCCAAATTTGACATTAAAATAACTTTCAATTTCCCAAATATGACGTTCAAATAACATTCAACTCTCCAAATAGAGCATTCACATAACCCTCATCTTCCAAATATGACGTTCAAGTAACTTTTAACTCCCCAAATATGACGTTACGAAAACTTTCAGCTTTCCAAATAAAGGATATTCAGAAACTTTCAACTCCCCAATATGAAGTTTAAATATATCTTTTAACTCTCGAAATAACACGTTTAAATAGCCTTCAACTTCCCAAATATGACATTCCTCAAATATGACATTAAAATAACTTTCAACTTCCCAAATAAATGACATTCAAAAACTTTCAATTCCCCAAATATGACGTTTAAATAGCTTTCAACTCCCTCTAAATAAATGATGTTGAAATAATTTTTAATTATCCAAATAGACAGCAATTTTGCTTTCTTATTGCTACCTAACATTTGTTCACTTCCAGAAAAAGATTTCTCAATGTAATGCTTCTTTTTAAGAAATATGTAACTTTTACTTGAATGTATCTATCTAAAAGTAAATAATCTGAATAAAACATTTACTTCCAAGATTTTCAAAATAAGTAATATATACAAAACAAGAATATGACAACAAAAATAAATGGCTATTTTTTGCAAATAAAAATGCTGTAATTAACATAATAAGGATCTGTTGACAAGAAGGTCGCTATATCCGTAGTGAAAATATATAATGGAGTAAGTATATTTATTTCTATTTCTGGACACATATTTCTCTGGAATACTACTGGGCACATTTGGAAAATTACTAGCGCACATGATTTGAAAAGCACTATTTAGACGAATCATATTTTAGAACAGTAATTTAACTAAGTAGCAATTATAGTAAGCTGACCATATGTCCTCGAATCTCGAGTACAAAACTACCTTCGTCCCCAAAAAATTACAACACATTTGGGGACGCCGGTTATAAAGTTATTAATGTTTAATTATAGTAATTTATTATATGTATAATAAATAAGCTGAAATAAGTTCTTTTAGGTGCTTTATACATAAAATTACTAAAATTTTACAATGTAAGGGGATTTAATTATTTTTTTATTTTTTTTATCCTCGAAATTCGAGGACACCGCCATCTTTGTCCCCAAATTCAATGAAAAAAATATGGTCACTCTAAAGTATAGACTCACAAAATTTGTTCTAGTATAAAATTCTTTCAACTAATCGAACTTTACTATATTGGTTTATTACATAATGATCATCTTAACATTTACAATGAATGAATACAAATATTTTTTTCGCTAATTATATAATATTAATCTCGCAAGTGTATATATTTTATTAATTATATATGATAATATTAATATTATACGATAATATTTCATTTGCAGTATTAAAAGTTTCCTTTTTTCTTAAAGCATTATAATGTGTTCGGAATTCATAAAAAGTACCTTAAATCTTAACTTACTAATTAAATTCTATTTTTTTTTTTTTTCTGTGCCTTTTCCAACCCCCCCCCCCCCGCCCCCCAAAAAGTGAATAAGTAAGGAAAATAACTACTATGACAGTCATCAGACACTTTTATAAGTATTTATGGATCAAAGAAATGGCAGTGTTTTAAACCAACTTTTACAACTTTATAGAATAAGTTAAATTCAGTTAATTACAGATAAACTTTTAAATAAAACTTTTGTAAAACATAATTTTTCAATGTTTTACAATTATTTATTTGAAATACTTTATATATTGTTGAGTATAAGTGAATTATGCCGTACTGAATTAACAATTTCTTTGAGCGAATTCTATATATGCCTGGTTTCAGGCAAGGATTAGACTCTTTACAATATAGACACATAATGCAACAGTTGAATAGAATTAAAAAAAAAAAAAAATGAAATTTTATCCTAATCAAAATTCCCAATAATTTATAATTATTTACTTTTGAGAACATTTATTAAGTGTAAAAGTACCCTATTTGCTCTAAGTAAAATACTTTCTGAAGAAAACTTTCGGTTCGATGGTTGCAATAAATGTCAAAATATACATTACAGTAAATAATATAGACAGTACAAAAGGGTTTTGGTTTAAAAGAGTTCTACTTGGTGAATTTTCAGTTCTTTGCTTACTGAACACTTCTAACTGATGAAAGGATGTCGAGTTTTAAAGTTCTGGAATATGCAAATTTAAATTTACGTTCTCTCATGTATTTGAGAATATATTTCATTACAAACAAGGTATCACTAGAATAGCTTCTAAATAAAGAACTAAAGTAATTAACTTGTCAGATAACAGGAAAAGTTTGTCAAGTTCTCCTTAGCGGAATACTTTAGCTCCCGGTGAAAAATCGATTGATTTTTATAATCTTGCGTAAAAGCAATAATTAATTATAAACCGCGAAAGAGTAAGTTTTAAAATGATGATTCACTAAAATTTACATATAGAATATACACACATACGTGATAAAAAAAAAATTAAAAAAAAAAAAAAAAAAAGTTACTCATTTTTACTTTCTCTTAGCCATAGGGTCGAGAAAGTATTGTTTTAGGGTCAAATTTTCGAACGTGAGTTTTTGTTATATTTACATGTTCTGAGGTCCCCTCCTGAATACGAAAATCATGTTTTTAGCGAATGGTCTGTGTGTCTGTCTGTGTATCTGTTATCAGCATATCTCAAGAAACAAATAATAGCAAAAATTACAAACTCGGTATTTTGAATGCGTATATATAGGGATGCTACAGTAAGCTTTTCGTTGAGTTGAAGCAAATGGTTCGTGTACAGAGACACTCAAAAGTATTCAAATACATTACGTCTATGGGGGAAATTGCAGGTAAGTAGAATTTAACATCTATAGACTGCACTAAACCAAATGAAGCGAATATATAGTTTTTGCAATAGAGATAGTCAACCGGGAAAAAAATTTTGTGTATGTAGGAGTCCCACCTCCCCCCCTGGGAGGGAAGTCCCCCCTCGAGGGGAGTAAATTTTCATGATGGGTTATCTTTCAAAAGAACTCGCTAATACCTTTAAAACGAATGGTTGAACCATCAATCTGCGATAATTTAAAATAAAGTTATCGATTTTTTTTTTCATTTTTAACAAAATATATATATATATATATATATATCTATATAATATTGAGAATAAAGTCAACTTTTTTTTTTCTTTTTTGGATGTTTAGTGTTAAACTACTTCTCTAATATGAAAATTGTCTGCATTATCATAAAGGATAATTTGTTTAAATAATAATTTTAATAAATTATTTTTTAATAACCGAATTAAATTCTATATAAATGTAGGTGCATTAATGAAACGGGGGTTGAGGGGGGCGGTATACCCCCTCACATAGAACTAATTATAATAAATATAAAAATCTTCCGAAGAATTCGAATTGTTTAACATTAGTTTACATAAAAGTACTCGTTATCTTACCACTTTATCTCCAACCTGTATTTGTATTAGGTCGTTGCAAAAGTTCGTGCAGACGCGGATCATTTTATTGCCTCCAAAGACGAGAGCTTCTATCACCGTGGTATACATTTGTTACCCGAAAAATGGGCGAGGTTTTAGAAAGTAATGGAGAGTATTTTGATTAAAAATTTTCATTTGATTTGATGTATTTTTATGAAATGAAACCGCACGAATTTATGCAAAGACTTAATAGTATTAAATTTCAGGTAAGAGAAAGTCGTGTGAGTGACACACCAGATTATTTTAATAATTTTGCGCTGGACCAATAATTTCTTGACAACTTCAAATGAATTAGTTTTAACTAAACGACTCGCTAAAAATTATTTATATAATGATATCTATATAAAATATTTATATAAATGTGAAAGTCTATTTGTTTGTTCAAACCCTATGACATTTACGAAATAAAATTGGCATACATGTTTCTTATCATCTACATAGAGTTACTACTCTATTAAAAAAATTTTCTATAAAAAAGAGATGGATAGGTTATACATTTTGTGACCAAACAAGAACTTTTTATTTATTTATCTATTTATTTATTTTATTTTATTTATTTTATTTTATTTTTTCAGAAATCAAAACGGCATACTCAGAACACGTTTCCAAAACAGGGTTGCGATTTCCACAATTTTAACGGAGGTTTTTGCAAAAATATGTATATATTCTACATCGTGAATAGTTCAGTAATAAAAAATGTAAAGTTTAAGTAACGCTTTTACGATCTGTTAAAGAAACCTATAAATCTGGCTGTATTAATGAGAATAATAATAATAATAATAATAATATACGGAAAGAAGCGCGTCCTGACCAAAGCTCCGTAACCTGCTCTTCCGGCTCTTCGACATCTTTAACGTGACTATTTTTCCTGTATCTCTGTACTGGTGTCAGGTAATTTTCATTTTTCATATTTTTGAATATATATGTATACATATATATATATATATATATTTGTTTTTTAAACTGTGTTTCTCTCTCTCTCTCTCTTTCCAACATTTTACCCAATTTTCTACCATATCAATTGGCAGTGCTCATAGTATCATTTAATATGGCTAATTTTAATTATTTAAGTGGTGCATAGATAAACGTACAAGGTACATTTGAAATATCAAACAAAAATTCGGAAAGCAATATCCCTCAGATGCTTGATTTTAACACTACTTAAAAGAAGTTAGACGATGTTACGCAAGAAAATAAATATGATAGACTAGACAGGGAATGTTTTAAAGTAATTTATGTAAAACAATTTCTTATATGTGTTTTTTACTAAAGTTTTGTTATTAATTTATTGTTAATTCGATATTCAACCCCATTTATACTGTCTAGTTGGTCCTATCTTCTAAACGAACCTAATTTTTCGCTGCTATAAATAGTTAATATAATCATTATAGTAAGAACGAGTAAAAAAATTGTATTTATAAGTCATTAAAACGCAATAATATGTGTTCTAATACTAAATATTTTTGTTATAAATTTTTAATTTGAAATGGATTCTTCTTTTTCAATGTTAAATTTAATTATTTTTCCATTTCAGGATTTATTTTATTAATAAATTACTCGTGTAATATTAATATTTTGTAAGGTATTGCTCATAAATACTGCGTACGTTTTAATATACACTATATAGAGTGATCGAATTAACTTTAAAAATTAATTTTTGCAAAATATAATAACTGTAAAAATAAATAAACATCCTCCCTTATAATTTTGGTTTTTCAACCAGCTTCCTTTGCACATATTTTCATCCGTAAATCTATCTTGCCAGCTTTCTCTGAAAGAACGCTCATGTGTCTGGCCAATATTCATTGCTGAATTTTACCAAACATCTTTTCAAAAAGTATATTTATTTGTTTTTTATCATATATTTGTGAGTGTTGGGTGTATATATATTGCTGCGTCACGGAGATACGGCCGTGTCCATGATTTAAAAAGAAAAAAATCTTTACTTCATCTTCTATTTTTTTTTTTTTTTTTTTTTCTGTTGTGAGATTTGAAACTGTGCTATGAATTATCAAAAACAATAACGCTATATTCATCAAAAAAAAAAAATAAATAAATAAATAAATAAAAAATAAAAGAGAAAGAGAAAGAAAGAAAACACGATAAGAATGCTTTTAATTATTTTTTGCGACCATTCATACATTCTGCTTTATCGATATACTTTTACATAAGGTTGTTAAATTTCAAGTAATATCCTACTCTATGTATCCGTCAACATTACAAGTTATAGTTTTCAAACTAGTTACAACACCGTTAACTGCAGCTTTAGTCGCTGGTTCTTACCTTAGGGAAAACAACTTCACTAATAGCGCTTTATCCACGAAGTCAGCATCGCAATTAAAATTTCATGTATGCGCAAGTAGGAGGCAAAATAAGAATTAAGCTATTTTAATTGTAAAACCGTGCAATTTATATGACAATTTATATGTCTGATTTACACATTTCTCGTTACGCATCCATGCAGTGCCCTCTATCGACGAAAATTTTAACTACTTTTTTCTTTACTTAAAAAAAAATAAAAAATAAATAAAACTTTCAGGAGAATAACTTTGCAAACCACGTTCAATTCTACCAATTTCTTAAAATTTTATGATTTTTTAAAATGTCTACAGGCTTATGGAACACCCAGTATATATCTATATATATGTGTGTGTGTGTGTTCTGCTCTATCTTAATACAAGAAATTAATATTGTTAATTTTCTTGTGAAAATAAATCCTTTAAAGAACATTTAGTTAATTTTCACAAAAATTCTGCATTTCCCACTGTTTTAATTAATATACACAATGAGGAAACTTTAAAGGGAAATGAGAAATTATTATATGTGAAGGCGGCCTATCATCTTAAGACATCTTCAGCCGCATAATTTTCTTCTATGTCTACCATTTCAGAGGATCTTTGGCGTTTCGAAATTAATAATAGGCTTGGAAAATTAATTACAGTGACCTCCTCCCGAACAAAAATAATCTCTGTTTCATAAAATAAATCTCCGAGATGCAGAGAATACCGGAAAATCATTTATTCAGGAATGACAGTTTAAATAGGCTTTCAGTGCCTGAGGAAAAGAATAGTTCCCTATGCGAAGATTTTCCATTTACCATGATAGATCATGTAACATGCACAAATGTAATAAATGCATGCTACAGCTAATAAAATAGTGTAAAATTAATAACATAATGACATGAAAATTAGCGAATGTTAAAATCTGTGTAATAGTTTTGATATGTAATAGGCCTATAATTATTATGATGAGAGCTTTTATAGATTTATTGAAAAATAATGGCTTAGCATTTTATGAAAATATTTATTAGTGTTTTTGTTCCTTCAAAAAGCAATTTTCCTGCAAAAACTATATTTTTTTCGGAAATAGCAACTTTCAGATCGATGTCTAAGTTCCATATTATACCTCTTATCCTTAATTTTGATCAAAGCTTGCAACATAGTAAGTTTATGTGCATTAATGACTGAATTCTTAAATTTATCTTAAATATTCAAAACCCAGCGTTATGAAATTGTAGAGACTTTTTTATTTAATAAACACCACTAATTTTGAAGAATGATGTTTGGTATATATGATAGTCGATTAGACAGACAAATAATTAGACAAACATTACAATAAAAAATTAGTGATTAATACTGAATATTATTGAATAAAAGTTGGCAACTCTGTAGAAGCCGTTTATGAATTGTATCTTTATCCTCGGTCAAAAGACGAATTACCAAGGAAATCCAATTTTCTTGGAATTTATAGCATGTCAGATCGATATTGTTGATACTACAAAATCTTTGCTATTTGTTTTTCATAAAATTAGCCGAAGCCTTTTAATATATGAGATGATTTTTTCCTCCAGTAAAGTGAAAACGAATTTTTCAGAGGAAAATAACTTTCAGATCAATTTCTGTGCACCAAAACCACATAATACTTGATTTTAACTGAAATGTATATAATACCGATTGATTTCTGTAATGTTTTATCTTCTTGGGTCTACAAAATGGCCACAGCGTTTTTATTACCGCTAGTACTAAAAATAACTATGTGCCCTCTATAATAACTAAACAGAACTAACTGTTAAAATAAAATAATTATTTTTTACAACAAAACACTCAAATTAATAACTACATTTACCAGTAATTTACAACAACAAATCAAAATAACCCCAGTTTTCCTTGAATCGAACCATTCATCAAAATCGCAGACAACTTGTACTCCTACATGTGCTTACACTTACAATTTTGCAGAAATTTAATTGTTGAAGATAGCTTCACGTAACCACAAGCTGATTAAGTAACACAAACGAAAACATCGTGAAACCAAAAAAAAATTATAAAAAAAAAATTAAGCTTAAAAATATGAACTGGAAGCCTTCCCCTCATCTTCTCCAGCTTAATGGGTCATGGTGAGTTTTAACACGAAATTCTTCTCTCCCTATATAACAAATTGCCTGGCAAACATGTAAGACGCGTCTTGCAGAAATGCGTGCATTTTTCTTTCACCTGAGAGAAAGATGGTTTAAATCCCTTGAAAAATGTCCCAGTTTTATGTTACTTGCGGTTCGTAATCTGCTCTTCTTTCTATTGCTGACAGATTATTTGCGAAATCCTGTAGAATGGCATAGCATCTATTTTTATATGAAACGTCGGATTTTGAAGGCTTTACGTCATCATTTCAATAATTCGATTTATTGGCAAGCTTGTATTTTATTTTTTCAATCTTGTAATCCTGTTATTACAAGTTATATTAATTAAAAAAAAAACCGACTATGAAAAATGAGTGCACGAGAATTTAATAATGTTGCGCTGTTAAAGTCCTATGTTTCAAGATATAGTTGATTTACTGAATGGGTTTTACGTTGCAATAGAGCTACGCAGTGGACGAAAGTCTGAGTTTCATTCCTAGAGGTGGTCCGGAGGCATACCAACACAATTTTGGTCCTCCGAATTGACGGTATTGCCAGAGTTCTCAACTTTTATAATTTATTCACGAGCATTTTTAGCCCCGTCTCTTTTTCATACCGGAAATTTTGAAAAATGATTTTCTTCTTATTTAATCGTTGTCACATATTAAAGAGAAATAATCTATACAATTTCTGGTGCGAAAAGAAGGCGGGGCTAAAAATGCTCGTGAATAAATTATAAAAGTTGGGAACTCTGGGTATTGCTTCCCCGCTTAAGGAACCTCCCAATAAATGTACTAATTTTACGAAATATGGAGGACTTTCAGCTACAGCGGATTTTACGTACACCAGACGCCATTATTGTAGCCAACTCGAGTATAGAGCTCGCAATCCTATGATTAAGAGCTTAACGCTCTGAAAACTCGATTATTGCGCTCTCCTACGTTTCAGGAAAAAAATTGTTTATAATATCTCTGCAAACATTATTTTTAAAAACATGATGAGCAGTGTTTCCAGGCTTTGCAACTTTTTATTCAAAAGTCACCAATAATTTTGAGAAGTGATATTGGATATACACAATGGACGATTCTTTGATTCGATTCGTCTTTTATGTATAACAAATATCACTTCTCAAAATTATTAGTGACTATTAAACAAAAAAGTCGCAAAGTCTTTTAACACAGATGGTGAGCTAATTTTCCCCATTTCATTAAGGATTACTACTAAAATGGGTCGCCATTTTTTTACGAAGATGAAGGCCGACGGAAAAATATCGTGACTTTGTCACAAGGATCATTAGAGACAAAAAGTCTTGGTAACTATAAGTCTTAAGTTGTAAATATGTAAATATGTGTACTACTAAAATGGCACAGAGCCCTCCGTGGCCGAGTGGTTATGGCGCCACACTGCTAATCGCGTTCGAGTGTAGGAGAGCGGGTTCGATCTCCGCACTGGACGTGGGTATTTTTCCATTTCTTCGTACTGTAATTCTGTTATGTGCTATCTCTCTCTATCTGACGAAGACTACAAGTCAAGCATACAAATATGATGTGTTATCAATAAAGTGGCACAACTTAAATAGTGAAACATGGCTCATCAAATTTCTAAAAATATTGAGACACACTGTTAAAACAAAAATATTACACTCGAAATCCGCTATGATTTAGAAAATTTAAAATATTTTAGGTAGGTGCGGGATGCGGAAATTTATATATAAAAACTTAGGTGAGGCATTTTTGTTCAAAATTTGTTATGTATATTTTGTGAAATACATATTACAGTGGATATCTTAATAGCATTTTGTTTAAAAATCTGCACTAAACTTTACAAGTAGATGATTGTTAGAAATATCTCTAATTTAGTATTTCAAAAGTTTTTCCAAACATTCATGGTGATTAAATACACATAAATAGTTTAATTTACCAAGAAAAATATGTTAGGCTGAAATAACATGATACGCACAGGCACAATCATATAATAGAAATAAATGAACTATCCCTACCAAATCGCCCAAGCCTAGATTTAACGTGCAAACAATTTGCTTTATATTCTACATCATACCACCACATCCATCCTCTATCAAATCTTCGATAAATTTCATAAAAATCATACCAATATTAACTGATTCGAAATAACATCTATTACTTAATTGTATTCGTACATTAATTTCTGTGGGCTTCTATATATAAAAATTTGATTTTTATTTTAAATTTCAAATAGAAAAGTACATATTTTGTCAAAGTATTCTAATCCGATATTTACATGCATTTCCAATTAATAAATTTCAAGACATTGAATCCATAATTTTTGCACTGAGAAAATACATACATATAACGCCTTTATCAAGAACGAATAACTAGTCATTTTCTGAATCCCTAAATTAGAAATATAGACGGGGTGAAACTGGTCAGCGTCTTTGGCATTACTATTTTTATTTAGAAAAATTTAGTGTATTTTTACACTAATATCTTTCGATTAAATAAGATATAGATTACCGTTAAAAAATACCGGCGGAAGAGCTTCGCTAAAAGACAGAACACCTTTACCCCTGAATATAGATGTCCGAGTTATGCGTATAAGGTAAACAAATAAACTGAAAATATGAAAAGATCGATAATTTCTAGTTTATACTTTTCTATATGATGAAACGATACATAATATTTTGAATCCTATGTATTGTTAGGAATTCTCGCTTTGATTTCTAGAATTAATTTATAAACTAGAATTAAAGTTACTAAAACTCTTGCTTCATGTGTTCGCATTTATTTGCAGAGATTTTGAAATAAGTTTCACCACTATAATATAAGAAAACACTCTATAATATTAATAGGGGTGTCTAGAACTCGCTAGCAAAGTGAACTAGAATTTATCAGAATGACATGGAACTATTTTTACTAGAGCCACAATTAATTTTCTATATGTCCAGTTGTAGAATTTTATTTTTCCCAGTGGAATTAAAATCCGAAATCAAATCCATAGAATATTCACCAGAAAATTTTTTCCTACATAGTTTTTTATATTATTATTATTATTATTTTCAGATAAGGAAGATTACGATAAACAAGAGAGAGAGAAAATAAAAGAGGCAACAAAAAGACTTGCAACATTGCAAAGACAAAAGTTAATATATGCATGTACAGGGCCCCAGGAATTTAAAAAAAAACTGGTCACTAGCAAGCATTTCTGGTAGCCACTAAAAAATATCCCCCTCTCCCGCAACTTTTTTTTTTCTGATTTTGAAATTTACTTCAATATAGAAATAAAAATTTTATGTATAAAAACAAAATACACTGCTCTGCAAAAGAATTTTTTTTCGACCATTCTTGCAGATTCTTATGCAAAATAACCTCCTGAATCCGAATATGACCACCATTTTGCCCAATCACCCACCGTTTTCTAGATACATCCCCTCCCTCATTTTTATCATTGCTTGGTAATTTTATACTCATCAGTTTGATTTGGAGAGGAACGATGATTATTTTAACCGTTAAGTGTCATCTGAACTGAGGCGTTACGGAGATAGAAAGTTCTAAAACACGAACATTTGTAGTAAGGAGGGAATGTGAGAGGATTTGTGCCCAGAAAACAAAAGAAAATCAATAAAAACAATCAGTTTCTGTTTTTTTTTTTTTTTTTTTTTTGTGTGTGTGTGTGTGTGTGTGTGTGTGCAATATTTCTCTTAATTTTTACATATTCCAGCTTCCAGTTTGCCATTTTCTTACCAAAACACCCCAAATAATAAAAATTATACAGTGAAATTTTTTTCAAAATGTTGGTGAGTACAGTAAAGTCTCAAAGCCCTCGCAGGAAAGTTTGACTGATTCATTGTACGACGTTTGCTTTCAATAATTCCCACGTTAAATATTTTGGGAAGTAAAACTATTATTCAAGCAAGCTTTTTTAGAGAAAAATGTTCTCCAGAATTGTAGAAGTGCCAAACAAAAACTTTTCTTGCAATTTTTCTTTTTCTTTTCTTTCTTTCTATTTTTTTTCTTTTGTGTGTGTGCGTGTGTATGTGTTTGTGTGTGGGGCATATGATGGTTTATAATGATATTTTTACACACCACAATTTAAACGTATTTCATTATATATATATATATATATATAGTAGAAAGTTCTTCTTTTCCGCCGCAACTACTGAATCCTAGCTAGCTGATCATGTGACGGAGTATCGGAACATGAGAGGAAATGCGTACTGATGACGTGGATGGCGCTACTTCCTCAACGGGCTGCTGCTAAGAGCGTTGAAGGAATGAGGTTCAGTTTTCGACGAGTTTTCGACGGAGCTTGTGTGCTTGACGGACGCAATGCCTGTATTTGATCACTTTGGTTTTCACGTTCGACGCCTTCAGTGAAGTGCCAAATGATTTATCTATGTGACGAGATGTGAACAATTCGACGTACTATTAAAATAACTTTTGATAAGCAACTTTAAATGCTCATTAGCATCTATGTAAATATTGTAAAATAATTTAACTTTCATTATTAAAATTTAAATAATTAGTAAA